>CM060831.1:73262500-73887500 GCA_030762175.1 Metallyticus violacea
GTAGTGGTAATAGTATGAGTCCTAATAGTAGACTGGTGGTAATCGTAGCATAGTAGTAGTGGTAGTAGTGTTGGCATTAATGGTAGAGTAATTGGCAAAGGTAGTGGTGTAGTAGTAGTGGTGGTGGTACTTGTAATTATAATATTGAGAGTACTGGAATAGTGCTGACAATGGTGTTAGTACTAGTGGTTTTAGTGCTTACAGTAATGATAATAGTAGTGTTAGTAATGGTGGTTGTGAAATAGTTGTTAGTCATTGTGATGGTTTCAAAGGTAATATTGTTTGTATTATCTGTGCCGTGTCTTTTCTCAAAATATAATAAAATTGCAATTATAATAGCAGTTATTATTTACTTTACAAACATATACACTCTAAGCTTTAATCCGCTATAACCTCAATATATTTATAGCTAAACGCAGAACGTTATGGTTACACAGTACTGAAAGAAACTAATGGGATTCAAATGCGATAAAGTGTATGCTTAAAAATGTAGCTTAAGTTCAAAACAAAATGATAGGAATAAAAAAATTAAATTATTACTTAATAAATGTAACTGTATAACCTGAAAACTTTCTTGTGCAGCATTTTCTCTTAACATTCTGAAGAATAAATATTTCAGCTTACTATTTTTCGAATTAAAAGTCAAATTCTGGTGATATTTTCTGCACTAGGGATTAAGATTTTAAGGAAACAATTCTTTAATATTTCATTTTTCCTACATTTCCGACACTTCATAAACGAGAACTGCAAATTTAACTTATAAATATTTTTATTAGTACGACTTGCATATTCACCATTTTATTGAGTTATTTATTTTTGTTTTTGTAACAGCATTGGAGTGAAACTCAAGGTAATTCTAACTTATTTCTTTTTCTAAATGTGGGTTTGATATATTTAGGAATATTTTTCTTAGAGGTGACTCTCTTTCTGAGGTTCGCGAGTTTCAGTTTCATAATTACTTTGCCTAATATATTTAGCCATCACGTATACCCCTGGACTGATGACACAGTAATGGTTGGAACTTTGATCTGTTTCATAGGGTAGCGTGTTCTATTCCGAGACAAAGCTCCCATCTAAGTCATGCCTGAGAGGCTCAATTCCATTTGTGATGGAAGGGTAGTTCTATGCGGACAATTTCCAATGGATAGCCCTCAACATGGGATATGCTTATCATAATAATGAACCACAGATTATTAATATCTAGAGCACTTGTCCTCAATTCCCTATGGCACAAACATTGCTCTTTATTGTCGGTAAAGAATTAAGCTATACTTACATGTTCAAATATTTCGATGTAAAATATCCAACAAAAGTATAGAAATAAAACTATACATTGAGCCAAGTAAAAGATTATTATTATTATTATTATTAAATTTCAAAACAATAGGAAAATTACAACATGATAGCTGTTCCCATACATAAGAATAGGATCTTTATAAAAATGTACATTGAAATGAACAAAATCATTTCAAAATGAAGAAATTTAAAGAAAATCTAAGCAGATTAGAGGAAGTAGGTATTTTTAATTGGAAAACACAAAACCACCATTATTTCTTCCATAATCTTTGTCTAAATTTTGGAATATTTATTTATTCCACTAACATACTCTCTAAAACCACCAAAATCATAGATGCACACTTAATCTCTCCCTGTAATATCCATTATAATTTCATGCCTGAACATGTCATATTACCTGATTGGCTGAAGACTGCCAATTTAGCTATTTTTAAAAAGAAATATAAATATTACATGAATAAATATCGTAACCCTCTTTTATTTCCAATAGAAAAAGGTTTTGTCCTAGAAATTTACATTTTTAATGATACTTAAATGTTTACCCTTGCAATGAAATTGCATTTATACATATTATAATTACCTAACTGCTCTTTAATTTAAATCGCAATTACTGTTCATGTAATCGGCTCAGTTAATAATAATATTGCTTATCTACAATATCTTGAAATTAACGAATTAATGTGTAATCGGTAATTAGGGGATTAGTGAATCTCAGAAAAACCCTTAGGTCCGATTAGAGAGTAATGTTTCCATATTTTGAGGGTTTCATCTTGAATAATTGTGTGATGGAGGTTATGATGATAAATTCTAAAGACAGATTAAAATAAAATTGTTGATAGTTTGCTCAATAAAAGCTTTAGACAGAAAAATTGTCGACTGTCACAGATAGGGTTCAAACACGCAGTATGCAAAGGAGAGAGAAAGAAAATTATATACGTGTATAATCAAACCATTATTATGAACAATACCGAGGGTGGCAAAAAATGTATAGACACTTTCACAGTAGATATCTATTTAATATATTTCAAAGTTGGACCGAAAAATAACAGTAATGTGCAGTATGATGTTCTGTAAACAGATGTGACTCACATACATTGTGATAGCGTTGCTAGGTGACAGGTAAATCAACAATGAACAAACTAAGCCAAGATTATCGTATGTTCTGTAAACAGATGTGAATTACATTACGTTATGCTAGCGCTGCTATAATAAAATTTATGATGATTGTTTGAATAGCGGAAAGCAATTATGAAGTGGTGTTGGAAAACCGAGAATGTTGTTGAAATTCAGAGACAATGGAGACGTGGGTACAAAACAGAACCGCCAACGCGAGTAACAATTGCACGCATTCGAAACAATTTTGAGTCTCATGGTACCGTATACCATAGAAAATCGGCTACACTAGCAACACTTCGGGAAGAAATTGAAACGGCATGTGCTGCAATCGCCGAAACACTTACGCAAATGTCGCTCAATCAGTAGTTCAACGTACTAAGAAGTGTATCGACCCCGATGGTGGACATTTTGAGCAAGTGTTGTAACTGTAAAAGTCTAAGATTATTAGATCATCATTATCTGTTTATGTGAATTCAGTTTTGTTATGTTAACACAGTTTTTTCTTTGCTTGAAGAGAGCATACGTTTTTTGGCACCCTCTGTATATTGCCATTTTTCTGGAAGTTTATTATTTCCATCATAAATGTACGGTCATTAAATGCAAAATATAATATTAAGTTCACGTTGATGCTCCAAGTTCAAGCACTAACTCCAGCAAAGAATGGAATAGGGCGGAGGGATAACGCTGCACTAACGCGCGAAAACATACGAAACAAGAATGGAAGTACATATACAGTTCGCCTGATGCGTATACTCAAACATGACCTGAAACTCTTTCAGACAATTTTCATACTTCAAAAACTGGAATCACATATGTGCCTAAGTTTAAGAATTCCTCCAATAATAGTTGTATCTTACACGATGGGCCTAAGGGGGGGGGTGAAGTGCTAGCTATGATCTCAAAACCCTTTCTTGGTATGAAAGTGTGTTCTAAATATTAAACTTTACTATTAAGCTTGGTTCCCATCATTTAATCCTGTAACATGGGGTATCCTAAGTAGGAAGTTACTATACCACGGACAATTTTGTTACATTTATTGCTCTACAGAGGCAGGGAGACAAGTATTAAGTATTAATCCCATTGCTATCTAGTAAGAAAGTAAAGGATTTGAAATAGTTGGTAGTTTGTAGTGTTGATCAGGTACCTTTTGTATTTTTTGCTATGGAGCATTTTAACGTGTCATAAATGTACAGCATGGTCCCCATGGATTAAAGTTCCTCCCAGATGAATTACGCTCTAGATTTTTACATCCATAAAAACTCATCAACCAGATTTGAATCCGCAAACTTTGGGCCCAAAGGAGAATGCTTTATTGAGACAGACTTTGTTATTTTGTGTTATAAACTTTTTAGTAATTTGCATAACAGAAAGAAAAAAAAATTAGCATTATTTCTGTGAAATAATTAAAGTACAAATAGTTATATTTAGGTAGTAATTTCAGAACTTTTGATTGAAGATACATAGTATGGGAAAGTGACCTTTATAAGTTCGATATAAAAACGGATTCAGATATTTAGGTTTTTTCTTTTCCTTTTTTTGTTTTCAGTACTACCGTTTGGTAAACAGGGATATATAAAAAACATTCCAGCATACACATGGAAAAAGTGTGCTTAATTATTATTCCGGAATCGTGTTCCTTTCGGGAGATTTAATCCTTTCAAACCTTTCTAGCTAAATGATCACGTTTTATAAAACGGTTTTCTATCTAGAATCTGAGAGATAAAAAGGTGGGAAAAACTCTTGTAAAAATAAACTCTCTCCCATTTTATCCGCATGGAGCTGTGTGCGAGTTCATTTTGGATGCTTTTTAATATTTGGTAGACCTTTTTGAAATCAACGAACTGAAATCCCAGACATTTTATAAGCTTAGTTTCAGTAGAACTGCGGGAAATAGGTCTGTACCGTTGATGAAACATCAAATATCGGATTATTAATTGCTTCATCAGAGAGAGAGAGAGAGAGAGAGAGAGAGAGAGAGAGAGAGAGGTCGCGGAGAGAATCTCCTGCCTCAGAATAAAATTGGAAAGGGGATGGGCTCGTCGGAAGATATGGTGTTTTAGCTCAATGTTCACTCCAATGGAAAGTTTCCCCGGAAAAGAATAACAGTTCGATATATCGTCAATCATGTTGGCCTGTAAGCGCCCATGGAAAATCTATTATCAGTCATGAAACAAAGTTGTACCACGTACAAATTAGGAATGCCCTGTATCTACAATGAAGTGGAGAGAGAGAGAGGGAGAGAGAGAGGGAGAGAGAGAGAGGTATTGCAGCTGCTCTTGTTTTGAAAGCAAGCTCTGCTGTCACTCGGTTGAATTATTTTCCAACAATGTTTTCAATCACCACAGAAACGAAATAAACAAAAAAAGTCTCCTAACTGGATGAGAGCATGGCCAACTGTAATAGTTAATTGTGTTCCGACTCAGAAATCAGTGTGTTTTATTTGTGTGGGCCCATCGACGGATGAAGGGGGACTGCTATCCCTTTGTATAGAATTCTCGATATAGCCAATCAAACCGTTAACAAACACATATGGGGTTTTAAAACAACTCCTGTTCGGCGTCCTTTGTATGTATCGGACAAAAAATAATCGGGAACGATAACCGACAATGCTAACAATGTCCTTATGCAGGCATGCTAATAAACTGTCCTTTGTCAAAGGCAATGCTGTGGATCCTGCTGATAAAGTCATCCATATTCAACGAGGTGTTCTACTTTCGAGTTCGTGAAGAGAGTTGGGCGAGAGATACAAGCTCTCTGAGAGACGTAAAATTAACATGTGACTTCATTTTTCGACTGTGCGACACCAAAAACAGTAGTTCACTTAGAATAAAAGTTAAATTGAAATATGTAACAAATTTCAACCAGAGAAAGCATTATACAGTATACTTAAAATTAACATCGATAAGGATTTCTGCTGTATGATGCAGAAAACTGAAATAAGTAACGGATAAGCAAAGGATATTAGGAGCAAAATTAATAATAAAAATCATAATATGAACTGTATTCCAAATGCTCAATATTAACTTTTTTATCACTCTTAAAACATCTACAAAGAACACACCCTCCCTACACGCATTAAACTTTAGAGAGTCGCGATGGTAAAAGTGCATGAACTGAGATTCGAAGTAATTCCTCAGTAATGCCAGCCTCTATCGACTCCTTCCTGATCTTGAACTGACATCTTTCGCGTGTTGGTAAGATAGGACACCGCCACGGGTGGCCGAGGTCGTTAAGGCATGGACTCGTGAGCGGGAGGTCTGCGGTTCGAATCCCGCCAGGACCGTCCTCCCTGACTGGGGTTTTTTCCAGGTTTTCCTCAGTCTTCATAACTGGCAAATGCCGGGGAGGTACCTAAACTTAGGCCTGGAACGCTTCCTTCCTTAAAAAAAAAAAAAAAAATCCTTTCCCAATATATCATTTCATTTCATGTATCATCAGTGTCCACCGCCTGTGGTGCCTCAGTAGTAAAAACGGGCGTTAAACACTACTCAAAAAAGATAGGACGATGCCTTCAAACTCAATGACTGTTTTGCAGCAAAGTCACATCTTCTTCTATTATGGCTTCAGAGCCCATTTCAAACCTTGGGTTCCTCAAAGAGATAGGTTACTTGCAAGGAGAATTAAGTTACGTTTGTTTTTCTACAGAATTGCGCCGTTTCTGAGTGTATTCGTTGCCCATAATCAATATTTGAAGTCTATGTTTCTTCCCTTTAGCCCTTCCTATTCCTCTCTCCTTGAGCTACTAAGTAGGTATTGCCCGATGTTGAGGGTACTAAGAACTTTGCTTAGTAAAAGTATAAAGGGGAAGGCTGTGTTGCATGGTTCTTCAAACATTCACTTTCTCCTCTACAGTTAATATGCAGTCAAGAAGTACTAGGATTTGGGTATCTTCCGGGTTTTATAATTAGCAATTTTGTTGAGAGCTTCTTAACTATGTGCATCAGTGACCCAGGTATTTTGTTTGAAACAAGTTTGTTTTAAATTTCAGTTTTTTTTTAATTGAAAAGGATATTTAAAAGCTAAATATTGCTTTAGGTTAATCTTTAAAGCATATTTTTAAGAATTTGCACTCTTAGGGCACTTGTAAAGATTTGAAAATTTGGTCTGTTATTTCTTTAAAAATAAAATTTGTATTCAATTCTACACTAGAATTGAATAAAATTTTGGACAATTTGTTTGTCCAAAAGTTTGTGTACTTTGCTGGCTACTTTACGATTTATTATGTGAACCTTTGTATTTTAATATTTTATTTTGAAAGTGTTAATCATATTGTAAAGTTTCAATGCATTATTGCCGCTGTACGTTTTCTTTCACTGTACCATAAAATTAATTAACATTATCTTATTTTATAGTTTATTATTTTTAATTTAAAATATTTAACATGCGTTTTGTACATGATTTGGATTGCTAATTAAATTATAGTTAAATAGTTACTGAAACTTCTGATTTGTGTTACTTTTTCCGTGATAGTAAGTCACCTTTTAAAGGTCATTTCTTGGTGCATGATGTAGAGGATAGAGTGTCAGGTGGCCAACCTGCGGATTTTTGTCCAATTATAAAATTTTTCTTAAATGGTTAACAAGTTTATTGAAAAGGGGGAAAAAATATATTACCACAGAAAAACGAAAGTGTTTTTATATAAATGCCAGAACTAAAGAATAACTAAACTCTCTGCTAGACTTCACTAGTCCATCTTTATCGCCACAAACTAAGATATTACTTGGACGTTCTTTTATTTTCAATTCAGGGTGTGAACGGCCTACAAATTTTGCTCAGAAGCCTCATCTTTCAGGCCGTAAATGTACGACACGGGACCCACGGCTTTACTTCCCTTCCGAAGGAAGCCACACTTAGGATTTTTAAGCCCCAAAATAATCCATCGATTCTGGCCGGGTTTGAACCCGCAATCTTGCGTTTAGGAGGCAAGGATGGAAACCACTACACCACCAGGACCGGACGTGAAATATTCTGTCCAGGGATCATTTTTTTAGATACGGAGTCTACGACATGGAATCCACAGCTTAACCCCCCCCCCCTCCGCATGACTTGCGCTCCAGACTTTTATGTCCAAAAAATACATGGACCGCAGCAGGAAATGAACTAGCAAACCTTGAGTTGGTGAGCTTCTGATGTTGATTTTTGCAGAAAATGACAAAGTTCCAATGGGTTGAAGCTACTGGAAATTTTCTGCACCGAATATGTAGTCTTCGATAATCACTATAATAAGAATTAACAGCGCCTTAATAGTCATTAACTAAAACATTGATACATCGTCTTACAAGTGAGAAGTTTACGAGAGATAGTGAACTTTTCGGACCAATAAGAGAGTGACACTTTCTTAGTAGTTGCGCAATATATTTTATTTCACACTAAGTCGAAATTATGTTCTTTTGATTTAATATGATATTGTATGTTGAAGATGTAAGTTAACATGGATTTTCAATACCTACCATTCGGCCATTCAATAAACAGTTAAAGGCAATCAAGAATCATTTCAAAGACAGGAAATTATGACAAATGTTTAGGATAAGTCCTTAGAAGTCAGTGGCAAACTAATCACTATTAAATAAAATATTCAGGACTAAACAATTTAAACATATGTTCTATGACAAAAATATTGTTGTACAGGTCTTTATGATATGGTAAGACATTTTCATAACTACAGCAGGAAAGTTTTATGAACCACTGTTAATGTTATACAACATGTTATCCACTGAAGTAATGTTCTGTAAAACAGAATAAATTATTTTCAACATAATCTATTGTATTTTCAGTCTTCATGATGACACAGTGTTACTTTCGTAACCTTAGAAGCATCCTGACTGTCGGTCCTGGTGGTGTAGTGGTAACCATACTTGCCTTCTAGACCCAAGATCGCGGGTTCAAACCCGACCAGGATAGATGGATTTTTTCGGACGTAAAAATTCTAAGTATGGCTTCCTTCAGAAGGGAAGTAAAGCCGTGGGTCCAGTGTTGTACATTTACGGCACGAAAAAGAACCTCAAGCCTGAAAGAAGAGGCCTCTGAGCAAAATTTGTCGGCCGTTTCACGCCCAGAATTGAATGAAACGCTGATGACCTGAGCTGTTAAAGAGCGTCCATATATAAACCAAATCAACAATCAACATCATCCTATTTGCTTCTATTCTTCAGACGTCTATTTTTCAATCCTCTTTCTACTTGCAAATTCTTTGTATAGGTGTTTCCTTGAACTGGACGTACAAAATGCATCATTTGTATATTTTAATTTATAGATACTTGCAATATAATCTTCAAATTCTGAAAGAAGTGCTGTCAGAGTAACTGAATGATGAAATGTTTTTCTACTTAAATTGGAACAGTTTTTAATATGCAATTTACGTTTGCTAAAATTAAAAGACGGGTTGTTCCCCCACATCATTGAAATGTATTTGCTCGGCATGGGGCCAGAAGAGTAGAACAATTGAAATTTTTAAGTTAATCGGGCAAAGATGATGGGTCTTAAAAATATATCACGTATATGGAATATTTGATTTAAACACTGTGAAGGAAATCATTACATTTCAAAACACTCCTTAGAACTCGCAGGTTGGTGAAACAGTCAAGCCCACTCGAAATGTTGTTCAGTGATTCATTTTGACAACATGCAAATAAAATAAATCCATGCAAGTCCCACTCCACTATAATATAGGTACATAAATCCCTTCGTTAACAAAAGTTTGATCACACTGATGACGTATAACGAAGTTCATCAAAACTAATGAAAATAAATAGAGTTGAATGCAAAGAGCCTACTGCTTCTTGATTTAACAGCTCATGTCATTTGTTTTTTATGGTAAATAACGCTCATATGTGCAGTGGTTCATCCCAAAGATAACATTCGGACAGAATTTGTAGGTAAATAGTTACTTTTTGCATACGTGTCATGATATAGCAATGTTTATTGTTCATTTAAATTTACTGTTCTGTATACATTATTCCGTGTTTTTATATTACTACAAAGCTCTTCTATGTTCACATTCATCGTTAAAATAAACTGTGGGAGTAATATGTGTGCGCTTCATCTAGTAGAATCGCAATATTACGGTATACACTGTGAAAGTTTTTGAATGTTGTTACTTCTAAATTAAAAGTGGAGGGTGAAGTGGAAATAGAAATTAATTCGAAAAAGAGAGAGAGAGAATAGTATTAAGGGAACAAAAGAATAATCTGTAATCCTTCTGAAAAGAGTATGTTCACCAAGTGGGGTAGCTAAGCGGTAAACGGTTGGGATCTCATTAAGAAGGTCACGGGTCAAATCGCTGGGGCCGGCCATTATGATCTTTGGTTTTTCATTGTTTACCTTAGGCGAATGCGTGGATGGAACCTTCCTTTCCAAGAATTTTCAGCTGTCCTATTTCTTACCCCTTCATTCTATTGGTTCTGTTACAAAGTTGAAAGTGCCGGGACAAAGGCGCTAATGGAGTGTGACAGTGGCTTAAGTTTCGTAAAAGTTTCTACCCTCGACGTCTGATATATCTGAGGGATTCGATTTCCTTGGTAGAGGACTCTATCAGCGTTTAACTATTTTATTTGGAAACAATGTTAGGGACTCCGTTAAACTCCGTGGCTCACACGTCGTGGATCCTCGCCGCCCGGTGTTTTTCCATTACCTCATCCCTTCCTCCCGCAAGTGTCCCAATGGGGACATATCACAAACGGCTAGCCATTGAAGAAGGCTGCAGTACTAAAATACCCTGTTCCGTCCCTAATGATTCAATCAATGTTGTTATAAAACTGTTAAACTCAAATGAAATTACGTCCATTTTTATGAAAACAATTTAATACATTTTGAATGCATTAACAAAACATCATATAGTGAAACTTTTCTGTCTGCTCACTATTGTAGTCAGAGCGCTACAATTACAACACATTATCAGATACACAGTAAACAAAAACAAGCCAAATATTATTTTAACACGATCTATTGCATGTCGAAGGTCGAAGTAGTATAAAGCATTTTCGCTCCAATATTTAAAAACAATTAGCGTTTAATTTAGGGAATCAGATATCTTTCCCATCTATATAATTCAATTATAAAACGAAAGAGAAAAAATAGAGAATATTATTAAATTTGCATTCGCAATATGAGCTTTTCCATAAACAAAATAATAACGTATTTGATTACAAAAAAGATTTGAATACAACAGAATTAAGTGATCAAGTTCACTGACAATATTGCATCTTATTTTATTTTTCGTTACCAAACGCAAATTTCCATTCCATGAGTAGAATGTTTTACATAATTAAATTATTCTTATATGATTAACTAAAATCAGCAGTTATTAAATCTCAAACGAACTAAATTTTCTATCGTTCTAGAACTGTTAATTCGAAACTATTGTTTGCGCTTGAAAGCTCCATTATTTATGTTTAGTTTTTTTTTTTTTTTTTTTTTTTTGATTAGATTTATTTACAGACGCTCTTTAATATTCTCAGATCATCAGCGTCCCATATAACTCAGGACGTGAAATGGCCGACAAATTTTGCTCAGAGGCCTCTTTTTTCAGGCTTGATGTTCTTTATCGTGCCGTAAATGTACGACACGGGACCCACGGCTTTACTTTCCTTCCGAAGGAAGCCATACTTACGATTTTTACGCCCGCAAAACTCCATCGATCCTGGTCGGGATCGAACCCGTGATCTTGGGTTTAGGAGGCATTTATGGTTATTTATGTTTAGATAAAATGTTTGAACTAAGTAAGGTGACTTGATTTCGGAATGTTCGAGTTCAAAATTCCTTAGATCTGGCCATCCCGATCTAGGCTTTTTTCATGGTTTCCCTTGGCCGCTGAGGCGAATGCTGAGATGGTTATTTCCTTTCCAAGAATATTCTACTTTCCTATTCATATCAATTTATTCCGTTAGTTCTATTGCAGGGCCGAAAGAGCAGGGCGAAGTGGGTTAGTGCGGTGAATTGATGGCTTGCGATTTGCAAAGGTTTCTGTCCTGGCGTTTGGTATGGAATCAGCCCGCTCGTGTCGGCTCTTCTATTTAACGATAATATTAAGGACCATGTTTACGTTTGTGTTTCTCCATATGTGGATATTGGCACCCTGGTATCTCCAAAATCTTATCCTTCTTTCAGTCGGGTTTAATCCCGGTCAGGATTAAATGGATTTTTTCAGGCGTAATTAATGGATTTTTTCAGGCGTATAAATCCTCAGTGTGGTTTCCTTCGGAAGAGAAGTAAAGCCGTGGATCACGTGACGTAAAATAACCTTAAGAATGAAAGAAGAGCCCTCTGAGCAAAATTTACGCCCATTTCAAGCTCTGAATTGAATGGAACGCTGAGGTGTTAAAAAGAGCGTTCCGTAAATAAACCAATTCCACAAAATATCCTTTTATTTCGGAAATTACTTCACTGCAGGTATAGGCACGAACGGTCAGCCGACCACCACAGGTGGCCGAAGTCGTTAAGGTGCGGAATCGTGAGCGTAAGGTCTGGGGTTCGAATCCCGTCCGGATCGTCCTCCCTGACTGATGCGTTTTTCCAGGTTTTCCTCAGTCCTCTTTTTTTTTTATTGATTTATTTATGGACGCTCTTTAACAGCTCAGGTCATCAGCGTCCCATTCAACTCAGGGCGTGAAACGGCCAACAAATTTTGCTCAGAGGCCTCTCTTTCAGGCTTGAGGTTCTTTTTCGTGCCGTAAATGTACGACACGGGACCCACGGCTTTACTTTCCTTCCGAAGAAAGCCATACTTAGGATTTTTACGCCCGAAAAAATCCATCGGTCCTGACCGGGTTCGAACCCGCAATCTTGGGTTTAGGAGGCAAGTATGGTAACCACTACACCACCAGGACCGACCCTCAGTCCTCATAAATGGCAAATGCAGGGGAGGTACTCTAAACTTAGGCCTGGAACGTTTCCCCTCTTAAATAAAAATCCTTTCCCAATTTATCATTTCATCTCATGTATCACCAGTGTTCACCGCCTGTGGTGCCTCAGTAATAAAAAAGGGTGTTAAACACCATTCATTCATTTCACGACCAGCCGTTGAGCTAGGCTCAAGTACCTAAATATACTCCTCCGATCTTAACAATGGAATTCAATCCAAGGAAAGGATTTAAGCCAGACAGCTTGAAACGAAAAACTAATTAAATTGGATGAGTTTGGCGTGCTCTATCACTCAATGGTAAAGGGCTATAAAAACTAAATATATTTGACTTCAAAACGTTTTCTATTTACTTTCATTTCAGTCTTACAGCATGTTCTCTGAAATATGCAAATCCTATTTGAAGTTACAATTGATGCGAGCATTAATAAATAACACATAGTCTTAAGAATAAAATTGTGTTTCAAACTCTTCTACTTTATATACGTAAGGTCATATTTAGATACATACGAGTGTAGATCCATAAGTTTCCGTCCTAACCAATTTCTAGGTATGATAAAGACAAAAACTATATTTTACCTTTCAATATAGTTACCCTTTACTGCAATACACTTCTGATATCTTTGAATCCCCCCCCCCAAAAATACTTAGAAGTCCTGTCTGCAAAAGGGTATAAACAAAATAGTTTAGCACACTAAAAAGATTAGTACTAAGACTGATGCTTATAATAGCATCACTGGGAAATACCATCTGTCATTTATAGAGGAGGAGCAAATAGTTCATTTCAAAACTTAAGCGTCAATTCTCTGTGTTGAGCTAACAATGGCGTGGGGTTTTTACAGAAATTTGAAAACATGTGCTCTGTTATACATCGTTCTTTGTGATACTAAATACAATGTAGTTGTCTTTGAGTGCAAACATTATTACCAATAATTAAGCTCGCTTTCCTAAGTGAACGCTAAAGATTATTCGTTAATAAACCAGAGGAATATATAATGCGTTTTATTTTGCTAGCTGAGATTCACATTCCGAGTTCTTCTAATGAGGAACTAAAATAGTTTCTTCACACTTGCTGTTAAAATTTCTATAATCAATAATAGAACATACATCCTTTGTTAAATTTATATGTTCTACTTGTTTCTCAGACCTTGAGAAAAATTGTTATTGTTTTCATAATAGTATTCGGCAACAACTGTGTGCTAATAATTTAAGTGTAGAGCCATGGCTTGCTTTTTAAATTTCTTTAGGAATACTTATAAAATAGTTAATAATTTTATAAAACTGATATAACTACTAATGAAATCGAAACAAATTAAAGATCAAACCTCATTTTTCCATAGACAGAAATGTTTTTTTAATCTTATAACAATTATTAAAATTATAAAAATTTAAAATTTTGAAAGACCCATAATATGAAACCCTTTGCATTATACATTTTTGAACATTTTTTTCATTTTTATATCGGAGCTACAAATTTTTATTTGATAACAATGACTGAAATAGAAAGATATGAAGTGCAATATTTTTTTCTGATCTTCGCCTGAAATAGGATGAGGGCATCCCGAAAGCACTGCGACTTCCATAATCTTTATTGCCTACAATGGGGTGAGATGAATGGACTCTTCAGGAGGGCCACTAGCACACCCCCTTACTCATAATTTCCGTCCATCTATATTACGAACTACCCCCAAATTTCCTCTGTAAGAAACACTTTTTCGTACATAGCTCAAGAATAAGTGAATAAGTTTTGTATGCAACTCTGCTGCTAACCAGGCATTTTTGAAGGAAACAAGACATCTGAAAAAATGCTGGTTTTGTCCATTATCGTCATGGATCCACAGTTGTGGTGACTTTACTGAAATATATACGGATATATTAAATTTTATCAGAAATAAATAATAGATTTGGTGTAGACATGCAGAAAAAGATTTTCTGGTCTATATAAAAACCTGAAGTTTGAAAAGGGTGAAATTAGAATTACTAGTTGTGAAATTAGACCGACAATTTCCACAATTTGGACTAAAGAGTCCGAAAGCGAAATGGAAATGTACAACCTGCTTTTAAAAAAATGGTAGTTTTCTCCCGACATGAGTTCTAGTGGCCCTCTTACGGCTATGTGGAAATGAAAAAACAATAAATTCCTTGAAAATCAAAGCTCTATTAACGAGAGAGAGCTTCATAACTTTACCTTGAGACGCCCCTACTTTGGCTTTCTTTCTGTTTTTTATTAAGGCAGGTTTCATATGTAGTTATACAGAGTGAACAATCCTTCAAGCAACCGTTTCGCGATGAGAGGCCGGCTGGCGAGGCTGGCTCCTGTTTCGGCGGTGTGCTACTTGCGCAAGATTTCAACTCACACTGAAGCCTCAGGTAGTATACTCCCCGCCTACCCTCCTCCGATGACAAAGCTTTGCCGGCTGGTCCCGGTTGCGTCAAGCATTGCTCACCCTCTAAAAGACATGATTTTACTAGGGAGGTTTGATAAGAAACTTCGTTTGATGTTAAAGAGAATATGCGCAGTCTTGTAACGTACTTTATTTTTCGATATAGTCCTTATGAAGTTCAACGTACTAACTCCGACGTTTCTCCAGGTTTATGGTTTTCTCGTGAACGTGGGTCTCTCCGAGGCTCTCAGAATACTCGTTTATTACTTGTCTGACCTCCTCGTTAGACTTTATATGTGAGTAGCGAGAAGAGTTTTGAGTTTCGACAATAGATGATAATCCGATGGGGCAAGATCAGGTGAATAGGATGGTTGCGGAAGCACTTCAAATCGTACTTCGGTCAATTTGTCCTAAGCTATGTGGCTTATATGCACCGGCGCATTGTCATGGTGACACAACATCATCTTTTTAGCTATTCTTGGACATTTTTTCCACATCCCTGCCTTCAGTCTATCCATAAATGATGCGCAGTAATCTCCAATAGTGCTTTTCCCCTTCCTCAATTAGTGAAGGAAGAGAATTCCTTTTGCGCCCCCCTCCCTAAATAAAGACATCGCCTTTCCAGTGAATTGAGCGCATTTCGCCTTTTCGGAGCCGGTTAGCCTGGTGGGTCCACTGCTCAGACTGCATTTTCGTTTATGATGTAAAGCAATGAATCCAAGTTTCGCCCATAGTCACAAAACGTCGTAAAATTAATTGCAATGTTATTAAACATATCGACCAATGTTTGCATGCAATTTCACATTTGCTGCGTAGCAAGCAGAAGCGGCACCCATTTTGAACAATGTTTTTACATGCAATTTATTAAGCAAAACAAAATGAGCCCGCTCAGTTAGAGATGTGCGTGGCCCTTGCTAATTCGCGCACTTACGAGTGTAGGTCCATAAGTTTACGGCCTAATCATTTTATAGGTATGAAAAAGACAAAAACTGTATTTCACTTTTCAATATAGCTACCCTTTATTGCAATACAGTTCTCTGATCTTTAAATTAACGTTTCAATTCACCTCAAAAAACAGTCAGAAGTCTTATCTGCAAAACGGGCATAAACAGCATCCATCACTTCTTCGTCACACTTGAACTTCCTTCCTTGAACGTCCTTCTTGAGTATTGAGAAGAGGAAATAGTCACTGGGAGCTAGATTTGGGTTGTAGAGTAAATGATCGATCTCCTTTAAGCCACATTTCTTCACAGCTTCCTTTGCAACAAGAGCTACACAGCACAGGCCTGTTGTCGTGAAGAAGGCGCACCACTCAGCTTTCCTCGCCTTTTCTATTTGATGGAAGCACGTAGTCTGTGCAGCAGGCCAGCATAGTACTCCCCACTTACTGTCGTGTTCCTCTCCTTGAAGTCAATGAAGAGTGTTCCTTCACAATCTCAAAAGATTGTGGTTGACCGAGTGATCTTGGCCTTTAGAAGCGGTGCTTCGCCACGTTTACGCCAATCCATTGATTCTCTTTTGGACAAGGGATCACAGTAGAGAGCCATAGTTTCATCTCCTGTAACAATGGTTTGCAGAACTTCTCCCTCGTTGCCACGGCAGAACTATAAAAATGTCTGACAACAAATGACTCGTTGCTCCTTTTGGACTGAGGAAAGAAGTTAAGGTGCCCATCTTACACTAACCTTATTCATGTTTAAATGTTCATGCATAATTCGAATGACTGTTATCTTAGAAAGGCCCAACCTGCTGCTATTTCTGTAACTTTAAGCCGTCGGTCTTTTATTATTTCTCCTTCCACAAGAGCGATGTTTTCAGGAGTGAGCACCTTCAAGGGCCAATCTGCACGCTCTTCGTCTTCAATGCTTTCTCGACCCATTCGAAAAAGTTGGACTGTTTAATTTCATTTGGTGTTAAGTCCTTCTTTTGTGAAGAACTTAAGAGCTCGATACTCCATTTTGAACATGTCAAAATCTTCTACATATAGCCTTCTTTATGCAACTATATATGAACAACTGAACAAAGCGGTGCGGAAGTTACAGATACAATTATTTACTTAACAGATGAGGTATGACATCAGATAAGTGTTTTGTGAAGGCGATAATTCTTTCGGCGAGGCCTGAAACTTATGGACCTATCCTCGTACAGTTCTGTGTGTGCAAAATCTATATAATGATCTTTTTTATGTTTTCTGATCTTAATACTGATTTTGGAGCTCCAGGGAGCAATGAATCTTCGATCTTGTTCTGCCACATTTGAACTCCTTATACCCAAAGTCGTACGGTTTCATACGAAGGCATGCTTTATCCAATGTAAGCAACATCCTCTCACGAATTTTATTTGCTATTTTTCCTTCTAGAATAAAGAACTGAATCGCTCCATAAATCGCAATCTTATCCATTTTTCTCTGTCAATAGAAACGCTTGTGTTTAAACAACCACTAAACAATGAATTAACTTGTGATCATGGAATATTAACACATAAAAAACACACTATATGGCTACATATGCAGATGTAGCTGTTGTTCCCTATTAGTATGTAAATTAAGCCACTTACCAAACCATCCTCATAGAAAATAAATTTAAAAATCCAATTCACTTAAATATAATTAAAAAGGAAAAACGATATTGTTCTATCCAATGAAAATATCCAGCGGAATCAAAACTTAAATTAAAGTTTAAATTTTAAAATCAGCACAGAAATTCAACTATGTGGACAATAATATTTTAATACTGAGGACAACGATATAGAAACCAAACTACGAATAAGTACCAACTAATATGTGGGACAGTAAATAAATAATTTGAAACACACGAAAGGATACATAAATCAAATTTTATAACATCGTGACAGACCCGTTATGGTGTATGACAGTGAATTGGATAAATTCAGGCAGCTAATAAGTAAAAATTAATTTTCAGAAATAAGAAAAAAGACACGATACAAGGATTACACACTCAAGTACGAAATTATAAAGAATTATAGTTATTTTAGCCAACAATAGACTTGGAAGAAACATTTTGAACAAATGGATGGTACAGGATTTCAAACAGTGGCCTTAAAGTACAATTCTAAATGTAAGGGGTTGTAGGTAGAAAAGTTAAGAGGTGGGCTTGCGGCTCTAAAAAGACATACGCCTAATCCATGGAAAACGGAGAGAAGCAGAAGAAGAACTAGAAAAAAAAGAAACGTTTACATTCTTCTTTGAATTTTCAGCTCAATATTTAAGTTAGCAAGCATGCGTGGCAAGTACGCAAATATTCAGGATTTATAACCAATTTCTTAATTGATCTTTACTGCTATTGAATACCTTCGTAAGAACTGTGAGGGGTGTGCAGGATAATTGAACTTCATTCTAAAACCCTTTGTATTTAGAGCAAAACAAATGCTTCTTAAAGTTAGGCTTCAGAGTCTTATGATTCAAGCAAAGTACTAATTGTTTTTAAAGTTTAAACTACGAGAATACATTAATTCGTATGTCTAACTAAACCAGGTGAAAGTTCTTCATGCAGCACTGCCTAAGCTGCACAAATTATCATAAACTACAGAGAGACACTTTGATAAATATCGGTTTGCAAGTCCACCTGTCAGCGGCGCGGCCCTTATGTTATCACCGGCATTTCCTTCCGTGATCTCACGGAGTTCCAACTCTTTATTATTGTAACACTTAAGTCCCACAAACTAAAAAAAAATAACATTAATCATACTAACTTTTCCTATAGTAGGATATATTCACCGATGCACCTAATTTCTATAGAATATATTCCGTAAGTTCCTGCAGTTTGTGAGAATTAGTTGCCAACAATTAATTTTTCTCCAGAGATAGAAATCACAGACTGTTAGGTATGGAAAACGAACAGACCATCAACTATTAAGAATCTATAAGACTAATTATATGACATAATTTCGTCATGAACGAAATATATGTATGACCGGTTGAAGGCATAGTCAGACCAGGAGCGTATGATTAACATCACTGACCAACATGAGCGGAGAATTTGTGAGACGAGGAAATCTTAAGACACATATTCCTGCTAAATATATAAAGGTAAAGAATTGAAAGAAAAGTATCTATCACACCCTGTTACAGGGAGATGGTCATGCTGGGCTTTGGCAAAGGACAGGAGAGATTAGGTAAATCTCAGATGAAAGTAAGACAGCTCAGCTCTGAAAAGACTGACAACCGGGGAGGGTGTTGAGGGAAACAAGTTGATTCAATCCACTGTGTGTCATACATAATGATTTTTCTTTATATTTTATAAAATTTGCAATATTTTTAAAAATATTCCTCTGGTATTTCTTATTTATATTAATTTTACTTGTTTATTTTTCATTTATTTGTTTTTGTTGTTGAATATGTATGTTTTATATCTTATTGTGAATATCTAATGAAATATCTTGTGCTAAATCAAACATACTAACTGTATCATAAAAACCCATACGATCCGTTGGACACTGCGCCTGAAGTATTATATTGGCGCCACTGCAATAAATAAACTCCTAGTACTTCTATATTTTTAATAGGATGACATATAGTTCACTAGTATAATGCATAAGTTTAAAATAATTAGCATTGGAGAGCTATGTGCTAACGGGAGCCTAGTTGTGCTTGGCTAGCAGTCTTACTTTTAAAGGTATCCCGTTGTATCTAGAGCAAAAAAAGGCAAGGAGGTCTGCCCTGCTACTCATTTATGGGACGATTATTTTATATTACATTACATAATAATTTATTATTTTGAAGTGTTTTAGCAATAGCAGCAGTCACTTCCACAAATGTGGGAAAAAACTTTTTTTTTTTTTTTTTTCCACCAACTGTCTGTCTTTTTACTTTCCCGTTTCTTCTCCCAGTTTTTAACTCTTTTAAAATCCATCATTTTTGATTCAAATGTATTACGTGGTCGGCCCATATTCTCTTTTAAGTTCCTGATTGTGTAGGTGACATCTTTAAAAACTGTCTTTTTTATTATATCATCTTAGCATGTTCAAAATTCTGCATTAGATTTTATCCTACATTTCCAATTTGGGAAGCCATGTTTGGGCTCCATATGTAAGGATGTTCAAAATTCTGTGTTAGATTTTATCCTACATTTCCAATTTGGGAAGCCATGTTTGGGCTCCATATGTAATAATGTAAGGATATTTATTTATTTTCATGATGCATTGCTACTTCAAAATTACGAAATTTAAAGTCAAATTTTTACTGTTTCATTGTTACTCATTTCCAAATGTCTATTTCCTGTATTAGACCCTGGCCCATTTGACCTTAGCTGGCAAAGAAAATTCGCTATTGCCTATTGTGATTTTTGTTTTTGTTTCTGTTTTTTGCTGTTAATCATTATTTAACTTATTTAAAGGTTCACTATTTGCTGTTGAAATGCATTTCTAGAACGGCTCTCAATGTCATCCTAAAGTGGAGGTTAGACTTATTATAAAAGGAAGTTAAATTGTTTTTGTATACAAGTTTCCCATGTGTTTTGCTTCTCGCTAGCTTAAATTCACACCTCTTTGTATCTAGCGTAATATTGGCTTTGTTGCTTCTGTAATGTTTGTATAACATCCTAGTGCATTAGCTTTTTATACTCCGGGTTTTAGAGCCTTGCGGTGTGATATATATTCCACTAAATCAGGTCAATAAAAGTGGTGTATAATTTTATGGTGAGTTCTTTAGCTCTTTATATCAACTGTTGAATGGCTTATACGTGGCCTACTGTGGGCTGTCCATAACGAGAGCAGTTGAGAATGTATTGTAAAGAATTGACATTTATCCACAGATGGTCAAACTTTATTTAATCCCTTCTTATTGAATAAAAGTAATGCTCTTGATTGAAACTATTTTTCTTTTGTATTTTTTCACCTTTAATGATCTTGGCGGAAAGGAATGTATAACAATTGTGTAAATCAACGAAGTGTATACAAGAGCTGTTCCATAGGTGCGTCCTAAAATAAAGAACACTTTTGGGGGAAAAAACTGTTTATTTCTCAATATAATCTCCTTTCAAATCTATACCAGTGATTTTCCAAATTGTTTATCCCATTCATGAAAAGTGATTTTTTTTTCCTTAGCTCTACACTTGTTTCAGCGACCTCTCCGTTTGATTTGAATTTCTTTGCTTATAGTCATTTCTTCATGGTGGGGAACAGGAAATAGTCCCAGGGAACCAAAACCGGAGTGTATGGGGGATGAAGAAAAATGTTTAAATACCTAAATATTTATTTTTTTTTATTCTGGCGTAGCGAAGGCCATTAGACCTCCTCTTCCGCTCTACCAATCTAATAGAAGCTATAGCCACAATATTACAATCACAACATTGACAATACTTGTACACATATCGACCAACATGAAATATGATGTATATAAATAAATGTATGCTAATACATATGTATGGACAATGAAAAATATTAAATTAAAGAATAAATTAGCAAATAAAAGAACAATAGTATACAAGTACCAGCAATGGCAACATACATATATCAACCTACATAAATCCTGAAAGTGGGAATAAAGATATGTAATTTGAATCTAGGGTAATCGATAATTTCTAATAATATTAAGCAATTTCTCATAAAATGGTTCTTAAATTTTGGCAGTCTCCGACATCCTGTGGCAATGCATTTCAGAGACGGGCAGTGGTTACGGTGAATGATGATAAGTAAAGTAACGTACGGTGCAATGGTAATTTTGAGGTTTCAAATGTAGACTTGTGCGCTGATAACATAGGAGCTTCTCTTCAGTAAATGAGAACGAATCTTCTTGAATGCATTATTTAATTGCTTCAGTAGTATACAGCAATATTAACCGGTTATAGTTTTGGCCTTTCCATAAAGTAAATTAAAATTAAACCATGAAAATTACAAAATTACAGCTTTCAAATACAAACTGCACTACCTGTTCATAATCATGCGCAGTACCACTTAACAATCACCGTTGCTAACGTAATGTAGAAAACGATCTACTGCTACCACCTTTTGAGTTCGCATGGCCTTATCGAACAGTCCTCGTATAATTCAAATTTAGGGTATTTTTCTCACATTTTGCTATTAAAAATATTAATTCAGATATATTTCTTATGCGGAATAGTGTTTTTAAAGAAAAAAATAAATTATCTAAAAATGCTGTAATGGGAAATGAACGATAATTTTTATTGAGCAATTTTTAGTAGAGCAAAGCAGTTTGTAGCACCCCTTCATGCTTCTGGTGATATTAGCGTCAATTTAAAGTTAAGGACTGGATAGCGGAAAGCTTTTTATCACTTAGGAGACAAGTTTTTATGAGTCACGTGATTTTACGATCACTACTTACACTGCCATGGAGGACCATAAATCCAACCCACATTGAAATTATTGACCTTTCAACCGTACTATCGAGAGCTCATGTACCAGGCCGATAATTTTTTCTTCCATGGCCGTTAAAATATGAGCCTTTATAAATTACGCAGCGCATGTTTTCATGTTCTGCAGCTTTCTTCGTCTTTGGGTCCACAGTGCAAGTACATTGGAGACATATTATTTACCTCAGTATTATTTTTTAGAGATTAAGGCACATTTATCTGGCAATAATTATTTACCATTGTGTACCGAATAGCTCATTGCATTTTATAGAGGGCAGACATATTTTAATGGTTTGTCTACGCCTCTTTGCCGTGGGTTTTGTGAAATATGTTCATATAACTTATCTCACACTGTCAAAAAAAACCACAATAAAGCTATTTCTCTCAATCTTTCATGAAGTGTTAATCTGTGAAGGGTTATAGCTGGAACATGAATTATAAATGTTCTCACATTTCTTTTTGTTTACAGAAACTAATAAACAAGCCTGACTTTTAATTAGCATGCCATCGTTTTTATTCACACATCATCTGATAGCTTGAAAATGCTGTTTTAGTCTTTTTGATTAATTTGGGGTATTTTGTTACACCTTTTTATTATTTTATGCTTATTTTTAGGTCATTTTAATATATTTATATCTAAAATTAAAATCTTTCATAAAAGTATAGGATTAGTCTATTGCTTTATTAAGCCCTAGAAAATAGCGGCAATTGCTTCATTTTGTTAAATATTCTTTGGATGGAAATTATAGAGTAAAACAAGGGGTGACCCCCCTCTAACACGCTTAGCTATAATATTTATTTTGGAACTTGAGTAAGATTAGGAGGGTAGCTGTAATCTAATCTGAAGAAATTCTAAAACATCGTTAATCAAAATGAGATAAAAACAAGAAAGTAATAGATCGATTTTTTTCTATAATTATATACTTTGAATAAGGTTAAATCATAATTTATTTACCATTTATGACTTTATCCTAAGATCTACTCGTCCGCCTAGGTGACCGTGCCGGGGCAGAATTGATACCACTTCCAAATCTGGTCTCCTCTAACATTCGTTAAGGCGCTATTTTATTCCTCCTAAATTGCGCATACGCAAATGCTTACGTAATCTTTCCAAACTGTCATTTCTACTTTTAACCGCCGAGCTGCTACACTACGTTTTCCCCATAACTCTCATATGGCGTGTTATTGATATATTTTCTAAATAACAGTTATCGGTTAGCACTTTTCTAGTCAGGTCAGTGAACATTGTTGTAATTTGTACAACTGTGAATTATTTTTATTTACGTAAGTAATCAAAGCTTGTTATATCATAGGCATTGTTAAACTAAACTTCGTTAGGAAATTGTGCATATCGAGTGGTAACGCTTAGGAATTTCAACCGGGAGGTTCCTGGCTCAAATTCTGTGGCCGACTAATTTGACTTGAGGTTTTTGTGGTTCCATTTTCACAAAAAGAAAATTCCGGATTCCTGACATTGGACTGCAACGGATTCAAGTAGTGTGTGTGTGTGTATGTGTTCAGAGCCGATTAGTACTCGGGTTTTTGTAAGTTTAAAGAGGTGTTATTTCTAATACCAAAGAAGAAAAATAGCTTCTAAAGCATATCTCAGAGGGTAATTTTTTCCTAAATCTGCACATAAATCGATTAGAATTTTTTATATTTATATTACAAATAACCGAAAAATTAAGGCTTGTGACTTATTTTAGTACTTCATAAATAGTTGGGAAAATATTTTATTTTTGCTATATTATCAATACTAGTCATATGTTCGCCAATACAGAAAATACTCCCAAGTGGCTAATACTTGTCTGGCTCTTTTTACTGTTTTTGAGAGTGTTCTGGAATGTATGAAAAATAGTACACTAGAAATATACACTACATGGAAATAATGTATTTTGCACGTGCAATTGAAGCGAGTACTGTTTAATTTGGAGTGACAGAAATTAATAAATAATCAGAACACATTTTAAACTTCTACAAAGCTCCCTCAGTGTCAGGGATCTGTTCTATGATTTCTATATGGGTGCATATATGCAGGTATGTGCAGGATTATTCGAAAAGTTGAGTAATTGAAACCAGAAGATGGCGCAAAAATGGCTACATTTTTAAATTGTAATAATAGCGCTGGACTAATGTTGCATTAGTAATATGGTACACAAACAAGTGCAATTTCCTTAAGTACATAAATTAAGAAAATTAGTTAAAATACCTGAAATTTTTACTAATTCATTTGTCACCTTAAGGCGAGAGTAGAAAGCTTTAATATTTAAAGAAATTACTTTCAGGAACATGAAATAAGAAAGCTCCATCTGCTTGCAAAGCAGTTTTCACTTTTGCTTTCTCTTTCTTAGAATGGATTTAATATTTTCAAGAAAATGAGGTCACATTTAAGATGATTGGGAAATGGGAGAAGAGCCCATTTTCATCTGGAAACAAAAAGAGTAAATGCGGAGTTCAAATCCTAGAAAACAGACAACATAAAATGGAGTATCCATGTTAAAACAGCCTGCCGGGGAATCCTCTTTACCGTGGTAAGTGAACTATTCCTTATAGAGCACAGAAATAGGTTCAGTTCGCTCATCCGATTACGGCGTGGCCTTTTTCTTTCTTATTGTTCGGAGTTCAACTTTTTATTTCTAGTGGCAACCACTGTCTCGTGCAAAATAAAGAAAAAAATAATAAAAAATACTGCCTGTGATATGGTCGTCCGGATCTTTAAAATAACAGCAAAATAAAAACTCACATGCCGGATTTATAAGGTAAAAACAGCCTTGTTCTTATATTATCAATGCATTAATTGCAAACAACCAGTCACTTATGACAGATTAATACGTTGCAACAAACCTAACATGTTCAGGTTAAAGGTTATCCATTTACTGCTGGAAATTAAGAATAACTCTGCTTATAAGAGATGTGTTAAACCGGCCCCACATTTTCTCAGAAGGAACGAGCATGAGTTGTAGAAAATACGGCAGCAATACCAGCAGATTTCTGAGTTTAATCAAGGGAGAATTGTGGCATACTGAGAGTGACAGATGTCATTCCAAACAAAACTGATGCTCAAATTCGACGAAATGTCCACAGCGAAACGAGAAATCAGTGGATCGAAGTAGAACGAACACACAGACGTGAAGGATACCAGAGATTGTGGAATTTTAATTCCGCACAACATCAAGTGTTATTTTAAGTTTAATTACATTTCATTTAGATAAACTACAAACATTGTCTATAATAAAGTAAAATTTGGGACAGAAAGAATTAGATTTAAAAAGTCTAGTCACAGCCGGGAATAGAACTACAGATTTTCAGTTTTTCGTGCGGAAATTCTAACCAACTGAGCTACCATGTCCTCTAAATATAAAATCACGAACTTCTCTCATCTAGTACTATATATGCCGGAGACTTCTCTAAGGTTTTCTCTACTTTGATAGACTTGTCTCTTAAAAGATGACTCGTAATGCTATGAGTACTTTGGCCCAGTCTACTAGTTTATTCACCAATAGTTAATTTATATATAGAAATAGTTATTTTATACTAGATTTGTTTGTAAGGAAATTTTCTCTCAGCCCATTGTCTTTTCATGGATGCATTTGATAGTGATTGTAAATATATACTTCAATTTGTTTCCTTAAGGATGTCAAAGGAAGTCTTAGCACATTAAATACATATATACATACAATCGAACATTTTTATTCATAATTCTATTCATGACATTCCCACTAAACGGAAAGCGAGGTTTACTTTCCTTCAAATAAATTTATGAGCGTTTCTTTCCCCACCATCTGTAACAATGTTTTAATCTATACTCAGCTAAAGTTAATCATTCTAAGATTCATAACTTTCATTGTAGACACCTACTATATGTACGTATAACGTAACGGCGTCGCTTCTTGTATTTCTCACCCGATTTCGTTATGCATCGATGCACAGAAAGTACTGCTTCCTATTTTCTTTTTTTGAAATTAGTTCGTAATGTTATACATTTGAAACTACCCTAATTTCCTAAATATTCTTCTATTGTCCTAGACAATAACATCATCTTAAGTCAACACCTAGTTATCAAATAGTTTTAGAAAATAGCTGAGATATGATAGAATGCGGAAGGTAAAATGCAGATAAGTTCTTGAAAAGCGAAAGAATATCAGCATTGTTCATATAGAAAAGTTGTTTTTGTCACAAAAAGTACTATCTCTCACAGTCTAAATTACACGTTTATAGATTATTTTAAGTAAAACATAACTTTTTGAAATAAATTTTCAATAAGGAAATTATCTAGAGAATGAAAAAGTAATATTCATGTTATTTCACATTAATCAACGATTTTCCTTAGTTTCTCTCAAAATAAATAGCAAGTGACATTTTCAAACTTCCACCCAAAATTTTATCTTTTGCCCGTAAGTATAAATGTTCCTCTTTTTTTTATCCCACTTTTACATATGGCACGCGAATAAGATAACAGTACCGTCAACATTCAGTTGTGTTTATCAAAATATTTATTACTGCACACACACATACAAAACTTCTTTGTCTTGCCTCAGTTCAATCAGAAGAAATTAAGCTCTTAATGTACGAATTATTACATATATAATTTGTAGTGTTTTCAGTTATATGCATAAATAAGTATTTTTAAGCACGAAACTAAGCAATAAACGTTTATATGTTTTATAATATATATATACAATAAAACAAATAAATTATACATTAAATACCGCAAATAAAAATGCACATCATCGGTCGATACACTTCTGGGTACGTTGAACTACTGATCGAGCAATGTTTGTGAAAGTGTCCTCAGTGATTGCAGCACATGCCGTTTCAATTTCTTCCCGAAGTGCTGTCAATGTAGCTGGTTTTCTACGGTATACAACATCCTTAAGAGTTCCCCACAGGTAGAAGTCCAACGGAGTTAGATACGGAGAACGCGGTGGAAACCTCTTCGTCCTATTCCTTTGAACTTCAACAACATTTTCGGATTTCCAATACCACTTCAAAATTCATCTCCGCTGTTCAAACGATAATCTTGGATCCATTTTGTTTTAGTAACGGTAGCATAACGTAATGTAAGTCACATCTGTTTACAGAACATCATACTACACATTACTGTTGTTTTTCGGTCCAAATTTGAAATATATTAAATAGATATCTATTGTGAAAGTGTGCATATATTTTTGGCACCCTCACTATACATTAAGAAGAACACAGGCATTTGTCAGAAGTTTTCCTGTCTAGCTATCAGTTATATCAACGGCTAATGTCCCAGGGGGGAATTTTCGTACAGCCGTTTCACAAGCACTTGTTTGTTATGTTTATTAATTTTTTCCACTGATATTTCAAGTGTGGTTAGAAACAAATTTCATGGAGTTCGTGTAAATAGTTTCAGAATAATAAAAAAAAAAATACTTACACGATGGCAGTAGTCGATAAGACACTGGTTCGTGTGAGGGGGACCAGGGTTTCGATTCTCGCCAAGACAGTCCTCTCTCTTTTCAGGTTTTCCTCGGTTCTCCTAAATGTAGGCTTTTCTTAAAACACTTTTCTCAATGTGTCTAATTCTATTTGTATCTTAAAAAGGACTTTAACTAACGTTTGTCCTTATTTTATAAATTGAATATCTTGCCAAAAGTGATTCGTCTTATGCTTTACAAGATGCCTTGGACATTTTTCTGGCAATTTTAAAACTTTCATAGTGCGCCATGCCAATGACAGTAACATGGCATAAACTTATGTGATTTCTCAAATTCTGAATTTAAGAACATGTACGATATACTTCTGCTTGCAATAATTTTGTAATCTGTGAGCTCTTCTAGAGGTTTAGAAACCTCTTATTTGGACACATTAATATGTGATATTTATTTTAGAAAGAACTTTCCTCCTTTCTTCGATATATAAAATGATAACTAACAGTGCTTCCTTGTTCCTTTGCTTTCTTGTCCCTTGTCTTAGAAAACAACGAGAATAAGACAGATTTCATTGGCTTCCTTCCTTTCTTCTTCTTTGTTGCTGAACAATAAAAGAAATGTCTTTAGATGGTGCTTCCTCTATTCTTCTCTTTTCTTGTTCTCTGTGTTTCGTTTTCGTATTTCTTCCACTTTACAAAAACTACAATAATAGTTTTATTCTTTTTTAAACACAATAAGTACACGTATTTCATTGTTTGTACCTTTGTGTACTGCCATTTCACGTCCATATCCTATATATTCACCCTATAACAATAACGAATTGTTTGTAGAGGTAACCAGTAATAGAAAACCTATACTTTTTTATAAATCCTTCTATTTGACGATTCATTCAGGTGTGGTTGCGTTATGAATGTGTAGTTATCACCCGGGGGCTACCATTGCTTAAATTGAACCGAATTTGTCCTGAGTTTGCTTGCATATTATATCATATTGCCAAAACATGTCCACTATCGACCCAAAGCCAGCCGGCAGCACTGTGCCAGCTCAACAACTCAGATTGTACTTTATGGAACTTAGTTTCGAAATAGGACGTATAACGGAGGCACTGATAGAAGCAAACTTATACACTGTAGTCACTTAGTATAAACGTAGAAATAAACGTATTTTAGAAATCATTATGCGTAATGTTTATGCTAGGTGTATATTAGACTTATGATTGTGGCTCTTGAAATTTTGTGGTCAAGAATTTTAGCATATACTAAGCCCTCGAAAATTTTACACTATAATGGAAAACGGTGGACCTTCGGGGGATTTCCGATTTCCTGTAAGACCGGAATTAAAGTTTCACGATGAGGAACTCAGTCGCATTCATCACGCCAGCTTTTCAATTGTTTTTCTGTGGGAAGTGGGTTCCAGTTTTTCTATTGTGTATTTATGTATTCTGAAGTATGCTGAGAATGAGACGTATGGAAGATGAAAATAAATATTTATTTACCATTGTCATATTGCAATATTATCATTGTGCAAGTAACATAAGAAAGAAATTCGTGCTAAATTTTCGGGTGTAGCTTGTCTATCAGTAAGTGTAATATTCAGACTACTGATCAAATTTCGAACTCAAGGGTTTTTGATTGATAAGAATCCGAAATAAAAAAAAGCCCGGTTTCAACAGAGGAGAAGCTTGATGAAATAGACTGTTGATTAGAAAAGTCTTCTCGAAAGTCTTTTATACGGTTAACAAGTTGGTGGATCTGTCAGAAGTGCGTATAAAGCTACTCAGCTGCTACATTTTCATTCATATAAAATTACCGCTGTACTGCGGAGGTGCTGAAAGTCTGGAAGGCAGTTTACAAAATTCGGGAGGATGAGCTGCGCTGAATATATCAAAATGATTTCACAAAGATTCAGGTATGTCTCAAAGAGGCGTGTAGGCACTTTAAGCATCTCAAAGATGGTAGATACAATATTAAATATTATTTATTATAATAAATAACAAAATAAATAACATTGTATGCTACGAGTTTCGGCCGCGAGAAATAATTTTCCTCGGCAGTTGACTTAGCCGTTACACAATAGCTTCCGGTTAAGAAAATCAATTTCCGATTGCGTAGCGGTATGAGGTTTCTGTAAAATTGCACAGCAATTAAATTACACCGCTTTTTAAATTCCTACTGTTTATTTTAACTATTCGTTATTAAACACAAATATTTTACATGCATTTTAAGTCCTAAGCATTTGCGGTTTTCATACTTTCACCATCTTATACGACAAAATTTTTCTTTTACTTTTTCTCATAAACATCGTTTACTACAAATTATTTTGGCCGTTCATGTGTAGTTGCAGCGGATGCTATTTTCAATATATTTTACAAAATTTATTTGTTTTGAAAGTCCGAACCGGATATATTTTTAGTTATATATTATGAGCTATATCTGTTATTACATACTCTTTCGTGTATTATTCCTTATTATTAGATTGCTAAGGTGCATCTCTTTGTTGTTTTCTTTTAGTCCAGTTTCCGTATTCTCTTCCGTATGAAATTATGCTTGACATTAAAGTCTTATGCACCTTCCTTGTTTTTCATCTCATTTATTTTTAAACAGTATTGAGGTTAATGCCTTTTTAATGCTATGTCGTTTATTTATTCTTCATTAAATTCCCCCCGTCTTACCCCATTGCTCATTGAAGATTTTTTCTCCAACATTCAGTTTTCGTACTCTATAAAACCCCCCATTTTCTTACATTATAAGGTTAAATATTTGTATGAGTAATTATACAATTCACCAACATTTGCTGATTTACCCATTGCTTTATCTTGTCTAATATTTAGTTAAAATAACTTAATATATGTATATTATTATTCGCAAACGTTTCAGTTAAGTTGCCTCCTACCTCTGTGGGAAACAAATTAAAGTAATGCCTGTTGAGGTGATGCATGAAGAGGGTAACTCCAAGTCGTAGGTAACCTAAGAAGGCTAGGGACTGTACTATAAAAATTGGGAATCCATTTAAAGTCGTTTAGGTCTTACGGGGCTTCTCTTTCCCCTTGACGACTCTAGCCAACCTTTAAGAAGTCTTTTTCTTGCAGACATACGGTCTATTATAGACTGTTTTTCACACTTTTCTTTTATAACACCGATTTTTTCATTGTGCCATTTCTTATTTTTCCAGTACATTCATTTCCATTGTTTCAAGAACTTGTAGGATTGTAATTATATCTGCTCTAATTTCTGATTCGAATATTAGAATAAATTTACAGCATTTGCTCATTAAACAAACATTATTTCTTCACACTATGTCCCTAGGGATTCCAACCTGATTATTAGTTTTGTTTTACTAGACTTTGAATGCTTATTGCAGTATACATTGTTTTAAATACCAATGTTAACATTATTAGATATGACGGTAATATTCGCCATCTCTGTATGGCGTATCTATTCTAAACTTGATACCGTCCTTGGTACCCCATCAATTGTGTGAAATTAATTAGAATATATGCAACATTTTATTCCAGCTAGCTGCAAGTGCAAGGTTCTGTAAGTGTGTAAGGAAAAGAAGGAATTCTCGCTCGAACAGCAGAGGAACCGTTCTGGCAGATAATAAGAGTAAAATGCTTTCTTTTGTTCCTTGGAAGGGGCTGCTTTTCTCCCCGGCAGGATGTTCGCAAAGAGCAATAAGAGCAAACTGCTGTGATTAACCAATAACAAACAGCGTACTACCTCAGTGAAGCACTGAACGTTTCACCTCATTAGTACTAGAGGGCCATGACGTGCTTCGTCTATTTATTGATCATTTTCTTAACATACACGCTAAATCTACGTGGAAATAATTAACTTCTTTGATTATAAAGAAATTAACGATGCATTTAACATGCACTTCCCTCAAATACTCATACTATAGTTACAGTATAGAAGACTCTGAGGAGGCGAGTTCCAGTGAACCAAACCCTATTTGATCGTAACTACGTAAGCTTTCCTTTAGCATATAGGATAATGGAATGTTTAATTTTAAAACATTAGCATTCATCCTAAAGACATGATTTTACCCAGGGTTGTTATGATTTAAAAGCTCAGAAGCAATGTCAAATATATTCTAACATATAGATTACATTTTTTTTTAACCGACAGACTTACGATCTTAAGGATTTCTCTCCCACTCTAACAATCTTAATTAATACACAAAGTTATAATTAATAAATAATGACAAGACATTATATAGACAGCTATTTGAATATTATATACAAGCTTTTGAGCTTAAATCACACAACTGATATTAATACTTAACAACTGAAATACTATGAAACTCAATATTCATTTACAAGATAAAATTAGTGATCAATAAGATAAATTAAATAATTTGTGTAATAACAGAGCAGAACAAATTAATGTAATACATATAAAACAACAGGAAAAGGAATCAACAAGAGATAGAAGAACGATTGATATGACAAAACAGTAAATGGAAGTTGCATTTAATTGGAGCATATTGGAATTCATAGCAAATCATCGTAGTGAGACCTGGTGCCTAATTGACGACGTGCACATACATTTTGAAAACGTCAAGTGGTTGGGATAGCGGCATGCCGAGTATGCAAAAGAAGATAAAGAGAAAGCCAAACACGGCGATTGTTTAATCTTTACCAGGCCAGAGTCTCGAAAAACCGGGAAACATAAGCCTATTTATGAATATTGCATATATAACGAACACGCGTTCTTTATACATTGCAGTTTATATCTCAGTTTTGCATCAAGGCTAGCTACATAACATCTCAACGGTTGAAACATTACCAGTGTATCAGTAGGATCAATTTTAATTTAGACAAAAGATATAAATGTTTAAGGAAGAAAACAGCGTAAGTTAATCTTCAATAATTATTATATCCCACCTAAATCACAATCAAAATGGCCCAATGGGAAAAAGTATTAAATCATAGTTTACCTATATACCGAGGATGTATACACACTTTCACAGTAGACATTTTTTAATATATTTCAAAGTTGAACCGAAAAACAACAGTAATGTGTAGTATGATGTCCCGTAAACAGATGTGATTCACATACATTATGATAGCGTTACTACGTGACAGGTGAAACAACAATGAACAAATGAAGCCCAGATTGTCACATGATGTTCCGTAAACAGATGTTACATTACGTTATGCTAGCGTTGCTACAACAAAATGGAGCCAAGATTATCGTTTGAAAAACGGAAAGTAATTTTGAAGTGGTATTGGAAAACTGAGAATGTTGTTGAAGTTCAAAGGGAATGGAGATATGTGTACAGAGCCGAACGCCGTTGGACTTCTACCTATGGGGAATTCTTAAGGATGTTGTATACCGTAGAAAACCAGCTACACTGACAGCACTTCGGGAAGAAATTGAAACGGCGTGTGCTGCCATCACTGAGGACACTTTTGCAAACGTTGCTCAGTCAGTAATTTAACGTACTCAGAAGAGCATCGACGCCGATGGTGGTCATTTTGAGTAACTGTTGTAACTGTAAAGGTTTAAGATGATTTGTGTTCATCGTTTTCTGTTTGTGTGAATTAAGTTTTGTTTTGTAACACAGTTTTTTCTTTGATTGAAGTGTGTATACATTTTTGGCACCCTTTGCATTTATATAGGAGAAAACTTTACAAAGTAAATGTATCTGGCCTAAGATGAAGAAGACAGGGCACAAAACCTTCTGTTACTCCCAAGTATTGAATCTCGGACCGTCCATTAATGATAAAGAGCCTTATAAACCAAGCAACGCCGAGAATTAGAATTTAAAAGTATTTTTGATTAAATGCTTTTACAATCTCGGTTTTATTTCTTCAAAGTCAATATGAATGTTCATTATTTTTTAAACAATTGAAAACTTTCGACAGCGTGCTACTGTAGGAGTTTAATAAAAAAAGCAACTATGTTGATGAAGCGGTGATGATGGCGAGCATGAAAATAATAAGAATAGGAAATAGTTCGGCCTGAAAGAATCATTAAAAGCCAGATGAGCAGCAAACTCATGCAAAAGTTTGGAAGTTATTTGGCGAGCGAGCTTGGTCTAGCTGTTTGTTCATCTCTCCAGCAAATAGTCCGAAAAGAGATTCATAACTTTACCGGCAGCAAACTTTCGAGCGAGCGAGAGGAAAACCTCTTGAAAATTATATTTAATATTGAGAGAGAAGAGGAAAGCTGTAGTTAAATAACTGCCCTTTTTGACAGACGTGGATCGTTTGGGAGGATGGGAAAAGAAGTAGAAACTCGCGGAAGTTGCTCCAGAAAACCGACAGTTATTTATGTAGCCCCCTGGAGAATTGCATTCGCAGCTGGAAAGCAAAAAATATGGGAGAAGCTCTCGACGCTGAGAAGCAATGTAAAACAAGACATCCGTAGCCCATCTTGGTAAAAGTACACACAGAGAAAAGATGTCGGTTATTGTTTGGTTTTTATGTTGTTTGCTGACATACAAGAATGCGACTGTTTACAGAACTTCTCCAAGAGTCTCATGAAAACTGGAATTCAATTTACAGGTTTGAACCGTCGTAAATGAATAAACAAATAAGGAAAAAGCAGATACGTTGATGTAATTTTATTCCTTATTAGCGTTTGTATTCGTATTATTTACTAATTGAAAAAAAATGCAATGAATAAAATACATTTAAAACATACAGTGTTACAATTGATACATTACTATTACGTACACCATTATACAGGCAATATGAAAGAAAATCACAAAATACAACACTTGGCTTAATTTTACTATTATCTTGTGATGGACAAAAATACAAAGTTGCTCTCACAGACTACCTATATAAAAAGATTTATTACTCTGCAGAAGATTTCTACAAATGAACAACGATTTTAAACACATATTAAATGTGCTTTATAAAAAGTATTTCATATACACATTTAATATAATAATAGCCAAACTAATTTATAGTGAATAAAATTGGAATTTTCTTATCAATTCGTAGTTTATACTGCATATTTGATTCTTAAAATATGAAAAAAGTTAAATTCTTTGTATAAAGTAAACATATAATATTTATATTTATATTTTTATATTTTTCGGTACATGTAATTTAAAATCGCTTCCATTGACCTTACATGTTCTCCAAAAACTAACATATTATTCATTATAAAATATTCAGTTATTTATCGTCAAAAGAAACAGAGTAGAACTTTTCAAAATTGATTACAAAATACTTAAACATAAAACTAATTTAAAAAATAATAATTTCCTCAAAGTTGCTTATTTAGAAAAAATTCAATATATTTAAATTTGGATAGCTGCAAATCTTGGATGTCAGGAGTTTATTAAAGTATTTGAGATCTGTATACTAATAGCTGTATTTAATAATTTTAAACGTACTTTTAAAATGTCTATGCTATTTTTGAAACTAGTATGGTGATTATATATGTACATACATAATCCTTTTTAAATGACAAATATTCCCTTTACATATAAAATTTGTAGAATATTGCATTGCAGGGTGCATTATATTTATAAAGTACAACTTAGACAAACCTCTGTTAATTTGCCGTAAAATAATATGCTTCAGAACTTTCTTTTACCACATATAACTTGCTGTTCTACAGTTAAATGTCTCCAAAAGAAAGTATCATAGAGTAAATGGGAATGAAACAGGCATAATGAGCCAATGCAATGGCTTATCACTAATAGATTCCACATACCTATGATGGATAGATGTTTTCCTGTAAAGTACGCAGTATCTATACATATCTTTAGTATAACTGATCATCCAGATGTACTTTATACCTATTAACTTTACAGAGATCTTCAAGTAAATATCTCTTCTATAACTGATATAAAAATAAATAGCTTCTATTTTATAATAAGTTCAAACAATTTCGTTTTGTCGTAATGAAGCAATTACTTTGTTTAACACGTATATTGTTTTACAGCTTAAATCACAATAAAAGAAATCTTAGTACTAAAGGGTATACGTCAAAGAGAAATAATAAATGTGCTTGGTTTGCAGTGTGCATCTTAACAATGGTTCTTACTAGCTCTATTTATTTTCAAGATAGCGCTATTGTGATCAAGTGTATGGCATACGGTGACTGAGTTCGATAATCTGAACTACTGAATTCGCCTTGCCGAATGAATAGTGTTTAACGCCCGTTTTTGCTACAGAGGCACCACAGGCGATGGACACTGATGATACATGAGATGAAATATATATTGGGAAAGGATTTTATGGAAGGAATCGTTCCTGGCCTAAGTTTAGGGTACCTCCCCGGCATTTGCCATTTATGAGGACTGAGGAGAACCTGGAAAAAACCTCAGTCAGGAAGGACGGTCCTGGCGGTATTCGAACCCAGACCTCCTGCTCACGAGTCCGAAACTTAACGACCTCGGCCACCCGTGGCGGTCGCCTTGGGGAGAAATACCTGGAAGAGAGTTGTTGTGCCTTCTCGACATCCATCGCCATGCAAATAGCTTTCATGGTAATGTTTGCTGAACATGAACTAGTAATTTTTAAGGAATTATAAAATGTTAACATTTTTAACTAGATGCGTTTCTCATTAGAGCTGTAGATTTTCATTTATGCTGTTCCAATTTTTCACTCTCAATTACGACTCCACGGAATCCAACTCTTTGCTAAATAAATTTTAAACTGAACGCTTATACATAATACTTTCAATGTTTTAGCATTTCTAGGTCATTATCCAATGTTATTAGTGTTGTGAAGTCTTTGTAAATTAGCTACTTAAAAGTCATTTTGAAAGAATAATAATTAAAGTCAAGTAAAAACTAAAAATTCCCCAAAATAGACCTTTATTGAACCCCCCTGAGGACTTTGAGTGCATCTGAAATAGTTATACACTCTGACAAGATCTTGTTTGTATAAGTTAAAAATTGATAAGGCCAAGTTCTGCTCTTTAAACCCAACTAAATATTCCTAGTTGCTTTAAACGGTATATATAGTCTTTTTCAAAAGTTATATTTTATGTTTGACAGATGGCGCTTGTGGCACCGTAGGGTACAAAGGTATCACGCGAAAGAGCAGATTAAGCTTCTGTACTAAAATGATGTGGGAATGCGGAGACCTTACGAAACATTATTCAATCATAATGTATTAATGGTAACAACAGCACATAAAACAGCACTTCCTTTTATATTTAAATAATTTCAAACCAACTTTTATATAAAAGTGGGACTTCGTATGTTACTGTTATAGATTATGTTCAACTAGTAAAGCAATAAGGAACAATTAAAAGAAACAGTTCACAATTTTAAGAACAATTTATATTATATTGGTATATACTAGCAATAAGGAGAAATATATTTTATAAAGGATTAATACAAGAGAGAACAAATTAAAGGTAGAATGTGTGCAATAAACTATTCCGGAATTGCAATAAGATCATGGAATAAATGCATTAGCAACGGTAACTGCAAATCGTACTTAATGGTTATTACCTGCGTTCATAGAATGAGCCATTTTTCACATTGAGTTCTACGAAATCCCAAACAATATTATAACGAAACCGTTCATACAAAACTGCTCTTGGATTACAAGAGGAAAAATTAATAGACAAAAGTAGCTATTATCAATATCAGTGATTATACTATGCAATTGAATTAAAAGATGACAAACCAAAACACTAATTGCCTTATTTAAATACATTTTTTCTTACCTGTACATAAAACCAACGGTGAAAATATGAATGCCTTAAAACTACCCATTCATTTATCATTAAGCATATATTTTTAATAATAAAGCATGCAATCCGAGAGTGGCACTTAGTTTGGAAGATGCTCCAACAAACTACAGTGTTTGCGAGCTTATAAGACAAAGCACCTATTAGAGTGACTGGCGAGTTTACTGCTAGAAGAATCAAATTAAGAAAGGGACTAGAAACAATAGTGCTTGGTTCCATTTGAACGGCAAGCAAGAGAAGAGAAAGAGCGCATAGAAGAGGGTATAAAACAGCTTAAGGGATATGGATAGGCAGCAGACAATTGCTCAATGCAGAGGGATGATATCGGTGGTAGTACAGTTGAGGATAAAATCTGAATGGGGGATAAGCAGTAGATCAAAACAGGGGCCAAACTCACTAGACAGGGCCAAACTCACTAGACAGGGACTCGCGTAGCTCAGACTAGGGGCATGGCAGATGATTAAGATCACCAATATGAGTGAATAATTTGCCCCAACTAGGAGGAGGGGGATTCATGGACACACATTCTGACTCAATGTAAAGAGTAGAGGAAAAAGTATCTACCATATTCCTCTGTAGGATCAAACAGTGGGAGATAGTCGTGCTTGACTCTACTGGTAGGCAAGGAAGGAGAGGAGAGATTAGATAAATTTCTGACGAAATTGAGACAGCTCAGGTCTGAAAAGACTGATAACTGGGGAGGAGATTAGGGATGGGGAATTGATTGAATACAGCTGTGATTTATGCATAATGTGATTTCTTTTATTTTAAAAGACTTTTTAATATTTTAAAATTTCTTCCTCTCATATTTCTTTTCTTTTATTCTTTTTATTTCATTTTATTGTTAAATATATGCTTTATAGATTAAGATGATATATATATATATATATATATATATACTAATATATTCACTAAACCCAACAGACCTAGCGTATTACAAAAGCACTACCACCCGCTGAATCCGTGGGCCTGTTGCACCACCACTATACACAGGTTAAAACAAAGTTGAGACTAGCAATACAACATCAACTAATGTTTTTTGTCATCATGTTGCTGTATCATTAACCAACATGCAGCTTATGTTTCTTCCTCGTCCATCTGGTATATATTCCAATATATGTTGGCGATCTTTCTTCCTTATTTCATTGTTATTTGTGTATTGAAGTATCTGCAATTGTTTTTGAGATGTTCAGCTACAGTCATAGCAGTTTAAAAGTGCCGACAAATGATTTAGCCGGACGACGGCTAGAGCCCGGTTTCCCTGACGTACAACACAACGTCTTATCTTATCACTGACAATAATCAGTTTCCAATCACTAATGGACCTAGCTTCGTTTTGAACGTTTAAGTTCATACAGAGTGCAAGTACTGATTGATTACACTGTATTTTTCAATGTCCCCCAAAGATAATAATCGTAAACCATAAGATCTGGAGAACGAAGGCCATACACCAGGGACAGTAATTGTGGGACTAAATATTAGGCGCAATTCCGTTATAGATTGATAAGCTGTCTTCGATTTTTTCGTTAATCATATAATCTATTTCATTAAACTTCTATACTCTAACAGTGTTTAGTTTGGAAACGGGGCACAAGGAAATTTACGTGCAAATACCATATGACTTACTGTACTTAAGTATGCCTTTAGGATGAATATACAATGACGCAGCGAGTATGCCACCATTGCACAACACTACTGCACTATTTAATGAAACACCACTCTTGACCGCACGACACAACTGTCCGACTCGCAACTGACTGAAAGAGAGAATGGTGCCGTATGAGGAATCTCGGCGATTGAAACGGGGTAGACCTATCTTAGTTGCGGGACTTTTCAACTCCTCTCAATTAAGCATCTTCAGAATTTTCATAAATAAACCTTTGTAATACTCAACAAATATAACCATTTGGAGAACAGTTTAATAATAAACCACAATAACCGAGAAATGAGGTTAGACCAGAATCTATTGATGTATGTATCGTATGAACAGGGCTAGACACGAACAGAATAACAGAATTCTATGGTTATGTGACCAGCATCACACGTATAACAATTAAGCGGTGGTCACAACACTGAGTAACATATAGGCAATGGAAAAACACATCAAAGCTCATCCGGTCCCGAGGCGAGGATAGTAAAATAATAGTAACATTAATAGTAACTATTCCTGGCGGGGGACTATAACTGACGCTGTGTCACAAATTTATTAACGGAGGTAATTTCTCACTGCGAAACTGTTATGTAAATTAATACATTTCGAACAAAACGCTTGACAAAAACTGTAACCAATATAGGGATATGATTTGTCCACGCCTGGAAGCAGCCTCTGAGGGAGCTAGTAAACCAACAAATAGGTGATAAAAATGGCGTGCACTAAAAGAACGCTCTATATTAACGTGCAAGGAGATTCAGGAAATGATGGTATAATCTGTGCAACTTATAATATCCTGTCACAGAAGATCAAAGCTAAACTAGATATAAAAACCTTCACTTATCACTTGTTCATAACAAGTACATTTAAAAGTTAAAATAAACTTTCAAAAACTTCTTAAAGAACTTAATAAAAAAAATCTACTTCTTGAACCTCTGTATTAAAACTGCTTACCGCTTTTTCCTTCTTAGCTCTACAACATATCCTTTTAAGGGAACGGATTGGTGGAAATATTAAAAATTAACCCAAAATATTTTGGTTAGTTCATTTAGTTTATTTCCTTTAACTTTATGGAGAGAGGCTATTTGTCCTACTTTCACTTTAAAGGCCAGTCATGTGACAGTTTACATGGTACTCCGTACGAATAAGGAGAATTTCTTAAATGTTAAAAGTTTTTTTTCTCAAAGCTGCTTTTTCTTGTATATAACGAAAACTCAAATTTTCCTTGCGGTGTTAAATTTCACCAATCAACTTGAAATGTTCAACACAGGCTCTTAAGAGATGGATGAATATAAATAAACCAAGAAATTTAAAATAGATTTTAAAAATCTCTATATGCTCATTTATATTTAAAATTACAAGAAGATGCAACAAAGTAAGAGTGTGAATGTTTTTTCTAACATTTTTCTTTATTTAAATAAAATATATGCGGATTATTTCACTTATGTGACGTCATCTTAAAATCGATGAATGAATTTTGAGTTTTCACCAATCTCAGCCGGATATTCGCAATAAAATTATCGAAAAAATTATCAAATCCGTTTTATCTCCTAATCATACATTTGTCTCGTGTCAGTGTAGCCAACTCTATACCCACACTATGTAATTCCTGAGCATTCATCACTGGCCACTTTTCTGCGTTTTCAGTGATTGTAAACTTAGCTAACTTAATGTATATTGACTCAAAATATTGTTTTGGGGTATTCAGCCAAATAGTTCGAAATCATTTTTATAAATTATGTAACAATATCTGCCTAAGCAACCATAAATATTAATAAATAAGAATGGTGAAATGTTTCCTGTTTTGTTTTTCTCAGTTGGTATTAGTAAATATAACGGCAGCAAATGTAATACTCGACTTTCAACTATTTCACCCTCATGGTTTCTGAATCGGTAGGCATTCATAAGTTAATATAACATTTCATACAATTGTTAATACTCATTGCGCAAATTTCATATATAATCTTATATTACTTTTATTCTTAATCTATTCATGAAATAGTTCAAAACACGCATTTGGCTCTTTTGTACTGGTATTACTGACAATAGACATTCGTCTGTTGCTAGATGGCTGGAATAGGTTAAGTATTCATAATAGAGATGTACAATTATTACAACATTGTAAGCCAAGTTTAAATTCTTATTTTATTTGTAAAACAGTCCTAATAAATATCACTCCAGGGTCAGAGCTTTCCAGATAAACTCACCACGCTCGTGAATTTATCGGCAATCTAGAACCCTCTTGTGATATTACTTGTGAAGAGTTGTTTCAAATATATATTTGGAAAACAATTTTACAGTTTATTTTTTCCATTTTTTTTAAATTGCACCGCAAAGAGCATTTTATTCGACAGGAATACAATCATAAAATATTTTTTCAGGAAACATATTATAGGTTTGTCAGAAATTGCATGGATAATTATTATTATTACTAATATGTGGTAAAAATTTAATAAATTAATAAAAAAATCGGAATTTTTGGTTATTTAAGACTTGTCCCTTAATTCAAAACAATATTTTGTAAATATTTTGCTCATGTTATAAATATTTTCAGCATTTTCATTACTCGTGTCGGTTCTTGCAGTTGCTTATTGTAGTCAAGTTTTTTTTTCGGGCCTCTAACGCAATTTTCTTCCCCTTATACTTTAAAGTATAATTTAATTTACAGTTTCTCTTTTTGTTTAACGTTCATTTTAATTACCAAAATGAGTAATTTAATATATTCTATCATTTGTTAAATCCTCACCTTAAGAAATCCATTCTCTTTCAAAAATATTTCGTATATTCCGCTGCATCCTCTATCTCCATCAAAGACACAGTGTAATATTTGTATATAGCAAACCACTCGCAGTTCTTAGAGATCTACCTCTTCTTCAAGTGGCTCCAAACATATTCTTTGTCTTATGAGATTATAACTTGAAAGTCTGGAAACTACACACCGAAAACAATACACTTCTCTTAAAATTTATAGTCTTTCTTCTGCTATCGTATTTGTCTATATATTTAATAATAGACAGGTCATTACTTTTAGAGAGCATATTATCTCAGGATTTATTACTCTCTCTATTATTGCTGTTCATAACAACGTAAAGGTATTCTGCCATAAGCTTTTTCAAGATCAACGGATTTCAACCTAACCTATATTTTCTATTTGTATTTTACTGATTTGTGATACGAGATAGTTGACAGAGCACTGTAACCAATTTAGTGCCGGTTTTCATAACATTTGGAGTAATTGTTAAATTTCTCTTTAATACTTTCCAACTTTTTCGATGTAGACAGTTATATTTAAAAGAAATCGTGAAGGTGTGAATAAAAGGGAAGATAGATGCACAGACTGTTGACACCTTATTAAATTCTACTGGACGGCTCACGAAACACCGACCCGGGCATAGCGAGCTCGCCTCGAGTTCGAATATTGCTCAGGCCGTGTCGAACCAGATAATGAGAACTAATGGCGGATATAAAATGAGTAGGAAGGAATTTGTGTCATCCACACTCAGAAGTGATGACTATTTCAACACGAGGAAGTGGTTTATGCAGTGCGATGTATATTGTCTGCAACAAAGAATTGCAATAATGAAGATGTGTGCATTGATTCACGGGAGAATTTTACAGCTAAATTTCCTGGTACTGGTGTTTCTGCAATGAGCAGTATATGCTATTAGTGAAAAAAGTATCTTCAATGGGACTACTTGAAAGAACACAAAAAAAAATAGTGTTCCGCTTTTACACCTATTGTTGTCGAAACTATTCAAGCATGGATAATCAGAAGTTCCTATATATAATTGATACTATAGTTCACTTTTATTTACGAGTTGGAGGCCGGTTTTTCGTGGGCCAAGTTGGCGCTGTCGGCTGGGAAGCTCATTGTTCTAAAAGTTCCGCTGATTGATTACCTTCCCAACAACCAACTGGAAAATATAATGTGCATCTTTGGAACCAAATCAACAAATAAATAAACAGAAAAGGCCTGGGTTATGAAAGAGGATTTCCATAATATTATCTTGTTTGTTGGATTGGATGCATCAGATTTCTATCTCTTTGAAAACGAGAAAAAATGACTTTGCGCCGTCTTGTACGCCTCATTACCATGTTGGATTAACGTTGCACAAATTTCCCAAGAGTAGTTCAAATAATTAATTCCTCTTTTCGTAAATAAATGCGTAAAGTCCTAATAGCAGTATAAAATATGTATTTGCATTCTTGCAAATGTAATTACTGTTTGGTGAATGAAAGTGCTAAACATATTTTGGATTTTTGCTTTACTCCACGCTGGTAACGAGTGAGAAGTGTGTAATGACTAAAAATGACTGCATTACCTTAAAAGGAGAGACGGGAGCAGAGGAAAGATGTAAAATGCAAGTTTGACAGCAGCTATGTCCCAGCGGTACTTGGAACCAAGGAGTTATACCCTCATTCTTGTTTGGTCGGATAGAATCTTAACGTTCTATACAGACTCCTGTAAACTTTTCGGAACGGCGATAGAGTGAACAGTGTAATGAATCACCACCTCTATCTCTTGTTACTCTTTCTTTCCTTTCTCATTTCATGGATTGAACCAATTGTATGTCGAACTTTTTGCTGCAATTTATTTGCATACTAACCGAGCAGGATAGTCAGGTAACACTTACAACTTGCATTTTGGAAATTTCGAGGTTAATGCTGAGAAGGATTCTTTACTTTCCATATAAGTTCCGCTTTTTTATTTCATATCATTCCATTCCGTTGGTCCTGTTACAGGGTATAAGGTTTTGCAACCCGGCTTCCAGAATGGGAAGCGGCATTTTGAGGAGTTTGAATTCCTTGGAGGGGGAGGTGGCTCGACCTGGGACACAGGAATCCTGTTTACGTCCCCATGGATACTGGTCGCCCAGTGTCTCCGTCATCTCTTCAATACAATTCCATACTTACACCTTATAATTATGTTAGTGCTTTTGGTTTGCATCTACTGCGTTAAGAACATCATTTGCTTTTCATTGCTCGTTTGAATAGATTTAACTGAAACCTGCATTAATTACTTGCTATATCCAAAATCCCTTCATTTTTATATTTCTGCAGATACTTAAACGATTTATACATGTTATCACGTTTCATCACTCGTTCGACTAGCAAGTCCCTTTTTTCTATGTATGCACCTATTCAATATTCTAGAATAACACTTAATTAAATATTATGTATTATGAAAAGAAACTTAAAAGATACTAAAAACGCTGTTATGTCATGTGACTTATCTTCTTTAAAATAAAATGTTATTTCTTTACTATATAAAAAAAGGTATATGCATTTGTGTTTATTAAGGGTTTGTATCATACTCATTCATATTTAAATGTAAGTACGTATATATTATGCATATACATTTGTATTTCATATTTTGTAAATGTAAATGTTATTAATATTTAAAGCAAACGTATATTATAAATGCTCCATAATCTGAATTATTATTCCAGTTATTACTTATGTTAAATGCCAGAAGTTCTGTTGATAATGGGAGAATTAAGGCAGTATAAACTGTCAAAAATAGACTGGTGCAATAGCATAAGGAATAAGTGCTTGAATTCTGATATCTCACTGCAAAATGTTGACTTGCCTAGATACTAGAATATTTCAAGAAATAAAACACGCATTCTAGAGAAACTTCCAGTGTTGCAAGGTGACCATCACTTTACTTGCTGTGATTGGAAGGCTGAAAATTTGGAGAAAAGTTTCGTGTTTTGACGAAAAATTCTTAATCGTCAAATGTTTTGTTTCAAAATAATATTACGCATTTTCAGAGAAAACTGGACATGAGAAAAACACAGAAATTAAGAACAGTGCCATGTGCCCAATTGTAGAACAAAATCATATAATAAATGCTTTAAACAAAAGAAAACTATAGAAAGCACTTAGGAATTAAAAATATGAACATAGAGGCGAAAAAATACGATTTAAAATGAGCATTAGGAGATTTCTAGGATTTATAAATAAATTTTGGACACAAGGTAGCCTGTTTAATTGATCGAGAGATGTTTTAATAGTTTCTGCTTTTAAAAAGGGGACATAACACAAACAAAACACACACACACACACACACACACACACACACACATATATATATATATATATATATATATATATACATAATTTGTTACTTTACACTTGCCATGTATAGGACATAAGTTGAAATTGAAGAATCAGACTTGAAAAATTCGGATCACAGCCGGGACCTGATCCACGGACTTTCAGAACTATCACGTCTTTCTCCAAGCAAACAACCACTAACTTTGTCATCTGATTCCATATACCCCTTTATTTCCAACTTATATTCTACACATGGTTAGTACAAAAGAACAATTTCTGTGTATAAATTAACCCATATATTTATATGTAGTAGTTGATGGTTAAACTAGAAGTACTCGTAGCACTAAGAATCTACTATCTAATCTAATCTCTCATAGTAGAGAAACCTTAGGGAGGTCTCAGGGGTATATAGAAACAGATGAGAGAGATCCGTGATTCCGTGCTTGGTGGAGAACACGGTACCTCAGTTGGTAGAGCGTCAGCTCGACAAACCCATGTGAAGTGTTACATTTATAAAACTCGGGACAAACCTTAATAACCTCGTCCCATCCCACCGAATTCTGAGCGTGCTATCGCTTTTACTTTTATATACACATTCCCTCTGCAAACTTTCGGAACTTAGAGGGCTATTGTACAAAAATTTAAAGAATTAACAACTTGCATATTACGAAACTCACATACAGAGTGTTACAAAAACGTATGGTAAAGCCCTGGAGGATTGATAAGAGGGTCAAAAAGCTCGAATAAACATATGATAAATTTCGTTTGGTTTCTGAGTTAGAGTTATTATATTTCAAATTTACAAAAACATGACACTAAAACAGTCATATCTTTGTAAGAGTAGCACATCAAGGACTTCTTCACTAATGCAAGAAAATTTCATAAACGACACATGGTAGGTCACAAATGGCAATGAGTGATTTGTTTGGATGAGATTTGGGAATATTTGAATGTTACAAACAAACCTCGTGCCATACTACAGCCAAAAAGGTAAAATGGGCGTTCCAATTTTATCCCGCAAAGCAAAGAAAAGCTTGCCAAGGAATTCGTGATGATTGCGGCCCGGGATAGTTCAGAATTTCAAATAATATCAAGGTAAATGAAGAACAACGTCGCGGGCCCCGTTTTTGAGCAAGGATTTCTTGGTTTTGTGGTGATGATACCTCACACTGTCAGAGCATCCTTTAACTACTATTACCGGAAAACTGCTGAGAATGACGTTGATGTAAAAATCTTTCAATTAATCACTATGAAGTCACCAGATGCCTAACTCATGGATTTCTGCGAGTTTCGTTTGTTGAAGCAAGTCTTTGCTCCTTGACCTTACAGCACATTGTGGAACATTGGCATGTTAGCCTGGAGATTTGGGCTAACATTTCCCTATTTAACCTTCTAAAGTGGAAGCTGGCGTAGAGCAATAGTCCAGGTCTATGTAGCATAACCGACTGTAGCAAACGAAAGAGAAACAGCTAATTCGTTCGCCTGGAAAGCAAATAGTTCAAGAAGCAAAACCTAAAATCTAATTTACTGTTTGTTGTAGGGTACCTATGTAAAGGTATACAGTTGACATATTTGCTTCTTCTTTTCTTCTTTCTTAATGGCCAGGTCTGCTGCCGCTCATATAAAATGACTAGTAACAAAAAATTGCATTATCATTATAAAAGTCTTCAGCGCTACTAACGCCATTCATTACTTCTCCATGTTATTATTCTTTGTTGGTAAAATCTGACGTCATCTGCTCTTCTTTTATTTTTAAGGATGGAAAACGACCACAAGAAAATTGAACGTGTAATGTAATCCCCTATTTTCATTTCACCGAAATCCCGGAAGACAAAAAGTACGGTAAGCTAGAGGTAGACATAACCTCGTATTATATTTTTTTGGCGTGTTTTGTTTCAGCTATACCGTGCTGTTATTAGACGGATGCGTGCCAGTGTTGTAGAGTATGACCAAGAGAAATAGAAAAAAATGCGCACACACACGCGCTAAGGATTCAAGATCCTTTTTTTTTAAAAGACGGATCTAACCAGGATAGTAAGAGAAATTCTCCGCTACACGAACCATCACACTCCCTCCCACCCTACTGCAAGATCCATCCAGTAAAAAATGATAAAAAATAAAAACAAAGCAGAACAAGTGACGCAAAAATAAAAGAGAAACGGCCGCGGAGGAAATGAGAGAAGGCACGGACGATCCATTTTCCTCTGCATTGTGCTACTGTGGTAGATACGACCGCATGACTGTGTGTGCATGCACGCGCGCGCGTGCTCCGGGAATAAACAGCAAAAAAAGGGAAAACAAGGAGCCCTTAGCCGGTTTTATTTATTTTGAAAGTAGGCGCGGTAGTATGGGAAGAAAGGATTATATATGTCCGTGTGTGTCCATGCGGCTTTTCTCCTTTCACTAGAGGCAGACATCACCGTCATCTTGTAATTTATTAGCTATGAAGGCCAAAGAACAGCATCCCTAAGGAGCGTAGTGAATGGAGGTGAAAGTTAGGGCAGTTCTTTACTTATCTTCTAGCCGCCGTATCCCAGTATCCTGTTTTAGAAAGCATAATTTGTGCGAGCGGCAGTTGTTCTAGAGACAGGACGCAATTATTTCATTCTTTGTATGACTTTATCATTCTTTTAGCATAATGTGTTTCCTCGATTTCACAACTCTGACCCCTTGCTATCCGCTTTGGAAAATAAAACGGGCTTTCAGACAATAGAGACAGCATGAAGAATTTGCAGACACGAAGGGATCTGGTGTAAACACTGAAGATCTAAATGGAATGCCATGAACGAGTACGATAGGTAAAATTATTTGAAATAAATTACTGGATACTTTCCAGACATAAAATACACCAAGGACGCCAAAAATATATATACACACTTTCACAGTAGATATCTATTTAATATATTTCAAAGTTGGACCCAAAAACAATAGTAATGTGTAGTATGATGATCTGTGAACAAATGTGATTTACATTACGTTATGCTAGGGTTGCTACAACAAAATGGAATCAAGATTATCGTTTGAACAGCGGAAAGCAATTTTGAAGTTGTAATGGAAAACCAAGAATATTATTCAAGTTCAAAGGCAATGGAGACGAGTGTGTAGGGCATACGTGTAACGCGAGTAACAACTGCGCGCTTTCGAGATAAATTTGAGACTCATGATGTCGTATGCTATGTTGACAAGGACAGATCTGGGAGACCTCGCACAGCAACAAGCCCCGCACACTGGACCCAAGGCACTTTCCAAAGCACTGGATAGAACGAAGAGGTTCGATTGAGTTTCCACCGCGTTCTCCGGATGTAATTCCCATGGACTTCTACCTATGGGGAACTCTTACGGATGTTGTATACCGTAGAAAACCAGCTACATTGGCAGCACTTCGGGAAGAAATTGAAACGGCATGTGCAGCAATCGCTGAGGACACTTTCGCAAAAGTTACCCAATTGGTAGTTTAACGTATTCAGAAGTGTATCGACGTCGATGGTGGACATTTTGAGCAACTGTTGTAACTGTAAAAGTCTAAGTTGATTAGTGCTCATCATTTTTTGTTTGTATGAATTCAGTTACATTATATTAACACAGTTTTTTCTTTGCTTGAAGTGTGTATACATTTTAGGCACTCTCTGTATAAATGATCCAAGGGAAAAACATTGGCAATCAATGTTGGACAATTGCCTAAATTGAGCACAATTTTTAACAAATTTTTGGTATACGAAAATAAATCATAAACATAAATATAAAATTCATTTATGCAATCCTAGCATTAAAACACGCTTCTTATAACGCTTTAAATCGTGCACAATTTGTCTAATTCGGTCGCAGATTACAGCAACTAGTACTCCATGAGGTCATCACCGTCTTCACATCAACGTATCTGTAAGAAAAAACTAAAATCCTTACTAACAAACATTCCAGCATTCAAACACTAGAATAATTTTACTATAAAAATGTTTTGAAACTACAACAACAATGCATGTTATTAATAATCATAAATTAACTACACTTATCTTGAAAACATTGAAATACAATTAATTACATTACATTACTATTATATTAATCGAATATTTCTTAACCTTACTACATTGATTTTACTCTCGAATACACACACTAGAACGTCTAAGGTATATAAATAAAAAATCTAAAAATTTAAATTTTAAATTAATTACCATAATAATCAATAAACTATGTATTATATATTTACCACCTCTGAAAAACATGCCAAAATTATTTCCTTGTTGAAGTAACATATTTCTCTTTTCTCCATAAATAAAATTTCTCACATTTCTTTCCACATACACTTTTCGATTTTTGAGGTATGAACGAACCCTCAGCTACCCCAGCTTCGTTTATAGTTTCTTATTTTCAATAACAAACATTGCAGAATTAGCGTCCATTTTCATTTGAACGCTCCAAAATAAAAACAAAATAACATCGTAATAGAAACGAGTACAAATAAACTATAAAATATAATACGTCGTATCTTCTACATCATAACATCAAATTTGGCAAATTTCGATACTTTGTAAAAATATTTCTATATTAAAATGGCATAAAACGTTATGTAACACGTGTATAATATTCATTCTGAACACTCGTGAAAATTAGCGCGTGAGGGGTAATGTACGCGCTAAACATTCCCTCGTGTCACAGTTACCAAGATTATACACGTGTTATATAAATAACAGCTGTAGCTGTTACCTAGCGAGGCAGTCAGTTGCTTTTTTATGTTGTTATGTGATAAATAATGAATAATTGGCTTTTTAATAGAGGAGTTTAGCGGCTTTAACTGCTAAAATTGGAGGTGACTGAAAGAATCGTTTCTAATGCCCAATAACGTCATTTATGGAGATTGGAGTATTTAGAAATGGTGGAGCAAAAGTGACCAGAGATATGAATACTGGAAGAGGTCTTGTGTCCAGGATATGGATGTGATATCAGGAGCTGGACAGCCTAGAAGAATAAAAGCCAGGCAAATCCAAATTACAACTGTGCACAAGACTGTTTTATATGCTTAAGAGTATTGCAACAAAAGACCACAACCACTAACATGTTAGAAGTGCCTGGCAGAAGCTTGGAAATTGAACAGTTTTAAAACAAACTATGGGTAATAAACTGCCTAGCAGTCTGTCTTGGAAATAAGGTAGGTCACATTGCGTGGTGTCAGGAACATATCAACTGGAACAATGGGCAACGTAAACCAGTTTCATTCTGATTTCAGCTTCCAGGAAATGTACATATAGGGGAAATACACAAACTCAACGAGGTACAGTCATGATCTATGGAGAAACGATGTCTAGCTGAAAAACACTTCTCATCCGACATATTCCAGCTTCAGTATCTTCATGCTGAAGTATTTGGTGTTGAACTTCTCTAATGTATGGTAGATGGAAGTTACCAAATATAAATCCTATCTAGATAACCTTCAAATGAAAGTTTTAACTAACATTGAAGATATTGTATCTCTGAATCAATTGTTTGTATGTCTCCATCTGCCCGTTAAGACATCCTTCAGCAAATTATTTATTGCCAAGAAAGTGTAGACGCAATACCGTACGTACTTAATGATACACGAATTCCGCTAAGCACTCCGTGTAAAAGTACTGCCAAACTAATTTGGGTGTGCGGATGGGAACTATATACGTAAAAGTTGTCCCGTAAGCTCGGTGTTTGATTTTCGGCGGCTGGGCGTGTCGCGCCGCCCGCTGTCGACGGGATTCAAAACATCGCACGTGTGGAATATTTTTTATGTGAAAGCCCTGTATATCACAGTAAACCTAAAGGAGTAAACCTTTAGTTTTTGAGAGGTCGATACTTGTTGTATACTCGGGAAAGATAAATGTTATAAAATTCTTACTTATACTTAATGTTCCTGCTTTGGTTAGACCATATTCTCATTTATAAATAGACAAACTATTTGTATAAGCTTCTTGTGGCATAAGCAAACACAAACACATACTAACACACACGTATCTAAACATTATCGTAATGAACTGTTTTGTTTACATATCCATCTAGAAAGTGTATTATATTATTCTCTTTTTTTTAGTTAAATTTAGTTTACTGCTGAACAGCAAGAACCCACTGTGAATCAACGACGAATATCTCATAAATTACGTATAATACAAACCAGAGACTTGATTGACATTAGAATATTAAACTCATTTTAAATGAAATATTCTCCTAATTGTATTGTAAATATTCTTTGAGCGTAAAATAGAACTACTGCCCTCTCACTTATTACAAGAAACAAACATTACCATAACTAACAACACAGCAGGGCGAAGATTGCACATGATTAGATGAGACCTGTAGCATGCTTCATTTTCATATGTTAGAAATTAATAATGGCACAAAAATAAAAACACCTGAGAAAAACAGCAATTATTCATATTAGTAATTATTTAAGGAGCCATTAAATTGAAAAAACTATAGTAAATGTTGTTATTGTGTGCTAATGTGTTATATTATCAATATAAATAGTGTAAACATTTTGCATGTGATGTGATTAAGTTGACAGTTACAACGAAAATTTAAGAAAAAACTTGCTACTAATATAGCTTTGATTTTGTTCAATCTTTAAGTTTGAGTAACAAATGAAACAAAATTAAAAGAAAAACAGGGAAGTAAAATATGATATAACATTATTATTAGCTATTGGTTACGAAATATATTTCATATTCTTCTACAAAGCAGTAAATCATTAATTATAAATTTCATGACAGCAAAATTAGTGTTTAATATTGATAATATATGAAATAAGAGCAATAGAATTATTAAAATAGAGCAAGATGGGACATTACAGCCCTTGTACATGAATGTTCTGCTAACTATATAAATTTAGTACCTACAACTTCAAATTATTATACATTAGATTTAGTATGTAAGCTTGAATTCATAAAAGCCTTCAAGTCTTTTAAACTTACACATTTAATTTCTTTTTAGAAATATTCCAACGCTAACGTGGGGGCTTTATATATGACAAATAACACAAGAGCCCTTCTTACATTTCTAAATTGTAATCGAAAGTGCTGTTAGAATAACCATGGACTACTTAACTGTACTATACTAATTTACTGGACAGATAGTCTGTGTGGACCCTTTAAACTTCACTCTAACATTGAAACGGCCTGACAAAGAACAAATGCATATGTTGCAGTTTCCCTAGTCGAGCCCTTCATGCAGCATTTAGGATGTACTACGGGATGTAATCGCATTTTGTTTGCTCACTCTGTTTCTAACCGGAAACATAGCATAAGGCCCTCCCCTAATATACGCCTGGTGGGGTGGGTAACTTGGAAACAATGCAGAGGCTGAAGGGACAATACCAGCGACATCTCACGGTGAAATAACTGTGCTCTAAACAATATATTTTGAACGTATATGTTATATTTTCGATTAGAAGGAAAATGCAAGCCAGTTAGCTATAACTAGCAAAGTGTAAATCTTAGAATAGTTCGATATGTTAATTTTTGTTAATGATGTGGGGTAGAGGAAGATATTTTCGGAATTGAACTTTGTTCACGGACTATGCCCCCAATAGAGGCACCTCAGGGAGTAAAGGACGAGATGAGAGGCGACTGCGCGGACTCTCGGAAAGTCCACATCCATTCCAGACGTCATAGCAGAAACCTAAAAGCGCAAGCCACGTTGTATGAAACCAACCCATCTCATCCTGTCAATTTCGAAAGAATCAAAGGAATTTAATATGAAATGAGAGAGCGGAAAATAGGGTGAATCCGAACTATACCGGCAACCTTTCCCAGATTGTTCTGGGGTATTTTTTTGAGTGTTTTGATATAAGGAACCCATGGTTTCCAGTGGCTCATTAGGGTAATTTCATTATTTTCTTTTTTGTAACAACTCAACCACCTTTGTATCTCTTTACAAGGTATATGATTGCTTCCAAGCAAAGCACAGCATTTGACTGATGTAGAGCTTATTTACATTACGGCCCGCCACCAATTAATCAATTTCAACTATTTATTTGAAGGATAGATAACCAAACATTACCAAAATGACACGAAAAATCCAAAATTACATTGTCACATTAATTTTTTTTAATACAGGTACATAAACATCTTAACATACCTCCAAACAAAATTAAATAATAAATCAGTTCAAGAATGTATCAGAATCATAATAATTTAGGTAGAATTAGCTCAGGGGCATAAGTGAACAAAAAGAAAGGAAAACTCAAATACGTTTTGATATCTTGGATGAAAAAATGTTAAATTAGTGTCTATTATACATCGTGGTGAATTTAGTTCCACAACGCATTTCTATATCGCATAAAACAAATACTCTTGCGATCAGATTTTCGGGTTTTATCGCGAGTGAGTTTTAATGAATGACGTTATTGCAAATCAGCACCTAGAGGAGTATCGGTTTCTAGAGTAAGATACTGTGTCACCTAGGGAGTGGTTAAACAACCAAAAGAAATGCATTTTCAAACAAACTGACTTATAAATACGACGTTGGAATAGTGTTTCTCTTTCTCTCTCTTTGCTAACATAAACTGGATCAACTCTCTCCGCAATAGTGGTCTCAGTAACTTCAAATTAATCCTTAATTAACTAATTGTATTACATAGTATCACTATAAGGGCACAAACAATAAAGTGTTTCACCTTATGCTTACCTTGTTGAGGCCAACAAACTCATGTGTTCAAATTGTTTTGCAAGTCTGCGTAAACTTTCACATTTTGTCTCTAGACGAAGTTTTTCCTGTTAGAATAATTTTTATTTTATACCTTATATCCTTATTCAGAAAAGATATCTAATTAATGTACGTGATAGAGAGTTAACAAATAGTCAATTTTAGAAAATTGACTGTGGGTACTTTTATCAGAATTTTCGGATTGCTATTGATATCGATAGTATTGCCGTTGTTCACATGTGCTCTCGACATATCTGAAATAGACTAAAACGTTTCATTATTATTTTGAAAGAAAATCCAGGAGCTCCAGTAATTTATTCAGCCATACTTGTATAATTTTGAGGTAATTATATGTTACATATTTATTTCAATCCAAAAATGTCCTATTTTTTCTTTCTTTCTGTTTATACTGAAGACAGAGGATGGGCTATTATCTCTGCTTTTCTTCTTATTTTCCATGGAAGAAGTAAACAACGAGATCGTTACTAAGAAGATAAAAGGAACGCAGGACTGAAGATTCCCAGACCACAAAAGACATCAACAAGACTCGGGCATTGGACTGGCTTAGCATCGACGAAAATAACCTTCCTATCTCCTCCTCCGTTACCTTCTCTCTTTGCTCTGTTCGTTATTAAAAATGATCTCGGAAATCCGGGTATCATTCTAATTTCCTCTTTTCTATTTCTTCTATTAAGATGAAGGAAGATAAGAGGCGTTTTATCCCAGCGCTTCTTTGCTGGTGTACAGGCACGTGAGCGTCATTGATCTAAGCAACTTCATTATTTCTCTACATGAGAAGCTTTTGTGAAGTTTTCATCGTGGCAGCGCTGCAACGTGTAGTTCTTAAAACAAAATTTATATTAGTGTTCATAAAGCTCTTTCATATGGAACTTGATGCTTGCTTCTCAATAATGATATGAGGTTTGGTGTTTAAGGAACACATGGGAACATTCTTAATAGTTACCTCTGCTATTTTATATGCAAATAAATACTGAAATATTCCAGGTGCTTAGTTAAAAAAACTTAATATATGCATGCACAAGCAATTTTCCGCCTGCGTTGATGATAAATGAATTAGGTAGGAAGAGTTAACACGAGAAGTAAGAGAAAATTATAGAATTAGTGTGTGTAATTTCATTTATGCATAAAATGCATGTTTTATTACGGGAATTCCATCTCTCTTACACTTTTATTCTAATAATTTTCAAACAACTTATTTTTTATTTTAAATCGACACATGTGTCTTGAATTCCCTTTTTAGTTTGTGCTTATTTATTCTGTTGTCATGACTTGCACCATAAGATATTTTTGTAATACAGCATAGATCATATTGTTGTTGCAGCAACTCTCAGGTTACTGCACAAATGTATATGGTAAAAAAACTGTATATCTGTAATATATTAATTTGTTCTACTGGATCTAGCATTTTATATATTTACTTTTATCTTATTAACTATTTAATTTGTCTATATGAAAATAAAAGCTACAAACAATATATTCCACAAGTAAATTTTGAATAAAACAGTAAACATGCATTTTCATTGGTCACGTCCAGGAAAAAAAGAAGAATGTGATTAGGAAAAGATGGAGGACAACTGTCAAAACTAAACGTGACAGAGCGGCATTAACTCATAATGAAGAAGCGTGTTAAAAGAATACAAAATGAATCAGGTGTGTTGATTAGACTGGTTTCATAGGGTCTAGAACGCCCACATGTTAATTGTTTACAGGAATTTGAAGCTAATAGTAGAAAGCCCAACATAGACCTACACAAGCCTGCAATATTTAATATTCCTATATCTTTTTGGCTTGGAGCTTTTACTAAATCACTCAATTATTGGTATATTATATTCAACATTCTTGAATAATCTGTGATACCATATACTTTCAGGTTTTTGAGTAGTATGCAAAGTGCTAGTATTTATGACCACACTCAAGTACTGACTGCAAGATCTCGCAACTAAATGGTAAAAATTTTGTTGGTTTTTCCTATTATTTCGTCAGTTTGGAACGTGAAGGTATCTTTATTGTTATAAAATCTGTATAAAAATTATAAATATAATTTATACATGGGCTCTAGACGCATTTGCTTAAATATGCTACACTATTAGAAAGAGGAGCAAATAATAATACAAAATGAAACAATGTAAATAATAATTATAAATGTTTTTCTAAAAAATAGGAAGAACGGAATTGACGGATATATGAATTGAAACATGTTACATGTTATTTATAATTATACTAGTTATTGCTTCTAACCAGAAAATAAATTGCTTCTAGCTTTGCGCTAGGAAAATGTCCATATTCAACTAATTAGTGTGGTTCGCAAACAGATCCCAGCATGTCAATCTTTAATTAGCCCTAAAAAGTTTTTGGGAACAGAATTTGTGGTTTTCTCAGGTGTTTCCCATTGGGTACCTTCGGCCAGAATATGTACCCATTCCTCGTCACAAAATGGGCAGATTCTTCTACCAGAATTATCCATTATTTTCTGAGCCTTCCAGTTTCCTAGTCTAAACCAACAATTCCTGCTCTCGCCTTTCTCCTTAGAATAAGCATATATGCCTCTTTCCTCCAGGTTGATTTAATTTAAGTTAATTTCCATTAGATAAGTATATTATCTAATATACAAGTAATTTATGTAAGTGCCTTGTATATAATAAAATGGATATAAAGTACATTAGAGGTTCTTTGGTTACTTACTGGAAAATTGCAGTCGACTCAAATGGAAAAAGAAAGATTAGAGTAGTAAAGTTAGAATTTTTATTTTAGTATTTATATTTTTACGGAAAGCATAACTGCATTGACTTATAATAATAGAGACAGTAACGTGGTTAATAAATAGTGAAAATGATGCCCCTCGGCGGCAATACACTGCCAACATTTAGCAGCGAATTCCTGTGTTTCAACTAACTTTTCTTCTGTAAGAAAACGATGGTTTGGAACAGTTTTCTTGTCATCGAGATATTCTGTCTCTGGTAACTTTTTGACAAAATGGCGAACAGTTTTTCTACTTTAAAACAAGATTGCTAGGATATTTTGTTGCGATTCGCAAGAGTCGGTTTACATATATGTATCTTCCATAGAAACACGTTCCTCAAAACTTTATTTATGTAGAGGCCTAACAGAAGAACTATTTGCACACAGTCAAAACATCGAGTAACACGCGAACGCACAACCACTAGGTCACAAAACATCCCTCAAACTAACTACAAAGGTGCTACCTGCACATGCATGATTGATGACTGATTAGTCCCTACACAGCCGCGCTCTATCGAATCATAGCTAAAATATTTTTAATATAATTAGCAATATAAATACAATGTAAATATGTGACCACAGCCTCCTGGGGAACCTTTTATCGCTGTTACCATACCAATAAGTATATTCAGTTTAACCCTGAGCTTACAATCGCGATTAAGTGGACTCAGTATTTTAAGTATCGAGTGTGAGAACACGAACAACTGATGGGAAAGAAGTACTGGGAAATTTTGCCTCTAAGAATACTAGACGTCTTAGCCGCTTCCAATGATCCTTTAGGATGTTACATATTACAGTGTGCTTATGACAGATTTTACAGATAAGCTGTGTACCGTGTACCTAACATCTAGAAAATAATACTACTTTATTTCCTAGTTTCCTGTACCATCGCTAATAATAATAATAATAATAATAATAATAATAATAATAATAATACCAACCTGTAATAATAATGGAGGCAAATTTTAATGCCCAAGACTCCTCCTAGGTCCTTGTCAGCCTAACAAATTTTATATTTCCTGCGGTCAAATGCAGGAAACCATATGCTTGAACATGAATCGTTTTGTTAGGGGACCCAAATTGAACTTTGCAAGGGTCCCAGTCTTTCTCCATTACGCCACTGAATTAAGCATTGATTACGCATGGTATAAGGGATGGTTCATGCATGATTATGAAAATGCTGCATATCGATATTTAACCATTTTTTCAATATTTTATTTGGTTTAAAATTACATCTTTGGTTTATTATTTTGGTTTATTGTTTTTATGTAAATCTCCATCTTTCAAAACTCATTTCGAATGTTTTATTGCCTGGATCCGAAATGTAGTCGTATATACCGGAAATTAGTTGGAATATTTCAGACTCAAGAACGCCAACAATGGTGTAAATTTGAACCTTTTATGTTTTTTATCTTTTTGGTTAATGTGTTATCAGAATGATTACATCTAATGTAGTCATCTGACCGTCTTTGGTATATTTTCTTACCTGTTTGTCGCTTTATCCAACACGATTCTGTATTTCATGTTTTTCTATAATTATGTACAAGGTCTGTCTCTCTGTTTTAAGTTTTCTCCTCTTTGTCATTCTATTGTCATCTTTGCGATGTTCTCCAAATAGATCCGTACCGTTTCAGTCTATGCAGTTCTGTGTTTCTACGCCCATCCGTTTTATTAACCGTTCTAAGCATGTCGCAACCTGGATACCCTGCTCTCTATTTTTTTCTCATCTTCCAAGTTTCCGCTCCACATAACATTACACTCTAGAGACATCATATTATAGCTTGTATTCTTAGTGTTCTTTGTATTCTGCTTTGAGCACAGTAGGGATTTCATTTCCTAATTACTTGCTTATTTTATTAGTTCCCCGTGTTATTTCACTTAATGATATGCTTTGGTTTCGTAAGTTTCACAGACAGTGAAGATTTCTTGTTCCTGCGACACATTCATCTTTTGAAAGTGGAACTAGAAAATCTGCCAATATCAAATCATGTATTACATTTCGATACATATTTAAGTACTTCAAGTATTCTTTTTGGTATAAATAGCCAATTTTTATATCGGTTGTCAAACAAATATTTATCAATAGCATATATCTTTATTTATATTTATATTTCCTAGTACTTTAAATAATTCTATCAAAGGAGAACTGTTATAGATTTTTCCAAACATATGAATATAAATGTTCTGTTTCTCACGTTCTTTTAGACATAGACATATGAAACAGGAGCACTAAAGTAAAAACATAAACTTTACCAGATTCTTTTCTTGTATAGTTATATTTTTTTCTGCAAGTTGAAGAGGTTTGATTTATTTTCTGAAATACTTTTTACGTGTTGCCTGTTTTGCGAATATTTAAACACAAAAATATTACATTGTACATTATCACTAATTGTTACTGTTGGTTTAGTAATCAAAAATAAAGCCCGGACACTCAGATATTAAAAATAAGTGCTACAATACAAAGCAAAACGCGTCTAAATAAGATTGTTTACATATAAAACTTTCGTGGTGAATTTTGTTGGCCTTCAGTTAAATTTTTTCCCTGTCGCATTTCTCATGGAAAATAGCTTGTCGGCTTTTATTAGAATTTTGCACAGAATTATGTTTTTAAAATGCGAATGCAATAACAAATGTAACGTTTTAAAACACAGAAATGTCAGGTACAATAAAAGCAAAAGGTTCTAGGTTCAGCAACCAATTACATTACTTATAAAAGTAAAAATACGCTTCACACACGTAGACTCTAAATTCTTGCTTCTCTGCATATACTGAAAGCATAAAACTGAATATATTGTATCTTGAGTAAGTTATTTTCTTGCAACAACAATTACGAAACACAGCTTTCCCATCTGTTGTAAATATTTGGCTCACCACAGATCCATTGCTTAAGTGAAACATTCCATGAAGACGTTTCTTTTGGCATTTCTTTTCACAAATAAAGGCAATGAATAGCATTCAAGTAGCCGAGTGAGGCGATGCAAATCTTTGCTCTAGATTTCTAGTAAAAGCAGCGGGGAAGCAATATTATCCCCATATCAGCTACAACTCTTGTTTCCGTTCCAGGAAAAATGTATTTATTGAATTGCCAGATATTCACTAGCGTTTTCCTAGCAGCTTGGCATTCTTCAGTTATTTCAATTGCATATTAATATGTAGCGAGAAACATAAACAGTGATGGTCCTGCGTTTTCCTCCTCGTTTCGTCTTGGCACTTCACATTGTCAGTCTACAGTGAGTACATTTACATTGTTGGCGCTGGCCACAGCCGAGACGAAGCATTGTATATTGTTGTCGCGCATCACCTCCATTTTGCTGTAGGCGGAACTGAACATGTTCAACTTGCACATCTTTCACAGGCGGGAACCAGAAATGACAACATTAAAACAAAGTATTGTACGACCTGTACATTATGCACTAAGCTAACAAAATATTGTTAAATTTTAGTGCAAAAATCATGCATCTAAAAGATTGTGATAATTGTTTATTAAACAGTCCTCAGTCATAAAAGTTTTAATGATATTTAATATATTTTGCAATAATTCGAAAGCATTAAGAGCATTCTTCGTGAGCTTAGCAGGACGTGTTTAATGAACACGATGTTGCGTCTTAAAGTTTTCTCGGTTTTTTCAATAGTGTTTAATGCTCGTTTTTACTGCTGAGGTATCATAGGCGATGGGCACTGGAGATACGTGATATGAAATGATAACACTTTTGAAAGAAAACGCCTAGGTTTAGGGTACCTCCTAGCTATTTGTCATTTATGAAGACTGGGGAAATGCTGGAAAAAACCTAAGTGAAGAAGGATGATTTCGGCGGTAATCGAATCGAGCCCAAGATTTTCTCTCGGGTATCGAAAGAGGATATACTTTCCTTTTAATGAGAATGTTTTGGAACCTGTGCATTTATTTAGCATTCTCGATGTTTTTTTTTTTTTTTTTTTTTTTTTTTTTTTTACAAGGTAATCGTCTATTTCAACTTCTTCATAGCTTGGCTTGTATTCACTTTCCCTCAAAAGCAGGAAGCTTTGATGACAAGCTACCCATTTTTTCGGCGTAAAAATCCTAAATATGGCTTCTTCCGGAAGGAAAGTAAAGCCGTGGGTCCCATGTCGTACATTTACGGCACGATAAAGAATCTCAAGCCTGAAAAAAGAGGATTCCGAGCAAAATTTATCGACCGTTTCACGCCCTGAATTGAATTGGACGCTGATGAGCCGATGATGACCCGAGATGTTAAAGAGCGTCCGTAAATAAACCAAATCAACAAAATATGACTAAAGATGATATAGAAGAACATGTATATTGGTTTAATAAACCCTTTATAAATGTCTTTACCAGCAATAAAATAGATTTTGCATGTAAAACAGCAAACTTTTCACATGCAATCATGCAAAATCACAAGGATATATGTATTCATAAATAAACAAACTAGAAAAAATGAAGGAAAAAAAAAACAAACAAAGAAGGTCTACACAGCAACATAGATTATCTTAACTGATTGTTCACTACCTTGTAACAAAAGTAACTTAAATCAGCGAGATCAAGTCGTACCAATATCTTTTTACTGAAAAAAAAAATGTTTCTGGGGCAGTGCATGCCCCATTTCCATTCTAGGTATAACGAAAGTTAAAATTCATGCTCTAGTCGGCGAAATCTAAATAATTACTAGCAAGTCTGATTTCTGATTCAAAGAACTTTGTACATCAGAAACCTTTTGGCCCAGCCAGCCATCTACAGCAAACATCTCGTACAATAAAAAGATATGTAATGCAATCAAATCCTGGCAGAAATGCGAAAGCAATTTTAAGTTTCATCATGCTACTCTGTATACAGTTCAAAGCTGATAGATGAACACATGTTGTTTATGACGAACATTGCATTTCAGTCTCAAAGGCTGTCCGCTAATTTATCAAATTTACATAAACCAACGCTACAGTCTTTCGGTCACTGCGTTCTGCTTCTGAGATATCTCCGCTCTATGGGTCTGCGGTGCGCGCAATGATACGTGCATTTCTGTAACTTGGTATATGAAACTATGTGATTCTACCGACTGCAATATCAGCACAGAGGCAAAATAGCCAACGTGTTTTGATTTCAAATAACATTTCGGTTCGTAGTGTTGCAATTGAAGTTCTCTGGAAATACCAGGCATTTCATTTTCTAAATATAAACCACATTTAGAATTTTTAGCTAAAAGCATTTTATGTAAAATAAATAATTAATAAAAGATTATCTACACATGAGTTTAATATCTCGTATTACTTGCTTAAATTACTTGCACAAAGATTGACAAATTGCTTACCTTTTCTTTCTTTCCAGTTTTATTAATTTACTGTATGATGAATGCCAAAAGGGTTTCGGCATTAATAATCTCACATATTTTTGCCTCATGTGTTTCATTTCTGTTTTCTCAAAAATATATTATACAATGGTAACCAAATTGCTGGGGCTAGCGAGTGAAATGAAATAATAATATTAATGCAAACACAAGGAGAACTTTTAACTGTACCGATGGTGGCTTTACTTTATGCTTAGAAATCTTAGGGCATTTAAAGGACGATACTTATGCAAAGTTCTTTTATATTAAAAAAAATGTGAAGATTTTATCTAAAAAACTAATCAAATTTCCTCTAGAAACGATAGTAAAGACCCAAGATCGCGGGCTCCATCCCAGCCAGGGTTGGTGTATTCTTTTCGGGCGTAAAAACAGAAAGGGAAGTAAAGCTGTAAGGTCCCTTGTCGTATGTAAAAGAACCTCAAGCCTGAAAGAAGGGCCCTCTGAGCAAAATTTACTGGTCGTTTCATACCCTGAATTAAATGGGACGCTGAAGACCAGCGATGATACAGAGCGTCCGTAAATAATATAAATAAACATATAAACAGAGCAGTGAATGACGGACAATCACAGAGCATATAAAACATGCTTGGATTGACAAGTAAAGTGTTAGGGGCTCTTTTCTATTTGGGTGTTCAATTTAGAACATGCAGACAAGTGTAATGGTATTTCATGTATCTGAAGGTTTGTTGACAAACATCAAAATACTACTATACAGCTTATGTGACCAGAGAAGCTTAGTATTCAAACAGTTGGAGGAAAAAGGATATTGAGAATGATCAGTGGCGGGCCATTTATTATCATCAAAAATGTTTTGCAACGAGTTTTAATAAGGAAAATACTGACAAATTTTCCGTACAGTCCGCCCAGCATCATAGATGAACTTGTTGGCATCATTATGAAGGCCCTCGACGATTTTCTGGCAGATGCTTTGAATAATGTCCTCCTGGCCTTGCAACTCATCAAACTACCAAGTACTTCATATGGGGAAGAAAAATTTGCGACAGGGGCGTTTGTCCTTAGCTCTCCATTACTACCCCCACATTGTTATTTGCGCCCATGCTGATGTACGCCATGTTGAATAAGCAGTATCTGAGAATACTGCTAATACCATCTACTCGTTTTATTTTATTTATTATTTTTCTTTTAAAATATTCCCGAGTTGCTGTGTAACCAAGTGGTCCGAATAGTTTCAACCTTACGGTTTCTCAACTATCAGGTAACTTACATCTAAAAGTTGACTGAACCAAAATCCAGTTTAAATTATGTTTCTACCCTCTTTGGTTCCTTATTTTTACCTATTTTCTGCAACCACTTTCTTTTAATCTTACCTAAATAATTCCCAAACTCCAAGATTTTCTTCCTTGATTTTATATTCACCCATATTTTCCCTCATCCCTATTGCTAAGTTATCCCATTTCCTCCATATTCCATAATTGCATGCCAGTAACTATCTTGCATTCCACACATCGAGCATTGCTCTATATTTAAACCTCCTCTTATTCCTTTCAGATTGACTACCCCTGTCCGGGCTCATGCAATTCCCTCGCTCATCCACCTGTTCCCCTCATCTACATACTTTTCTCTGCCCCATATTTCCTTTAAACCCCTATAAAACCTCAGTGACTTTTTATTACTAAACTACTTAATATCTCCTGTCTTTCCATATAATCAATTCTTTGTTTAATTTCTTTCCAAAAACCTCTTTACTTCCTCTATCATTCCACACCATACCCAAGCCTATTTTCCCCATAATCTCATTGATTCTACTGACCCAAGTATTTCCTCCCCTCACTTTCTCTTGCCTCATTAAACAATGTTTCAAAGCACAATTCTCTTCTAAATTCTTAATCCCAGGTCAATATTTCAGAATTCTTGTCGTTTTTCCTTTACTTCCTACTCCCCACTCTGCCTAATTCAGCTTGTGCAACGCCATTTGGTAAGATTTTTTGTAGGTACATAATTTGTTTGCAGAAATTCCTATGAATCAAATCTGCATTTAGCCATTCCTCATCATTACCTCAAATTTCTACCCCAAACATCATTTTAGCCTCTACTACTACCGTATATATTTTCTCCAGCACTTTGTATGCATTTCTGATATTTTATGCCTACAAACAGTAATAGCTTTCAAAGCTAGCCTACTTTTTGCTAGAACATTTCTTTTTTGTTCCCCCACCCTCCATTATGGCTAAACCTAATACCCAAATAGTCAAATTTAATAACCATCTCAGTTTCTGCCCCTTCCCAGTACATTTCTCATTATTGCGTAACATTTCACATTCTTAAATATAATAATTTATTTGTACTCTCTGTATCTATATTCATTCACTGTCAACAAATACCTCTCTCAATAAATGCGACTATTATTTTAAGACAGAGATAGTTTTTATTCAAAATAAAGCCCACCATTTTCGATTACTTTCTGGCATTTCTCCGCCAAGCAGCCAATTTTGTTACTGATACCAATTTTGGATTTGAATGCAAAAATTCTTTGTGACATCTTCAAGATTGTTAAATGGCCTTCCTCGAATAAATATTTTCATCAACAGTTGGCTGCAGGCAAATTTTTTTGACTATATGCTTGGTTGTTAACTCAGGCAACAGACATCGCACAAATAGCTACCAGAAGTAAATGGCAATGGAGGCATCACGTCGCAAAAATGCAGGACAATAGGTGATCTACAAGATCTCCATGTGGGACCCCCGGATAGGAAAAATGACACAAACAGACCCAGAAGAAAATGGACAGACCTCTTCAAGGAACATGCAGGTCCAGGTTGATCAAGAGTAGCAAGACGAAGAGAAAAATGGAAATCTCTCGAAAAGCAACTAGTACAGTAAGAAATGGAGTAACCAAAGAACAAATCAGTCAGTGTCTTAAACAGCATACGAGCAACCAGCGTGGAATAGCTCACCACGTTAGGAAAAAGAGGGCTTTCCCAACTTGTTAGGAGGTCTCTACCCTTAAGGGATACAATCGGCTAGCTTTATCTTTATCTTCAAAGTCGGTTTAAAACTTCGTAGATTCGACCTATTCGCTTACAGTGCTACTTACTGTCAACTGCATTTGGGAACCAGTTCGAAATGAAAAATACTTTTGAAATTCTGCCGGGCGTAGATCATTAGCTTTTTTATAAAAAATACATCGACATGTCACAGATTTACATTCTTCTCCATATGGTTTTTTCTTTATCTTCCCAAAATTACCCCAAAATAGCCATTTTTCATTCTAGGTCATACATAGGAGGTTGTCAATAAGATGTTTACAAATATTAGTTCATGTGAATGTACTACTTCACTTTATATACCATGTTGAATGGTAGAATTGCATAGCAATTGTGGCTCTAGAAACACAAAGGTTTTTTTAGCAATTCAAGGCTGCTAGCTGTTATTCAAACGATTGCTCAGAATATGCTTTTCTATGACTTAAAGACATACTCAGCAAGATTTATTTATGGGAAGATTGTATTCCCTGTGTAGCCCATGTTAAATTTGGCAAACTTATGAACCTTTTTTCTCAAAAGCTATTAGAGCTTATAGAGATGAAATTCGGCAGGCATTAAGAAACATACTTATTACTTATATTGATATTTTTAGTAATAGTTAGATAAAAATTATGTTCACAGGAAAATTCAATGCTGGACAATTATTTTTTACTCTTTGCTTTACGAAATTAATTTATACCTGTATGTTTATGATTAAAAAATGTTATAATATATAGGTAGATATAAAATGCTTGCAAAAATAGCTATATAATTTGCATTTATGTACAATTAATCAATTTAGAAAAAGGGCACATATTTAGAAAAAATGTAATTTTGTGACAATTTAAATTAAAAATCTGCATTTGCCTCAGTACGTCCTAGGCTATACACAGGGCTCTTATCAGCCCGTATCTCTTCTTCTACTTCTCTTAGCATTCCCTTAGCTTGCCTTGTCCTTTCGAAAAGTATCTCTACTTCTAAGTCTGTTTTTTTTTTTTTTTTTTTTAGATGAATTCTTATCCATTACAATACAAATTTTCTGTTGAATGCCCAACTGTTCAAGTATCTTACTTTTGTCTATATAAATTTAGTTACAAACACAAACACCCGTTTTAACATCCCTGACTCAGTATTTTAGTCTATATAACACTATTGAAACTTTCATTGGGATTTTGAGTTCATCTATGTAGACACTTTACCAGGAGGATGGTAATCACATGTGTTAGACTGCATAAAAGAGGACAGGGTATTTGTAAGCAAAGTAATATTTAGTATCACATTTCCATCTTCTAATACTTCATTGCTGTTCCCCAATTCAGGTTACCTTCTTCAGGTTACTTTCTTCTAAAAACACTTGGAGGAGATGTACAATTTATCATATTAGGTGAATAACTATTTCCATCACTTGATTAATCTAACACTATCTGCACTAGTATTTTAAGTTAAATCTGCACTATCTATAATACTTTCTGCGCTATTTACACTATCACTTTGTGATATTCTGTTTCTTCTAGGGCTTCCTTTTCTTTACTTGAACTCTTTTTAAGATCTACCCTTTTTTTTTAAAATCTTTGGTAACACAGTTTTGATGTTTCTAATTCATTATAAAACACAAACAAATTCTTGAAAACAACGCTCGTAAGTCAGAGTTGCCAATATAGCTCATCAAGAATGAAACTTCTCATGAAATATAAAAATTCATCCAGCCGTGCAATCAAATCAAGGCTGACAAGGTGCGTAACTGAAATGCAGGATGCCATTTACACTTACTTTTAAGACCTTTAGAGTCAAGATACAAACAAAATAACATACTCTGAAACTAAATGTTCAAAATATAATAAACAATAAAAATATCAAAATTTTTATTTTTGCCATATTAGACCACAGTCTACCCTTATATGTGTAGATGTGTGTGTTTACTTGATTCAAGTATTCTTCAAACGAGTACCTTCGACAGATATAGCTCAAAGACAATTTATATCAAAATATAAATTGAATTAATTGAACCTACAATTAGTCAATTTCATTATTTCAAGATTGGCAACGAACTTTAGTGTAGATTACGGAATTTTTATGTGTTGTGAATATATGATAGCATCAATTATTAATTTAAAGAATGGGGGCAACATATTTTCAGATTATGCCTTTTTATGCATTCTGGAAACAAGTTTATAAAGCTGCAAAGGCTAAGAGAAAGCTCTCTGAAAGGGGGGAGGGGGCAAAGGAGTAGTCAGTGTACGATGGTTCAAGATTTTCAATAATGGAGATACAGGCATTAACGATTTGCAATACCCTGGAAGCCCCAAGGCACAGAATATTGAGAACACACGCAGAGTTTTAGAAGAGAGCCCATCACAAAGCGCTCGTAGGTTGTCAGATGCACTTGATGTTTCAAAGAATTCAATACATCGCCGTATAAAAAAAATCTGGGAAGCATACAGAAGATGTATAGATGTTTATCTTATGAACCGACACCAGAACAAGCTCAGTACAGAGTAGATATCTGTCACTTGTTTATCACTTATTCCATGGGTGGTCACATTTGATGAAAAATGTATTATTACTGTAGCAATCTGACGCTTCAAGTTGAGTAAAGTAATATAATGTGTCATGTGGAATATCAGAGGCTTAATTCTCTTTGAGTTCGTTACAAACAGCACTGAAATTAGTGCCTAGTTTAATTTCAAATGTGTTCGGGTGCTAGTTTTCTCGTTATAGGAAAATGTTTAACCACTAGAAAAAATGCTCAGGAATAAAATGGAATGAAGTTGCTATGATACTTGCGCCTTTGGCTTATCTTTTATTCTTATACCCGATCCACTTCCCTAGTGGAAGAAATTTACATAATACATGATTTCTTTTAATCAAAAATCAAAAACTGGTGCTATTTTATTAAGAACTAATCATTCTTATGCCATTACTTTGTTTTAGTTTCAAATCTGTCCCGTATTCTTACTGTATCTAATAAATTATGATGTTTAGTTAATATCGTTCCTCCCTTTCAATCTTTGCTCTATTATCGTTTCTTCCAGAGTTTAGACGTTCTTGGCTGGGCATAGAGCATTATTTTTTTATTTATTTAATTTATTTCGGACGCTCTTTAACATCTGAAATCACCAGGGTCCCATTCAATTCACGGCGTAAAACGGCCGATAAATTTTGCTCAGAGGTCTCTTCTTTCAGGCTTGAGGTTCTTTTACATGCCGTAAATCTACGAAACGGGTATGCGACTTTACTTCTCTTCTCTATACCCACGATTTTTAAGCCCGAAAAAAATCAATCGACCATGGCCGCGATCTTGGGTCTATGAGGCAAGTCTGGTTACCACTACACCACAAGGACGGACTGGGCAGACTGCGTGACCAACTTTTCAGTTGCTACATTTTGTTTTCATCGTTCCGTGACGGCCATTCTCTCATGTTGTACTTATACATGTTATATTTATCTGTTTAACATTTTGTTTGTTTTCAGGCTCGGCTCGATTATATTACTTGAAGGTCACGCAGCGACACAGATAATACAATGTTTATTTATTTTATTTGTATGTTTAATGCAGTGTATCTTATATGGGATTATTATTACTTGTTACCTTTGATAAGATGTTTTGCTTTACTCAGATATTTTATTTTGATAGCATTGTTTTATGCTGATATATTTTAATATCTCGGTTGAAGGAAATACTGAGCAATCTACAGTTGTTATGTGTCTGTTATGTTGTTTCAGAATGGTATTACTAGTTAGCATTTAGAAATTTAAATTTATGTACCTACAACGTTTTATTAATCTTTTATATAGCAACAAAAGGGTTTAATTATATTTTACAACTAAGCAGCTTAAACACTTAGCTATATTATTGTAAGAATTGCAATTAAGTTCCAGAACAATCCTGGGGCCTCGTTTATTAGTTTGCTTTATACATTTGCATTCTTCTTTAGCGCTAACAGGAGAGCACTATAAATAAAAGCAAAGAAAAAGTAAATCTGGTTGTTGCAGACACATTCCTTTCTTTGAAGGATAAATTACTGCCGTCGGCAAACAATCTGAACAAAATTCGTGCAAAATGATATTATTTAGGACAGAATATTTATATTTAATCATCTTTTATATTGTTGAAAATATACTTTATATTATAACTATTTAAAATTCTTTAGAAACCTACACTTTTGAACTGCTATTATTTTAAACCAAATTATGTAATAATCAGTGTATATTTTAACACGAGGAAACGATTAGAATTAAATTAAAATATTTGAGAACATCAGTTTCAGACATAGTAAGTTACAGCTCAGCATTTCTTGGGTTGAAGAAAAAAAGTCTAAACGGATTCTTGTATTAGTATTGAGTCATACTTTTGTTAATGTTATTTTTCCAAACGTTTCTAATGTATTATATATTATAATACATTTTGTATAGTAACATTAAATTTTTTTCCCCAAAATACACTACTTGCCCAATTTTGAAACGCTTATGAACTTCTGCTTAAACACCCAAATAAATCAATAATTTCTTAAGAATAACAGAGATGTTGATTGTTTCAAATACTTCACATAAATAAATGAACATGTTGATCAACAACTTGTACAGAAGTTAAAATTGATAAATCTTATAATTTAAAACAAAATATAATAATTATGCGAAACTAAAAGTAAATTTGCTTTAAATTTTGATGTACCGGTGTTATTAGAGACTCCATTTACAGGTAATTTCATCCCCTATGAAAATTCAAATGAAATATTTTCTAATAATTATCATATAACACTTGCCTCTTTATTTGCATTATTATTCTTGATATTTTTATACTACGGCAAATTATCCTCTTTCACCCTAAAAGGCTTAAACATGAAACTGCCTACCTCCTTTAATTTTTCTAGATTTACTAATATTCCAATTAATATCAGCAAAATGTGTCTGCTGGTCGCAGTCCGCTTTATTCCATATCTAGAACACTAGTGTGTCTTTCTTCCTGGAAGAATGTCGCAGAAACATTTCTTACAATAAGGAAGAGCAGAATACAGCCTTCATAACGTTCTTCTTCCTCCTAACCCAAAAAGGTCTAATCTTTCCTCAATGTTTTAACTGCTCTATTCATTTGAAAAAGTTAGATCAATTATATTATTATCTACCCAATATCAAAACTGAGATCAAATGGCAGATATTAATAAGTAACGAAAAAATAAATTCGAAATTTTAAATTGAAACAGTGAATTCAAAAGCCCCTCAACCCCCCCTCTTTTTTTTTTTTTTTTTTTTTTTTTTGCAAAAATCATTTTATTTGTGAATATTTCATCACTTTAATGAGTTATGGGCAGAACATTGTAAGATTCCAACCATTTCTTTGTTTAAATACAGCAGTACATTTAAAGTTAAAAGAGACAGATATGGGAGTGAGTGGGAAAAAATAAGGTTAAAAGAAGAAGAATAGAAGGAAAAGCGTATGTAAATTCCAAAGGAAATACAATAGAAGTCTACAAACAGGAAAGGCTTGCAGGTATCTGAACATAACCTCGTCGTTTTGTTTATACACTTTTAAAGTATCAAAATATATTAAATAATCCGTGTAATATTTTTCAGATGTAAACGAGGTTGCCTAAACAACGTTTCTGATGCAGCCAAGGGCTTGATCATACATCCAGATGGTGCCAAAATGTATACACACTTCAAGCAAAGAAAAAAAAAATATGTTAACATAAAACTGAATTCACACAAACAGAAAATGATGAGCACTAAACATCTTAGACTTTTACAGTTACTTATGCAAAAGTCTGGGATGAAAACTTTCATCTATGCTGTTTTAATAAACGACGTGCGCTAATCCCATTCTTACGTGCTCATTGCTTTGTAGATTTCTGCAGTGAGAGCTCAAAACGTTCCAAAATTATAGCCGAGGGCACGGGGCTTGTTGCTGCAGATCTGCCCTTGTGAACATCGCATACAGTACCATGAGTCTCAAATTTGTCTGGAATGCGTGCAATTGTTACTCGCGTTGACGGTTCTGTTCCGTACACACGTCTCCATTGCCTTTGAACTTCAACAACATTCTCAGTTTTCCAATACCACTTCAAAATTGTTTTCCGCTGTTCAAACGATAATCTTGGCTCCATTTTGTTGTAGCAACGCTAGCATAACGTAATGTGAATCATACCCATTTATAGAACATCATACGATAATCTTGGTTTCATTTGTTGATTTACCCGTCACATAGCAACATTAACAATAATATATGTGAGTTACATCTGTTTATAGAACAGCATACTACATTACTGTTGATTTTCGGTGTAACTTTGAAATATATTAAATAGATATCTACTGTGAAAGTGGGTATACATTTTTGGCACTTGGGTATTTTATGTAAGATTAATTAACTCTGTAGTTGAATGCGACAATGGAGTATTAAAATTTCATGAGAATGAGGACTATTGTGATATTTAATATTGTGATCATAATTAATGATTAATGAAAAGTTGCGATGGTCCATGTAGAATAGCGTAATCCACGGCTTGATTTTTTATTATAATGACGAGTTCACATGATTCTGTGGTACATTTTTTTTTTGTTTGTTTTCACGTGCACGTAGTGCAACACAAAAATAAACAAAATTTAATTTATATGATCCAGATTACTCCAATATAAGAACTTTTTCTTTCACAAATATATAAACAACGATTTCAGAAACATTCAAATTCCATTGATTTTAGACAACGGAGAAAAAAACCGAATAAACCAATTAATTACTATAATAAGTTTAATTGTAATATACTGTCTAACCTGTAGATATTATTTTGTTTCCATTTTAGAAATATTTATTTCCAAAATCAGTATTTTGCTCTTCGAAAAAAAATTTAGTTTTTGGACTTTGGATATTTTTGAAATGACAAAATGCAACATTTGGATTACAGTGTGAATAAAAAAAATTTTATAATAACTGGTAATATAGAAGTGCATTTTATTATCCCATTAGGTTCAACTAGAATCTGATGGTTCTTTGATTTTTATTATAACAATTTAAACCAGTTTTATGCGCTACTTCCATTTTTTGTCATTTAGGGAAAAGCGTAGATGAATGAAACTTAAATGTGAAAAAATGCACTTTATTATATTTTAAAGTAAACGCCTTATTTGTAACACACAGACCTTGGTGGATGGAACAGAGATATACCTTTAGATAATCCACATAAATGTACTCATATTATCCTAAAATAACTATAAACATATGACGTACTTTACGCTTCTCCTTTGTAGTTCGAATCTTTTTCTTACATGCAGTAAGTCTTGCTATCAATCATTACGTACACTTAACTCAAGAGCAGGAAAGAATAACAGGCCATGAACATACTGACCGACGAAGTGATTGAAAAACATCGCCTCTAATTTCGTTTATGTGTTAAAATATTTTACATGTGCTGTTTTTATCCTGAAATCTAGGCGTTTCCTCCCCTTCGTGATTTACAATCCGTCAAAAGGCGGGCTTCTTGCTTCACGCCGTTACCGTGGTCGTTTGTTTTGAATTTTCATGAGGCTGGCGTTGGTTGCTTCTATCGAAGAGCCGTTTAGATAAAGTCTTCTCCTCACTTTGAGGAACTCATAACGTCATGTTTATTAAAGTCGACTGTTGAGCGTGTAGAATATCGATCATAAATAACAGTGCTGGCAGAAAAAATTCACTCTTTACGCTTCTTAAAAAACCGCGTCAATGTGTTATTGTTTCCGCTATTTTCAGATAATATATATCCAAATGTGTGCATTGCACATGATGTTATTTGAGATGACTGTCAGTCAAATGTTCATCTTCTTTCGCTATCCCTTATGCCTTTAAGCGTTGGGTTTTTCAGCCACTTGCGCATTTCGTCCACTATTTTTCCTTCTTTTCCAATCAGGGACGTTATATTCCATAATTCTAATCTCAATTTCCTTTTCAAGACAAACCTCTTATATTAATATGTCCGGCTCTTAACTCTATTTTCCTCTGAATATTGCACATTTGCCCAGGTAGGTTATTAGCCCTATAATGAGCTAACTTGGCGGAGGGGTTGCCTCCTTTCCTTTTTCAGACCTGTTGAATTTGTTTAGGGTTTACTCCCCTAGTCTTTGGAAATTATCAGCTTCTGAGGGTTCGGGCTCTCAATGCTTCCCGCTAATCTGAATGGCATTCTCGAGCATTTCTGCCACACATGTAAACTTCAATTCTGACCACAATCACTCACCAGCACCAACTGAATTTCGGGGCGTGCTGAAACACGCAGCTCTGCTCACATACACCTCATGGTAGCATCAATCGAAAGTATACTTTCCATACACTTTCATTTATATAGCTCAGATTTTGCGTGTTGCCCCTTGTTCGCGAGAGGGAAAAAAATTGCCAAGCCCTATGACTTATCACTCATAGTTTATTTCACGAAAAGGTTCACTATTAATTAGTCCTATTACTATCCTGTAAATATGTGCATCTGTCAGTTTTGTAAGAAAGAATTAAATTTTAGGTTAAGATATATGATAAAATCTCTAAACTTCAGGCTGGTTTTAAGGAGGGTTTTTCAACCATTGACAATGTCTTTGTTTTGAAAAATATAATTTATGAGAACCTAAGAAGTAAAGGAGGAAAGCTTTACAGTGTTTTGTAGGTTTTAAAATGGTGTTCAATACTGTAGAACGAAACGCTCTATGGGTAAAATTAAAACGTAAAGAGCTTTCTGAGAAAACGATTAACCTGTTATGACAATGTATAAGGGAGTCAAATATGCAATTAAGACTGGTCGGTATAACCAATAGCGCAGAGGGGGTTTAAAGAGTGTTATATATTATCACCGCAACTCTTTAATTTGTTTATTGATGATATCGTTAATGATGAATGAAAACAAAGATGTACCGGTAATTGAAGATCAACAAATACATATATTTTTTTTTAAATGCCGATGATAAAGTTATTCTTTCTAGAAGGTAAAAGGACTACAAATTGGCCAAAAGCATTGCCAGATTATTGTAAACAGTGGGGTAAATGGTGCAAGTAAATACATCTAAAATTATAGCTTGCGCCTTTAAAAACGGCTATGTTTAAGGCAAGCTGGAAAAATGGACATATGGAGAGAAGTAATCCAGACCGTTAAACAGTTTGAAATAAAATTTTCCATAAGGGGAAAATATTTACCAAACACAAGGGGAGTGGCCAACTCTATGAGGTACTGAGGCTGCTAGCTCGGATACCGTCTATGCCTCAAAACATTAAAAACTATGTATAAGGAATTGCTTAAGTCCTCGTTGTTATATGAAAGTAAGTTTTGGGGATGGACAAAGTAGACAGTCTAAATAAATTACAATGTGATTTCTTAAGCGAATTTTATGGGGGGAAGGACATTGAACTGAGTGGAATGTTGTGAAAATGCAGTCTATAGCAAAGTAAATGTAATTAGATACTGGCTAAGAATAATTAAAGGCCAACAAACAACCCTGAGGCCAACATACTACCTGCACCAATTAACCAACATGCATTGTTCATAATGGTGGGCGGTGTTGTACATCGGGGAATATAAAAAATCGGTTTAAACGATATTTGGCAGAAGGGTATAGAAAACAAGTATGACGTAGAAAAAAGTAAAAAAAAAAAAAAAAAAAGAAGAAGAAACCTGTCTGATATAAATTGGTAGGAAATAGAGGCGCGATGCATGCAGATGTCATCTCTGGACCTGCAGAGCGAAATTAAAACTAGATGGGGTAAAGAGACCTGTATTATGGAGCTAGGCATGAAACAGCATGGCTTAGATTGAGAGATTGGAAAGCGGGTAAGGTTGTTGACGAGGAAGGCAGAAGGATCTGCCCATTATCCTCGGAGCAAGAAGACTGGGTGCGGCTAAGTGCGCACAGACCGAAGATGCTAGGATAAAATTTCTCTCGGAATCATTTTTATCTTCCAGTAGAGAGAGGCTGGCATGTTGCTACTTAATTGTAAATAGACAAAACTGGCTAAACCTGGGCAGTTGTTTAAATGAAATACATAATTTTAGAGACAAATTTCTATAAACAGGGCACATAAATATTACGCAAAATGTATATAAATATCAGATATGTGCATATATACGTGTATATGTGCGTTCTTGTTCATGTTTTCTTTTAATGAACTTAAATTCAAAAATGAAGTATTTTACAAGAGCATGGACGGTCTTGCGACCCATGCGACTATGATGTGCAATAAATGTATACACAGTGTAATTGGAATAATAAATACAACTACTACTACTACATGTGCATTTGCAACCAACACAATTCGTTACTAATCGAATGTAAACAAACTTTCAAACTTTTGTTGAATGTTTCCTTTCTGTACCTGAGTTCAGTCTGTGGTATGCTGTAGTAGCAGTCAACTGACTTCCTGATAAAGTTATTCTGACGTTCGCAATTTGTTATACCAAAGCAGAAAACGATGATGGGGTTTTAATTTATGAACCATGTTCACTGATCTTCAATTATGTCGGTTCTGGTGGTCTGATTCAACCATACTTGCCTCGTAGATCCAATGTCGCAGGTTCGATCCCAGCCAGGATCGATAGATTTTTTTAGGGCGTGCCCGAAGTATGGCTTCCTTCGAAAAGGAAGAAAACCGTATGTCCCGTGCACATTTACGGCACGTAAAAGAACCTCAAGCCTGAAAGAAGAAGCCTCGGCTGTTTCACGCCCTGAATTGAATGGGACGCTGGTGACCTGAGATGATAAAGAGTAATAAAATAAATGAACAAAATGTATGCGTTATTAAGCGCGTTTAAAAATGAAAATAATAAAATATATAAATCCATTTAAAACAACGTTTACTTTTTGTGTCACCTCGATACCTTCACCTTTGAAAAAAGCAACAATTTCAGGTTATGTCCCATTTCTCTGAAGAATTCTTTTTTAATCACTAAAGGTGCTATTGTTCAGCTCGATATTTTAAGATCCTCTCTCTATATATATTCTTCCAGCTATTAAAAGAGAAACTATTATTATCATGAGCAAAAGCTAAAAACCACACTTATTTTTTCAGAAAAACTTCAAATTTTGAACTATTTAAAATATAAATTAAATTGATATGTGAGCACATGTTACATACAAATACAATGATTTTTAAAATTATATTGTGAAATTTGTCCTTTTTATCGTAAATTAGTTAAGTTATTAGGACCATATTTGTTAATAAACTTCCTTGAATAAAACTTAATGCAGATTAGTTTAGACATTAATGAATGGATCTTGTGGTAGATTTAACGGTTACGATCGATGACTCAGCTAATGCAACTACTACAGCAACAGAGACCTTAGGTGAAATGAGGTCATTTCGAAGCCTCTCAGCTATGGAAAACAATATGTCCTCAGCTGAAAAACATACCCATTAGGGCCTTCACTAAAGCCAAAGAGACCAGATGGAGGACGCCAGAAATCAGATCACACTAACCAGAAAGCGAAGACAGATGTCAACGAAACTCTCTGAAACTCCACGGAATTGTAAATAAAGTCAATTTACGTGTCCTAGGGCGGTTTCCGTGCGGACGGATGTCTGTATTGACGTTGCTGGAGCGTTGGAGAGAAACTGTACGGTCTGTTCCTCTCGCAAGCACTTGTCAAAAGTTGCTTACTCATTCAAGTGGCCTCTAGAGCCAACAGTAAAATTGCGTGTAGATATTTTGCAGTTGACCATCTCTCGCTTGTAAAATATTTTTTTTTCATATACGTAAATATATATATGAAAGATAGGGCGTATCCACCCCTAACTTCACACCGAATTAGCTTGGTTATTAGCATTAGAAAAGTACTTTTCCTGTAGAGGTCCTGTATGTGCTACCAAATTTTTACCTTTATCTTCTTGCCCTTGCTCTTTTCAAACCTTTGTTTGTTCAGTATTTTAATAATATTGCTAAATTTTAAACTGCAAAACTACTGCTTTCATATTTTCCTTGGACTTCTATGAAATTATTCCTATTATAGGTATTTTATACATTGTATTTATAAAAACAATTGAGGGGAATTTGCTTAAAAAAATTCCCAGATACTGAAGTTTCGTTCAGACTGTTGCATGTGTAAAATTTGTTTTCTTGCCTCACAATGCCTCTGAATGTTCATATATACAGATGGTGCCAAAATGTATACGCACTCCAAGCAAAGAAAAACTGAGTTAACATAACAAAACTGAATTCACACAAACAGAAAATGAAGAACACTAATCATTTTTGACTTTTAGAGTTAACAACAGTTGCTCAAAATGCCCACTATCGGTGTAGATACGCTTCTGAATACGTTGAACTACTGATTGAGCAGCGTTTGGAAGGTGTCCTCAGCGATTTCAGCACATGCCATTTCAATTTCTTCTCTAAGTGCTCCCAGTGCAGCTGGTTTTCTATGGTATAAAGAGTTCCCCATAGGTAGAAGTCCAACGGAATTACATCCGGAGAACGAGATGGAAACTCAGTCGAACCTCTTCGTCCTATCCAGTGGCTTAGAAAATTGTCAACAAGCCGAGGACGCGGGGCTTGTTGCTGTGCAAGGTCTCCCAGATCTGCCCTTGTCAACATCGCATACGGTACCATGAGTCTCAAATTTGTCTCGAATGCGTGCATTTGTTATTCACGTTGGCGGTTCTGTTCTATACACACGTATCCATTGCCTTGGAACTTCAACAACATTTTCGGTTTTCCAATACCACTTCAAAATTGCTTTCCACTGTTCAAACGATAATCTTGACTCCATTTTGTTGTAGCAACGCTAGTATAACATAATGTTAGTCACATTTGTTTACAAAATATCATACGATAATCTTGGCTTCATTTGTTTATTGTTGATTTACCTGTCGCGTAACAACGCTGTCATAACGGTCCAACTTTGAAATGTATTAAATAGATATCTACTGTCAAAGTGTGTATACATTTTTTGGCACCCTCGGTACTTTTATGTGCTGGAGGTCCGACAGTAGAGATGAGACATGAGAAAGAGAAAGTTGTCATTCATTAGACTGAATCTTCTTTCTCGGAAGTGTATCAACATACAACAATTTTTTAAATTGTTCAGGAATGCTCTAACCTGAAGCCTTCTCTTGCATTTGGAAAGAAAAAACATTGCGTTTACATAATTCTTGGATTTTCCTCCATTGCTGGCCATGGGTTGGCATGTCATAGAGAAATTCTCTGCCTGCTAAAACCAAACTGGGAAGGAATCTATAGGTCGTCGCTTTGGTCCCAGAACATGTTACACGAGAAACGTTGGAATGAAATTTACTCCAACATTGGCGCACGATGAGACCTCCCCGTTTTTTATTCCGTTATTTACCAAGACCCAAACGTAACCATTCGAAACTTCTTGTTCAGCAATATACAAAAGTGTCCCCAACGTAATTTCTTTAATAAAATTTTATTGCATTTTTGCGATACATGCAAATGAATTTTGGCTTGCTAGCCAACGTAAACATCGCTTTTACCCAATATTGTGGATATTTTATTTAAGAAAGCAATTGAAAGTTAAGAGGCAAGGAAATGAATTTCTCCATAAAAATATTAAGACATCTGTTTTAGGAAAATATTTATCCAAGTTCTACACACCTAATATATGAACAGTAAATTCATTATAATATACTTTCTTATTATTGAGACATATTAGTAGTTTTAAAATAATGCGATCCCCACATTAGATATTCAATCTTTTTAAGAGATACATTTTAATAGATGAAATGTTAGATTGACAACATATATGAAACTTTGTTTTTTATACAAGGAACTTTAAATATTTTACTGCATTAAATTATATGTATAAATATTGTAATTTTCATATTTTTATTGATTCGAAGAAAAAGTTATTTTCTCTAAAATATATTTGAACGTATCACTCACTATACAAATTATTCTCTCAGTTTCAAAATAGCGAAAAACTAGTCATTATGGTATTCAGAATATGATAATAAAATGCAACATATTCTAAAGTACAGAATGAAACTCATATAATATAATGATAACGGTATTTCAATTGCACATACCAACAATCTTTGATTTTGTTCATCTCATCTGCATTGACTTGACTCTGTGACCGGTGAACTAACAAACACACAACCACCGTTTATCGTACTGCAATTATTTACAATGCCAAATCAGAGAAATAGTTAAAGCTTGGCCTGAAACTTAACTGTACCAATATCTCCTTCTATCTTTTCTGAACTGCAGCTGTTATTACAGAACGGTATTACAACACTCAGCTGTAATATGATGCATTTTTGATCTGGGCTCGTGCTTCTACTATAGCACCATTACAAACGTTCACTTGGTTTCTGGTTACAATGGGATCTGATAAAAGTTGTGATTGATGTCCTACAGCATACCACTAAGAGCCACGTATGCATAGTCGATGTCTATGTCAATGCCATACATACTAATTACTACATTTATCTCTGTATGCACAATGAATATATTTCTACATCATACCTTGGGCCGGCTGCAGTATTATTTTAAGTATATTTAAAGTAATGCTTATATTCTCAAAACTGGCTGCTATCAATACTCTTTTTGTAGTGTTTTAACACCAATTTTTTCTGCTAAGGTGCCAAGTCGTTGGACCCTAGTGATACACCAGATGAGATTCAAAATTGGGAAATGATTTTTAAAGGAAGAGATCGTTCTAGGTCTAAGTTAGGGTACATTTCTGGCATTTACTATTTATGAAGAGTGAAAAAAACCTGGGAAAAAAATCTGTCAGGAAGGACGTTCCTGGCGAAAATCGAACCCCAGAATCCCCGCTCACGACTTCTGAACTTAATGATCTCGGCCAACGTGCCAACGTGGTGCTACCGCTGTCTCCAAATTTTGTTAAAATTATTTCGGAACATTCATGCTTGGAAATAGAGAGAGGGGGGGGGAAGTAAAGTACGTTCTTCACAGAATTTATTGCAAAAAAATAAAGGACTCGTGAGAAATAAAAATGATTCAAAGGTTGTTCCACAAATAATGAAATGGTTCATTTAGTCCTTTGTATGTTTGGGAACTAATAAAATTCCAATGCTCTTGTACTTCACTCGTTTGTTCCGATCAAACAGAAGGTTGATTAAGATGTTTTAATAGTATTTAACGCAGTTTTTACTACTAAGGCACCACAGGAGGTGAACACTGATGATACATGAGATGATAAATAAGAAAAGGATTTTTAAGGAAGGAAACGTTTCAGACCTAAGTTTAAGTAACTCCCCGGCATTTACCATTTATAAGGACTGAGGAAAACCTAGAAAAACCCTCAGTTAGGGAGGACGGTCCTGGCAGGATTCGAACCACAGACCTCCCGCTCATGAGTCCGGTCTTAACGACCTCGGCCATCCGTGGCCGTGTTGACTAAAATGACTGGCACCCACAGGCTACACTATTTAAGAGATAAATCTTTGAAGTCTCAATGACAGACTTTTGAGATAATCCTAACCTCATTAAACTGAAAATTTGTCACAATATCCTAATAAGAGGCTACAGACAAGAAATATGTGACTGACTAGGTACAGTATGTTCCAGACTGGTCTACTTCTTCCCAGATTCATCTACGCTAGGCATCTTCCGTAGTAGTAGCAGCGAGGTCCAGGTGATCTAGCCGAGTTCTTAACGACGACTGTGCTTGTTAACCAGAGACAGACAGAAAAGGTGGCAGTCTGGGTTAGAAACCAGCCTGTGTGTAATTGCGTGCCTACCATGTCTGGTATTTATGCTGAAATGTTTGCATTAAAAATACACTTCTTGGCAGCTGGTCATGAATTTGGCTAAAATCAACTATGAAAACGCAGAAGGAAATTCAAACTAAATATAGCTCCGAGAGAACAATGAAGCCAGTAAATCATTTCAAGTGCCTCAGGTGTGTTACCACAAAGCACGGAATTGGGATGATACGAAATGGGAGAGAGGAAATTTCATGAAAAGTAAAGAGCAAGTCATAACATTCGCCATAGGGACCGGGAAAACCAGGATGAACCCCATGGTCAGGATGGCCGGTCCCAAGGGATTAGAACCTCACTCCCAAATGTGAGTCCCAAGCATTTCCGCCTGGATCAGTCCCCTCGGTTAGGAAGTAAGGAGAGAGAAACAGGAATTCGTTAAGGCAAGAAATTCGTAGATACTTTAAATAGAATATGGTTGAGTCTTTTCTGCAAGTTTGGACAATAAAGGAGAAGAGGGAGAGGAAGAGCCGTTGAACTGGACTATCTCGGTTGCAGCAAGTGAGGAGTTAGCAGGTAGAGAGATACTACTGACAGAGTAGAGCAGGAAAGAGGTTTCAAGTGGTTTGGTCACTTCTTGCTGATACCGGAAGATCGATGACTAAAAGCTGTCTATAATTGGATGCTACCCGGAGAAAGAAAGAAGAGCAAACTAGAGAAATTGTGCAAGGAAAGGATGCTAACGGCTATAAGAGTGAGAGGCTTGGAAGTGGGGCAGTCTTGGGATAAAAGGATTTAGTAGCGTGGGCGACAATATTCTGTTGTATAAGACGCTACAAATATATAAGCAGACTGAATGTGAATACTATCCTGAAAAACTTCATATCGGTAATGGTAATTATCCAGGTACAGACCTTTCAGATGTATGCTGGAATACATGCATTTAACTGCAGCTTTCTCTGTTTGCCGGCAATGGTACACTAGCAAACAAGAAGTGCTGAAAAAGTTTAGTTTACTCTTTAAAAATCTGTGACGAAAAGCCGATCACATATAATACGGTCAAAGAGTCAGTCTGCTTTAAGCAAATGTAGTAGTGATTCGACATGTACTATAAATAAATAAAATAAATAAAATCTGTGTATGCCACCCTGGTACCCTGCTTCCTAAACTAGGGCGTGTGTATCAGCTTTTCTATTTATTATTATAACCATATAATAATCTCTTACTATACTATTTTACAGATTTTCCTAATAAGTACACTAAAATAAAATAAAAAATAACTCAAAATTAATTAAAATTTAAATTAAACTACTTTCCAATTTAATGTTCCAATTTTTAAAATTTACCACATTAATAAAATTACTGGCAGCCAGTAAGAATTATAGCTGGTAGCCCCAGCTATTCTATCCTAATTTATTACATTATTACACTACTAACGAGTATACCCAGTACTTTACAGCAATGTCTAATAAATTTACACTCATTTAAACATTACACTTATTATATTTTCAAGTCTCCTTAACCCATCTCAACCATACTACTCACCTTCTCTTTAACGATGTATTTCACTTAAAGTTCATTATTCACTATTAATCTTCCCTACTCATTGCATTTATCATAGCACTTTAACTCGTATAACACTATCACCTCGCTTCCACCATATCACTCTTCATCTTTTCTTTCCAACCGTCCCTCTTCCATCTCTCTTGATCCTCCTGGACCCCTGGTTACACCATTTCTCGCGCTCTGCTCCTCCTTTTCGGGCGCCACCTGTCTATCCTCCATTTCCTCCCGCCGTTCACCCCGTGGATCTTCAACACTTTTTAATCTTGTTCTGTAGGCTTCATCCTTCCTTCTTCCATCAGGTCTCATAACTCTTATAGGTATATACAGCCCTCACCTTCCTCCCCATTCTCTACTTCAGGTTGTAAATTAAAATTAATCTCGTCTATTATAAATTTAGGTATCTTCATCTCCTTCAACACTCCCTTCTTCCTTGCCTTTATCTTCTCCTCTAACTTTCTCTTCCTGTTGATTTAATTAAAGTTATGTTGTATATTTTATATTCTTGTTAAGTTATTTGTGTTATGGGATTGTCTTTGTATTTGTATACGTTCTGATCATCTTGCTTCTTCCTCAGCTTCTTATTATCTGGTCTTATCATCTCTTCTCGTGCTAGATTACTTATTTTGAATGCAACTTGCCTAAGGTATTTATATAGGCCCTTATTTCTAAATATTCGTACCACCTGATGGCCACTTAAAATTTTTCTGACCTGTTCTTGAAGAGCGTCTTTAATGACGTTTTCGTTACTGTTTAGGTTAAGTTTGAACTCAGCTCAGTTGATTATGTCTGCCCTATTCTGGAATTTTATAGATTCCGAAGTCCAACAGAAGAGCCAGGATGCAGACATATCAATTTAAAATGCTTACAGTATTTCGCTGTTTTTATTTGTATTGTGGTAATATGAAATAATGTAATTACTTTATTTCAGCTATAAATGTACTTTTTAATGGTGTTTAACGCCCGTTTTTACTGCTGAGGCACCACAGGCGGTGGACACTGATGATACATGAAATGATATGATATATTGGGAAAGGATTTTTTTTAGGAAGGAAACGTTCCAGGCCTAAGTTTAGGGTGCCTCCCAGGCACTTTCCATTAATGAGGACTAAGGAACACCTGGAAAAAACCTCAGTCAGGAAGGACGGTCCTGGCGGGGTTCGAACCGCAGACCTCCCGCTCTCGAGTCCGCGCCACAACGACCTCGGCCACCCGTGGGGGTGCGATAATGTAATTTACCAAGACTAAGAACTCATTTCTTTTATCGTATTTTCATATAAGCGGGAGCATTGGCTGTTTGATAAGTTCGTAATTCCTTATTTATAAAATTTTCCCTCCATTTCCATGTAATTAAGAACTTCAGTGGAACGGCGTGGCATTTTATAGATTATAGAGAAAGAAACAATAAAAATTTCTGTTAAATGTAAAGAATTCATTTCAAGAGCGATTAATGCATTTGCACTGAAAAAGGACCGGATAGTTGAGCTTATATACAACCAGATTAAGTTTTTTTAATGGTGTTTAACGCACGTTTTTACTGGTGCGGAGATTAAGGGTGAACGTAATAGTTCCTGTTATTTAATTTAATTTAATTATCATATATATTATTGTTGTTATTCATAATGCCATAATTTTAATTATAAAATATTCCTGTTAAGATTACGAAGTCACTTTTGTGGTATATTTTGCTTTTGCGTTCATTTCGACATTCAATGTCTCTGCCTAGGTCGTACAAAAAGCCACGTTTTGCCACTGCCTCTACTCTGGTACTAAATACAATCTAAATATAATACGATCCTCCAAAACCGGAAATTCTTGACAGCATTATCGCCAACAGCGCTCACCAAGTTCTCTGGTTTACTGAGCAGAAAGTGCTCTTTTGCCCAACGCTAATATAAATAATATTCCACTTTGGCAATAAAAGCTTTTCCGAGTAGCTACTGGCTAGTGTGAAAGGTTAGAAAGGAATTAGGTAAATATTTGTAGATCTTATGAAAATACTTTTATACGGTAAGTCTGTCGCCAAAAGTATTCCCAGGTGCAAAGCATACTCTTTTGTGCAGACATTGATCTGCAGATGCTGAAGGGCAACAGGGCTCTGTTCTGCATACATTACATTCTGTAATACGTCGGGTCTGTAGGGGATTTGTGATACTGTAGCTTGGTCCAGAATCTCAGCATGTTTGGCTTTGACTGTCATCTAGGTCAGCTATAGGATGTCTCAAAGACATCTATCTTACGTTGAATATTGAATCTAGCATCAGCAAAATTGTCTTTATCTACTATTCGGCAGGATTTACCTTCATATTATAGAGTTATTGAAAAGCAAATCATTTATTATAAAAAGTATATGGTGTCAATGAATGTAAAAACTTTTCAAGTTTACATGGATAGCTGTGCGTGACAGATCTACAACATGTTGTTATAACTATCAAAAACATAAATGTTGACATGCTGCACCGTGTGTGCCAAGAACAAGACCTTGGCCCGAGAGTATACCGTGCGGCACGCGGTTGCCATATTGAACATTTATAAACATTTGTATTACTATGAAAGTTAAAAATACTTCCTATCCATGGATACCTCATAATAAATTCTTTCGTTAAAATAAATATGCAAAACTGTTCCGTTCATTTAGAGTTGCTATGTATTAGTTATGCTGGTCTTTTGACGCGCGTTTCACAGCAGCTGGTGAGCCGGCAGTCAGAGCAGTAGCTCCCGGCGAAGGGGATGTAATATCCGCGCAACTGATTCGAGTTATCGCATGTATAACTGCCATTACAATTAAAATAAGCACATCATACATTATGACGGGAGATTTTTTGAAATGTTGTCTTGCTATAACCAAACATTTAAGGCACCTTGCGAAGTTGAATAAGTTTCTTCCTAATATTTTCTTTCTGTTTTTATTGAATATGCGTTTTTTATTTTTTAACTTCTTACATAAATCAACGTATCTAATTACTGCGCACCATATACCAATCCTCTCGTCATGCAAGGGAGTTTCGGGGTTCTCTGTACTCCAATACTCCAAATGACAACATGACCGTGTAAGTGGAACCCATGCTTCATCATTAAGAATAGTAAGCATGTTTCAATTAATCTATTATTAATGTTCCTTTAGATTAAATTACAGAAGTTTACTCAAATATTAGAATCATCTGCCTTCAATTCGTTGATAACAGGACCTTGTGTGTTTTCAAGTTTAAATTGCCTCAAGTTCAAAAGATGAGTTGAACAACACTTTTCTTAAAACGATACCATCGTATGCAAAGGTAGCGGACATTTTCAGTATCTCTTGTCATAAGGTACATGCTTATTTTTATTGTAATTGTATTTCTAATTGAGAACTGGAATCAATTGAGTGGATATTACATCCGTTTCGCCCGGAGTTACCTCTCTCACTGCCAACCCGCAAGCTGCCGTGAAACGAGCCATAATACCATGAAAGACCAGGTAGTTTAGTAATTTTGCTGTGATGTGCATATAGAAAGAGATATTTAAAAGATACGAAATTCTAATATTATACAAATAACAGGTATCTTAATTTTCAAATAGATCACTTTCATTTAGTATTAATTATATGAAACTAAATTTTGACTACACAAAAATACATTAACTTTTATGCCTACACACATTTAATTTTTACAACGAATGCAATAAACACTTTGTAGGCAAAGCTGCATAACAAAAAGTGTATCGTCTTATAAGTATAACCGAAGCAATATATACTTAAACCACATCTCTATCTCTCGGTTTGTTTACATTTTAAAGCTATCCCAAGACTTACATTCAAAATGTGCATTGCAGGGGCAAAAAGGCCTACTAGTTCATGGTAGAATTTGCATGATTGTGCTAATCAATGATGGGAAAAAGCAAACAGCTTAACTAGCATAGGGTATGAGAGATATAGTAAACATTTAAAATATGTGTTCATACGTTTATATTTTAAAATAATACTACTGATAAAACTGAAATGTTTTTTATTTCGTATATCTCTAATTACGGATATGTAATTATGATATGGATGTTAGTAACTATTCGGGACATGTACCAAAAATTAAAATTATTGATGAAGAACGTCTTAAAGATTGCTGTAAGTTTAACTTTAAAACTTGATTACGATCAATGTTCGTAATGGCGCTCCATTACTCACGTTGAAGTTCGTTCGTGTCTGTCAAATGTAAGTTCATTATATTTAGTAATGATATAACATTTGCACATAACGCCACATGATGGCGTCTACTCGACAATTCTAGGTTATATTTAACAAATATAAACAAAACTAATTTAAAGTAAATACTAAGGAATTATGTTTTAAGTTAGAAAACGGATCTTGAGTCAAATGTTATAAATTATATTGATTTATTTAATTATTGACAAATATGATATATAAACTTCTTATCAAGTATGTGCGATCGCAAGAATTTATACTATTATTTCACTCATATGATGTCATGTTAAAATCGACCAATGAAACGAAACAAACTTTTGAGTTTTGACCAATCCACAGCCAGATTACAGAGTGAAATTATCGGGAAAAAAAAAAAAAAACTCAAATCCATTTTATCACGCGACGTGCATTTGTCTTGTGGTCAGTGTTGCCAACGCTATACCTCCACTATTAATTCCTGAGCATGCATCACTGACCACTTTTTCCACCAGGCGGTGGGGAGTTATTGATAGCAACAAGAGTATGGACAATCGACAATCATAACGCAAAATGGAGGGCTTTTCAAATACATATTTATAACTATAATATTTTACACAGGTGTTAATATTCTGTGTGCGAATTTCAAATATATATATTACTTTTATACTTATTCTATTCATGAAATAGTCATAAACCCGAATTTTACCTTTCTCTATTGGCATCACTGCCAATCGGCACTCTTCTGTCGTAAGATGGCTTGAAAATATTAATGTCAAATATACAATTATTATTATGACTCTGTAAGCCAAGTTTAGAGGAATTATTTTTTAATGTTTATTATTTTTTTCGTGAAATAGTTCTAATAAATATCACTGGAGCGTCTGAGCTTTCAGATAAATTCATTCACTACATTCGTGAATTTATCGGCAATCTCAGACCCTCTCGAATGAGTAAAAATTACTTTAATACAAAAACACGGGAGAAATAAAATATGCTTGGAATTAAATAGCAAACATATTTCAATATATGTAATCCTCATTTTAGTTTTATTATCTCCTTTTTAATATTGAAAAGTTTCATTATGAGCCGATCATTGTTACGTTATATTTTATAGTATGTATCATCATATATAATCTATTATATTCTATTGTATCATAAAATTGTTATACGATTATTATAGTAAACACGTCGCAGTTCTAGCAAGTCAAGGATATTAACTGCCAAATTTATAAATTTGCGAGTTTCTGCTTTAACATATATCACACTTCGTTGTTTACAATTTCATTACGTCAACAGCCGTTTATAGTAATATCACCCTTTAAATGCTTTTGTGCTGTACTGCAGTGTTTGTGTACCTTCATTGAGGGCAAAAAAGAATTGCTGAAGTGAAATTTATAGAGATAAGTAGGAAACGGGGACAAAGAGCTCAGATATAAATGTACCTAAGTAATTTGTATCTTTTGAACTTCCATTATAAAAGGAAAAAAGTGTGCAAATCTTTAATTGGTAGTTTTCTAAATAGAAGTAAATTAACTTAAATAGTGAGGTTAGCTTTTTTTTTTGTACATTTGCTTCACATTAAATGTTATTTAAGTTACTATTGAAGAACAGCTTACATATAGAATACCCTTAAAAATAAGAAAGAAAGAAAGAAAGAAAAATAGAAAGAAAGAAAGAAAGAAAGAAAAATGATAATATTCTTGAAAGTATTTGTAATATTGGATAATTTACGTGGTTCCTTAAGTTCAATGATTAAAGAAGGTACAAACTTCCGAAAGGGGTATAAAAATATATGACGTGTTGTTCTGAATGAGATATTTGAACAGGCCCCTTAATAACAAGGTCATTTTTAGAAATAGTAGAAAATTTTTTCTGGGTTTCAACGGAAACATAATAGGATGAGAGAGAGAGAGAGAGAGAGAGAGAGAGGGGGGGGGAGATGAAAGTCAATGACTAACAAAAATGCTTTACTTCGAGAAACCAGTTTATTTATTGATTGCCCTGTGTACAATAAGCATATATATCTGCAACCCACAGGAGGAATGTACAGTTCGACTCATTGCATGTTTCCTTTATTTAGCCTGTAGCAGCTATGAGCAGACTACTTCGTAAAGCTATTTAAACGTTCATAATGCGCTTTACGAAAGTCGAGAAAGTTCATGTGGTCTTTATTTATGGTGAATGTCGCCAAGTTACAACAGCAATGCAATTGTATTCTGAAAGATGTCCTGGCCACGCCAAACCTTTCTCGATAAGTCCTGATGAAATTCGAGCAGCAGTAATGAATACGCAGAATCAGTTATGACCTAAAATAATTGTTCATCATTGATTTTCACCTCGAATGACCCTCAATCATATAGTCTTCAAACGCATTATTAAGGTATAAACAATTAAACATATCAATCCATTTACAATAACGAAGTTGATTTTAATGCTTCTTCGACATTTTCATCTATGAAAAAAGCAACAACGTTATGTCCCACTTCAAACCAAGCAACTTTTGTCTGAAGAATTTTCTTCTATGATTAAAAATTGTCAAGTTATTCAGCTGTATCCTCTACAACGGATTTTTAGTTTTAGTTATGCTTTATACAGACTACCTAAATAAAAAATAAAATTAATAACACTTAGTACGCTTTTCAAAGGCTTCAGAGTAGAATTAAATTAAAACCTTGAAGCTCGAACATCGGAATATGTTCTGCAGTGTATCTGGGCATGATGGAACGTTTTCCATATAGATTTGAATTTAAATTACGTTGCTTGTTCCATCCAGTGCATATCTTCCTGTTTACTTTATGCAACCCCCACACGAAATCACAGCATATATATTTATAATTTTTACAATTGAAATCTTGGAATATATAAGGCATTAAATTTAGCTATACATTTTATTTAAAGGGCACGTTTTGAGATAGAGGATATTAACAATTGTTTTATAACCTTTTTGGAATATTATATACTAATTAATATATCGGACCACCTCCTTAGTCTAATGGTTAGCGTTGCTAACTGTTGATCGGGAGGACTGTGTTTGGTTTCAGGTACCTACTTAGGAATTTTTCTAAGTTAGGGAGATCTGCAACGGGGTCTACCTAGCTTCGTGAGGACAACTGGGAAGCTGCCTGATAGAGGGGTGGCGTTCTTCGATCACAATAGGCGACCTGCGACCTATCGGGTGCTGGCATGCTGATCACATGCATTCCTGCAACACTGCCCTCTATCCATGAAGTCGTAAGACGGAGGTAGAGAACGCAGAGATCGCGCGGTAGGTCAAGGCTTACCTTGCCAAATAAGAAGAATTAACAGTTAATTTTTATTTCCTTAAATATTACTTCCTATGCATTTTGAAATACCTGTGAAAACCTTGCTACATTTAATTAAAAAGTTTTAATATGATTAGCAACCTAAAAGTAGAACCCAAGAGATTATTTTTATGAGAACAACTAATCTCCGTTAATTGTCATAATGTTAGAATTTGGTAGTTAAAGTTAACTACGAAGCTGTTACAACAGAGCAAGGAAATGGTTTGGATTCTTGATCTTTGCTTTAACTCCCTAATTGGGCTTAGTTCTTAACTACATAGAGCACCTTTACAGAGAGCAATTTCATTCTCAGAAGACATTTCAGCTTCTCCATAAGCTGCCAACAGAAAATTAGATCACAAACCGAACATCCCAAACAAAAGAACGGAATGTGTGCCAAGAAATGAATATCCTGTTGGAATGTGCCAAGGCATTCATTACACAAATTGACTAGCTCTTACTTTCCATCTCCTGCTGTCCTGCATTTCTTTTTATTTTTTCTGCCCTTCTGCTTTCACCGTTGCCACATGCTTTTACTTTCCTTTCCTTCTCCCTTTCTCATAGTCTTGTTCTGGCCTGCGTTTTTTTTTTTTCTAGTTTTCTTTTTTGAAGTCGTACACAGTTGTTGGATCGGTTAAGAGTTTTAAAAATGCTTTTATCAGAACAGCATGGATTCAGCGCAGAGCCCTCGGCATGGAGGACTACACAAATGCTTTAAACAGCATTGAGGCTGCAGAAGCGGCACAAGAACAGACTTTGTAAAAATAAAATTGTAAGCGCAGGTGTAAAACACTCTCTTAAAAATAACGTAGAAAGAGTGAACATAGCCCATGGCACTGAAACAAATTTCGACAATCCAGAAAACAATCTTAAAATTAAAGAATTCATAGGAATACATTATCAGAAACTTTGTTGATAATTTCCTAAATAACTAAGGGGTTTGAAAATATTTATGGATTAAATTGGCCATCTTGTCCTGATTACTCACTTTTTTTCTAACCGACAATAGCATTTTATATACAGTTTTAAAACATAATACATGACATTGAAACAAATGCAGTAACCACAATAAGAGAAAACTACTTTTCAGATTAATAAAAGAGAAAAAATAAGAAAATGGAAAGATAAGAGCAGGAAAAGGTCATTTAATAAAAGTACATACATATACGAAGGCAGGGTTTACAACCTAAACATTTTCTAGGTATGATAAAGACAAAAACTATATTTCACTTTTCAATATAGATACCCTTTAATGCAATACACTTCTCACATTTTAGAATTAACATTTCAACCCAAATAGAACTCGGAAGCCTTTTCTGTAAAAAGAGTAAAAATAGCACCAGCACCCTTCACTTCTTCGTCACACTTAAACTTACTTCCTAGAAGGTCCTTCTTGAGTTTTGAGAAGAGAAAATAGTCACTGGGAGCTAGATCTGGGCTGTAGGGTGGAGGTTCCATCTCCTTGAAGCCACATTTCCTCACAGCTTCCTTTGCAACAAGAGTTGTGTGCACAGGGCGTTATCGTGAAGAAGGCGCACACCACCACTCAGCTTTCTTCGCCTTTTCACTCTGATAGAAGCACGTAGTCTGTACAGTAGGCCAACATAGTACCCCCATTTACTGTGGTGTTCTTCTCCTTGAAATTAATGAAAAGTATTCCTTCACAGTCCCAAAATATTGTGGTCACGATCTTCTTGATTGACTGAGTGACTTTGAGCGGAGCTTGGCCAGTTTACGCCACTCCATTGATTCTCTTTTGGACAAGGGGTCATAGTAGAGGACCATAGTTTTATCTCTGTAACATTGGTTTGCAGAATTTCATTCTAGTTGTCACGACAGAGCTCCAAAAATGCCTGACAATAGATGACTCATTGTTCCTTTTGGACTGAGGAAAGAAATCTAGGCATCCATCTTGCACTAACCTTATTCATGTTTAAATGTTAATGAATAATTCGAAGGACTCTTGTTTTAGAAAGGACCAACATTGCTGCTATCTCTGTAATTTTTAACCGCCGGTCTTCTATAAATTCTCCTTCCACAAGAGCGATGTTTTCAGCAGTGAGCACCTCCAAGGTGTATAAAGTATAAACCGCCTAATCGCTGTTTAATTTCATTGAACAATTGAACACAGTAGAGTGGAAGTTACAGTTACAATTATTTACTTAACAGATAAGGTTATAACACCAGATAAGGGTTTTGTGAAGGCGACAATCCTTATCGGCGAGGCCGGAAACTTATTGACTTACCCTCGTTACATTTTTAACATCTAATGCTATAAAACTTAATGATATGGGTTGAAAGTTCGCATCTTTTTAATCACATAACACGCACACCTTGCAAAAAAATAGAAGAAATGCAGCTCACCAGCAAAGTCAAAGAATTTTGATTAAATCGCACAATAAAATGAACGTCTTTTATCATGGAACATTTTATCTATGCATTGAATAAAACGAAAGTAGAAAGTTACTTACTGAAACGTAACCCATAACTAAGATAAAAGTTTTTAAAAAAAAAAATGTCTTCTTCTGCGACAGGAAAATACAAAATTTGCAATAAGTTTCTTCTATATAGAGCGTTAATGAACTACACAGCAATAATTTCAGAGACTGAACAGGCGTCTTAAGCAAAGAGTTTGAACTTATGGTCTGCCTGTTCCAATTTCTAAAAAAAACTGCTATGCCACTTATTAATAAAGCTACCATCACACTGACGCGAAGTAAAAGTGGAGTATCGTAATCGACTTTTAGTCTCGTAAATTACTTTTCCTTTCTTTTACATCTTAAGTATCAGCACACTTCATAAACAAATAACATACCTTTGCGGGGCTCCAGACTTATCCATTAGAACAAGCTTTTAAACTAAGCTACCGAACACAGTACACCAGTTGACCTGTGTTCAATGCTAATTAGTCTGGGATTTTCAATATTTTATAACACAAAAATTGTTGAAAACTTTGAGGAGCTACTGAACACCGGGATTTCCTTGCTGCAAAGCAAGTTGAAGCAAACCTCAACTCCTGGGAACTGGGGAGATGACTAGCGACATATGCGGGAAGAGCGCTGTATCTGCCAAGTAAAACATTACATACTGCACTTGTATCATCATTTTTTCAAATACTTAAGAGTCGGTTCATCTCTTTGTGTTAACAAAAGAACAATGTTAATAATGAGCAGATTGACGTTTTCAATACATGTCTCTGACTAGCCATCTCTCCAACTCCTAGCAGTACCTGAATTTGCTTTAAAAAGACTTACGACGGGCCTGGATTTCTTTCCATTAACAGAACCGAAAGCAGATACAATGACAACTGTGTTGCTTTATAAGTTTTAAGTTATGGTGATCGTAAGTGTTGAAATAAATGTGGCAGAGAAGAACCTGAATTTTGAAAAAGACGAGCATTCTTCGGTGTGGATACATTGATACGGTACGTTACAATACAAAACTGTGTTGAGGAATTTAAAAAGGAAGAACTGACATCAAAAATGATGATGGAAAACCAATTTCTGTATCCACTCCCAAAAATGTTGATGCTGTGTTTCATATTATTTTGGATGGTGGATGAAAAACATCAGAAGCTTTGAACATCTCACATCAATGTGTCGTTAACAATATATATCATGATTTGTATGGAAAAAGCCACTGCTAAATGGATCCTAAAATTCCAGAATCATAGACGACTCAAGAGTGAGAACTTGCAAGTGGATTTGCCATCATTTTGGTTTCTTCGAACTTTTTGGATCATATTATAGCTATGAACAACATATAAATCCAGAGGGAACCTTGAATTCATTCGTGATATAATCCAGTGATTAAGATTATCAAAAAAATAATAATTGTAGGAAAATAAATCCTAAGGCTCAAAGTTAGGGGACTCTATAAATTATTTTTGAACCAGGTTTAACTTTAAATAAAGATTCAACGTGGATTATCGATTATATCACACATTCCTCTCATCAGAGCAATCAAGAGGATAAGAACTTTCGTATTCAGAAATCACAAGGAAGATTTTCGCGTCTTTTTGAGACAAAGAAGGAATTATGATATTATTTAGAAAAGATTAAAACGGTTACAAGGGCGTATTGTTCTATATTGCTAAACAAAGCTTCGGGAAGAAATTTTGGAAAAATTCTTGAGGAAAACTTTCCAAATGTATGCTTGCAAGACAATGCAATTGCTCACAAATTTCTGATTGCAATGCAGAATATTAATGAAGTGGCCTTTACATGGATTTACCATTCCCCATAATCACCAGATTCAGCCCCTTAAGACTATTATCTATCTAAGAGAAAAAACGTTTATCAATTGTAGATGTGTGGTTTGCAGAGAAAGAAAAACAGTTTTAATAGGATTACAAATCCTTTATAATCGTTATGTAAAATGTATGTAGACAAAAGGTAATTTTGTTGAGTATACAAACACTTGTTTTGAAATACACTTTCATTTTCTATGTTAGGCTAAGCCAATGTCTTTTGACTTATTTATCATCATACGTATAAAGCTTTTGTTTTTCTTCTTGAACCTAGAACCCCTATCTGAAATTGCTTGTTCGATAACCCTCTGTAATCTATGAAATTATTACGATATGTTTAATTAACACTGGGTGTAAGAATTAAAACACATTGTTTTGAAATATTATATACAAATTCTTATTGAAACGGAATATATTCAAAAATTCTAAATATTAGTCGCAAATATTTTGTATAAAACAGTTCTATGCTTGTGGAAAAATACAGTTAAAAGTTTTCATACTTTGAGAGTATTTTGCAATATTCTAGCCTTCATCTAATATCCCGACTTTCCCCTTACTTAATAATGAACTTTTCTACTCACTTTTATTTCATTGTGGGAACATGGCCGCGTTCTTATCTACATCGTTAAACATAAGTTAATTCAGAACATGATTACAGAGTCGATGAGAATCCATTTTATGTCAATTTCTGCTACGATGCAATTTATTGAGTGCCAAAGTTATATACGCTGTGAGGAACTGGCTGATGGATTATGCAATTAGATTTATGTACCACGATTTCTGCTGGTTACGGCCAAGGGACGGGCAACAAGAAATGTGTTATGGTACGGCAAATTTGGAGACAATTCTCTGCATGCGCCCAGGATATGACTGGACGAGTTAATGCTCAAGCTGCCCTCTGGGCTATCGATTATCTGAGCCAATGCTGCATGCAATAGCCTTCTCCTTCAACCAGCGCACAAATTCACGCGCTTAAAAAGAACGGAGCAAATGGTGGCACAGCATGCAATTGAACAAAAGCCTTGCAAAACTACTGCTAATGAACATTAGCCTAGAACAATACCTATAGGACAAAGTGGATTAAAGTATAAATTCCTGGGTGGTCATACTGTAAAGGTTCTTCCATATTATTTATAGCTATGACCCGGTAGTTAATGTTAGATTAATATTATATAATATTAACTTGAAAACTATCACATGTACTGATTTTATATTTTAAGAGCTAAACTAAAGCATAATAATGAGCAATAAAATTTACTATATCTATGGAAAAAATAAAGTTTTAGTCGTTAAAAGATCGAATACTATAATAGCCAGAATTCTATAGAGAATTAGATTATTGAAAAAGTTAAATGTTTTCACTACATTCCTAGGAATGTTTTCTATTTTAAAAATTAGGATATTTCAAAAATGTAGTGCATTTAATTATATGAGCGGCATCTTACAGAAACCTTTAAACTATTTAAAGAAAAAAAAATAAATAAAAAATGTATAAGATTGTGGCTTCCTAAGAAACTAAATGAAGAAACTGGGGAAGAAATACATATCTTAAATTAATAGAAAATAGAATCATATGTAAAAACTGGAAGGGACATGTTGTAAGGTTAAAGCTTATAAATCAAAATGTAAGAGAAATGTTGATAGACGAAGGAAATAGCGGTCATAACATTTTTAACAAGCAATTATAAATGAGATTAGCACATGTCTCATGGGTTTAAACCAGTAAATCCTGTTGATAATTTTAGGAACTACACTTAGGTTCCAATTAAATTAAGAGCACATGTTATTGGTATCTTTAGTTCTTTATTGTTAATCTGTTGAATATGGTATACGATTTTAGGATAAATTAGTTCAAATAAATATTAAAGAGCTGAGAGATCGCATTTAATATTATGTCTTTAACCAGATACATGATCAAACATTGTAAACAGTTTTCTGTCGGTAAGTAGAGGGAGGAAAGATCAGGAAGTCCTAGGTTTAAACTATTGATATGTACCATTTCTTTATATTACTATTTAACACCTAGAAAAGGTGACGGACTCATTAGTTACACAAGTATGAAATAACTAACACTTACACAAAGTCATAGATTCGTTAAATAATATAAGTAAATGTGAGGGGTGCTTCTTAAACCATAAAACAAAAGAAAACAAAACAAAAACATCTGAAGATCCATTTATATTTCCAAAACTCATTAAACGTAAATAACATAGTAGTTTAATAATTCACCAAAAAATGTCATGTTCACCGGGTTAATATTTGAGAACAAATGTACCAATCGATAGATAAATAGAAGGCATTGAAACGAACAGGTTGACCAATACGAAACAAATAACTTTACCATCTTAATACTGTACAGAAATATAAGTCTATAGTTCCTATAAACATTGTTTACCATTAATTTTTGACAGACTTAGCACAAAATTTAAATTGTTTCCGATATTTTTCAGTAGTATCTACGACTTGATTTTTTTATATTGTTAACATCTAGATCCCATTTCGTCTCTCATTTGACACGTACATTTACTAAGAACAATGTGTGTTGCGATAGAACGGAAAATCTGACACAACAATGAAAAGGAAAGTTTGAATTCCATTGCTTATCGACATCACAATTTTGAATTGTACAAGAATAGGTGAGATTACAATTTTTCATTTTTAAAATATATTAAAAGTGCAGAGAAACAATAAATGTATAACATGAATTAAATAATGTTATTCAAAATAAACAACGAAAGGTCAATAATAAGTTCTAACACCCGTTTCAGATTCAATATAATTTACATAATTTTGTAAATAAATGTCATAAAACAGAAAAATGCTTTAAACAATTCATGTTTAATAGCAAGAAACGATATATTTTAATACCTATGAATTCGAGCTTTATTTAAACCAATAAAACACAATATTTTTAAAAGTTTGAATTCCCTTGCTTATCGACTTCATAATTTTGCATGAATAGGTGAGGTTATAGTTTTCTTTTTAAAAATATTTTAAAAGTGCAAAGAAATAATAAATGTATAGCTTGGATTAAACAAAATTGTTTAACAACGAGTGGTCAATAATAAATTCTACCATCCGTTTTAGACTAAATAGAATTTACTTAATTTTCCACATTTGTTATAAAATAATAAGTACCATAAATGTTTATCAAGAAACGAAATATATTGATGTTTTAGACTTTTGTATCCCTTAAATAAATGAAATGTAATATTTTTATAGTGGGGGCAGAACCATGATAAAAATTGTGTTCATAACATCTTTTTAATATGCCTTTCGACTAACACCGCCACGGGTGGCCGAGGTCGTTAAGGCACGGACTCGTCGTGAACGAATACCGCCAGGACCATCCTCCCTGACTCAGGTTTTTTCCAGGTTTTCCTCAGTCCTCATAACTGGCAATTGTCGGGGAGGTACCCTAAACTTAGGTCTGGAAAGATTCCTTCCTTAAAAATAAATCCTTCCCCAATATATCATTTCATTTCATGTATCATCAGTGTCCATCGCCTGTGGTGGCTCTTTAGCAAAAATGGGCGTTAAACACTATTCATCATATTTCGACTAACACTGGTTATTATGTATTTTTACTATTTTATTCCGACACAACGATGAAATTAAAAGTTTATCAAAATCAAAAGGGAAACACTGTACAAAAATAGATGAAGCTACAATCTTATCTATTAAAAACATTTAAGGGTGCAGAAAAATGATAAATGTACAACATGGATTAAGTAAAATTGTTATTAAAAATGAACAACATATTTAAGGGTGCAGAAAAATGATAAATGTACAGCATGGATTAAGTAAAATTGTTATTCAAAATGAACAACAAATGGTCAATAAATTCTACTATCTGTTTTAGACTCAATTGAATTAAATAATTATCCACAATTTTTGTAAAACGGATAAATATCTTAAATGCTTCATGTTTAATAACAAAAACGATTGTGAATCCGACCTTTATTTAAATCAATAAAATGCGACGATTTTAAGCTTTTCTATCCCTTAACTTAATGAAAAGCGAGAGGTAAAACCATGATGCAAATTGTGTTCAAAGCATCTTTTTTGTATACTTTTCGATTAACAAGAACTTGAAGTTATTTTCACGCCTTAAATGCTTTCATAATTGAAATCAACAGTTTAAATTTTATACTACCTGAAATTTCAATTCCATTTTTCTTTTCAGCACCTTCAGAATATACTCTCACGTCAGGGTTCGTCAAAAATACGACTATTAATAAGTTATTAGTGGTTGTATTTTTATCATTAAAGATGTTCGGCTATCATTTTAACACAATAGCTTATTTGTTAGTTATTTTATTTGTTATCTAAAACTATTAGCAATTTCACTTAATTACATTTTTTTTCATATTACTAGTCCAGTAATAAATAGCTCCTTCTTAGTAACTCTTTGCTCTAAATAGCCAAGGTTATTTAGAAGCAAAACTCATTTCTATCTTACCAAAGAATGTTATAGATAAAGATTTCCTTTTCTGAATACTGAACATTTTAAAATAATTTTTCAGCTATAATGGTAAATATTTAGTTAAATTAATCATTCAACACTTATATGTATGTCTTCGCCTGTTGAAAGGCTCTATTTAATTTGTATCTGTAAACTATTCTGATTTTATTGTTCATAGTGCAAAATATCGTTTGAAATTTTTATAAGCCAATATCAGAAACATAAATTACTAAATTTTGCTCAACTTTTATGGTAGTAATTGATATTGCTGTCTCAGAGTAGTGTTTCTAAAAGAATTTAAGAGAAACTTGAAGTCATTCTGATGCAAAAGCTAAACTGAAGCAAATAAATAAATAAAGGACAGAAAGTTATAGAAGCGTAGCAACCATACAATTAATAACTTTATGGACATGAACGAGCAATCCAAAAGTTTAACAAGAAATTAAGTAAGCGAAGGGTCAGCGTATTATACATGCAGATGATATCGATAAAGCAACTGACAGAACATTTAGACTCATTCAAAACATATTTGGAACGATTAAAATACATATATTAAAACTCTTTAAAAGATACAACATTTAAATTAAGGTAATTTCCATGTTTTTAATTGGAAACAACAACTATTTAATTAAACACAATAGTTTTAATAAAATACAGAGGGTGCCAAAAATTTATACACACTTCAAGCAAAGAAAGAACTGTGTTAACTTTCAACTTTGCTGTTTTAATAATACGACGTACGGTGGTTTGGCTAATTCCAGTGTCTCGTGCACATTGCTTGGTAGATTTCTGCGGTGGGTGCTTAAAACGTTCAAAAACCATAGCCGAGATCGCGGGGCTTGTTGCTGTGTGAGGTGAGATCTTCTAGATCTGCCCTTGTGAACATCGGATACGGTACCATGAGTCTCAAATTTGTCTCGAATGCGTGCAATTGTTACTCGCGTTGGCGATTCTGTTCTGTACACAGGTCTCCATTGCCTTTGAACTTCAACAACTTTCTCGGTTCCCCAATTCCACTTCCGCTGTTCAAACGATAATCTTGGCTTCATTTTGTTGTAGCAATGCTAGCAAACGCAATGTGAGTCATACAGAACATCAAACGATAAGCTTGGCTTCATTTGTTCATTGTTTATTTACGATAATCTTAGCTTGATTTGTTAATTGTTTATTTACGTGTAACATAGGATCGCTATCATAATGTACGTGAGTCACATCTGTTTACATCATCATACTACACATTACTGTTGTTTTTGTGTCTTTGAAATATATTAAGCAGATACCTACTGTGAGAGTGTCGGTCCTGGTGGTGTAGTGGTTACCATACTTGGCTCCTAAACCCAAGATCGCGTCACCCGGTCAGGACCGATGGATTTTTTCGGGGCGTAAAAATCCTAAGTATGGCTTCCTTCGGTAGGGAAGTAAAGCCGTGGGTCCCGTGTCGTACATTTGCGGCACGAAAAAGAACCTCAAGCCTGAAAGAGAGGCCTCTGAGCAAAATTTGTCGGCCGTTTCACGCCCTGAGTTGAATGGGACGCTTATGACCTGAGCTGTTAAAGAGCGTCCATAAATAAATCATTCAAAAAAAATTACTGTGAGAGTGTGTATGCATTTTTGGCACCTCGGTAGTTATAAATGGTTTTCAAAATAATCACAAGACAAGCTTTGGAAAGGAAGCTGTAATAAGAAAAGAATAAATCGTTATGAATGCGAATATAAAATAAAGAATGAAGCCATAATCGGAAATACGCAATAAATAGTACACGACAAACCTCTGCAAAGAGTGAGATAGGAAGGGAAGGAAGTCGACTCTGCTTGTAAAACTAGTGTATAAGCTAAACATATATAGAAAGACAAAAATTGAAGAAGTAATTAATAACTTAGAATTACAATCGTTCTATCATAACGCAATCACGTGAAATATATACGCGGACAGAGGATGAGATTTCCCAATTTTCGTGTATAAAAGGACATGTATAGGAAACGCCTGTGAGCCTACTCTGAGGAAGGCCTATTTCTCTCCAGCCGATACAGAACCGGATTGCTCTGGCTTGGTCGGATTTGGACTTCGAAAAGAAGAGCTTTGTGCCCGGACAAAGAGGTGAGCTGTGCTAACGCACATGTCTGGAAAACGTTTCGACGAGCACAATTTATGTGTGAGATTAGATCTAACCGGACATTTATAGCTGGCATTGGATTGACGATGACTTTATAAGTCAATTTGGGATATATATTCATGAGGAAAGACCGAACAAAGGCATGTGTCTCTCTTAGTAGTATTTCCCATCCACAAAAGGCATCAGAAGAAGGATAAACATGTTTTTAATCAATGCACTTGGTGTATAAAGAATGAAAATACGGCGCTTTAACCATACCTGTCATAAATACCACAATTAGTATTTAACTAACTTTTCGTAAGGGATACTAACAAAGTTATTGCAATAAACAGTGAAACGAGTTAGTTCTTCATATGTAACTATGTTTCTCTTCAAGGAAGTTATCCGGTATCTTAAATCTCCAGATTTATCATAGAAATTGCCTATAATATATAACCAAAAGGGAGAAGCGAACAGTGACCTGTAATTCATCAATCAATTTCAACATTAAAATCTTTAAAACAGCATTAACTACAATACATAAGCAGTGAACATTAAGGTCACAATTAAAATATGCAAGAAAGGAGTGTTAGAATATTTCCTATAATAACTTTAAAATTTGGTAAAATAGGACAACGGCAAAGATAAAACTAAATAAGATTTTTTCTCAGGAATAGGTTGTAGAATACATGACGAATATCTGTATTGTAAAAAAATGTACTTGAGAAATTGTATTGAATATCAAATTAACAAAGAATTTCTGAATTACAAACATAACAAATACTGGCACTATATGACAATTAAGTTGACCTCTTCTGGAAAATAAATTAGTTAACATTAAAAGCTTATGGTAAGGACACTAGAGAGAAGGTATAGTAAGCAATGAACACGCAGAATATATTCAAAGATACACATAATTTGTACCTAAATTTACCTTCAGAAAGAGTAGCAGAAAAGCAATTCTTCGGCGAAAATGGGCTATTTCGGAAAAAAACGTTACTTTTTAACTCTTAGAGCAAACGAAATGTTGAGATGATGGCATAGGAAGATGGAAAGTACTAGGCGTCAATCTACAATTAAGAAAAAAAGCTATAATCAACAAATGAAGAAAGAATTAAAATATGCTTTCATTTCAGCCGGCTATCTCAGTAGGATAGGTGAGGAGAGTTAATTCCAATTAATGCACTTGACACCCAAAAATTTGCTACAGAAAGATAAAGATGGAAACACGATATGAAGATTATTTTTAGCAGCAACTGGTCTACAATAGCGAAGAAGAGAGAAGAATGGATACAAATTATTAATAGAGACGTCTAAGAGCTTGATTTGTGCTATCTCAAGATCACGCAATCCATAACAATCTTATTTCTTTGCCCTTCCTGATTTAATTAGCTAATTACAATTACAGTATACTATAGTGTGCAATATAAATATATTGCCTTTAATGTAAGAAACTTGATTAAACCGTCCACAGTAAAATAGAATGCAATTAACCTCTACAACAGCAATAAAAATATTAGTAAATTAGGAACAACAATGGAATATACTCAAAAGCAATTGTGTGTTCACCTTCCTTTTTCCACGCAAAATGTATATTTATTCTCTCGCCTATTTCCGAAATGAAATCCAAACAAGTAATTGTTCTTTTAAATTAAATGTAGTATAGACAATCGAAATAAAACGCACCGTCTATTTGAGGAAAACCTGCGATATAAAATAACCACCCAGAGCGTGAACTACAGCAGGTTATTTGAGTTAAGGGCCGCTGAGCACAGCTGCTTGCTTTTTTATTAGTGTTTAACGCCCGTTTTTACCACTGAGGCACCATAGGCGGTGACACTGATGATACATGAAATGAAATATTGGGAAAGGATTTTTTTTTAAGGAAGGAAACTTCTAGGCCTAAGTTTAGGGTATCTCCCCGGCATTTGCCAGTTATGAGGACTGAGCAAAACCTGAGAAAAACCTGAAAATCAAGGAGGACGGTCATGGTGGGATTTGAACCCCGAACCTCCCGCTCACGAGTCCGCGCCTTAACGAACTCGGGGGTCAGGCACTTGCTGGAAAAGTGCAGCAGCTACAACCGAACTAAGGGAGACAGAACAGCCCTGCTAAAGTAGTATTTACATTTTTACAGAAAGTATAATATTATAATAGTGTTATGAAAATGATGCCTCTGAGTGGCAATACATTGCCGACACCTGTGAAGTCCTGCGTTTCATCCAACTTTTCTTCCTTAAGAGCACTGAGGTTCGGAACACAATTCTTTTCATTTAGAGATCTCCCTCCCTCCTTCTCTCTTTCGCAACTTTTTAACAAGTTGGCGAATAGTTCCTCTATCTGGAATACGATTGCGAATCTTGCGCACACCACATCCCCTCTCTACAAGAATGCTTTTCATACGTGCATTGTCCATAAAAGTGCATTCTTTTGAACTGTATTTATGTAGGGGCATAACTAACAAATAACACATAATGAAAGTAGAGAATAACACATGAACTCACAATCACTCAATCAAACTACAAGCTGAGATCTGCATATGCATTATACGGCTTTGACGACAGGCTCCCTGCAGTATGCAGCCGCTGTCCAGCCTATTTTCAAATAACCTCATTTGTGTGTGTGTATAAAAATAAAAATCACCAAAAATATCCTTTCCTATTATTCCAGTGTACGAAACTTTCCACTGCAAACCTAAAACTTCTAATAAGAACTTCATTAACCCTGTTACTACTTACGTTCCTGGAATTGAAAGCATCAGACCTATTTTGAAAGAATGTCACGATATTTTGTTAATGCACCCATTTTTAAATGATTTTTCTAAATTTGTATCCCGCCTTACTTTTAGAGCACCCCCTAAACTTAAAAGTATATTTCGCCGAAACCTATCCCCTCCGAATTTACCACGTCCCTTTGCTGGCTCATATGTAAAACCTGCGCGCTAATTATGCCTTGCCATTCATTCCACAGCCCTAATTTATCCAGGGAATTTAACATTTCTTCATTCGCTACCTGTTCTTCCAAGAACGTCGTATATATGTTATCTTGTAAGCATTGCAAAGCATTTTATATTGGTTTAACTTCTACTGTTGTTTCGCTACGTATGAACAATCATAGACGTTCTGTTAAACAGTCTCCCTTGCTGGTTGCTCAAATGCCTCATCTCACTGTAAAACGTTTTATGGTGCTTTTAATTTATCACTTATTGATATGTTACCTACTCATAGCTCTGAAAGTTTACTCAGAGATAGAGAAATGGCAGCTATATTTATATATAACGCGCGTGTAGCACCAGATTTAAATCTTATTTTTTTCCCCCCCACAAACTCTTATAGCTTGTTTCATCTGTTTCCACGCATAACGTTACCTTCGTTCACTTGTTTTCTTGCCATAGAAGAACTGAGGTAAAGTTCCAAATGTAGCGATTACAAATTTGTGACTTTTTCTTAGTGTTTTAGTCTTTTCTGCTTTTCTATTTATTGCTATTTTAGTTACATTGTTAATAGAGTTACATTATATTTAATTTATATTATATATATAACATGGATTTAAGTAACAAAAGGTAAATTTAGCTTGCTTTATATTTCTTCCGGGTTTTTATTACGTTTTCTTGCTTTTCGGGAAAGAACTTAAGATAAAATACTCTATTTGCACTAAACTGCTTAAACTTGAAGTCGATGATAGAACTAAAAGGGAAGGAAGACAGGACGAAAGTAAATTCTAATTCTTTATCGGACGTCGCCATTAAGCTTGGAAATGGCTATTTCTTTCGCTACGCCCATGTTCAGATATAGGTGTTCCAACATTTATCAGCATTAGCTCGACAGGACATATGTTTTGGGGAGTATATACTGGGTAGAGGCTGTCTTCCATATGGATGACGAACGATGTGATTGAATTAGCAATGAAATGATCTTGCAGGCAAGTGTTGATAAATTACGCAGGATTTGTCCACACTGACAAGGTCTATAGAAAACAGAAGCCCTCTATCAGCTAAAAGACAGGCGTAGTTTCGTTTATGGGACATTTATTTTTTTGCTTGTGTATGTGTAATAATAATGGATAATGAAATCTTGAAAAAATTCAGCAAGGAATATTTCTCTGACAGTTTGATTAATTTTAGACGTTCTTAAGGCTTTTGTTCTATGATAAAATAGTTTTTCCAAAGCCCTCGTTTTAGTTATGAACATGCTATTGCATATGTCGTGCTTATACCAATTGGTTCTGCAATATCCTGCCTTACCTCATCGCAAAGCAGCACTATATTTGTAATCTTTTGAGTCTTGAAGAAATTCTCAAAATTATCTGCAGTTAAGCTCGAAATACTTTTGAAAAATAATAAGAACATACTGGCATTAAATGAAACTAAGAGTTCTTTCGAGAATAAACAGAGAAAATAACATTTTGGCATTTAAAAGTTGACATATAAATGCAAACTTATTTCAGATATTTTAATGACAATGTATTTTAAAAGTGAAAACTTTTCTATATGTGTTTAGGATATCATTGAACATCGTTTCGAGCCTGGTGGTCTGGTGGTAACCATACTTGCATCGTAGACCGACAGTCTCGGGTTCAAGACGGATTTTTTTTCCTTCTTTCGGAAGGAAAGTAGAGCCCTTGGTTTTGTGTCTCAGATTTACGACACGTAAGGAGTCTCAAGCTTGAAAGAACAGGCTCTGAGCAAAATTTATCGACCCCTCGTTATCAAAGAGTGCCCTAAAATGACCAAATGAAAAATAATTGCATATCGGGATCTAAAGATAGACGGAATCATTAAGTAAAAGTAGGTTCCTGCAGTGGGACTTTAAATGTTTATTAATAGCATATGTTTTAGTATAATTAATTTACAATTATGCTCTTATTTATACACTTTTTATTTTTTATTTTCTCAATCCTGTTCAATTGAAAATTAATTACAAACTTGCTAAGTATATAGGGGGATACATAACATTCTGAATACTATAATTGCATTCTGAATAAGCAGAAAACCTTTAAAACAAATCTATTTACACTTAAAATTATAGGTTAGTCAAGCAAATAATTGTTTGTTTTTCTCTGCCGAACTATATTTAACTATATTTAAACTTGACCGTATATTTTTTTAATGAGAAGAATATTTCGGAAAAGTGTGAAAATGTAAACACATGTTTAATGCAGAACAGTAGCTGCCAACGCCGAGTCAAACAAGAGGTTTACAACGCACATAACTTCATAACATGTGGTGGACAGGGTTCCAGAGTCATCATAATATATCGCCATCGATCGATAATATACTGCGATCTTTCGCTACTAAACTCTACGAGGCATATTATAACTCGGATTTAACTTGACGTAGGGAATCCCTGATTAGAACATTAGAAGAATACTTTGGTATTTCAATGGCTGGCGTATGTGCCTTGCCCGTAGTGGGGGCACCTTCGGCAGGAACGAATGAAGCAGGGAGACACCAGGCGGCCAAGATCCACGGACAGTGAGATGCAAACGTAAACAGGTTTTTTAACATTGTTTTCAGATACAACATCCCAACACCTGCTTAGTTCCTGTCCAAGGAGTTTGAATTTCTCTGAACAGTCACTTCCGGCAGATTCTATCTAAAGTGCAAGCCACCGTCACTCCGCACTAGTCCACCTCGCCCTGACTCGAAATAGGAGAAACCACAAAAACAAACAAACAAACAAACCAAATAAAAAGCACTGTCACGGTGGTTGGTCTTAAAGTGTTTCAATCTGTGACATGCAAGTACATTACTGCCAGAGACATTGCGCTCTTATATATCTCTAATTTTAGTACAACATCCAAAACGACAGTAAAAAGAGCCTATTTCTGACCATAGCCTCATTTGACTAGCAAATGGGGTATTTCTCTTTGTAGTTCTTGTACCTGGCTATACCTATAATACTTATTTAATTGACTTAAGGCGGAAAGCAATGTCTTCCTTTTGACAACCATAATCATAGCATATTTAAGTTATCTTTTTCTAAAAACTATGCAATTTATGTTGAAACTTTTACTGTTGGTGGTTACAGTACTTAAGTATATAAAAAAAAAACTTTTATCTTTGTCAATTATTTATTTTCTACGTTTAACGGTACAAAGAAGTTTATAAAGTGCTTAAAATAGAAAATTTTACAATACTTTTATTTCACCTTGTTTAAGATATTTAAATGAACGATTATTTAACATTTCTGCTTTTTAGAACAAGTGCAAGCCGATAAAATGTTCCAGGAAAGATATTGAATAATTTAAATGCTATTTTAAAAGTAAAGCTATGAAGTATGAAATAATACAAAAATGGTATTTGATTCAAATTTTTCCTCCTATTCCTTCTCGGGGCTACTAAGTATTATTGTGTTATTGACTATTAGGTGTATAGATTTGGAAAGGAAACTCTAAGTTAGCTGTTAATAAAATTACCTAAGCCTTAAGAAATGAAACGTTTTCATTATTTAAAAAATATATATACATTGGGCAGTGGATGATTTATGTCATTTAATAATTGCAAATGTAAGTAGTTCTCAGGACAAAAATTTATTATTAAAATACCGATAGCTGATGCCAATTTACTCATTTAATATTGCAGTTCTGCGCTTGACAGATAAATGGCAACTGCACATAATACTTAAATGGCACGCGAAATGGCGGCGCAATTTGGCCTAGAATGACGTTTCAGGTAACGAGTAAGAGGAAATGGCGTGCATAAATAAAGTTTTATATACTAAACTATTTAGTTTTAGCTAACAGCAGTCTAATTATATACATTTCTTATGATTCTTAATGTACAAATTGTATAAATTTTATACTAATAAATGAGAAGTAGCTATTTAATATGAAAATCCTTTAGCAAAATATATGAATTTTGTTGAGCCGGAAAAAAATTGTTATAACCTTCAAATACAAAGGGTGTCAAAAATATACACGCATTTCAAGCAAGACAAAACTGTATTAACATAACAAATCTGAATTCACACAAACAGAAAATGATCAGCACTAATCATCTTACACTTTTACAGTTACAACAGTTGCTCAAAAGGCCCCCCATCGGCCTCGATACACTTCTGAGTACGTTGAACTATGGTAGAGCAACGTTTGCAAAATTGTCCTCAGCGATTGCAGCATATGCCGTTTCAATTTCTTCCCGAAGTGCTGCCAGTGTAACTGGCTTTCTACGGTATACAACATCCTTAAGAGTTCCCCGTAGGTAGAAGTTCAACGGAGTTAGATCCAGAGAACGAGGTGGAAACTCAATCGGACCTCTTCGTCCTATCCAGTACCGCTGTTCAAACGATAATCTTGGCTCCATTTTGTTGTAGCAACGCTAGCATAACGTAATATGAGTCACATATATTAACAGAACGTCATACGATAATATTGAGTTTATTTGCTCATTGTTGATTTACCTGTCACGTAGCAACGCTATCATAATGTATGTGAGTCATATTTGTTCACAGATCATCATAATACACATTACTGTTGTTTTTCGGTCCAACTTTGAACTACATTAAATAGATATCTACTGTGAAAGTGTGTGTTTACTTTTTAGTTACCTCTGTATATTTTAATTTGACTTTTTTTCTCCTTAATACTCCTTACAACATTTTTTTACGAATATTTACGCTTAACTTTGAGAATGTTTTAAAAAAAAGTATAGCAGTCTTGTGCATGCACTTTATTTAAAAAGCGAGCTATCCATGTGTGTCGGAATTTGTTATTGTTGCAAAATGTGATTCCAACACTGAGTAAACCTTCTGATCTATTCGATCACATTGAAAACTTTTTAACGGATGATAATATCGTTTTAGCCAGCCTGACAAAATGTAAAGGGATGTTGTCCATAATGTAGACTCAGTCGAATTTTTATGTTCCTATTAATTATCAGATTATAAGTCTGTATATGCTGTTTAATGATCAACCATGCGATTTTTGTCTTGTTTATTTTATGCTATACAACAGTGAGCAAATTAATGCTAATGAATTATTAAACGCGATCGCAGTTGGCTTGTATTTCCTGTTTAAATTTGTTACATTGTCTGATAAATATTCGTGCTTAATCATAGCTTGTAGCTTATTTATTCACTTTGTGTATTTCACTTCACTCATTCGAACATACAAAGTTAGAACTGATCCACTTTTATACAGTTTTCAGATGTAAATTATAAATGAGCAAGTAGAGAAAGGTTAAAACTTCATGTTTTTAGCTTTGAACACTATTAATGAAATTTCCTCCCTCTAGGTAAAGAACCTAAGAGAAGCATTTAAATAACTAGACATCTAGATCGTAGTAGCTATGTCTTCTAATTTTTTTCCACTGTACTCACCAACGAAACTAGGTCAAAGGAAATAGTAGTATCATTTATAATAATCGTTGTTGAAATGTTTGTATACCATGGCAAGAGCTATCCACTCCGGCATTTCCTGCCTAGCTATCTGAAAAGTTTTGCACCAATATATAAATATATAGTGATATGAAGAAAAAAAGACATTATTAAAATCAAGCTCTAAAAGTTTAGTAGTGTTCAGTGTGGGCAAAATGTTTATACACTCTCAGATTTGTTTAATGTAATTTTTCCTTCTCTATCAAAGCTAGATTATGAGTGGCTAACTATAGTCGAATAAATCTAAATTTTAATATTTTTCTCCATATTTTTGAATACTATATTATCCTTTTCTTATTTTAACGACAAATCTAATGAACAAACAACATTTAAAAATAATTTTAATTTATTTGGTAGTTTAGGAAAACAAAAGTTCATACTGATGTCTTTTGATTATCTTTTTGAAGCGACATTTGCCTTCATTAAACTTAAAAATAAATACGAGAGTTTACAAAATTTAACAACCTAAACTATGACTAGAGCACAGCTGTACATACTGATAGTCAACACGCGTATCGACCGGTGATTAATGCATGTGTGGGCAATTGTGAGGAAATACTGCGATTTTAGGTTATATTTCGGTGTGTGTAATGGTTAAACATTGAAAAGTGAACAACGCATTTTCAATTGTTGTGACGTTTTACGATATGAATCAGCTGATCAGTGTCGTGAAAAATTTTCACAATGTTTTCCGGGGGTTCATCGACTTGACAAATCTACAGTTTGTAAAACAGGTATAAATTCAAACAACCGCATTAGTATTAGGTAAGAAAATATATTTTCTATCAGAGAGAAAACTGGATGCTATTGCTGCTGTATTAGAACAATCACTGCGAAAAGTGTTGCAAAGTTAGCCCATCAAGCGGGGGTCAGGCGTAAATTAGCCCTTTCTGATATAAAATGCTAAAATTTAATGCGTACATTACTAAAATACAGGCCTTAATTCCCACGGAGTCGGAAAGAAGAATTTTCATCTTATGTTTTCAGTAGTTCGCCGAATGCGCGACGGACTGTGTATGGGAAGCTGTGTGGTGTACTCCCGGTTCCCGGTACGGTCCGCAAGCAGGGAGAAATAGAACGAAGACCTGATACTAATAACAATTCCAATATTGGCAAGATGTGTTTAATATACATTTTATTAATTTTACAGATAAAGTTAACCAAATATTGTGGTATTCATAAATAGAAGCTTTCTAATTTGTGCTTTATATAAAAGCATACTTCAAGTAAGAAAAATATAAATATTTTACAAACTAGCACCTCTTTCACTAAATATTGTTAACGATATATAAATTTTTGAAATAAGCATTTTATCTTAATTAAAATATATTTATGTTTAATTTTGTCAAATTAGTTTCTGTAATCAGAGCCAGATATGAAATATTTCAAACCATAGCCGGTTTTCAAACAAAGGGTATTCGACTAACTGTGCCATGACACTTACCAACTGAGCTACCGTGCTGTGCGCGATCACAACCGTCTATCTCCCTCGTCTGAGTCTTGGGTTATGATGTTGCAGAAATTTAACTAGGAAAGTGGACTCAAACTTTTTAAATACCGAGGCTCCACTAATTATTCCACTATTAGGGATAACTTATATAAACTTTTATCAAATGCGACCAGGTATATAGACGCAGATGGACGAGATTTGCAGTTGTGGTTGGACAGTACAGTTAGCTTAGATGTTATGATTATTCGGACCTTGAATTGTTCCTAGCTCTGTTTCCAAACCTTAACCTAACATATCACTTGTGTTAAAAAAAATTGCATTTCCTATGAAGTAATTTCTGTTCATTAGAAAGAAGATATAAGTGAATCCTCCATTTACAGACCAATTTCATGACATCCAGTTTTTAAAGGTTACTGAAATTATAATAAAACAGCAAATATAAAATATAATCGATATTTTATTAAATGTAAGAATATCATTCAGCTAGCCAGTATAATTTTCAATCAGACATACACACAACTTTGTTAAATTTATTCTGAAATCTTGAAAAAGCTCTCTATTTATTGCTTAACTTAAGAAACGCCATTGATTGTAGGAGTATTGATAACATCAAGTTTATTTGCATTGCAATAACAAACTGGTTTAATTTCACTCTTATACCAAACTCTTTTGAAAACAAAGCTTCATTTAGTACTCAAAATCAGAAAAGGGTTACGTAAACATGTTTTTCAAAGTTGGGTATAATTTTTAATCGTGATTCATGCTTATATTTCTGCTATTTCGGTGCTATATGTGGACCAAATTTCTTACTTACAAATTATAATGGCAAACATCCAGGGAAAACAAAACGTTGTATCTTATTAATAAATGGGTCACAAATAATGAATTTCTGTTAAAGTAAGAGAAAACTAAAGTAGTTATATTTACATTGAAATCGCAGAAATTAAAAGACCATTCAAAATATTTGGAATAGTTTTCGATAGTGAACTTAGATGGAACAAATCTATGGAAGTGTTACAAGATTATATTTAATTACGAGTTTAAAAAGAGATGTAAAAGTGATATAACATTTAAAAAACGTATTCTATTTTGAAAGCATAATAGAGCAATATTTATTAAATTGGGGTAAAAATATGCATATTAACAGAGTTTGGATTTTGAAGAAGTAACATTTTACCATTAAGACTGAATGCAAGTTGTTTTTTGATGAAAACTTTATAATGACCATATTTTTTATACTACACCCTAAACATGCACATACCTTACAAAGTGTTTTGGCCAAGGTTTACAACCTATCGAAAGTTTTCGAATTTTTTCTCAAGGACCTATTCTGGAGTCTTATTTTACTTATAGTTGCCATGAACTATTTGCAATTCTGGCTTCCTGAACAGATACTCTTATAATCTGGCGATGCCAGTCTTTTTCAGTCATCTCAGGAACTGGGTAATGATATTCCATTAAGATAGACACTATGAAATCCTGCCTTAATATTTATCGATTTAGTCTCAAAAACCGAAACAATCACATATAACCTTAAGCTTTGCGTGCAAACTGCTAACAACTTTAGTTTGTTACCGTTCTACATTGATAACACATTAATTTGGAGGTATTACACACATAAACTTGGTAGAAAACTATTTCGATTATTTTTTTTTATCTTAAAAAGACTTAAAACCTTGGTTTTCAGCTAGCTATAAGTGTGTAAAAATGTCACGAAAAGCAGAAATTCTCGCTTGGACAGCACAGGGACCGTTCTGGCAGACAATAAAGTAAAATCTTTCTTTTGCTCATTGGAAGAAGCTTTTCCCCCTGGCAGGTATGTTGGCAAAGAGGCACGCTATTAACACCTGTGCTACCGTTAAAGAACGTTGAACTCTAACGTACGGTAGAAATTGAAATTGAACGGTGGACGAATCGCCAAGTTGTTACGTTCAGATAATCTGACTAGCCAATAATATGAGAGTTGTATGAAGTCGCCGACAGCCCATAAGGATGTCTAAATCCTTGTGGCAGGAAAATAGAGTTTTCCCTTATCAGTGGTCAAACGAGTCTAATTGAGTATTTAAGGACATGAAATCGCCCTTTTTGAGAATTAGTCTTGGGAACTCGCACTGGAACTTCAATGTTCGAGCTTCACTTCTCCTGGCGCTTCTTCTTAACAGTCAGAAAACTACTCTTTGTTAAGTTTTATAGCTCCGCGTGTCTGCCAAACGTCTCATTACTGCGATCTGACGAGAAACGTCCTGGTATGCATTTGTTGACTGAATAAACGACGTTAACTGGCAGACAACAAGGTTTGCTTTCTCATCAACACATTACCTTTAATTACCCTCACTCAACCCGGCAATTGCAATTTCCAAAAAAACCTGGAACATCCCTATAGATCGAAAAGAAGTTTTAATTAGTGATGAGCTGTTCTGCATATAATCCAACTCCCATCAACATTCTTCGCGCCACCAATAACACCTTCAATTTTCTTATATGAGAAGAGAGTTCCGGATTAGAGAATGAATTTTTGGGGAAAAAAGGAAAGAATAAAAATGTTTGTAAACATAACTTAGTCTCTACTAATAGATTATCAACTCAAATAGTTTTATTATAACAGATATGAGCTTGTAAAGAAAATTAATTATGTCTGTTAGAGAAAGTAATAATTTTAATATTTGTATGTAAATATCACTATTAAATTATAGCTTTTTAGTATGGAAATTTTATTTAATGTTTAATGTATTATGAATTTGTGATCACTTAATGATGTTCAAACTATCTGCTTTTAATAAAATGAACCTATTGCATGTAACGTTTAGTCGTTAATAAATGCTGTTACCGTTATAATTTATGTAAAAGAACACAGTAACCTTTGTTGCAATAATTATTATTTTACAAAAAATATAAATTAGTAATAATTTCTTAATCATATTTTAAACATAAAAATAAAATCTACGTGATTATTTTTATATTTAAAATAATTTTTATTGGCAATGTTAATTGTCTTTACTGACAATTATTTAATGCAAAAGTGTACACGACAAGTAATAAATTGTATTGTGTTGCACTGTATCAACATGCATTCAAATTTAATTTCGTTCAAATAACAATTGTACATGAATTGCAGTCAAAATGAAATTAAAGGTATGTTGTTTTAAAAAGCATATTTATTTCTCTCTGTTTTAAAGGAATAACCGTTTACGAGAAGGGATTCCAGATCTACTGTGAGAACACGGCTATATAGAAGGCAGACGGTTTTGCCTCTGTCACATTGAGAGGTACAGAACTTACAGGTTACTGGACATCACATCATTTCCGCATCACGAGCAAAACATCGCCAGAATCATGTCCCACTGAATATTCAAGTTCAATGGCTCAGAGTGCTGTCTTCACGGTCCATGCAGTCAAGCGATCACTTCACGGCACGCAGAGGTAGTTTCTTCCTTACATGACAGAACTACTACTTCTGGGATGTTTTTCCTTCTCTGTTAAATATTTATTTATTTTCTCATCGTCAACATCTTCTGTTCAGGCCTGTTTTAACTCTGATAAGGCCTCTACAATTTTGATATATAAAAGCAGCACAGGCTTTTTATACGAATTTCGTGTAGCATGTTCGTTTTATTTTTATATAATTTTTTAACCCTGCTGTTCTGTTAAATCTAATCCATGGATATACAGGGCGTTCCAAAAATCTTCCTATATAAGGAATATGACCTAAAAATAAAACTATCAGGTGTTCTTAAGGCGTTGCAACCACAGTTGGTTTTAAAGATGCAGGTCTGCAGATAACCCGAATTTTCTTCAGATAAACCAGCGACTTAAGGTAATCCTAGAGATAAATCAAGGAGTTTGGGTCATTTAACAGAGTCTCGTCGTTCGATCTAGACTGATTGGTCTAGAATAGGGGTGTTACAGGAGCCACTGTACCACTGATATGTACTTTCAGCAGGACGGGGTGCCATCTCCCACTCATTACGCCCATCCTATGCGTGAATGGCTAGACAATCGGCTCCCAAAACTTTGGATTGGATGACAACGACTTTGCGGGATATCCTAAATCGCTTGTCTATCGATTTTGGATCATGTGCACACCTATATCGTTATGTTTGCCCTAATGTGACACTGGAAATATTGGAGCATATGCGTTGGAACCATTTGGAATGTATTTATTATGCACCGAATATATTATCCGCCATATGAATAATTTTGGGGCACCCTGTAGTGTTACAATCAATGTAACTTGACCTGTTATAATTTGCACAAAGAACGCAAATGCCAAAATATTTAAATGAGTAGTAAATGTCACAATTATTAATTATTGATTTCATCCACATTCAAGTTTTATTATTTTTATTACTGAATATTTACTATGAAAAGTATATATTTAATTGCTTAAGGTTTTTTAAAATATTATAATTATAAAATTAATTATTATGTTATGATCTTCATTATTTAATTTTTAAACATGACAAGCTTTCACTTAAATGGGTTCCATATGTTATTTAATTTAGTTACTGCTCATATTGTTTGTACTGGTGATTTCTTGATTATGTTCGACGCAGTGAGCCCATGGTATACAGGTGGACGCAATTACTTTTTTATTGCTTTATTTTCTAAAGGATATTTGGTTCATTAATAACAGGTTGTTAACTGTAGTTATCGTTAAAAAAACTATTACTTTCAGAAGCAGTACTAAAATTGCCTTCTTATTTAGTCACAGACTCTTCACTGTCGAGTCGATTGACAATTACATTTATCTCAGTGTTAATCAATATGGCATTTTGTTAGGTGCATGTTCATTCTTACATACATCAACTTAGTGATTCAACGTAAGCACTAAATGAGGTCTAACTTTTCTTCTGCCAGACATGACTTTTTCGGGGGATCTAAATTCACTTAAGGATAGAGAACTATAACTATTTTCATTGTCAGCCTACTGAGTTTTTACATTTTTCCTTCCCCCCCTCATTCAATTACTATATTTGTTGATGGTTTTTCCAATAAAACAACAGAAATAGAGAAAAGTTTCAGCTCTTCTACAGTAAAGATGTAAGAATATTTCTCAGGAATAATTGTCTATTGACATTTCTAAGCACTAAAAACAAAACGAAACGGAATTATGTTTGTGGGGGACTGTAAATAAGAGATGGGATCGTTACTCGTACATAAGTCACGAGCTACTCCTCTCCTTACTTTATATTGACCTAGTTTGAGTGTATCTAAGTTGATGTTAAGTGCGTAGGAATTCCCATGCATACTCATAACAATTAATATTCGGAACGTTTTAACAACAGACGATATAAGACACCAAACGTATTTTGCATTTAAAATGTATATTTGAATACAAAGTCCTAGGTCACATAGATGCCTATCGGAATTCCAGACAGTTCTTCGCTGGCCACACAGCTATATTTTGGTGTTACCAGAGCAGGCATATTTCTGTCTTTGTATTATTACGTATTATTACAAATTATTAGTGTGCTAGTGTTATTAATTACATTGAGTTGGTGAAGGAAATTTTATTGCAGTGTATGGAGTTCAAATATTATAATTAAAGCAGAGAAAAGAACTGCAGCAATGTATGTGGGTAGAATTTGGAAGAATTGTAGAAGTAGGGCCGTTGCGAGTAATGCAAATATAATTAAAATATATTAGAAATGTTTGAATGCTGAGGAATCCACTTCCAACTACTATAACGGGTTAACACTCTTATATACAAATACCAATAGTGTGTTCATTCTGTTACTGATAAAAGTGCATGCAGAAATAAAAGGGAATTTTGTCCATCAACAGATCCGAGGACAGGAGCGACTTTAGCCCTGCGGCTTGCGTTCAGTGTTGGATACAAGCGAAAAATTACTCTCTGTACATATGAGCACGGTTTATTAATTGTGCACATTTATATTTCGAATTGTTAAACTTCTATATTCTACATTTTTGGTCTATTATGTGCTCTGCAATCTTTGCACATGTAGAAATTGCTAGAGATATGACAACATTAAAAAGAACTTATTATTATTATTATTATTATTATTATTATTATTATTATTATTATTATTATTATTATTATTATTATTATTATTATTAAAATAACGTGGTCATAATAACTTTATAATAACTTTATATTTGTTTTTCCTTTCATACCCGTAAAAATATAGGATTTTATTGCCATCAGTGGAGTTCATTTACAGCTGATAAAGTGATATTAATTATGATTTCACATCTATCGTAATAGCGGTTTATTGCAGTGATATCGGTCGTCCTGACGAACTAAATCACTAAAAGCGTTAATTGTTGGTCATTGTGACGATTTTAATAATGATGGAGCCTCAGTTTATGCAGGCCATGTTTACAATAACAGAAGATATGGTTTCTAATAGCTATGTAATAACTATTTCTACTCTTGATCGATAGATTCTGTGAAACGTAAAAATCATTAGCAGATTGTTTTTCTTGTTAGTTGGCAAAGAAGCAAACAGTGGCCAGTATGGAAAAGAGAGAAACTTTCTCTCATCTTTTTCTTTCTTTCTTTCTTTCTTTTTCTTTCTTTCTTTTCCGTTTTCTTTCTTTATCTCATAGATATTGCCAACATAACAACGATAAAGTCATTAACACGTCAATTTATTCATTTAATGCTAAACAAACTGCAATTAGTATGGATTGGCTCCAGTAGGCTTTACTTCAGTGACACTATTTCATGTGCACATAGTAGCTTTTAGTTAGTTTCAGAGAGACTTTGTCAGCGAGAATTGTGCGTTCTGTGTTACTTGATGCTTACATTTTGTATAAATTGTGTGCTAATTGGTCTCGATAGGTTGTATTATATTAATTAATATAATGTTTATGATAAATAATAAGAACCTTTTTATAAATATCAGAATTATTGAATGTATGTCTGGTGCGCGCGCGCGCGTGTGGTTTTAAAAAATAGAATGTAGTTTAGTATACGCAATATTCTGAGAACAGTTGTACATGGGTTATTTTGTATTTTTAGAATTGAAGAATTGGACATTCTTATTTATATTGTTGTTAGTTTCTTTTGTTGTCATTAATTTCAGAATTGAAATATTTTACAAGAGTATGAAAGGTCTTGCGACCCATGCGACTTTAATACGTATAACTAATTTTAATGGAAAAATAAATACTATTATTACTACTACTACACATGTGAGAACGAATTCTTGCAGAGAAGTGCCAAGGCAATTTGCAAGAAAATATCTAACAATCGTGTTTCCAGTGCAGAAATTATTGGCCAATATGTTAAAAAATTAGAGGAGAGAGAGAGAGAGAGAGAGAGAGAGAGAGAGAGAGAGAAGTTCTGCTCTTAATGGCAAAAAAGTGTTCTGAAGAAAGAAAAGTTACATGAAATATAGGTATTTCCTACGCATTTGCTGGCAATGTATTGCCACTGAGGGGCATCATTTTAAAATATCTTACAACACAGGTTAGTGTTTATAAGTATCAGTTTCAAATACAGCATTCAGTAAAAATGTAAAAACTAAATTAAAAAATATTAAACTTGTGAGCAGTGACTATACCCCTTTTTCCTGTTGCGGACCATAACTCCAATAGTCTCGTTATACAAAATAACACATGATTAATCCAAACCAAAAAGAGAACCATCAATTTTAAGCTCACCACTTATCACTGTTTCAAATTTCCCCCCCCCCTCTCTCTCTGTATATATATATATATATATAAACTCATAAAAACACTCAGAGTGCAATATAAAAAGGTTCACATAAAATTTCACACTAAAAACCGTAAAATTGAACACTAAAATCACACTATATTTCGAGCTTGGCTCTTGGTCACGTGAAGAAAATGAACTCATTGACCAAGAGCCAAGCTCGAAATATAGTGTGATTTTAGTGTTCAATTTTATGGTTTTTAGTGTGAAATTTTATGTGAACCTTTTTATATTGCACTCTGAGTGTTTTTTATGAGTTTTTATGCTTTTAGAAGTTTTTATTACTCTATTAATAGTATATATATATATATATATATATATATATATATGTGTGTGTGTGTGTGTGTGTGTGTGTGTGTGTGTGTGTGTGTGTGTGTTTAACAGCAAATGTGTTTAAGTCTCCTTCATTATTTCTACATCCCAAATCAGATTTAGTTCCTTTTTATTTACTGTCATTTGCTCTAATTTTTAATGTCCTCTCCTAAGCTCGTAGTATGAAATTTATCTTTATATTTGACTGGCAGTCTCAATAATAGAAGTAATGTCATGCTATCCCTCTCATTTCTATTACATAACCACATTCTTCCTTAAAATTTCTCTAAAATATGAGTACGTTTCTCATCCACATTTGTCTACATATATCTTCAAACTAAGTTCTATCTTCTCACCAAAATCTACTTCCTATACTATTTATTTAAACTGTTAAGCACCCTGTATAATACATCCTACACCTTTAAAACACCCTATCGTTCCTATTGACAACCTTCCATATTTCTAATAAAGCTTCTACGTCATGCTTTCTGTGGGAGATCTAATATAATCCTATACCACATTCCAAATATAACTTGAATCCCACGATTGCAACTTAAATCTTCTCTTCCAGTGTTGGAATTATATTGTATAAACATTTCAGTGTTAACTACATAGGAAGTATGGTTATTTTATCATACTTTATACTTTTGTAAAATTTAATGAGTTTTGAAAGTTGAAGCTTTATAGATAATCAGGGATATATTTTCGTGTTGGAAAAAAAAAAACATGAAACTAAATCGAATCTGTGCAATTCAAATACTTAGAAGATACTGCAAAAGTTGTCTTATGCTGCAATTAGTACTACATACTCCGATATTTCTACTGCATTCAACATTAAAAACGAGATCTATATTGACAAACATAGACTTAAGGGGAGACATAGGTGAAATTCGGAAATATTTCCATTATTATATAGTGTTTTGAATTATAACTTGTATTATATAACAAAAATATATGTGACCTATGCAATGTCTTAATGAATATTTTACTTTTTATTTTGAAATTGATTAATTTGAAATGCTCCTTGCGAAGAACGGAGCGAAATACTACAATGATAATGAAATTTGTAGTGACGCTTAGTTAACAAGATCAATTTTACATTTATAATTGACAGAGTTTTTTTAGGGAAATTTAAAATTAAAAATATTTATAGCTGTGTAACTACATAATGGAAAAGTAAGCCCTTATTAGATCTTATTTATTTACTTTTTATTCAGTAGTAGCAAAGCTTTCGTGCTGATTTTTTGAAACTTTCATTACGCAGAGAAATAAAGCGAAAATCTTAACTGTCCGTAAAATAAATGTAAAGTTATAGTACATAGTACATGTATCTACTATTTTCGTGGTATTAAAAGGCTCAGTTTCATACGATGAACCTCCAGCACGAAGGGCTTTTACCCCTTCATTGACAGTCTTTTTCCATGGAGCCTCTTCAACTTCACCAATGCCTTGTCTTATCTTCTTAACTTGATACAAATGCAATGCTTCCAGTACCTGTAAATGGGCGTGCCAAGATCCTCTCGATACCACAGCACCAGAAGCACAGCATCTCCCGGTTCTGTTCGGATATCGCAAGGCAGATACACGGGATCCCCTGCCACGGCTGTGAAATGGAACAGCGGAACTGTAACAAAGAAGAAGACACTTGTGAGACCTACTAAATGTCAATAAGATGTATTTTACTTATCCATTGATTTATTTCAGGAAATTCTCTTGGGAAACGCACTGACCAAAGCATTTATGCGATTCTAAACGCTAACATATGCGTATGAAAAAATAAATAGAAAAATCACATTCAAATGTATAATTTCATTTGTTTATTGTTTTCTTTCAACCGTAGTAATTTCACAGTAAAACTGCAGCTGTATACCCTTCTGCTACTGCACGAATATTTCGTATTATTTACGAGTTTAATGTAAGAAAGAATACTTTATTGTGTTGATCAAAAATAATGTATGGATTTCCAGCTACATTTATTGATGAAACTTTTAACCCGTTTAACCAAAATACACAGTTCAATAATATTTTTTAATAAATTTTAGGAAAAATATAAATGAAAAATGCTTAAATTTACCAAGCATGTAGCTTACAACAAAGTTATGTAAATTGCATTAAAAGAATATATGTTTAATGTTTGTTTCGTATTTTAGATAAGGGAATCCTTAGGCTGTAGAGTGAATTGAAATATATGCGCAACGATCGTCGTCTTCAAGTTTTTTTTAAAAAAAAAATTTTGTCACATTTTAAAGTGACACACTTTTCGCATAAGCATTCGGATGAGCTCTAATTATGTATACATGTATAAATAAAACCAGAAGTATAAATATTGAATTGTTCAATTATTTAATTAATTATGTGATTGTGAAGTGCTGCATTGGCTGATAAGCCATCGCTCAAGGCTAGCTGGCTTATACGAGTCGGGGCGGGCGAGATTTGCCGAAATGCTACGTTGACTTTTTTTTCTTTTGTTTTGTATTTAATTCATGAACGCTTTTTAATACCTCAGGTTATCAGCGTCCCATTCAATTCAGATAGTGAAAGGACCGACAAATTTTGCTCAAAGGCCTCCATTTTCATGCTTGATGATCTTTATCGTGTCAGAATCTACGACACCGGACCACGGCTTTACTTCCCTTCCCGAAGAAAAGCCATATTTAGGAAAAAAATCATCTATCCTGGCCGCAATCGAACCCGGATCTTGGGTATAGGAGGCAAATATGGTTACCATTACACCTTCAGAACCAACACGTTGACATCGAATCTCACACTTCTCAATATCATATGAACAGTGAAAGAAGTAGTAATGGAATTTTGTTGTATAGTTCTAAAGTACAAAAATATAAGTATAATTATCGCAAGGGCCTTACAGTCACACATGCTACTAATGTCCTTTTAAAAATAAAAGTATATAATATGCAAGAAAGATAACATTAATTCCTATGAATACTTTCTTATAAATAAACATACATGCATAAATATATACAATATATATTACGTCGATATACTAGCATTATACATTTTCGATGACTAATTTCATGTACAAACATACGTAGAACCCTTATCCCTAACCCCTCTCTTCCCTATAGCCATTAACCTTCTTTGTCGGGTCTTCGCTAGGAATGTATGCATCTCTCGTGCACCAAATTTCTTGCCTGGAAATTTGGTGCAAACTTCTGATGAAATTCCGAAATTGTGATAATAAATGTTCATTCTTAAAAGCTGCGTTCCCCTACATCTGTAAGAATATTATTTCTCCGTACAGCAGGTAAATTCTTTTCCCGAAAACATTGTTTTATTAGCTTTCCAAATGTCTAACCTGAGCAATGAGAGACCACTTCTTTCTTCTCTCCACAGCATTTTAGATAATTCTCCTTCCTTTACACCTAAATCTATTTCAGCCTGCATGTTAAGCGATACCTTTTCTGCAATCAATCCGAGTATTTTGCCCATGTATAACTCGCAAACTCCCATTAACTACCTTCCAATATTACCTAAAATGTCCTGTTCCTTAGCTAAATATACCCCAGTCCAATTTTGCCCAAGCCTTTTTATTTTTGATGACCAACACATTCACTACTCTGCTACTCTTCCCCTATTTGCTCTCTCGAGGCAAATTGCTCGAAGGAGTACTTGATCCCCTTGTATTATTTTTAACCAGCACTTAATTGTTCTTATTTTTAAATTTACACTTTCGGTAAAAATACCAAACTCTTTAAGAACTCCGCAATTTGCTGTACCTCTCGGTACCTGTAAGTTCCGTTTCAGAAACTGCTTCTGTATCTGATTAAAATTCTCGGTGTTTCCTATCTCCAAATTTCGATCCTGTACATTGTAGTTGACCTAACAACCGCCCTGTACATCATCTCCATTATTGTCAGGGGTGTTTCCTATATTTTTACTAAAATCTTTAATGCTTCCACAGTGAAAGAAAAAAAGCATGCGATTAATAATTCTAGAGTAAATACTATTCTGCATCTTCTGTTTATATGAATTCATATGTACATATAGAGTCCCCTCTTGCTACCAGTAGATTGTATAAAGGGAAATTCACTGGTGGCAGAAGACGCGATACGTTTCATAAGTTAGTAGTGTCCAAACAAAATAGACTGAAGATAACTTTAATTTTTCAAAGAGAAATAAGAAGCATAATTTCATCAGTATATACCACAAATGTGTGCAAAATGAAGGCAGGTAGTTCCAGTGATTCGTGTGTTGTTCCAACCACCAGGCTCGACTCTAATGTAGCATGGCTGGACATGAGCGATTGTTATCAGCCGATACAGTGTCCGCCACCGCGTCGGTCATCAGATAATTGGGTAACCCAATTCATAACGGAATCCAGTGGATTCGATTCTGTTTTAGAATATTATTATAAATTTGACATAATTTATTGATACGTGCCCTATGAAACGCATTTGCTGTATTAAAGATATGCAACTGAGAAGGAGACATGTTTTTTTATATTTTTTTCACAATATCTTTGCTTAGTTCTATTTTACAAAAATGCATTATGTAAGTCATTATTTAACGCTCCTTCTTACTAGCTTCCTGAAAATACATTTTATATTTCAATGATCTAATTTAATTCTGTCCTACTTCACAGGCCACACTACTTCAATTTCTTTGCTTATTGTTGATGATTTAAAAATTTCTCTCAAAAGGTGTCAAACATCAAGGAGTTCCAATATTTTTTTATCGTTAAAATTGAAGAAATATTTTATTTACAATTAAATATAATTCTAAAATAGCATATAGATTTCACTAACTCCGCGCATATTAAAATTTCCTAAATAAAAATAGTTACTAAATCTATATCTTTATTAAAATTACCTAACATTCATTGTTTCAGATAACTAAACTGTATTTTGTTTCTGGGTACTTTTTATTGCTTAAAGGGATTAATGACCTTACATTTAAAATATATATTTCATTCATTTATTCTCATTTGTAATATTTCGTTGTTTAACGAGTTTGAATTGCACACTGAGACATTGCACATTGTCTAACATCGATCCCAGAACCACTTAGAAATATTATTAGAAATAATATTTATATATGATGCAATTACAAAAGGGTCATAGACATATGATTTACACACGTTGTTACAAGAATAAGAAAGAAGGCAAACAAAATATCATTGAAAGGGAAGGTTTCCCCGAAAAGACACGCATTGTAACCATTTTGGCTAAGAGGGTCTCTTTGTAATGTTACTTCTGGTAAACTAGAACTTGGAAAACAGTCGGATATTGAACAAATATCAGGAATTTGTTAAGTATGAGTAATTCTTTTGTTAACAGAGCAGGAAAACTCAGGCAATAAATATCCAGATGGAATCATAAAATCTCTGTTACGGCTCTGTTTTAATATGTTATTTATGTAAAGAGTCTAAGACTTAAGATTTTGCTGCGGGTGGACCCGAATAACATCTTAGAAGATAGTCTTTGAGAATTAAACGATAATAAATTAGCATAAAAGTCCACCAATAGCAAGATATGTGTAGGAAGAGCAAATCACGTGACATTTGGAAAGCCATGCTGAATATATTTATAGCGTCTAGACCGACAGATAGGCGAATTAATAAAAGTAGTTGCAATGGACTTGTTACTTGTTTGTCATTTGTTTGTTACTTGGTGCTGAAGTGAAAGGGAGAAGTGTTAGAAAAAAGTAAAAGTGTAAATAAATTGTGAAAACTGGAACAGCGAGCGCTATATTTTGTTTATCGTCTGCTTTCCCTGTGATAGTGCATTACGAAAACGTTCAGCTAATAAATTGCACTTGTAGCCGAGGCAGAAACACAGTAATTGCGGACTGAATGGAGGTTCGACCAATCACCCTGAGATACAAATCTATTTATAAAATTCGATCATCTCCTTATCCACTACGAATCCAAATCCAATCACAACCAAAAAAAAAAATAATAAATAAATACATACAAATGCCGCTGCAACACCTTAAGGAATGCAGGGCCTTGGCAGAAAACGTGCCACTCTTAAAAAATACTTTCTACAACGGCTTGTAATGTTTATAACATAACCTCCTGTAAGTAAAGGTTCATAAGTCTTGCCAGCGCACCACCCTGAAAACATTTTGCTTGCTTGCCATTACCCACCCCATCAGCACCCATCCTCTAATGAACGCAAGCACAAACCTCTTCTTTCTCGGTTCTGGACATCCTTTTCCTTTCTTTGCCTTTGTTTTCAAAGTCTCTTTGTAATTAGTTTCTTCTTTGGTTAATGGTATTACTTTCTGAAGCTATTACATTTAGGTTCCCTTTTTGTAAAAGCTTTCAAGAGATTACTAGCTGAAATCAACCGACAAGGTACGCACTTATCTGTTATGTACATTAAACAGCTTTAGCTTGGAAAGTATATAAATAAACACATGTGAAATGTAGCGCCGCTTGCGAAGCTTACAAAGGTTTTTATGTGCGTTTGGAACGAAATCGAGCGAATAATTTACCATCTACAGCTTTTAGAACACACAAATATCCAGGTTTATTTGCCTGGTATATGGCCGTCTACCGAAGAGTTTGGAGGGTACAAAGGTAAAGGCTTGTTTTCTCAGGAAGTTTTTAATAAAGGATGTTAAACATGGCATATTTTACTACCAAAGTTATGTTAGCACATAATATATTTAATCATGTTACAACAAATTCAGCGCAGCAGCAGTTTTTGCATGTTTATGGAAATTTCTTCCATGAAAAACAGTCATAACCCCAAAAACAAATGGTAATTCAAAGGTTATTGAGAATAAAGTCCACACCCTTTGGGAAATAATTACCTATTTGGATACTTTACTGTGAAATCGACTTCGATATTAGCTGTGCTATTTAATATTGCACAGACAATTAAGTTAATACGTCTATCATCAATGATATAAGAACAAACTCGGCTCTAAACTTGTGTCGGTATCATTTACAACCGCACAACTTCTCTGTAGTTTCCTGATCTTTTGTATGTGGCGATGCATTAAATTTTTCCACTTCCTACGATGGCCTATAAATGGATTTCTTCCAAAATTCTGCATATGTCTTAGTGTTCCTTAAGCCTCCTGGAGCATTTTACATTCTTAATGTTTGTTGAAAATCTGTAGTCAAAAAAGCAGTTTTATAATTATTGCTTTAAGACTGTTTATTAGCAACTTGATTATCCCCTAGCCTACAATACAGACAGACAGACAGACAGACAGACAGACAGACAGACAGACAGACAGACAGACAGACAGACAGACAGACAGACAGACAGACAGACAGACAGACAGACAGACAGACAGACAGACAGACAGACAGACAGACAGACAGACAGACAGACAGACAGACAGACAGACAGATAGATAGATAGATAGATAGATAGATAGATAGATAGATAGATAGATAGATAGATAGATAGATAGATAGATAGATAGATAGATAGATAGATAGATGTCGGGAGGATTTGATGGAGTGTTAGCATCCTTCAGCAGGTCAGCCTTAAAGTGAGCTTGTTGTGCTACCCCATGGGGAGGGGTGCCTTCATTATTTACGAAGATCTGTTCCTAGTACAAGTTGCAGTATTTTGGTTTCAAGGTAGGCCACCTTTTCCACACCTCCCCTGGTTATCGAGAGAACCAGTCTCTCTCTTTCCAGGATTGGACACAAACAGGATATGAGAAGCACAATAAACAATAAACTATCATAACTACTAAAAATTCCATTACCCTATTTCAAATTCCAAGTGGATAATAATTATAAGAACATAAAAATAATTAGGAAAAAACGACCTTGTGCACAAACTTGAAGAGTTAGGCTATTGATAGGTTCATAGCTGCTCTTTTCACTTTCTCCTTTTATACCGAGACACGAGTCTTCATACCTGCAAGGCGATGTTAATCTGTAAATATTTCCTTGCATATCTCCTGCATCTAAATTAATAACACCAGATAGTGCTCATTTTTGATTGATTAGTACTCTATATTTGCCTCATTTAAATACTTTAAAACATTAAAGTCGCAGGGTTTAGCTGTTCCATAAACTGATTTATAACTTATCCCTATTATTTTTAACATAAGATTACGTGATTTAACATAAGACTTAAGAGTACTAACACATTTATGGGAACTAAATGAAAGATTTACTCTGACAAGTAAAATATGATTACCTTCTGAACCAATGCAGCAGTTTCATTTACTTTAAAAATGTGCATACTGAACTTTTTAGAACCAAATATTCATCGGTGTTTCTAAACTTATTGCACTATTCCCTCTAAAAACGATTCATAACAATGTACTTTAAAGTTACAATAAATTTAATTTGATTTTACATCCAGGCTGCTGCAAAACGAAAAAAGTAAATCGCTATTTTCTGATGCAACTCTCTATAGGTTTAATGTTTTCCGGTTCCAGTTTTGTGATATGCATTTTCGCGCAAATGCATCATACCCTACTATAACATACACCTAATCCGTGGCTTTTCAAAAATTCTATTTGGAGTGGTATTGGCCTTTTTAGGTTATGTGATGACACTCTGACAAAACTAGGGTTCGGTGAATGTGTTCCATTAGCGTTATTATGACCAAGTTTGATGCATTAACGCACTTTATATTCAGCTTTCACACACGTTATCTAAAGGTATGTAATGAATTAACAGGTTTCATTCCATTGAATTGAGAGGAATGTATGAATGGCGTGTTTTTTAAAATTTTTACGTTACGGTGCTATAAGCAACTCTCAACATTGTACCTTTAAAAACCTACATATTCAATGTATATAGAAGTGTACTTAAGTCTTTAAAGTTGTTTTAAACTGGATCATTTGCACACATGTCATAAATATTAACTTTGATTTGCTATTTTCTAAAACATCTGCATGGAACCAAAGCTATACATTTATTTACATGTAAAAGTAAAGCGTGTCATAGCAAATAGGATATGTATTTTTATTACATGAGTAATAGTTTAAGAAACGAATAAAGTAACATTAGTAATTTTTTACGAATGCTATATCTGTAGAATGTTATAAATGAATTTCATACGTTACTTTGTACATAACGGACTTTTAAAAAAGGACATTAAAAATAAAATAATTAGACTATGCTCAATTTTAAACGCGACTGCCTTTTTAATAATTATTATATAGAAAATTTAACCCTCCGTACATAGATAAACAACCGCGACATAGGCCATGCATTTTTGACATCGGATACTGCTATTTTGTTTTTGTTAGCTTCATATGAACTAGAAACAAAAGTTGACACGTTCTTATTATAATAAAACTTCATTACATTTTCAAAAATATTTTTCTCCTCAAAATATTTACGTTCTAAGCCAACCTTCAAGGGCAAGTCGTAATACAATACATGTATAGCATTGTTTTATAGTTTCAATGCTGAATTCAATGTGTGAAAGAATTTTCTGATCAACTAGAATGATTTAAACCTTGAAACTCTTAAATCTCTTATCAGATATGTTAATTTCATGAAGAGAAAAGTTTCTGCTGCGTTCTTTTACTGACTCTTAATAGAGGGTAAGAGGCACGCTGGGCTCTGCTGGCAGGCAAGGACGAGGAGCAGGTCGGCAAATTCAGGTAGGAAGTGAGACAGCTCAGGCCTTTTTTTTAAGTGGTGTTTAACGCCCGTTTTTACTACAGAGGCACCACAGGCGGTGGATACTGATGATACATGAGATTAAATAATAAATTGGGATAGGATATTTTTTAAAGAAGGAAACGTTACAGGCCTAATTTTAGGGTACCTCCCCGGCATTTGCCTTATGAGGACTGAGGAAAACCTGGAAAAAACCCCAATTAGGGAGGACGGTCGTGGTGGGATTCGAACCCCTGCCCTCCCGCTCACGAGTCCGCGCCTTAACGATCTCGGCCATCCGTGGCGGTCAGCTCAGGTCTGAAAAGGTTGAAAACTGGGGGGAACTAAAATGAATTAAATACACGTATTAATAGATGATATTTGATATTGTGTTTACTTATTCTACTGATAAGGGGGAAGGGGTTCAATATTCTATTATATATTCAGATTATTAATTATTATTATTATTATTATTATTACTGTCGGTACTATATTAACCGCATTAAGCATTGAAGGTATGACTTTTTTAAGTAATGTACTTTATGTGTATTATGAAAGGCACGTACGGTCCGGTGTATCCGTGCGAAGGTTGCAAAGTTATTACTATATCTGTTAATTCAGATAAAATTCACTCATATATTCATGTTAATTTCAAGACAAAGAGAAACTTAAATGATTTTTATAAAAAAATATATGGTTTAAATGTTCTAGGTTATTAATTTATTTAGTTACTAACATTATTTATTATATTTATTTAATTCTGAATCCTGTAATTGTGCATTGTGCAGTAAAAATGAAGGATTGATTCTGCTTTCAGTAATGATATATTGTCTTCTAAATATTATTCAATTATAATATTCAGTTGATGAGCCTTTTTTGGCAATGAAAACAATTTAATGATGTGAATGTTATTATTACGGTTATTTTATGCAACTGATATCTTGGTGTAGCATTTTATAAACGATTTTGATAAATAGTCAAGGCCAGTTATAATTCTGTACACAAATATTTTTAAAGCTAAGTTTATAACATTTGAGTACATCAGTCGATTATGTTATAAATCTAAAAATGTATATTTTTCTATAATTTTTCAACATATACAAACTTAACTTTAAAGTTCAAACACACATTTTTTTGACTTTACTTTGAATTCAGTGAAGAGAAATGTGAAATTAGACTGATTAATAAATCTGTAAGCAAATTCATGATTGACATAACCACATACCAATTTCGCCATGGTCTATTCTGAATAATTGTTGAGAAATTCAAAAGAACAACTAAATCACAAAATAATATTACACGTTTTTTTAGAGGAGGCAAGAGATAGAAGAAGAGCAGTAAATTTTAGACAAAAATTAACAACGTTATCAGCGTTTAGCAAAGAAATGTGTGTGTGTGGGGGGGGGGGGGTGTTGGCAGGAAACCGTGGCATAAGAACGAAATAATGAAGTTCAAAAACGTACAGCTTACGTTTTAATTATTTACCTGGGAGTATTTTGTGAGACGCATAATAAAACAAGATGTCTAGTGGGTCATTAGCAAAATGCAAAATACTTAAAACGGCAACATAGCTGAAATTTTAGTGCAGTGTATGATTTCATAGCGTGTTAGCACAAAAAAGAGAGAAATACTCCAAGCAGCAGAAAAATTCTTACGAGTTTTCTTAATTATGGAGCTCTATACTGAAATAAATGATAACGGAAGAAAACATTAACATTCGGTGCTGAAAATGTGAGTAATATTTGTTTAAAATGTTTACACCAATATTATTCACTTAAGCAAAATCAAAAAAGGTAACCATAAGAATGACTCTAAAATGTGCCACAAAATTACATTCTATAGCACCGATAAAATTAGATGCTCATAATAACAATGCTCAAAATTCTAGGAATAATAGAAGGGGCAAAATAGAAGGGTATTTTTTAAAGATATTTAGATGTAAACAATATCAAACGAATACAATTCAAAATTTAATGAAAAATTTTAACAAAGGTAATGAAAAAAGCGTTACTTCTCGTTTCAATATACGCTCTAAATGTTCATCATAGCAACCGAGCGATGAGCTCCTACCCTGATTCAACTGGCACCTCGCAAACCAGTTTGATTAGTGTCCCACATAAAAATTAAGTGGGATGAGGTCGGAAGAACGAATGAGTCAGGCTAAAGGTTCACAGCAGTCAATCCACTGCTTACCGAATGCGCGGTTCAAATGTGTCAAACTGCAGTGATGCAGTGAGGAGGTGCACCATCGTGTTGATACCACATGCGACTCCTAATGTAATTATGGAGCATCTTCGAACAACGCAGGTAAATTTTGTAAGAGGTCATGCCATTTTCAACGTTTTGGTGGTTTTGAATGGCAGTTTTCGTACTTAACAAACATTTTTCATCCTCAAATTCATCTCTAATTTCTATTTTTTTTTTCCTTCAAATGCTAATCAGGTGCTTAATATTAACTTTAAATGTATGATTACTTAATAAAAATGTTTAATTTTGGTCTCTTTTATTCTCGCTGGCCGTTTGAATATTGCACATAGAAACACCCGCTATATTCCATGGGTACGAATAGGAAGGTTTATGCAATATATATTGTAACCAAGACCGACCGGGTGACCGAGGTCGTTAAGGTGCGAACACGTGAGCAGGAGGTTTGGGGTTCGAAACCCATATGACTGGGATTTTTTCCAGATTTTCCTCAGTTCTCATAAATGGCAAAAATCGGGCAGGTGCACTAAACTTAGGCCTGGAACAATTCCTTCCTTAAAAAACAATAATTTACCATTTCATTTCATGTATCATAAGTATCCACCGCCTGTGGTGCCTCAGCAGTTAAAACGGGTGTTAAAAATACTTGAATATATGCTGATATATGGTGCTGAAAATGTTGGGATAGGATAAGATACGCCATGAAAAAGTAGACTTTAACTAGTGTGCACTCGACTAGAATTTTCTGGTCTAGACTAAGGAAGGTTTAACAAAAGCGAGCAGACATTGCAAAACACATTATGTACGACTATCTCATGTGCTTGCAAAAGAAATTTCTCCCTTGTTCTGCTGGTAAATAAATGACAGACGGTAATTTTCTCTCTCTCTCTCTCTCTCTCTCTCTCTCTCTCTTCGCCTCCCGCATGGAAAATTTCGGAAGAGAAGATTTTGTATTTGAGTGAAACATTATAAAATTAATATTAATAAATAATAAATATTTATATAAAAAGTGACCTTTTTCTTAAAGATGACTGCAAAAGTCCCACATTTTTCGCAATGGTCACGCGAGTCGTAATTAATGGTTAGGAAAAAATTCAAATTAATATTGTTTCTTTTACTATGAGAGAATATTTCATGAACTATTCATTCTTTCAAACAATATATGTATATGCATGTACATATGAACAAGTGTAACAAAATGGTAAGTCCAAAAATTTGGTGAAACATTCCTCACATATACAGCATTAAAATATATGAACATCGATCCGGAATGCTTCCATTTTCTTGTCAGATCCCTTTTTATGCATCTATAACATATAGCAGAATAAAAAAAAAGGTGTGAAACTTCAAATTATATGAAATGCTCAAAATGTCCTCCGTTAGCATGGCTGCTCTAATACTCTGATATATCTCTGAAGTATCTCGTATTGTCCGGCAACCTTGCAGAATGCGAGAACTCACTCTACACCTTCGGCTAATCCATAGATTATATCATCATTTGCCAACTCCGCATCTGAATACCTCATTTTACTGTACGTGGCACAAAGATCGTAAACATACAGAACTGACACTACATACTCGGCGCTGCATCAAACAATGAAGTGGGTAGCATAACAAGCAGACTACATGGTACAGAACGACCACAAAAATGATGAACATAGGAACTAAGAGAAGCTACAACACCCCAACTCCATTTAACCAGAGGTAAATGCGAATGTTTACCTACTGCACATATTAAGCAACTGTTCTGTTGTGGAGTTATACCCCACAGGTCAGCTATGCTGGCATTCCAGCTTGCATATCACACCGTGTTGGCGGATTTGTAGACAAAGAACTCTAACAAAGAAATGGAGTATTTCTTGACCTTGAACGTGAACTTGTTTCTTCAAACAAGAAGGGCAGTCGTATGTGTGCAGACTTATTGTAATGCGAGACTTCCTCCATAGCTCATATTAACACAATGGGACACTTTGATAAAGGCATTGAATTTGTATAGTAAACATTTTCAAGCTGTGAAAATCGCTGTCGTCTCCTTCCTTTATGAATCGCCTCATCGACGAGATATACACAGAACACTACAATTACGTGTGAAGTGGTAACTCTGTAAAAGTCTGGATAGCCGAAAAAGTGTCAACCATGGAAACTGTTGGATTAACATTTATGAAACCGAAGTTATCTTCTGTGACATGACAAAAAATATATTTAGTTCTGTCCTTTCGTCAGTAGATAAGAAAGTTGAAATAATTTCAAACAGTTTTTAAAAGAAATATGTTTTATCTACTGTTAGCAAGATCATTAGCGAACAAACACAAGACCCTCTAGAAGACATTGCTACCAGCAATCCATTTGTTTACGAATGAACCAGCGATATCCCGTGATATCAAGAGAACACTTTCTTTAAATACGAACATACTTTCCTATTGAACCTTACTCCTGAAAATATGGAGATGTATCTTGTGATATTGTGTTTCATGCCTTGATTGACGGAACTGTATTAAAAGCTAATGTGACATTTAAATGTGTATTGATAAAATTAATATTTTAAAAATCTTTGGTCAAAATAAAATATTTTTGTAGAACTTTTAAGTGCCTGTGTAGTGCTTATACTACATATTGTGACAAAAATAATTTAGTGTATATGTTGGTATTATTGTAAACATTTATATTGCCCTGGGAGGGATCATTAAAACTGGCAAAGAAACGTATGATTGAAGTGCAACGGTAGGGCATACGTGATAAGATATGACGCTATGGTTTTGCAAGATTAAACTGACTTCTTCTTCTTCTTCTTCTTCTTCTTCTTCTTCTTCTTCTTCTTCTTCTTCTTCTTCATCTTCGAGTCGTAAAGATGAACAGACGTGCTCAGTCCCGTAAAGTCATCTATGGACATCATGCCGATTATTAATTCAGATTTGTAAATCAGGCATTGAAATACACTAGCTTGAGTTTAGGAGGTAAGCGAGTACTCCTTAAATTTATATTAATTAGCGGCATATTTGGTGAAGTTCCTGGAATATTATTTAATATTATGACGATATTGAGTGCATATTTTGAGGTTATTTGTTACAAAATCAATACATAATTTTTAGAATAATATTACATAAAAATAGGACTCTTTTTATTAATGAATGTTCATGCGCTTTACATACTTCTTGAATGTCATGTTATTGTTATTATTATTGCTTAAGTTACATTGCAATAAAATCCTAAGTACAGTGGCTTCCTTCGGAAGGGAATTAAAGTCGTAGTCCCCTGTCGTAGATTTACGCCATGTAACGGAACCTCACTCCAGAAGATGCCTCTGAGCAAAATTTATCGGCCGTTTCACGCCCTGATGACCTGAGATGTTAAAGAACGTCCGTAAATAAATCAAATCAACTGCAATAAAAAAGAAAATATTGAACATTTAATTGTGTATTTATTTGATTATATTTTTAAATGTTCTAAAGAAGTATTAAATAACTTTAAAAACATAGGATGTAAATTTAGGATTTGAAACTTTGAATTAGGGATTTCAACAGCTAGAGATCTTTGAAAGGGGAGGCCCATGGTCAAGTAAAGTTTAAGAACTATTTATATGTTATTTTACTATTTATATGTTATTCTAGGAGAAATTTTGCAGTCCAATCTGTTTACATGTTGTAACCAATTATTCCTGAATTCTTTTGTTTCAATATATTAGTTTTGTCAAATAATAATGTTAGTGTATTTTTATATTAAAATTGTATACGGTTCGAGTTCGTTTTTAGTTGTACCCACTTGCCACTATGTTATAGTAGAGCACGCATAGGCATTATTTACCAGACTTCATTATTCTGTAACATTAAAACAATAAAATGCAATTAAACTTTATGCAAGTTTAATAATAGAAAATTAAGCTTTTAAATTTTTAAATGTACTCCACCAGTACTCTCACATTTGCAATGACAGAGTGTTTAGGGTTGCCCAGATAATACAGTAACAACCAAAAGCAAACAATTGACAACAATAGCTTTCAAATGACCTCGCGTACTTGCAGAATAACTGAGATGTAAGGAACATGAATAGATTTCAGATAATGTAAGTATCCAGGTCAAAGCATAAGTTAGAGTTTCTAAATATGTAGAGATAGAGAAAACCATAAGTAAACCAATCAATCCTGCTCTCTTTAAGGGTTGGTCCTGGTGGAGTGGCTGCTTTTTTTAATAGTGTTTAACGCCCGTTTTTACTAATGAGGCACCACAGGCGGTGAGCATTGATGATAGAAATGATATATTGGGAAAGGATTTTTTTTTTAAAGGAAGGAAACGTTCCAGGCCTAAGTTTAAGGTACTTCCCCGGCATTTGCCAGTTATGAAGAATGAGGAAAACCTGGAAAAAACCTCAGTCAGGGAGGACGGTCCTGGCGGGATTCGAACCCCAGACCTCCCGCTTCCTTCGGAGGGGAAGTAAAGCCGTGGGTCCCGTGTCGTACATTTACGGCACGAAAAAGAACCTCAAGCCTGAAAGAAGAGGTCTCTGAGCAAAATTTTGCACAGTTTCCGATAAGGGATAAGCTAAATTAGGTTAATTAAATTATTATTATTATTATCATCATCATCGCTATAAATACTAAATAACCTCTTCTCTTTTTATTTTTTTTTCCAATAGAAAAATATTTTTTCCAATGGTTAAGCATTGGAACGGTTTCCACTTAAAATTAGAAACATTAACAAAACGGCTGATTTATTTATTTAATAACAAACAAGCTTATAAACATTACTGAAACTTTCTAGAACGAAGATATCAAATAAGATTTAGTGTTTGACAGCTTGAATGCGAGGCAAAACAAAGCTCTTTAGGTAGAAACTAAAGAAATATTAGAAACAACCTAAGTTTGATGAGAAATAGTCCACTTCCTTTCTCTGACACAACCACTTTCTGATTCTTGAAACGTTTAAATGAATGTATTTCTTAAATGCTCAAATTAAACAGCTAAACTAGTTTTATATCTAATTATATCACTTAAACGCAAAGTAAATTTGCACACAATATTTTCCTCAACAGTAAGTATCTTAAAAGGAGATAAAACCACACCCACATACAATAATTAATAATACAGATATTAAATTGTAATATGTAGAATAAATATATTTTTGTGAAATTTTCTGAAAATGTTATATATTTTAAATTTCGCAAACAATAAAAATGTGGTTTAGTGATCTGAAATAAACGACCATAAATAATCTACATAATAAGAATATGTTCGACATTAGAAACATATAGTAATAAAGGAAGTAATTACTTTGTAATTACAGTGCTTAAAATTATAATTTATTCTAAGTATAAAAGTAGTTGGTACTCAATAAACGGATTTATACTTAACCTTGTTTAAGTAAATAACACTTTTATTTAAATGACTAAAGAATGTTTGTACATTTAAAAAAATGATTAAGTTTGAAGAATTACCTGAATGGGTAAATTTCAGCAATATTACAGGATAAGGTTGATCATAACAAAGCAATTCCTGTGGTTATGAGTTAGCATTTCACATAAAGATGACTGGGTTTTTCATACTTATAGTGAAATTTCTTTTAAAAGTGAACCAGAGATAAATTTAACAATGTTTAAACCGAATAGATATCATACTGAATATCTCACCAAATTTGGTTGGATTTGCGGAGATGAAGGAGGAAGTTTAGAAACTTCAAGCTGTTAGTGCCTCAATTGGTGTACTTCCGGGAGAAAAAGATAATGTGAGGGAGACACCGGGGGGCCAGAATCCAGGGGCCTAGACGGTTGTAACACCCCTGCGACGGCGCAGCCCACCCTCCAAGGAATTTGAGACCCTCAGAAAGGCGCCTTCCACACCAGATACATGGGAAAATACTTTATAAAGTGCAATCCTTCGCCACGCCGAACAAGCGCAATTATCCTGTCAGTAATTTTAATACAAATAAAACTATCACCAAAGTCCATATTGGAACTTAAGATTTACAAAACCCCATTCATAATAGTACTTCTTAGGCTTTCACGGCCGGTGTTATAGTTAAAACAGTTAAAATCTGCCAGCTTGTTTTGCCGTGGTCTATGGTTTAAATTATTACCATGGCTTTCACCAACTACTTCGGTTGACATCTTCAGTGGACGATAAACAACACCTAACTGTTAACAAGACGACAGTATTGATCCATCTCTGTCTGGCTTTAGAGGACGATCGATATGTGTGTGGCGGAAGTGGAGGGGGATGGAGGGGTAATAGTTGTTTGTTTTTAAGAACCGGTTTCCATGTGCTACTTAGATGATATCCGCCATCTCTATAAAATTTATTTGGATGCAAGTAGCAGAACATGCAATAAATGAATGCCATGGTTATATACTTTAATAAAACAGAAGTGGTTGCAAAAGCACAACACTTAATCAAATTACCCAGGAGGGAAGCATTGGAAATACAACAGCATCCAAACAACTTTAATAGAGATGGCGGATATCACCTAAGTAGCACATGGAAATGGGTTCTTAAAAACAACTGCCACCCCTCCATGCTTCTCCACCACTTACGCCGCACACATAATGTCGATCGTCCTCTAAAGCCAGACAGAGATGGATCAATACTGTCGTCTTGTTACCAGGTGTTGTTCATCGTCCACTGAAGATGCCAACCGAAGTAGTTGGTGAAAGCTATGGTAGTAATTTAAACCATGGACCACGGCCAAACAGCCCGGGATATTTTAACTGTTTTAACTCATTCATAGTATTTTTTTATTTGTAAATTTGCTTTTTTGTACATTTTTTTTAGACAACTCACGGGTACTATACAAAATACTAGCAAAACACATTACCTTCTCATCTAATAATAACAACATTTTAACAACGCATTGCGAACTGACAATATATATAAAACTTGAAGAAATATTTATATAAGAATTTATTATGTTTTATAAACAGACAAAAGAATGTAGACGTATGCGGAGAGATGCAATAAAGAAACACAAATGAGGGTGTATAGAAGCATTATTAAAAAGAAAAAGAAGGAGAAAGGGAGAATGCTTGATAGATGGAAGCACTGAGTTCTTTAATGCCAGAAAACTGCTAAATTAAAGGGATGAAACTAAAGGAAAACTGGAAGAGATTTCTTTCTTGCTGCACTTGCTGGAAGATGCATGTAATTTGTGACTGATAAACTATACTGGAAGCCTGAACAACTCTTTCATCTACGGTAAGTTGTTTGCAGTTTAGAGCTTGTTATTACATTTCTCGTTTTATCTTTAGAACTTTCTGCCTCTTCCATTAACAGCGGCTCATCCATCTGTTCAGAGTATATTTAGATATCTTTCTTGTAATTATGCAGCACATAGTACATTTACAGCTTTCTACGTATTTTTTTTCAGTAGTGCATGTAATTATTAACAAATGTGAATTCAAAAAATTAAGTTCTTGGAAAATATTTACTGTTAATTTTACCAACGTTAACAAAAATATGACTTTGTTGCTTTTGATCTTGATAGATCCCTTGTTTTAGTTTCCTTCTATATTCGTGTTTTAATTGCATTTTTGTACTATATATTTTGTCTCTTGTTTAAACTCCGTTTTTGCAACATTTCCCCTGAAGTATCATTTTTTAATATTTACTTAGGCATTTTTCTTATTATCGTTAATGTTTTAATTTGAAATCACTTAACCCTGGTTGGTTTTTTTAAATGAATGTTTAAACGCCCGTTTTTACTACTGAGGCACCACAGGCGGTGGACACGGGTGATACACGAGATAAAATGATATATTGGGAAAGGTTTTTTTTTTTAAGGAAGGAAACGTTCCATGCCTAAGTTTAGGGTACCTTCTCGGCATTTGCCATTTATGGGGACTGAGGAAAACCTGGAAAAAAAAACAGTCAGGGAGGATGGTCCTGGCGGGATTCGAACCCCAGTCGTCCCGCTCAAGAGCTCGCGCTTTGGCCACCCGTGACGGTAACCCTGGTAGTTAAATTGTGAAAAGAATTCAATAATTTTACTATCAAATTTAAATTAAACTCTTTCAGAGTTCTTCCCTTTAATGTCAATGACATAGATTTAGAATAATGAAGCTTTAATCATTTACTATTTTGTAATGCAATTTAAATATTCATTTACCCTTAGCAAAACAGTTACATCTTTCATGCTATATTTTATATAAAGGTTCAAATAAGGCTTAATTTCTATGATCCAAATTAAACATTAAACATTAATGCCTTTAAAAAGTGTTGCATTACTTAGTAAATATATTACCTTTCGCCAAAGATCAACCCTGCTTTTTTCTCACTGGCGATATCTCAGAAATTATATTACCACAGAATTTTCAACGTCTATTGCACGATAAATGTCCTGAAACACCTTATTAAAAACGTCTTTATAACTCCCCCAAAACATCTTTGCCTTTGGCTCTTGCCTGTTATGGTTAATGTTGGAACTCTCCAAATCTCCATTTTGATAGATTTACGTTTTGAGACTGAAGCATTAAACAGCATCTGATTTCACAACCACCAATACCTGAGTACTGAAAACGTGCTACAAATACTTGGCATATATTTTCTTTAATAACTGTCCCCTTTGTTTCATGTCAATACGTAAATACTTTACCCACATGAACTGGCACTAAACTCAGTAGCTCAGCATCACTAACAGAAAAATAAATTGTACTTAATTGTAAAATGTACACAAGTAGACGAAAAAATAAACACACATTAATAACGTGCATTGATTCATTATTAATTTTGTAGTTTAGAAATGGAAATATCAGGAAAAATCATTAGCAATTTTGTTCATCCCTAAAACTCCTATAGGATGCAACAAAGTACACGAGAGTGCAACTTCAACCAAAACTTCATCGTTTTTGGGACGTCCTGTGTATTATTGTGTGACACAGTGGGATAAAAATGAGTATCTGTTATAAAGAAACTATGCATTTAGCCATTTAAATTATTTGGTATACACTTATGAAAATTAGAAAACAATTATCGTATATAATAACGGACTGAACAATTTAAGTTTTCGGAAAATTATTTATTATCTACATGAAATACTACAATATTAAAAGAATAAGAAATATTTGTCATAAACTTTTTCCCTTTTAAAACATTTGAAATGTTTTCCTTGTGCACAGCATGTGCTATAAAACTTTCCATAATAAAAGACAAGAAAGCGACTCTGCTGGTTCCAAATATACTAACAGGCAACAATAGGCAACACGGTTAAACGTCTTTAGTAGCAATCTTTGCCCCAGCATTATTCGTGATAACATTGCAACCTTTCAAAACATTTTCTCGAAATCAGGCAAGTGCCTTACACGCAATTTTCACAATTTTCTTTTAAAGCAAAGCACGTTAAGAACAATGTGCCAAATACCAAAGAAATAGCAAATTAAACCTGGGTTCACCTAAGCAAGAAGCTGTATTTCCAGTTTCTAATGATTATGCAAAACCTTTCCCTTGGACCTTCTTACCTACCAGCCTAACGGTGCACGAGCTCAGAGAAGATACACGACAAGGTGCGCGGCGAACAAGGCTATAAACACTTCTGTTGCGAATTGAGATGTCCTGTAGTAGCCAATCAAATCACATTTCAAATTATGTCAACTTGAGCACAAGACCATCGCTAGAAAGCAGAGGAAGAAATGTCGATTGATGGAATGTTCTAGAGTGCAACAGGCCTATATATTTACTTATTTAATATATATATATATATATAGATAAATGCTAATATGGTAATTCAGCTGAACACTCGTATATTAGCGTACTTATACATGTATATGCATATGTACATATATACAAGTTGCAAATTAGTTTTCCTTGTAGATTCAGGAAGACACTAAGAAAAAAATAAATATTTCAGGCTTGTTAGGTTTTTCTCGAGTGTAAACAACAAAAAATTAACCATATATGCTATATTTACTTCTTTATATTGAAGAAGAGCTTAGCATACTTGATATATATATATATATATATATATATATATATATATATATATATTTGTGTGTACCACTAAGTGTGTAACTTGCCTTTATAGACTCTTAGTTCACAATCTGTGTGTAGGTCCCGAAAGAGAATTTTTTTCATTTCCCTTTCAATGAAATATACGACGTGGTATCCACAATATTCGGGACTGGTGCTGCCATCCCCACAGTATATGCAATAGAGTTTTGTACCGCTAGGTGGCAACACTAGCACATCTGATGAGTGAGATTCGTGCAGCTGGGTAGATGTGTTGAGATTCTATAGTACTTTTAATCATAGTCTGTGTGTAGTGTGTGGCGATTTTACGATGTATCCAAGATTAGAAGAGAGAGTGTGCATCAAATTCTGTGCAAATCTCAGGGAAAATGCAAGGAGATCATCGCAATGATTCAAGTATTTGGGGGACAAAGCATGAGTCGTAAACGTGTGTTTGAGGGGCATGCTTGTGTCAAGGATCCTAACTGTTGATCAGAAGGCGCAGCGTGTTGAAGTTTGCACGGAGCTTCGTCAGGTCGCATCCGATGACCCAACCTTCTTGTCCAGGGCCATCACCGTCGACGAGAGCTGGATGTACACTTATGATCCTGAGACAAAACAACAATCCTCTCAGTGGAAGAGCCCGAACTCACCAAGACCAAAAAAAGCGAGACAAGTGAAGAGCAAAGACAAGAGCTTGCTCCTCGTTTTCTTTCATACCAAGAGGATTTTGTGCAATGAATTCGTCTCACCAAATCAAACAGTGAACTCCACGTACTACTGTGACGTTTTGCGACGACTCCGTGAAAATGTGCGGAGACGACGGCCCGAGCTTTGGCGACAAAGGAACTGGCTTTTGCATCATGTAATGCGCCCTGTCACAATTTCTTGTTCACCAGGAGCTTTTTGAGGATAAACAACATGACGATTATCCCCCCACCCTCTGTACTCCACTGATCTGGCACCCTGCGACTTCGCTCTATTCCCCAAACTGAAAATAAAGTTGACAGGAAGTCCGTTTCGACACAATTGAGAGTATCCAAGAAGAAAAGTTGCCTGTGCTAAGCACCATCAAAGGACATGTCTTCCAAGATGCACTTGGAAAATTGCAGAATTGCTGGGATCGGTGTATACGTGTGGAAGGGAACTACTTCGAGGGTGACGGCGGTCGTTAGTCTCAAAATAAGTTTCTGACCAGATGGCAGCACCAGGCCCGAATGATGTGGATACCACCTCATATAAGGTATTTTAAAGAATTTAATATTATTCCTATTTCAATGGCCATAAATTTGGCAATTATTTGGATTTTCAAATATAAAAATAGCACTTTAATTGTTTAGAAATCAGATTTTGTTTTAACAGAAATTAATCATATTATTAAAGGATAAACAAGAAATATTTAAATATGCTCACCAGCGCATTCTTATACTTTCCAGACAGCCATTAGTAGTAGTAGTAGTAGTAGTAGTAGTAGTAGTAGTAGTAGTAGTAGTAGTAGTAGTAGTAGTAATAGTAGCAGTAGTAGTAGTAGTAGCAGTAGTAGTAGTACTAGTAGTAGTAGTAGCAGTAGTAGTACTAGTAGTAGTAGTACTAGTAGTAGTAGTAGCAGCAGTAGTACTAGTAGTAGTAGTAGCAGCAGTAGTACTAGTAGTAGTAGTAGTAGTAGAAGTAGTAGTAGTAGTAATAGTAGTAGTAGTAATAGTAGTAGTAGTAATAGTAGTAGTAGTAATAGTAGTAGTAGTAGGTACATCTTTATTTTTATAAAATACTATATTCATGTTACAAATATAATTAATGCATGGGTAGTTGATCACATATACTCAAGTATGATACACAATTAGAAGAAGGAAAAAATAATAAAACTATAAAGAAATAATAATGAAAAAATAAAACATTTAAAACACATTCTTTATAATTATAGTAGTTATTGCTTTCTAACCATGAAATAAATTGCTTCTAGCTTTGCGCACTTTGACTAGGAAAATATCCATATTCAATCAATTAATGTGATCTGAAAAAATCCCAGCATGCTCATCTAACACTAATTGCCTTAAATTGTTCTGGAAAAAGCATTTTTCTCAGGTGCATGCCGTTAGTACATTCGATCAGAATGTGTACCCGTTCATCACTCCCTCCACAAAATAGACATATTCTCCTACTAGAACTCAGTTATTTTTTAGCATTCCAACCTCCCAGCCTAAACCAAGCCATACCTTGGTTTACCTTTCTCCCTAGAACGAGTTACCCGGATAGATCCATAAGTTTCCGGCCTCGCCGATAAGGATTATCGCCTCCACAAAACCCTTAACTGGTGTCATACCTTGTCTGTTAAGTAAATAATGTAACTATAGCTTTGCTCCGCTGTGTTCAGCTGTTCAAATATATTTGCAAAGGAAGGTTATGTGTAGAAGATTGTGACATATTCCAATGGAGTATCGAGCTGTTAATAAGCTCTTCTCAAAAGAAGCACTTACTCCAAATGAAATTAAACAGCGATAGGACGGTGTGTATGGATAAGCATTCCCCTCATATTCTACCTTAAAAGAATGAACCAATCCTTTTCGAATGGGTCGAGAGAGAAAGCATTGAAGACGAAGAGCTGCAGGTTGGCCCTTGTATGTACTCACTCCTGAAAACATCCCTCACTCTTGTGGAAGGAGGAATTATGGAACACCGGCGGCTCAAAATTACAGAAATAGCTGTAAGGTTGGGCTTTTCTAAAATAACAGTCCTTCGAATTATTCATGAACATTTAAATATGAATAAGGTTAGTGCAAGATGGGTGCCTAGACTTCTTTCCTCAGTCCAAAAGCAGAAACGAGTCATCTATTATCAGGCATTTTTGGAGCTCTGCCGTGACAACGAGAGAGAAGTTCTGCAAACCATTGTTACAGGAGATGAAAATAGGTCCTCTACTATGACACCTAGTCCAAAGGAGAATCAATGGAGTGGCGTAAACCTGGCGAAGAACCGCCTCTAATGGCCAAGGTTACTCAGCCAACCAAAAAGACCATGGCCACAATCTTTTGGAAATGTGAAGTAATACTCTTCATTAACTTTAAGGAGAGGAACGCCACAGTAAATGAGGAGTACTATGCTGGCCTACTGCACAGACTACATGCTTCTATCAAAGAGAAAAGGCGGAAAGCTAAAGCTGATGTGGCTTCAAGGAGATCCACCATCCAGTCTACAGCCCAGATCTAGCTCCCATGGACTATTTCCTCTTCTCAAAGCTCAAGGAGAAAGACCTTCGAGAAAGGAATTTTAAGTGTGATGAAGAAGTGATAGATGCTGTTTATGCCTGTTTTACATACTAGGCTTCTGACTTTTTGTTTGTAGGATGGGGACTGAAATGTTAATTCAAAGATGTGGGAAGTATATTGCAATAAAGTTTAACTATATTGGAAAATGAAATATAGTTTTTGCCTTTACCATGCCTAAGAAATGGTTAGGCAGGAAACATGAACCTACCCTCGTATATACCTCTTTACCCTAAGTCAATATTATTTCTTTCGATAAGCTCAAGGAGACTTTTGAGTTTACATTCTACCTCGATTGCTGATATCTTTAACCCTGTTGTACCGTTCTTCCATACATTTTTATTATGTCCATTATCTACCTCAATTCCATATTGAACTCTGGTCAATACAGCTGAGTTCTCTTTCCACCTTTTCAGCCCAAAACGTCAATGTTATATTTTATATCTGGTGTCTATAGCGTTTATCGCAAAGTGTGCACTGGTCTTCCTCCATTAGTCTAATCTGATTACTTCACCGTCTTGTTTACTATTAACCGTATTTCTTATGGCCCCACAGTTTGGCGTTCCTTTAGAGAGCCCGAGAATATTTTTCTAAAAACCAACTTGAATTTTATTTACACGTTCAGTTCTCCCCCGTCCCCATATTTCACTTCTATATAGCAGAATACACATAATCATTATATCTTTTCTCTAGCGTGTCTACTGGTATATCTGGAATGCGAGTCAGAACAAGTTGACCTTCACCTAATGATTTATAATTACTAACAGTCAAGTGCTTATTCCCTTTCCTACTCATATTAAAGTTTGGTCCTAAATTACGAAGCTTTAACTTTTTTATCCACTGTAGTATAGATTTCCATGTCTGACATACACGTGGATATTTTAAATATCATTGTTTTTGGTTTTGTTAACTTTTACCATTATACCCCATAATGCTCTAGGACAAGAACGCCTTTCTGCAAACTATTTCTTGTTAGAGATTTTGTTTAGTAGTGTTTAACGCCCGTTGTTACTACTGAGGCATCATAGGCGTTGGGCACTGATGATACATGAAATGAAATGATATATTGGGAAAGGATTTTTTTACGGAAGGAAACGTTCCAGGTCTAAGTTTAGGGTACCTCTCCGGCATTTGCCAGTTGTGAGGAAAACCTTGAAAAAACCTCAGTCAGGGAAGACGGTCCCCAGACCTCCAGCTCACGAGTCCGCGTCTTAAAGAACACGGCCACCCGTGGCGGTTCGTTAGAGATAAAAGAATTAGATTGTGCATACAAAAGTACAGCAATGCATATACCGCCCACTCCAGGAGCATTCAATTCCTTCGCTAACAGATCACGGGAAATATCATTTATAAATAGATTAAAAAGTAACACAGAGAGAGAGAGAGAGAGAGAGAGAGAGAGAGAGAGAGAGAGAGAGAATGCATTCTTGACAAGCTCCATTACTGATTATTTACCTTCCGATATAGTGTAATGGTCTCGAATGCAATGTCGCTGTATATCTGCATCAGCCTGGAGACACCTTTCTGACACAGTTTTACCCACACAGAGCACGATCGAAGGCTATTTTAAAATCAACAAACATGGTAAATCATTAACCAGTTTTCTTTTTAAGTATATACCTATTAAAGCCTTTAAAACGAATATATTATCCACCGTAGAAAACATTTCCCTGAAACTTGCTTCATATGTACATATTTTATTATATTCGTTAACCTACCCCCTTAATCCATTCATTCAGAATCTTTGAAGTACACTTCACCAAATACAGATAATAGTGATATGTCGCGGTAGTTCTCTGACGCTCGTCGGTTACCCTTGCCTTTGAATATCGGCTGTATCTTCAAGACTGTCCATGTTTCTCGATATCTTTCTCTAATAAATCCATCGACCCTGGCCGAGATTGAACCCGCGATCTTGGATCTATGTGGCAAGTATGTTAATACTAGACCACCAGGACCTACTCTTACTTAAGAATGTATGGGTATATGTGATATGTAATATGAAATAAATTAAATGTTAAAACAAGCAAATTTTATATTTCTCTTAATGGGCGTTTAAAAGTCTTAAATGTCAAAAAGATACATATTCTAAAAGTACGAAGTTCAAATTCTTTTAAAATTGAATTATATTTAATAAAATATGTTTTGATAGCATTTAATCTGTAAATAACTGTCATAATATTGCTTTAAATACCCACTGGATTAATAGTCAATATGTAGGAAATTTCTAAAAGAAACCAGAATGAATGCTTTTTAATGTATTCTTGTTTTTTACTCAGTCATGTTGTTGTATCATGTGGTCGGTTTATTTTGAATGAAAGATATATATAACATTATAACCGGAACTAACAGCTAATAGAACACGTATATCATGTGTTTATTTGCAGAACAGTAAGTGCGGGAACCAGATCTACTTAAAACACGATAATGATTTACTATGTTATACCCATTGCAAGTTTTAACACACAAGTTCCTACTTTACAAATCGCCATGTTCATACTGTGAAGGCAATTTCTTTTAGTGTTGTATTGGACGGAACTAATTTCAGCACGGTAAAAGAATTCCGTGATCAAAGACAACAAAGAAAATTAACTGTACTGTGGCATTATCCCATGGTCCACACAGACGTTTTAATCAACGCGGCATTCATTTTTTTAATCCATGCATTAATCACTTAGGACACAGAAAGCTGGAGACAAGTTTCAAATTCATCAGTGTAACTCGTTGACTGCCTCTTTTCTTTGCACGGTAAGCGACCTGTGCTTTACCGTAAATGCATGCGGATGAACATCTTTATAAAGGAAGTTCAAAGATCACAGTAGTCGTCAGTAATGTTACTGATTTTTGTGCCAAATGAGGTTAGGTTTAGGGAAAGCTATTAATGCTATCCTCGCACCAAAGGCTGCGATTCCTATGTTTTCACAACTAAATAAGGTACAACGCTTTTACACTAAGCACATGTATAATTCCGCATAATTACTGACGAATGTAACTTAGTTGCTTAGGTGGTAACAATACTCGAATTTCCGGTTCATATACTTCGGAGCCAAATATCCTGACTAAGTTTTTCGTATTTTCTTTGGTCGCTTAGGCAAATTCAGGGATGGATATTTCTAAGAATTTTCCACCCTAACATTATGTGTTGTTTCATTCCATATTTCCTGTTGCAAGACAAAAGATACCAAACGAGATGGGGTTGTGTTGTGCGGCTTGGCGGTGGATTTGCCCTTTGTCCTGTCGTCTGGAAAACTCCTCGGACCACCGGATGACATTTTTGTGGCTCTTACAGATCTGCCGACGTCTATAACATACCAAATGAGGAAATGTTAGGGACATCACTTATATCCGTATATCTGGCTCTCCGATCTATCCATTCCTACAGAAAGTGTACTCCTTGGAAAGAATAGGCACAGTAGGCCTACACTGTATTCGCAGTGCCGAAACATTCCCCCCTATTGCCCTATCTATACTTAAAACAACGCATGCTAGTTTTAAATTTCTGAAATGCTTCTGAGATATGAGGATAGATGTATAAGTTTATGGCCTAACCATTTTTATGTATAATAAAGACAAAAACTATATTTTGCTTTTCATTATAGTTACCCTTTATTACAATACACTTCTCACATATTTGAATTAGCATTTAATCCCCCCTCCCAAAAATAGTCAAAAGTCTTGTGTGCAAAATGGGCATAAACAGCATTCCATCACTTCTTCGTTAGAGATAAATTTCCTTCCTCGAAGGTCTTTCTTATGTTTTGAGAGGGGGAAATAGTCACTGGGGGCTAGATCCAGGCTGTACGGTGGATTGTCGAACTCCTTGAAGCCACATTTATTCACAGCTTAACAGACAAGTTATGTCACCAGATAAGGTTTTTGTGAAGGCAATAATCCTAACGGTGAGGCCGGAAACTTATGGATCTACCCTCGTATTTATCCAAACTAAATGCTCCTGCTAATTAATGAGCGTTTTCCAACATTATATATGTCCCACCTTTATCTTAGAAAATCGTAATCATTTCTTTATTGGACGTGGGATATTCCATATTTTAAGAATAATCACGCACATCTTACTTATGCTTTAATATTAAGCATAAACCACTAACTTGAGGTTGTTTAAATTTTTCGGAAACAAATATTTTAAATCGTTTATTGGACTGCCGCTCTTTGCCAAAGCTTTTCTAATACAGGATCATTAATATACTAAGCAGCCGTGGGACGAACGGCTTTACTTCCCTTCCAAAGGAAGCCATACTTGCGATTTATACGCCCGAAAAAATCCGTCAATCGTGACCGGGTTCCTACCTGCGATCTTGGGTTTAAAAGACAATCGTTTATGAAGAAATGGAAATGGAAATCGATTTAAACATTCTGTACAACATTTAGAAGCCAACTGAAATATTTCAAATGACAAACTCGCAAAGTATTAACACATGTGTACCTGTATGGTTTTACATTTAGTAGCTTTTTTATATTTTTTGCAGAAGACTGAAACGTTATATCTGTTGGGAAAGCTTAGCCACTGATTTTCTTAAGAATGCTCCAGACTAGTTCCAGTTTAATTCAAATTTCCTGTTTTAAGCTTCTTCCGGAATGCGTTTAGTCCATCACTGCACAATCTGTTCACTAATATTCTCACTTACAGATGATATCCACAATATTCGGGACTGGTGCTGCCATCTCGACAGTAGTTGCAGTTGAGTTTTTTACCGCTAGGTGACAACACTCAGTGTTTAAAGTTTCATGCAGCTGTAAATGTGTTGAGATTCTATAGTACTTTTCATGATACTCTGTGTGTAGTGTGTGGCGGTTTTACGATGGATCCAAGATTAGAACAGAGTGTGTGCATTAAATTCTGTGCAAATCTTGGGAAAATGCCACGGAGACCCTCGCAATGATTCAACAAGTATTTGGGGGACAAAGCATGAGTCGTAGGGGTGTTTGAGTGGCATGCTCGGTTCAGGGCCGGCCATACAGCTATTGAAGAGGATGCTCACACTGGTCAGCTGCACAACGCCCGACATTGGTGCCAAAGTTCAACACCTCGTTCGTGAGGATCGACATCGAACCATTGAAGAACCTTGCTCATGAAGTGGGAATTGGTTATGGGACATGCAAACGAATTTTAACTGATGACTTGGGCATGCATCGTGTCGCCGCAAAATTTGTGCCAAGGAGCCTGACTGCTGATCAGAAGGCGCAGCGTATTGAAGTTTGCACGGAGCTTCGTCAGGCCGTATCCGATGTGACCTTCTTGTCCAGGGTCATCACCGATGACAACAGCTGGATGTACGCTTATGACCCAGAAACAAAACTACAATCCTTCCAGTGGAAAAGCCCGGACTCACCCCCCCCCAAAAAAAAAAACAGACAAGGGAAGAGCAATGTCAAGAGCATGCTCCTCGTTTTCTTTGATACCAAGGGGATTGTGCACAAAGAATTCGTCCCACCAAATCAAACAGTGAATTCCACGTACTACTGTGACGTTTTTGTAACGGCTCCGTGAAAATGTGCGGAGACGACAGCCCGAACTTTGGCGACTGGCTGTTGCATCACGATAATGCGCCCTGTCACAATTCCTTGTTCACCAGGAGCTTTTTGACGAAAAACAACATGATTATTGTCCGCCACCAACCGTATCCACCTGATTTTGCACCCTGCAACTTTGATCTATTCCCCAAACTGAAAATCAAGTTGAAAGGACGTCGGTTCGACTCAATTGAGAGGATTCAAGAAGAAACGCTGTCTGTGCTAAACACCCTCAAAGAACATGACTTCCAAGATGCACTTGAAAAATGACAGAATCGCTGGGACCGGTGTATACATGTGGAAGGGAACTACTTCGAGGGTGACGGCTGTCATTTGTCTGAAAGTAAGTTTTTGATCAGATGGCCGCACCAGTCCGGAATATTTTGGATACCACCTCGTACTTCAGCAAATGAAAAACATTAAATTTTGATTTAATATCACAACACAATGTTAAGCAAAACAATAATTCCCAGGCACTATTTCGCAATTTGTTTGCCGTGCTATATTCACAATCTATTTCAAGACACGAAGGAAAATATTAAAATTACATAGAAGCACTTCCACTTGACTCACTCTCGATGTGGCAGAGTTTGTGGTGTAGACGATGTCGAGAACTACGAGCACTGAGTGCAGTCTAGGATTACCGCTCTCGTGTTTCAGGTTTCCAATTATTAGATGTTGGTTGACAATTCTATTATACAATACGCTGTGTTTATTTCTTCGGATATGAAATGCAAATTGCTTTTAAGTGCATCCACAATTTGAAGATAATTGATAAAAGCATCAGCATAGCTCATATGGATAATATAACTGATTTCTTTATTGTTTGAGCATATTTCTTTCAATTGATTTGCAGTTATTCGCTTTTGGGATTTTCTACCATTCTAATAATATGCTCCAGCAGTTTTTTATATTCTTTTATTAGCATTTGTTGCAATATTTGATTAGTTTTAACTGTTCCATTCGTACTGTACAACTGCTTTGATTCCATTATGTTGAGTTTAATGATTTACATACCGCTCCATACATGACCTTGGAAATGGCTTTTATCTTATACCGTAGACTTCTGGACTTCCTACTTGTGTTTTCTTTATTATATCACAAATATTTCTTGCAAACGTTTTATTATCAAATATTTTCGTCTAAACTCTATTCATGCTGTTTCACATATGGATATTTTTATTATTTTTCTTAATTTATATACAGTATTCTATAACTTATATTTCTCGTGTTTAGTAAAAAAATTCAGAATTGGCATTGTGTGTAATTTTATGTTATTAACACGCAATTCTATTAGGTATCTATTAACATGCAAATAATGTATACAGCAAATTTAGAGAGCGACAGTGGCAATCCACTGTAACACTGATCTGTATATCTAGGTTGGCAGCTTTAGATGTACCTGCAGCATAAGAGTCCGTTCTGTATCTTATTACGTGCTTTATAACACTTTTTACAATTATTTTAAATGTTCGATTTTTCAGCACTCTGATCAACGCCCTGTCGTTGTATATAAATAAATATTCGAGGATTAAATTATTTTCAGTCATATAATTGTTATATATATAATTGTTATATATATACATATATATGTGTGTGTGTGTGTGTGTGTGTGTGTGTGTGTGTGGATATTTATTTGCTCGGATTTTATAGATTTTTTCGTACATTTTATTAGTAATATTTAACATATTATTCCCCTGTAAATTTTTAAAGCATGTCAATTCTTAACTTTATGGATAATTATCAACTCCCTTTTATTACCAAAATATTTTAATTAAATTAATCAGCATCAATAGAAGAGATTAATGGATATTATGAACATAAATCACAGTGTATCCAGTTTAAATAACAATAAAAAGTGTTAAATATTAGAGATATATGTGTCAAAGAGAAATAAACGTGATAAGATTTATATGTAACAAAAATTTCGTAGTTATAAAGTCGTAACCAAGACTGCAAAAGTAAAATACCTAAAAATATAAGTCTCTAATTGAACAATTTGATTAGCTGTAAATACTTTCTACTGCCTAATAGCTGCAATTTCACTTTTCAATACATTATGTTATTGTCTAGTTTTGTGGCCGCTTCGGAATTGTTTTCTGAGTTAGGTTTGAGAACGATCACAAGGAATATCACCAGAGGTTCTGAGATTACCAATACAATCACAAATTATATTTAAATAAAATGTAAATACAATTCCTATAAACTTGGCTTACAAAATTGTAATATTTATTTGCAAACCTTTCCAAGCAATGTTGCCACAGAAGAATATCGATTGTCAGTAATTGCAATAGAGAAGACCTAAATACGGGTTTAGGACTATTTCATGAATAGAATAAGAATAAAAGTAATACACACACACACACACACACACACACACACACACACATCCGTAATTGGCACACGTCGGTCCTGGTGGTGTAGTGGTTACCATAATTGCCTCCTAAACCCAAGATTGCGGGTTCGAACCCGGCCAGGACCGATGGATTTTTCCGGGGGGTAAAAATTCTAAGTATGGCTTCCTTCGGAAGGGGATGAGCAAAATTTGTCGGCCGTTTCACGCCCTGAGTTGAATGGGACGATGATGACCTGAGCTGTTAAAGAGCGTCCATAAATAAATCATTAGAAAAACAGTAATTGGCACACAGAATGATAACACTTGTGACTATTACAATCACTACCGTTCGATTTTCCAATACCAGTTGAGAAAAAAAATAGCATAAATATTTCTATTTTTCTTTGTATTCTGTGGTTTGGAATTCATAATGATAAGATCAATTTACATATTTATCGCATCACCAAAACGCTTTGAAGAACCCTCCATATAGTCATGCTTTTGTCGATTGTCCATGTTTTGGTTCCTATCAAAATCTCACTATCGCCTCTAGCAAAAATGGTCAGTAATGCGTGTTCAGGAATTATATAGTGGAGATATAGAGTTAGCTGTCCACAAGACAGATTCAGGTCACGTATTAAAACGGATTTGATAAATTTTTCTCTATAATTTCACTCCGTAATCCAGCTGTGATTGATCAGAATTAAGAAAACGTTTTCGTTTCATTGGTCGATTTTAAGTTGACGTCACTTGAGCGAAATAGTCCTGTAAAAATTGTGGTGTTTCTTTAATTATCAGCCCATTTATTTTTCGGATATCTCCCTTAACCTGAATGAGTGAATACCGTAATATTAGGTGTTAACCGACTGGACTCATATGCACCATTTTGTGCACCATTCATCGTATTGAAATACCTAGGCAATTTCGGGAAGTTAAAAGCTTTAAAAAAATAACATGACCACCCTTTGTAGATAATAATTAACACTTTATTTATAATCGTCTATTAAAAGACTTTAAGTTAATTATAAACTAATATCCTTCAAAGTTAGAAATAGATCTATCTAAGTCTTAATATCAAAATGGTTTTCTTATTCTAGGCAGTCCTCAGCGTAGTGGCGTTTTGAATCACAAGGTATATTTAGGGAATATCAAATCATCGAGGTCAGACACTGTTTTTTTTTTTTTTTTTTTTTTTTTTATGAGACCGCATAAGAAAAAGTTCTTGACAATCGGATCTGATGTCCTCGGTGATCAAATGGTTGTCTTTGATCTTCTGTCAAACCATTGTCTCGAAAATTTGTCATTAAAATGACTGCGCATCTGGTGCGAAGTGAGAAGGGCACCATCTTGCAGGATGTAGACTACTTAAACCTAGTATATATTTAGTTTTGACACATACATTTGCAGTTCTATAGATTACTTTTTGGTGTGTTAATTTGGACATCTAGTATAAGCATGTATACATAGGTAAGCACACTTTAAACGTTAATATTAAAATAACTATAGCTAAAGAAACCAACCATTCGAAGAATGAACGACAAGTTACTTGGCTTAATGGGCTACTTATGTGATTACAGCGTTTTACATCTGTGTTGGGCCGAATCGGATGGGGACATTGACTCTGTTTTATTTTCTGATAGCAATTACACAGTAACAAAGATCCCAATGGTACTTTTTGGTACCGTTAAATATATACAAAACCATATACATCACCTGAATGTACCAACAAATATTCTGCTCGGAGAGGCAAAGGCCCAAAGGAATAATGTTGTGATTTTTACGGCTCGGAGAGCTGCAGCAACACGGGTGGGTGAATCGCTTTTAGTCAGAGTTGTAATGAATAAACAAGCTTGCTATTAATGTTGGTGACTGAATGCTTAGCTACGGTGGGAGTTTGATGCATATACGTGGTTAAATAAATAAATGACAGTGTTGCCTAAAAACGGACTGTGTAAAAAGAGTTGTTGACAAACCGATTTTAGTGTGAATAAACAAGACCCAACATTGAGAAACTCCCTTTGAACTAATGCAATGATTCTCATTTTTGGTGAAATATCCTGATAACTGACTTTAGTAGCTAATTTCTAAGCCGCGGTCTTAGCACGGATATTACTCAGGCGTAATTCTTTCACCGGCTCACTTATCGGTCAAAGCCACTGATAAACGAGAGTTAATATTTTAAAATATTCTAGCAAAAATAAATAAGAGTTATTTTAGTAGTCCTTCCGCAGCTCAGCGCGCGCTGAACCAAGGTCAAGGCAGTCGTTTGTCGTTCCCGCGCTGATTGCTCCGCCACTTAACATTTTCTGTTACTACAACCTAATTTATGGTTAATAGATTGTTAAATCTCTATCCTGTTAGTAGGTGTAATTGAAGAAAAGTATTTATTATATGAGACATATCAAAATGTTACCACAAAAGCACATACATATATTTATGTACGAGATGTGTATGTTGGGAGATGTGTAGCCAGAAATTAGAACAATTACATAAGCAAAGCTCCGAGTGAATACAAATATCATTAAACAGTATGACATGCGATTACAGGGGGTAATTACTTAGAATAACTTCTGTACCACAAGTTAGCACTTCTTATGAAATAAAACGAATACTATATGAATGCTATATTTATCAATGATGTCCAAAAGTTATAATAGTTAAATTAGGGCAAATATTAACATAAAATAATATAAAGGGAAAGCAATAAAGATTAAAATAATTCCAGGTAAAATTGTTCAAAGAATTACGAATGGAGTTTGATCATTGACGCTGCCGGCGATTGACTCACCTTTGGCCCCGCATGGCTTGTGCTAAGCTACGAATGCAGGACAAAAATAACTCCTGTACTTTCCCATATAACAGAAAATTATTGGTTGAGTATATGATGAAATAAGAGAGTACATTCAAAGTTTGACTTTAGACCAGAACAAAGCCGGACAAGAGTGCCTCTTGGTATAAAAATTTTGTGGTATAAATTAAAATGAAAAACTTGTTACTGTACCACGCTTTGAGACATTTAAAACATGTTTATATTTATTACTTTTTGTGTTGAGCTCATATGAATGTAAGTTCTTCGATTTTAAGACGCACTTTCAAATTTTAGGCACATTTTTAGATATTTTTGTATTTTTATGCTATAAACTTTCGCCATTTCATGCAGGTCAATTTGTACTACCCCACAAAAACATTTAACAAAATGTATTATTTATGGAAATTGTTCTTTTACAATAGCCGTGTTTAGAACACTGGAAACCAGAAATCTTCAACCTTCCGTGATACGCTCTAACCAAGTCGGTCCTGGTGGTGTAGTGGTAGTACTTGCCTTCTACACCCAAGTGCGCGGGTTCAAACCCGGTCAGAATCGATGTATTTTTTCGGGGCGTAAAAATCCTAAGTATGGCTTCCTTCGGAAGGGAAGCCTTGGGTCCCGTGTCATACATTTACGGCACGAAAAAGAACTTCAAGCCTGAAAGAAGAGGCATCTGAGCTAATTTGTTGGCCGTTTCAAGTCATAATTTGAATGGGACGCTGATGACCTGAAATGTTAAAGAGTGTCCGTAAATAAAACAAATCAACGCTCTAACCAACTGATCTACAGTGTTCTGCTCCAAGCACGGAACCTTTTTCCTTTCCACCCTGTCCTATAAACGGCTAGTGTGAAAAAAACCAATTTCTACGTACAGCCCCTATAGTTTGTGGTTAAATTAGAAGCCCGGGTCAAAAGAACTCTTACAATGGAAAATACTTTATGGAGGTCGCTGATATATATATATATATATATATATATATATATATATATATATATATAGAATCCTATAACCCACATTTCTCAAGTCCTATTCTTCCTTTCCAAAAGTATTGATTTAATAAACATAAACATGTTTTTACATTTGTCAAAGAGTTGTATAGAAATAATTTTGTTCAACTAGAACTTGATTATACAAAAGAGGCACTCTTGTTCGGCTTTGTTCTGGCCTAAAGTCAGGATTTGAATTTCATCATATACTCAAATTTATACAAAATATGTGGAAAATGAATTAAACCCGTCAAATATCTAATTATATATTTTTTTAACCAATTCTTAATTACCTCCATGATGACCTGGAGTTTTTTTTTTCCCCATGTTCAAAACAGTTGCATTTCTACCAAAACATTCGGTAAATATTACTGTACAAATTTTGCTAATTTTCCAGTTTTAGAGTCTTTTGAGTAGCCTTACTGGAGCGTTTCACAGTTTGGGGTGGATTTGCCACCAGTAAAAGTTATTCTATGTAATAGAGGGTGATAGAATTTTGGTGTATTCCATTCTTATCTAACATAATCCAAATGTTTTATTTTAAGCTTGATACTATATTTAAAAACTATGAAGCGAAATATATGATGTATAAAACCGGAAAAGGAGCCAACATGTAATTTTGGGATTATCTCGTACAACGATTTGAAGAAAGAGCCGGTTTTGCTTCAAATTAAACAAAGATAAACTGACATCTTAAGTGGCTTTAAGTTTCTTAAATGTATTTAAATTATTATCAGTCTAGACTATTCCATATATGTTGGAATATGGCGTAGTGAGCTTTGTTAATATTATGAACTTTGATTCTGAAAGATTTGTTCAGTAAATAAAGAATGCATCATGGATAAGCTATGAATTGCCTAAATTATGATTTATCATCATCATCATCATCATCATCATCATCATCAATCACGGTTTAAGCCTTTATTTATGATTTATAAAGAATAAATTTATCTGGGATCAGAGTCAAATAGAAATTGTTCAAAGTCACGAACAACTCAGTTCTTCTGCTTATCGTTCCGATGCTCTTACTATCTGCACTACCGTGCCCTATCCGCGACAATCTAGAATCTCCTATACATGAATTAATATCACCTGGAGACATCTAAGGTTATCTCTTTATAGAGACTTACTTGGAATATATATCGGGAAGATGAGATGAAAATAGTTATGGAAGGTGGGAAAGGCTAATGGGAATAACAATTGTGATATCCCCATTACGTACTTAAGCTGGTGTTAATTGTAATGAGAAACAGAAGGAATGCAGCTCTATAAATTAAGCGTTATTAAGTGGGAAGTATAAAAGCTTTAATAGTAGTAAGATTGATTGTATTGAGAATATGGAAATGTAATTTATTTACTTTGATTTTAACATATTTCTTTGTTTGGTAAAACAGCATGAAATTCGTTTTATTTGTATGTTATACATTATGTCTGCATGTAAATTGGAAATTGCAAGATTTAAACTCATTCATTCTTAATAGTCAAATCGAAGCCTTAATTCACTTTTAACTCCGATTTCATTGGCAATAGCATTACCGCTAAGAGTTAATTCTTCAGGTCCATATGCTTTATTTCATCTTGCCTCATACGTCAAAGAGCTAATTTAAGGTCATTTACTTTATTCACAAGCACAATAATTACTACCTGCTTCATTATATAAATTATTTTAACTAAGAAAAAAATAAACCAGCAGCAAGCAAAATAAATAGATTTTAAAACAGAATCTTTAACTTGCTTTAAAATATAGTGGGCCATTATCGGGAGTTATTTGAAATGACTGCGTCACTAAAGAGGAGCGTGGAAGTGAGAGGGAAAGAAAGAGAAATAGAAAGGTTATTGCCACTTCGTAGTTATAAGTCAGTGTATTTACAAAATGCGGACGAATTAGATTCTTAATCCTCATTAGCTTGCATAGCATCGTGCTGTGAAAGCCGATACTCTTCAAAACAAGATGCGCTGACTAGCAATTATGTCATCCCTTCAAACTGACTCGCAGTAAAGTCCGAATAAATTTGATCACCCGTACTGTGTTAAAAAAAATATTTTACGTTTTGGATGTGATCTATAACCAAATTACGAAACAATGCCCTTGTAATGGAATCATAGTTTTATGAATCTCATGATTATATATCTCCTTTCGCATGTTACGTTAAAATACTCGGAAAACTCTCTTAAAGTCAACCATTGAAAGAGAGTGGTAGAAAGACGTCCAACATGTGCAATGGAACGAGACGAAATACTTCTTACTCTCTACAGGTTATGGTCCATAAAAGTGGCTGTTGTTGGTGTGACGGATGTTCTGTCACGCCTCATTTGGTAGCCTGAAATGATGGGGAGGTCCGTGTAATGGATTGGCTGGGTGCCACCCACCTGAATTCACTGAACCGCCCTTCTAGAAGTCGTCCAAGTTGATGAAGTGTACATTCCCGGACACAAGAAAGCGAGGTTAACCTCCAGTGTACCATTGGCAAAACCATTCCATAGACACTTGGAGGAAAACAAACAAATGAAAGTGACAGAGCAAAAATAGGACTTGCCGTTTGCTGTTTGTCGTAAATTTTCAGCAGCGACAAAATTAAGTGTGTCTGTAAGCAAAGCCAGCAGTCTGCATTTGGTTTATTTTGTAAAGAAAGCAAAAAAAAAGAAACAAAGAAAGAAACACTGATTAAATCTGAAACCGCAAGCTTTCAGTAAACAATTTTCAAACACAATAAGGCGTGCGGAAGAAATTTGTACAAAAGAACATACCAGTGGAATGAATGTCTAAAAATTGACACCTCAAGACTAGGAACAAATAGTCTCTGACAACTCGTTGTGGGTAGCAGACCTTAACTCCAAAGCTACAAATGTATTTATGGATAGTCAAGAGGCTTCAAAATTCAACAACTTATTATTAGTATATTAATATGACTGCATCTTTGCTAATGATAATGGTTTAAATTTATTGGCTAAGAACATACGTCACATTGCAACGTAGTCATGAGGCTGATCCATGCTGCCTATTTAGCAGCTAAATTCAATATCTATGCGTCACTTTGGAATAAAAATGGAATATTTTAGGCACAACGAAAACATTTTTACAGAAAAATAGCATGTAATATTTAGTTTGCAAACTATTTTTGTTCTTCTTATTAATTTTTATCCTCTAAATATAAATATATTTTTCATGGCAACTGATGGATAAGCAGTCAGATCGGTTTGGTTTATTTATAGACGCTCTTTAACATCACAGGTCATCAGCGTGGTCAGATTGGATATGATATTTGTGGAATTATTCAAGTGGAATTAAATTAAAAATAAATACCTTATGATGTTAGAAATGTTGTTCTACTAAATCAACACATGTTGGTTTCTTTTTAGTAAATTGGGCATTAATGTACTTTCCGAAATTGAATGAAATTAAACTTGAAATCTTAACTATACTTCTCGAGTGGAATCAATTGCTCAATTAATTGAGATTCCTTAACATCCACCACAGAAAATTATCCGGATATTAGAATCACCTATCTGCAATTCATGGACAAGTGACCTTGCATGCTTTCATGTTTAAAATGACTTCATTTCGGAATATGAACTGAGAATGAGAATGGCAATATTCTGACAAATGTTACAATTATAGCAGAACAACATTTCCAGCTTTTCCTGTCATAAGGTTCGTGCTTATTTTCGTGGTTAACTATAGTTATATTTGGGAGAACTTGAACCAGTGCCGTGAATGTTACATCTGCTTTGCCGGGAGTTACCGCTCTGATTGCCGGCCCACCAGCTGCCGAAAAACAAGCAAAAAAATAATCAAAGATGAAGACCATGGTTACCGGAGGAAAAGTAAAGTAGCTAAACGTGCAACTACGAGATGAAATAGTTGAACAAGTGGTCATCTTAAAATATTTGGGATGTACTATAAACTGGTATATGAGCTGCTGTGTAAGGTAAAAGAATATTTTAATAGAAAAAGAAAATTTTCTTTGGGCTTTAAACAAAAAGCCCAAAGTATTATGGTATTATGTCTGTACTGGAGAAAAGACTTAAAGCATTTGATAGTTGGATATGGGGAGGACTGGAGCGTGTGAAATAAACAGAATAAATAAAAAATGAAGCCGTGTTAGAAAGAATGGGAGAAGGACGAGTAATAATGCTGAAATTGATAAGATAGTGGAAAAGAAACCGGCTGGACCACTGGATAAGGAGAACGGGAGAAAGCAACCGGTGCTTCTTTCAAGGGGTGACCGAAATGTTTTCTGTTGTTAGGCACACCGTTGCACTGCACATTTTCTCATTCATTATTGTTTATCGTCCAGTTGTGTGACTAGATGCCTGAAAATGCTTCGCAATCCACACTTCTAATAATTAGCATATTAATAAACACACATTTTTACAAATCTTACATTTTTCCCCAATTGATAACTTTTCTTTCAGAATATTGCATAAAACTCGAGAGAAACGCAGGTTTCAGCGGAACAAACGTAATTTTAAAGTGTGCACTTACTCTTGAGCAAACTTTTGTCAGTATTCTGTTTTACTTAAAAGTATTTACTTGCCGAACTCGTTTCTTCTACTGTATTTTAAAGGGCTTACTTGCTTTGTTCGATTCCTGAAACTTATGTATGAGTAAAATACATATGTTTATGCAATTTCTATAAAATTGAATATTATATATATTAAGTATTATTCCGTATAATGAAATACTGCAACAATGAAAACCTTTAGTTAGTTTTTATTGTAATAGCTTGAGAATGACGTATATTTAGTTCGGTATTGACATCGATTACATTACCTAATTGTCAGTTTACTTGTTCTGCATTATGATTCAGTTTTTATTATGAATTTTACTTAAAAACCTTATATCTATTGGTATGAAAACAACAATTTAGACATATTAATTGAGAAGTATTGTTATAACAATGATAGAAAATTTATGTTTAATCCATTACGTCTGCACCATTCTGATTTTACTTAAATTAGGATCTCCTGGTCTAGTGTGACCATGCTTGGCTCGTAAACTCGGCCAGGGTTGATGAATTTTTTCCGGCGTAAAAATCCAAGTATGGCTTGCTTTGAAAGGGAAGTAAAGAAATGGGTCCCGTGTTGTAGATTTAGGGCACGAAAAAGAACCTCAAGCCTGAAAGAAGAGGCCTCTGAGCAAAATTTATCGGCCGTTTCAAGCCCTAGATTGAATGGGACGCTGATGATCTGAGATGTTAAAGAGCGTCCGTAAATAAAATAAATCAACATTAAAAAGGTTACCTTTAACTCTGTCAGAAATTAATGTTTTATCAATCTAGATACCTATTCCTGCAGTAACCTCTCGTAAATCATTACACAGTCATCCATCTCTTTTGGTCCTTTCAGATTTTTTTCTATTTATGTTTTTATATATTAATTCTATGGCTAATTGTGACTTATTAGAATAAGTCACAATTTTTATTTTCCATTTCTTCCTAATTGTTTTATTTCCCAGCAATGTCTTCGTTTTGTTCATCCATCCAGTTTACATGTGAACTTTATAAGAAAGATTTTTATGGTGGGTTTCGAGCCAAACGAAAAACCCCATCGTACTCTATCCTGGAGGACCAGAGGTTTTCGCATTTATCTTTGAGGCTTAGCAAATATTTTGGCAGCCTCGGTGTCGTGTGTGTGTATGTGTGCGTGTGCGTGTGCGTGTGTACAAAAATGTATACACACTTTCACAGTACATATCTATTTAAAGTTGGACCAAAAAACAACAGTAATGTGTAGTAGATATTCTGTAAACAGATTTGACTCGCATACACAATGATAGCGCTGCTACGTGACAGGTGAATCAACAATGAACAAATGAAACCAAGATTATGGCAAATCGACGATGAACAAATGAAGCTAAGATTATTGTATGATGTTCTATAAACAGATGTGACTCACATTACGTTATGCTAGCGTTGCTACAACAAAATGGAGCCAAGACTATCGTTTGAACAGCGGAAAGTAATTTTGAAGTAAGCAAAGCACTGGATAGGACGAAGAGATCCGATTGGGTTTTCATCGCGTTTTCCAGATCTAACTCCGTTGGTTTTCTACCTTTGGGGAACTCTTAAGGATGCTGTATACCGTAGAAAACCAGCTACACTGACAGCACTTTGGGAAGAAATTGAAACGGCATGTGCTGCAACCGCTGAGGACACTTCCGCAAATGTTGCTCAATCAGTAGTTCAACGTATTCAGAAGTATATCGAAGCCGATGGTGGGCATTTTGAGCAGCTGTTGCAACTGTAAAAGTGTAAGATGATTAGTGCTCATTATTTTCTGTTTATGGGAATTCAGTTTTGTTATATTAACACAGTTTTTTCTTTGCTTGAAGTATGCATCCTTTTGGCATCCTTTGTGTGGATGCCAAAAGGATGCATAATTCTAAATTAATCTGCTTTGGCGATTAAAGTAGAACTGACAATAGAGATTAAAAGCCTCTGACCAACCTTTCAGAAAAGCAAGCACTCACTTACGTCCAGTAGTATTTACTTTTATTCGCCTGAATTTAGAATACTAGTGAGACTTTCTAGGATAAATGTCCCACAAGAGTTTATTTGTTGCATGTAAGAGAAAGTAATTGCTCTCTTTTAAATATTTCGCCAGTATTGCCTTTAAAAAAAAAGTACAAATGAATGCTCTTTTTATTCTAAACACCCAAATACATAAGCTTTTCTCGCAAGACAAAGAAAGAAACTTTTTACTACTAGACATTATCGAAACATTTGATTCATAATTGTTATTTTGAACGCTTATTCTGATAAATAATTTTTCTATAGCACGGTAGTAGCAGGTAGGTATTTGCATCCTCAAACTTTTCAAATGAAGCTTCACCAATTCACAGGAAGATTTGTGACACAGATAGATGATATATTCTTTAGGTACATTGCAGACCTAGTGTTTTATTACTAGCAGTGACAAGTGTCAAAAACAAATTTTCACAGATTAAGTTTATTTTATGTTTTAAAATACATATATAAATTGTTTCACTAGTCTCCGAAACGAAAGATAAAAAGTTTAAGATCTGGTAGTTTAAATTCATTCATTCATTTCATTCATTCATTCATTCACCGACAGATATACGTTGATTTAACAATTTTAATAAAGGGCTTCTCCAATAAAGAATGACCACATGTTTTTGACATCATATCTTTACTTATTCTCATAATTTTTATGTTATTTCTCCAAGTAGTTCCCGTTTGATGCAATGCAATCGTCCCAGCGTTTCTGTCAGTTAAAAGACGTGCTGGAAAGCATTTTTGACAGGTTCTTCAACATCACTTTCGCAGCCTTCATCATTGTTTCTGATGATGGTACATCTTTGGAGAAAAGAATAGTCATATTAGGCTGCATCTGGACTATGGGGAGGATGAGGAAAAATCTCCTTGATTTTTGTGAGATATTCAGTAGGATTTTTGTGGTGCAGCATCCAGTTTTTTGTAAAGAAATGTGGTTTTTGCGAATCATATAGCCTTGCAGAGTTTTCAGAACATCTGTGTAGTATTTTTCAGCTACAGTTGTGCACAGTTAAGACATGCTGGTAAACCATTCCTTGAACATCGAGATAGTCATATCTTTCCCAGCAGAAGAATTTACTATTGCTTTTTGGCGTTGGTAATTGTGGAGATTTCCACACAAAATGTTGATGTTTGTTCTCAGAATTGAAATAACGAAGCCAAAATGTTGTAAATTTAAATTTCAACGCGGGAAAGTATACCTACAAAAAATATTATTACTTTTGAATAGCACTCGTATTTTAATATATTTTCCTGCTTCTACCTGCCAACATTTAATAGAATTTCGTATTATGTTTTAGAAAATTAATATGTTATGCTGATAGCCACCCAATTTACTATTTGCCATACGAACTGTCTTAATACCTTAGGTAACAGCAATTACCCGAGGTGAGAAAATGGGAGCAAGCTATCTTTCTCGTTTTGCTTTTACGATTTGGACATAAAGTTGAATTTTATATGTTCATCCGGATGAACTGCGCCAAAAAGGGAAGCTAGGTAGTGAAATATAGAGGGAGTGCACCGTTTCGAATTGTGAACCATCGTAAATTACAAAAGGCAAAACAAATTGCAGTGAAGGCTCGTCTACAGCTTGCAATAAATTCATTTACGATGCCCCTTTTAATGCATCTTCTGGGAAGGAATAGCTACAACGGTTATATAAATTCACACGTGAGGATAGTCCATTGCTGCATGTATTTAATGCAACTACAATGAAGTTCAGAGTACCTCTACCCTTGCAGTGTATTAAGAGATAAAGCTACAACCTACGCCTAACATTTTATAATATTTTTAATATGGAATATCAAATTGTTATCTTGCGCCACAAAAGCGTTAATGTTGTATTTAATATTGAGGCTTAGGCTAATATTTCTGTAAGATAAGTGCAACATTCTGAAAAATTAATAACGTTTATAATTATTTTCGGTAAAAATAATGATTTACGTGGAAGTTACTTTCTTAATATTTTAATTTTGACTTCGTTTTCAATTTATACCTTTTGTTAGCTTTTATTTCATTTAAAATTTGAGTGAAATGTTCAGTCTTCAGTAATTTCTTATTGTGTGTTCCTTATTATCATGCATTGTAGTGCCGTTTAGGGTTGCCGAGATCGTTAAGGCGCGGACTCGTGAGTGGGAGGTCTGGGGTTCGAATCCTTCAGGACCATCCTCCCTGACTGAGGTTTTTTCCAGCTTTTCCTCAGTCTTCATAACTGGAAAATGCCGGGGAGGTATCCTAAACTTAGGCCTGGAATGTTTCCTTCCTTAAAAAAAAAATCCTTTCCCAATATATCATTTCATTTCATGTATCACCAGGGTTCACCGCCTGTGGTGCCTCAGTAGTAGAAAGGGGCGTTAAACATTCAGGAAGGGAAGCATTGTAGCGCTTTATAATTTTTACTACTTGCTTTAGGTACTGTTTTATCATGTTTTCTTTATTTTTTGTCTGTTTCTTTCATTTCTCCTTGTTCGATGTATATCTATGTCCATTTTTAAATGCAGGCACACACTTCTTGAGCACAAAATCTTTAAGTATCATTTAATTTAAACTAATAAGTTTAATCAAGAAAGATTCACAAGGAAAATTGTATTCATAAAGCAAACATATGGTTATACAGGATGTTCATAAAATAAAATAGCTACAATTGAACAAGTTTTAAAACATAAATTTGCATGTTAATTAGCCTTAAAAGGTTAATAAAATAATTTTCCTCTACATTGCACAATTATCTGTGAAACGAAAGTAGTTTTTCACAATAGATGGTTTTACCTATGCTGTTATATTACGAGTTTTAATATTTAGTATTTTTTTCTGTAAAAACTTCACATATTAAACTTCAAGTTATCAGATCGGACGACCTTGCTATCCAGAATCCATCTCCATCTGAGCCTAGCATTGTAAGGCATTTCCAGCATAATGGCATAATGCAAATCCGATTAAGGTACCTGTACTACTAAGAATATCTCTCCGACAACTTATAGAGTCTAAGATACATTTTTTTGTAACTGTGACATACCCAAATTAGGTCTGGTTTAATAGAATTAATCATAAAACTGTTATTCATCATTATAAGTAATGTTGAACATGGATTTGTCTAACACAAATTAAGAAATATAACCTGAATATTTATCACATCCGACAAATATGGCAACAAATGTGCTCTCAAAAACTTATGAAACAAAATCTTTGACATTAAGCCCTAAGTGATAAGCGTGCTTCTTGTAAAGACGATTTTACAAATTTGACACACCTGGTTTATGATTATAAAAGGTTCCCGAAGAAAATGAACTTAAGGTTCTTTCCAGTTATCTCTCTAATGATTTGAAATTTATTTTCAGAGATGGATGGTATATCTGATCTACATTCATTAGAATTTTACCAGTCTTTTGAAATATATTATATTACATATAATTTTTTGGCATAAAATAGTCTTAAACGTCCTGCACAAAGTATAAAAGTGCTATAAAATATAATTTTTGTACATAGATGTTCTACTAATTATCTAAAAAGATTGTGAACGTATTTCATTCGGTTTTGCAGTGAAAAACCATTCACATCCGTAAATTCTCAAATTTCTAGGACTGCCGATGTTCTTAAGAACATCGAAAAACCACCGAAAATGCACCGAAAAACTATTCACAGCAATTTATGCCAGAGACCCATACTTGAAAAAGTAAGATGTCCCATTAATTTTTTTCTTCTCGATAACATGCAGAATATATAAAAGTTCATATTTTAGAATATACCTATCTCACAGGACCCTTTTCAGTTTTTCCCTTCAGTACCTAGTGTTAAGGTAAATATTACTTGTAAGGTGTTTTCAGCATTTAGCTGTGTGCACAAGATCTAAAACGCTTACTTAATACGAGAGGGGGTATAAAAATAGTCAAACTAATTTCATTTAAATAAACTACTCTAAAGTACATCGACTCCCAGGCAGAAAGGTAAATTTTTTATCTCACCTTCAAGTAATCAAATTCATTCATACCTCTATAGATTTTCCATCTATATACCATCTCTTATCCTTTCTTAAGTTTGATATTTTTTAAATACTATTATCTTTTTTTTTTTTTTTTTTTTTGTATTTATCCTCAAACTCCATTCTACACAATATTTCCACGAGTGCTATTCATACATGCGTTATTCAGTACGGAGTCAGAAGTCGATACATGAAGATGTGTTTACTAGACCTAGCACTGATGTGAGATTGCGCAACACACGGCAGTGAAGTTTGTGTTCTACTAGAAAAAAGTCGTAAGAAGACCTTGGAAGTGCTTATTTATTAGGAGCATGTATTAAGAAAATAAAAGTCTTGGAGTAGCACAAACGATTCAAGAGAGGTTATTAAGACCTTAAAAATTCTTCGCATCCTGGAAGATCCGTAACAGCAAAACCTGAAGTCAAAGTAACAAAATTTATTTATGTTATTGTGCAGAAATACAGCCACGCCTATCTTCATGCATTATTACTATTATTATTGTTGTTGTTGTTGTTGTTGTTGTTGTTGTTGTTGTTGTGGACCATGGTTGCATGCTAGCTGCGAGAGGTTTAGGCAGGAAGATTGCCCAATCGGCCGGTGATGGCACCACTTTCCCAGCCTGAGTTTTCTTCTGGCCAGATGGCTCACAGGTCAGGCGCCGGGTTCGTTATACCGTGGCTCCGCTTGAGTAGCGTTGCATCAACGCTGTCCAGGATAGTCAGGTCCGTACGGCTATACCAAGACGACTCACAGGATTAGAGGAATGGCAGTATGGAGCGACGGGGAGAGTCGCCATGGTACGGTGTCTTAATGGAGTCCACCAGATAGAGCAGACTAAAAATACGGACTGATTCCGAACTGCCTTGGTCGGTCAAATATCCCTGTCGCTAGGTTCCGGTCATTAGAGCGTAGTACCTGTGGTGCTCTCTAGTTTATTGAGTCTCAAGTATATTGCATATCAGCGCCGCTGTGGCATCGTCTAAACTTTAAGTACTTATTCTATGTTGTTAGCTATGGCGAGCTTGTTTAATAATGGTAACAGGTTGACGCTACAATTATTATTGGGACTACTGAAGAAAAAAATTACACATTAAATCTTGGCGGGAAAAACGGGAAACTCAATCTTCGAACCAGCGGAACCTAAAACTTCATCAAAGAATAGGGGGCACTGAGCTCATGCCCCACCAACCTTATCCCCGCATATGCATCTTGCAACTTTCATCTCTTCCCAACAGACTATAAGCAAATGTTTAAGCAATGAACAAATCACAGAAATAGTATTTTATCAGAGAAGGAATGCTTTGAGATTTATACGAAATTTTGAATGAAACTAAATCAATAAGTATTTCTTAAAAGTACAGTTAAGGTCTTGAAGGACTAAAAATATAACGAATCACAAGGATTTGTTTTATTTTTATATGCAAATTAAAAGCAGGTTATTTTACTTACATTTATAAAAATTACCTTGCACGAGATTTGCATTCTACATAGTCCATGATATCTGTGGTATCTCAAACAGTTGCTACTAAAGCGTTCTCGTTTGGTTTTTGCTTTGTGGTTTATGAGGTTTACCAAGAATAAGCGAAACCAATTCGAGTTATACAGATACATTAATAAATCAAAAACACCCTGCTCTCCACAAATGATACTCTCAGTATTCTGAAAGCTTTAAACGATATTTTAACATCAGACCAACTCCTGTTGTTATAAAACTTATGACGCCAGGAAAAGAAAAGTTAAGAGAACTTTACTGTGGGTGAATTCCAGAACAACTCTACTTCCCCTTCCACGAAAGTGGTTTTTATTCTAAAGATTAATTGCCACTTTCTATAATTTTGCTTCTTTCATACCCAGCAACCTCCCTCTCTCTATCTCTCTCGCTCTCTTTGATATTTATCATACACTGAAGGATTTCTTCCTTCTCCGAAAAGTTTATGCAACTTCTAATGACAGGCTTGTTGACAGATTTTTCCACCCCTTTTTCCGCCCCTGCTTTTATCTGAATGAAGAAGCCGCTGCTTTCATACTTTGAAAACAAAGGCTCATTAATATCCTCTTTAGAAAGAACACTTGTTCTTAAAATAAAGAAAGATATTTTTATCTTATTTGATTTCTATATAGGAGATTTTGGCATTACTTTTACCTATAAAGCAGGCCTACGGAGTTTATTACTAAAATATTTTTCTTTTATTTATCTAAAACTGTTGCATTACTCTTTTGGAAAATTCCGATTATCATAGTTCCAAAAGCTATTCTTATATTTGATATTTTATTTCAAAATACAAAATTAATTTCAAATTAAGTATAATTGTCACCCACAAATTCAACTATTTATGAAAATATCAATTTTGTGACTCTAAAAACTTGAAGTTAAGGTTATAAATTGAGCGTTTTGTTGAATATTAGCGTGCAACATTGTATACAAACAGAAACAATACTATTTTAGTACATAACTTATAAAAATTAATTAGTCCAACATGTATCTAAAAGCCCATATTAAAATTTTGTAATTCATTTAACTAATAATTAAATTATACTTGCATTCTTAATAAAGAAAAAAGCCTTTTAACACCATTGCAACAATTAAATACATTAAGTAGACTGCCAAACTGCAACCCGGTGTTGGCATTAGTCTTGCGTCACTCAGTGAGTGCTGTTTGAACAAATGAAATACCTGTCTAACCCTAAAGTAAAGTCTGATAAGAGTACTAAATGATAAATACTATGTCGAATTATTGTTTTTCTATAACACATTATTTACGGGTTGTATGTCGTACGTCGAGAAACTTCCAGGGGACTTAATGTTTTCAAAGAAAATTTAAGTCTTTCATAAGCATATAACAGAAACGTGTGGAAAATTAAGACAGTTTTAGCTTCTATTTGCGTGACATGGATGAGTATATAACGTTATAAGTGCATTAAACATTATGAGTATGGTAGTATTTCTAGCACAAACTCTTGGTGTTGTCCTGCCTGGCTGGCCAGCGATGGTTTATCGGCCTATTTATATCGGCCCCCACGTCGGTCATCAGATACTTGGATGACCCGTTATTTACAACATACATTGTTCTGAAACAATGGAGGGTCATTGTTTTCTATTAATGACAGCGCTAAACATTTAAAAGTAAAGTTTGATTAAAACAAGGATAATGAGGAAGTATTTAATAAGTTTCTCGAGTTATTTTTTATATAAAAGCACAAATACTGTTTCACATTTTCCCTCCCCCCCCCCTTTTTTTTTTGCTGGCACTACAGCCCATAGAGAGCCTAGGTTTTCATCAGTGAGGTAATTAATCATAGAGGATCATTTAGTTCAGTTGGGCAGAGTCAGAGATTGTAATTCCATCACCTCTGTCGTCATCTAGCAGGAGACTAATGTATTACTTAAAAACGACTAGAAATTCGCACTAGGGGACTACTTTTAGTTACGTACGAGGTTCCTTAACGTGCATATGGCACTTCCGCTTTATGTTTATCCTTTTTGGGCCCCAAAAATACTCCACCTCAGTCAATGACACATGGACATAGATCTTAAAACGAGCGCGTTACCGCTAGATCAAAGGGATCGTTTCTTCCTTTTTAAAAGAGTTGAAGGAGTTATTGGAGGGTGGCTCGCGTGGGTGTTAACTTCATTGCTTTGACCACATTGGTAGGGCCAAGTTTGAAGTAGTAATTGGTGGCGGAAAGAATGGTGATGTGAGTTTGATTATATGCAGTTACCGCTTACCACTAAATAACTCTTCTTATCGATCTACAGGATGTTGCTGGTTTTTGGGACTTGAAAGTGCCCGGTTGAGTAAGGGGAATGGAAGGATATGTGTCGACGAGAAAAAAAAAACTTGTTATCTGCCAGTAGACCTCATTATTCAATCAACAAGTGCATACCAGGACGTTTCCCTTTGGACAGCATAATGAGACAGTTGGTAGAAGCACAGTGTTTTTCTGACTACTCAGAAGAAGCGCCGAGCCTAAGTGAAACTCGAACATTGATGTTTCAAGATTAAATTCCCAAAAAGGGAGATGTAATGACCTTAAATACTCAATAAGACTCGCTTGACTACGTGATACAGGGGAGCTCTATCCCCCCCCCCCGCTGTGGATTTAGACATCCTTATAGGCTATCGGTGACATCATACAGCTCTCATATTATTGGCTAGTCACATCTGAAAGTAATAACTTGGCAATTCGTCCACCGTTCAATTTCAAATTCTACCGTACATTAGAGTTCAACGTCCTTTAACGGTAGCACATATGCTAACAGTGTTGATCTTTGCCGAAATACCCGCCGGGAATAGCGATCCCTTTCCAATGAACAAAAGAATGAATTTACTTTATTGTATGCCTGAATGGTCCCTCTGCTGTCCGAGCGAGAATTCCTGCTTTTTGTGACCTTTTTATACATTTACAGAACCCTTTACTTACAGCTAGATGAAATAAAATGTTACATATATTCTAATTAATTTCTCACAATTGATTGGGTACCTAGGACGGTATCAGAGTATACCTTTTTTGCGCGTGAGGATTTAAAACTATCTTTCAAAGCATAATTTAAATAGAAAACTATTATATCCTGCTGATAAAGATTTGAAAAAAGGAATAAACACTAATATTGTTATCTTTAGAGCATGCTAGATTTCCATGCAACATAAAGAAACTACAGCTATCCAAAGTCGAGCTTTACCAGCTTACCTTATTCAATTAACAAAATTGCAACAAGAAGAGATGCAACGAAAGAGTTTATAATTGTCGTTACTCAGTAATGTAATGAAGATTAGGCAAGTGGGCTGAAAACCTGTTGCATTAGCCACCATATCAGTGCTACACATACACGTTCTGCAGCCCATCTCTGTAACAGGGCAAACCCTTCTTTTGATAGCCTTGCTAGAGCAACTTGCGGGATTAGCGACTATTAGCCTACAAACTAACTGCATCACATTCAGTTAACTACAGTTTAAAACCAAAATTAGGAAAATGGCTGTTTGGCAGAGCGGCACGATTATCAGGCAAACAGGGGTTTCGCAACTTGAAGTGATCCTGCCAACAATAGCGAGAAGAGAAGATAAGGAAGAGATTTAGATATGCCATGGAGTTGATTTCCTCTTAGAACTCCAGTACTCTTACACCATTTATTTGACGTCTGGGTAAGTTCGTATGTTATGCAGAATATCAGCCAGAATAGACCAAAATGAAGGGATTTCAAGAACTAAATTAATTATTATTATAAAAAAGAAAAGGATGAAATTAAAAGGGTCTAACAATATAGGAAAGAGTTTCCAACATGAAATTTACATTTATTTTTAAACACAATCTCTCTTAAGCTCAATACATTCATTCCAATTGCTGTTATGATATAGAACAAATCTTACGCTCTTTAACGTCACAGGTCATCAGCGTTCCATTCTATTCAGGGCGTGAAACTGCCGACAAATTTTGCTCAGAGACCTCTGCTTTCAGGCTTGAGGTTCTTAATAGTCTCGAATCATCAAATCCTTTATAAATAATGTTGTGATCAAGTTTGTGTGATATATGTTCAATGTATGTATAATCATGTATATCTTAGATTTTATTTTACATGCCATTGATGATTGTAATAATACTCCCAATATATTGGCAAGAAGACATCCTAAAGTTATTAGGTTCATGGACGAAAGGAATGCAAACTGATCTATTATTCCTTATTTCTAAAATAAACCTTGATTACCGTTACGGCCTGTGAGTTTTTAAAGGAGGGTAGGGGAAAAGGTTCCTATTGTATGTTTTTAAGAATTGCACGTTGTCATCTTAAAGCCGCCAAAATAAAATCTTAATGCAGATAGCTAGTGACCTTTTCTCAACTGTATTTTGGAAATGAACGAACTCATAAAAATAGCAGAATCTCTCATCCAGTCAATTTTACAGAAACACCAAAAGTAGGTGACATAGCCAATGAGACGAAGCGATGGGGAAGAGACAATTAAAATTATTCTTGAATTAAGACATTTACAATTAAGATAGTGTCCTGATTGGTGGACCGTGATAGTCGTTTGTTATAGCAGAATGCGAGGCCCCGAGCAGAGGAGCGTTGGTTTTTGGTGAAGGAAAAAGTTAATTAAGTTCGTGAGGAGCGGATGACAAGACGTTAAGCTGAACAGTTCGCCGGGAAAAAGAGTTAAGTTCGGGAGTTGTTGATCAGAAAATGTAAAGCAAAACAATTTGCTAGAGAGAATTAGAGACAATTCACCCGCGACAGCTGTGAACTGCAGTGCCGAGAGTGAGGCGATTAAAAGAAAGTACCGCTATCAAATTCGTTGTATTAAAACATACTAGACCAACACTATTACATTAATTTTTAATAAGTCTGAATAGATTCGTGTGGTGATAATAAAAGAAACTGTACGACTCTCACAAAGTGCTGTTTTTTTTTTTTTTTGAGTAGTGTTTAACGCCCGTTTTTACTACTGAGGCACCACAGGCGGTGGACACTGATGATACATGAAATGAAATGATATATTGGGAAAGGATTTTTTTTTAAGGAAGGAAGCGTTCCAGGCCTAAGTTTAGGTACCTCCCCGGCATTTGCCAGTTATGAAGACTGAGGAAAACCTGGAAAAAACCCCAGTCAGGGAGGACGGTCCTGGCGGGATTCGAACCGCAGACCTCCCGCTCACGAGTCCATGCCTTAACGACCTCGGCCACCCGTGGCGGTGCACACAAAGTGCTGTGAAGTACAAAGTTCAAAGTAACATGAAGTACAATAAATCGTGTATTTTAATAATAAACTCAAGTGTTAATTAATCTCCAGCAATTTTCTGATCATTCTTCTAATGATCTTTCATAAAATCCTACTACATATAGCCGAGAGGTCTTCAGCATCATGACCACTGGAGGTAACGTTAGAAGTGGAGGTGGACACTGTGGTTATCAGATATGAGCCAACTTAAATCAATAATTAAAAGCAAACCAAACATTGTACTTGTAAAGTCCGCCTCAGACATTACTCACTCTCTGAATTGTTTCTCTGGACGATCTACAAAACGCTCCTCCACAGCTGCAATCATCTGTTGGTTTGATGGAAATCACTATCAGCCAGAAAGAGAATGAATTCTGGAAAAACATGGAAGTTCGGGGAGTCAAATCTGCGGAGTACAGCGGATAGTACAGCAATTTCAAATGTCTAAATTTTCTCGCCGCTAAAACACTTGTGAACAGAAGTATTGTCGTGATAGTTCCACAAATAAAGCCCTTTATCAAGAATTTTTCATCTAGTTGAACTACAGCACTTTATATTTTAATACTTCTGAAGAAATGAAATTAGAAATTCACATTAGGATTTCAAAGAACCGATGTCATATTTCCTGCAAATGGAAATGACACTGAACAATCGGCTAATGTCCACAATTTTGAATGTTATTTCGATTCTGGTGTATGATGGTGGATTCCAGTCTCATAAGTCGATCCACAAAAAAATTCTGTTGCTGTTAAAATACTCAAGATAATGTTGTAATGTTCTCATACGATTACGTTTTTGATCTGCTGTATTTCCATCATCCGTCAAAGTAGCACTGCGTTGGTTCCATCATCTTCAGTGCCGGTGCTCAAAAACTTTTCAATGGGAGAGGCGCTAGCGAGATAAGCGCGCTTGCTAGTGTTCATAGACTTCCTCTTTTGGAGCAAGAGACATTTGCAGAAAAGTTAATGAAGTTGGCACAAAAGCGAATTTTAGTTATTATAAATGGCAGCATAAATAAACAAAATATTGGGGGCTCCAATATTATTTTATAATTGGGATATACCTGCTGCCTGTCAACATTAACAATAGAGGTGCTGCATTTTTTAGCAGTGCTGAATGAATTCGCTATTTGCAGAAGAATGTGGTTTGAATACGACGATGCGCCCGCACATTTCAACCTTGCGGATCATGGCCTGGCCTCCGAGATCGGCAGGTTTATCATATTTTGCCTTCTATTTGGGAGGGGCACACAAACAAAAATACCTTTGTTAAATAATTAATTTTAATCCCATTTTAATTTTAATTAATTTTTATTGATTTTAATTTAATTTAATTTGCATTCGTTCTTATACATGTGTCTCTGACGCCAAAAGGGAGAATCTGTAGACATGCAGTTATTGACAAAGGCTTCTCACTCCCACATTGGAATTTGCACAATGGAAAGAAGGGAGATGGTAAAAGAAAAAAACACGTCTATCTACGGAGGGGGAAATAAACTGAATATTTCGTCAAAAGCCACATATTCACTTCATGCAGAAAAGCTGATTTCTAGAGACAGAACAGAAAACTTGAAGCATCTATTAACACCAGCTGGTAGTCAAAGCTTTAATCCGCAGGAAAAAAACAACTGCTGTAAATAGCAAGAACCGCATAGATCTGGTGTTTCGTGTGGACTGCGGCAAACGGATTATAACAAAATGTCGATCTAATAAAAAAAAATAGTGATATACAAATTTGAATAGTAAATTCGTTGCTAGTGCCTGTTTCCAGAGCTTTAGAATAAAAATCCGCAAAAAGGCATTATTTCTGGAGAATCTGCAGCAAAAAGGATTGTCACTTCAGACGTCCCTGACTGCATAAAAGAGAGATTATGAAATCGATGAAATATCCGAGAAAATAAAGTTGCCGCCGGTTGTTTAACATCATAAAAAAGAAATAGTTCTGTAAACGCAAAAAAGCCTCCCGTATTTACAGACACTGAAGTAAAAATAAGCAGACAAGGATTGGTATTTGCATAGCATCAAATAACTAAAAACATACAACAATGTCGGCATTTTATGATATCTTTAACTGGTTTGGTAAAGAAGAAATGTTGAAAGTATGGGGAAGTAACTATAATGGTCAACCGTTTTCGTGTCATTGTACGCTGAAGTTAAAATACCAACGATCAAATATGAATATAAACATGTGTATGGCAATTTAATAAAAAGCCTAAAGCCTGGCCTAAAGTTTATGTTTATTTAAAAAATAGTCTTAATATACTCAACCGTATTGAGCCGTATGTAAATGTTGAAATATGGAATATATCGTTGATTTTGTAAGGTAATTCATTTACTTTTAGAGAAGGGTCGATGGTACTTAATCTGGTTAGCACAGACAGTTGTTGATTGAATGGAATATCTTCCGTTTTACTATCGGACATATCTTGTTATTGCTTTACTATTGTTGAAGTACTTGTGGTTAAATTCTTAATCTTGTTGCAATTTTTAGATATTATTGGAAACGTTTATATATTTTCAATTGTATATGTATCGCAAGCATCTTTCAAATTAAAGTTTTATGACATTAAAACCTGTTTCGTATGTCTGTCTTCAAACTGAAGTACCTTTCTAAGCGCCTTGCCTTTACTACAGTTGCTTATTCGTCAGCATATTCCCTTGGAAGAATTCGTGGTAGTATGAACGAAGATACCTCCGGACTGTTGGATATCATTTGAAAAGGTTATCAAAAGTTTCCTCTTCATTATTGGTCAGACTCTGAACTGAGGTTATTTTGTACGTGGAGTATGTAGGAGAGAAGTATAAAGACATTTATACTGTTCCTAGGCTAGACCATTTGCAGAAATATAACTTAACATTACACGGAGCATCAACACGGTACTAGTCACGCCTACTTTCACGATCGGTAGCGGAGTAAACTGAACGTCTCCAGCGAAACTTCGTCTCCTTAGTGTCTGGAGGTGTGACTGCATCAATGCGAAGTGGATATAACTGTAAAATGGTCGTAAAGCAAAGATGCAAGCAATTTTAGTGGCCAAAAGTAGCTTTATAAGAAGAATGTTAGTAGTTAATCACAAGAAAGCAAAATAAAATTAATATAGCAATGTAACACGTAAAGGAAATGATAATTAAATGATAAATGGCGTTTGCATTTTATAGTATAAATTTTGCAGGTATTTGGAACTGTATAAGCCAGATATTTCTTAATTTGAGGTGGGGCTAGCGTCCGTTGTATCAGGTTTTGGAAGAGAAATGCGATGAGAAGTTATCATTGCTTTTCCATCTTGCAGCAAAGAAAGCACGATCTTATTGGCTTCCGTTGTATCAGGCGTTACAAGGGAAATGCGACGAGATGGGGGGGGGGGCAAATAGGCTTCTCTGTGGAAAAAAGTTTCTCTTTTGGAACATTTCTTTAATTCTGGCATTAATACTTGTTCGTTTTGGTTGCAAACTGCGGTAATTGTTGCCTTTAAGGATGGGCGTCCCATAATGGCATCCCAAAGCACCTCTGAAGCAATTTTTTTTTTTCAATTTGTTCCTATAGGAGCACAGAACAGTTAGGACTTTCTCGTTTGCTCACTTGGGCTACTATTTCCTACTTTTTATTGAGAACAGAAACATCTTAAGTGTCCATTAGAAAGTCATCATTTTCTTCAGAATATCCTATAGGCTGTTAATTTGCAGTGAATGCAATATATACACAGATACTCGTATCGAGCGTTGATTTCATTATTAAATGGAATATGTGAAAACACATACACAGCATAGGTCAATTTAATTATGTAGAGATAAACACAGTTTTTAAGTTAGATATATCTGAAAATCTACGAGTATGTCTTTTCAAAAAAGGCTGTAGATGTAGAGTGGGTTTGCAGAGAATTGTACAAAGAACTTTTTAACCCATCTATATTGCAATAAATATTTAACAATACATTTTCAGTGGCATCATCATAAAGGAAGATAGTGGTTGGAACATCCTATCCTCATCTAAAGTGGTTTTTACAAATATCTGACCCCGTTTTATCTTCAGCTTCCAAGCCACGCTACAGTAAAGATGACAAATATAACAGCGCACAACCCGATAGCATTCACACCTCCAACACTAAGGAGGCGAAGTTTCGATAAAGTGGGGTTTAGTCTTCTTATCGATCGTGAAAGGAGACGTGACTTGTACCAATTTGATTCTCGTGAAACGTTAAGTGAAGTAGTTTTAATTATAAGTTCGGCACACTAAAAATATTTGTTACCTATTATCTTATATGTAGAAGTTTATTAATGAGATACTATTTCCTTGGGAGCATTAAAAAATGTGCTACCTGGGGAAATACTAATTGAAAATGGTTCTATTAACACACACCCACACACACACACACACAAAGTATATCGAGCTCATATACAAGGGATAACATTCAATAATCGATAGCTGTTAAATATCGAAGGTATCGAGATGTCGGTTCTAGTGGTGTACTGGTAGCCTAAACCCAAGATCGCGGGTTCGATCCCGGCCAAGATGGATTTTTCGGGCGTAAAAATCCTTAAGTATGGCTTCCTTCGGAAGGGAAGTATAGCCGTGCGTCCCATATCGTATATTTACGGCATGATAAAGAACCTCAAGCCTGAAAAAACAACCCTCTGGGCAAAATTTGTAGGCCGTTTCACGCCCCGAATTGAATGGGACGCTGTTGACCTTACATGTTATAGAGCGTCCTTAAATAAAACAAATCAAACAAGGTATAGGAATATCGATCATGTTAGAGCCCGTTTCTAGTTGTTTTAAGCTATTTGTAAATTCCGTATACCTGAAATATAGCCTCCACTATTATCTTGTTCCTTACCAACTTTTCTGCTAGGCTCTAAACAGAAACTTAAAAAATCGAGGCATATATTTTGGATTTTGTTAAATTGGTTATTTTTGTGTACTATAATATTTTGCCTGAGAGAACATGGCAGTTTTGAAAAAGTCTCATTGCCTGAAGAAAGATTAAAACTCTAATATGAGAACTCTGCATAGTTTCAGAGCGATAGAAACTTCTTATTGATGACTTGTTTTCTTTTGCTAAAAAAAATTGACGTTAATCCGAAGAGGAAGATTACGTATTGTTACTTTCTCAGATAAAAGCACGCTTCTTTCTTTTTATGTTTCATCTTTCCACTACCTTCCCCCCCAAACACAGTTTCGATGTTTAGTCAGTATCCTAGTATTTAAGTAATTTCGTTTATGCATCATATCTTTTAAATACATTGAAAATTTTAAACTTAATACACGTAAAAAGGAGTATATTACACGAGGGTCATAGTGAAAGTTTTGTTCACTTAGATCTATTGAAACATTAGACGCACCCCTCATAACATCTGACATCATCAGGAAAAGTACTCCTGCTAATATTTATGCTGCCTTACAGGAGGTTTATGGGAAAATAACCGTTGATCGCAGCTCATTTTCTATCTAGACAGGCTAATGGAAAGAGAGAGTGGTGGCAACACTGTCGCCACACTGTTAATGATCATGCTAGGTCTTTGTTGTTCCCAGAATATCTAGAGGAATGGTGTACCTGTTCAACACACTCGGCATCACTAGTGCACTATTTGTAGACGGACGAATATGATGCTCTCGATGTAAATTTGAACAGCTTTGAGGTGGTACTTTCTAAAAGTGAGCAGTGTGCATAGATTAAAATTGATGTTGCATATGTTAGGAACGCGGGGGAATGTCATGAAAGTTTGCGAGAGGCCTGTGGTAATGAACATTTGAATATCGAATGGTGATCTCCGAAGTGCCAGCTTTTCGACAAGACGCAATAGAGTGGAATATGCATCTTGCATAGGTCGCATTACTTGGATTTATTCAAGCACTGCTGAAGGTGGGTCGATGATGGACAGTGAGGTAGTTAGCCGCAGAAGTCAGAACAAACCACACTACAGTGTTGCAGAATGACGCTCCTTCTCAAACATCAACGAAAACAGCTTTGCTACTGATGTCCAGTGTCTTCCAGAAGTGTGGCAGTGGGTGAAAATTGTCACAGGGATTATGTTGCAGCAATGTAAGCTTCTAGAATGACTTAATATTTACAAATAAGAATGTGTTCATTACTTTTTTTCCATCTCTCGTACATGAATTAAGTTCGAAGTTATATCGAGTTGAGCTAAATTTTTATATAAAAGGTAAAGAAAGCCTATTGTGTTCCTTAAGGGCAAAGGCCTGCTAACAAGTAGTAAAAGCTCGCTTTTTCCTAACATGGTGAGCTATTCTACGCTAGTTGTTCGTACGCTGTTTTAAGACACTGACTGATTTGTTCTTTGATTGCCCCATATTTACTAGACTAGTTGTTTCTCGAGAGATTTCCATTTTCTCTTCCTCTTGCTACTCTGCATGTTCCTTGAAGAGATCTGTCCTCCTCCTTTTGGGTCTGCCTTGTGTCCTTTTTCCTATCCGGGGGTCCTACATGGAGATTTTGTAGGTTCACCTATTGTTCTGCATTCTTGCGACGTGCCGCCCCATTGCCATTTGCTTCTGGTAGCTATTTGTGCGGTGTCAGTTGTCTGAGGCAACTGATATAGGTATTGTATCCTTCAAAGTTATTCCCAGAATCTTGCGTTGCATTTTTCTTTGGCATATTTGAATTTTGTTTTTCTGTTAGTGACCATGTCTGGAACCCATACAGGGTATACGCAGATTTCCAGCGTCTGGAATTTGATTTTTCTTAGTTAGTGTTTGGTCTAACAATATAAACTTAAATGTTTATATATGTACCAATAAAAAATCCCAGATATCAAAAGAGCTTGTCTATCTTTCCAGAATTTATGTATGTAAGCTTATATTGTTAATGCGTTTAAAAATGCTTTTTCAGCAATTTCTAGTTTGAGCTGTTTTATATATTTTTATTTTTTAATCAGAAGCAGTGAAATAAAAGCGTAATCCTTATATAAATGTGATAAAAAAGCACCACTTTTTATTTCAATATAGTATTATTTACGTTTCCGAAGTCAATAAAACAATTGAAATTTCCAGCAAAATGTTTAAACAGAGTGACTGAAAAACAAAACAAGGCACACAAGATTAGCAAACCATAACTACAACCGTTCCATATCATCTAAAGCTGCATTTACACCTGGGTAACCTATCTGAATATGTATGAGATATGTGCATGTTTGGCATGTGCCTCATACTGCACTCTGTAAATCCTAAATGTCATACATGTTCAATGAACATTTCCGCATTTTGTACGGTAACCGAACATATATACAAAATTTTACAGAACAGTTTGCAGCATGACCTACTATCTTGGTAAAAAATATGAATAATTAAGCCTTTTGTTCTGGATAGTTACCCAAAATGTCATACAAATCGTCGGTGCTGAAGTTTGTGCATGCATACAAAAGCTGTTTATTTACTTTTAATGATATGCCACAATCTAAAGTTAACCGAATAAAAACAGTTATATTTTATTATACGGTATTTATTTCCATATACCGAATAATACAGATTTTAAATAGAAATATCTTCTACCATTGTTTTTATTTCGCTTGGAGATTGGCCACAAGACACAAGTACTAATCACTATACTTAAATGAAGGCAAATGCAATAAAATATCTCACGCGACCGACCGCTTAAAAGAGTTAGGTGTGCATACAGTCTTATATGCATTATTGATGAGGGAATTATGCCATGAAAGGGAGGGAGGGAACATATGTGTGGAGATAAGATAACACGTCACTTCACTATTGAATGCTTCCAGAATACAGAGCAAAATCCATAATTTTCCGAATTAATATAAATAAAACATGAAAACAACTCATAAATATAACGATTGGTTGCGATATACGAGGGTAGGTCCATAAGTTTCCAGCCTCGTCGATAAGGATTATCGCCTTCACAAAACCCCTATCTGGTGTCACACCTCATCTGTTAAGTAAATAATTGCACCTGTAACTTTCGCTCCGCTTTGTTCAGCTGTTCAGATATAGCTGCATAAAGAAGGCTATGTGTAGATGATTGTGGTATGTTCAAAATGGAGTATTGACCTGTTATTAAGTTCTTTACAAAATAAAGACTTATTCCAAGTTAAATTAAACAACGATTGGACAATGTATATGGCGATGCATTCCTTCATATTCTATCGTAAAAGAATGGGCTAACCCTTTTCGAATAGCATTGAGATGAAGAGTGTGCAGGTTGGCCCTTGGAGGTGCTCAGAAAACATCGCTCTTGTGCAAGGAGAAATTATGAAAGACCGGCGGCTCAGAGTTACAGAAATAGCAGCAAGGTTGGGCCTTTCTAAAGCAACAGTACTTCGAATTATTAATGAACATTTAAACATGAATAAGGTTAGTGCACGATGGGTGCCTAGACTTCCTTCCTCAGTTCAAAAACAACAACGAGTCATCTGTTGTCAGGCATTTTGGAGCTCTGCTATGGCAACGAGAGAGAAGTTCTGTAAACCATTGTCACAGGAGATGAAGCTATGGTTCTCTACTATGATCTCTTGTCCAAAAGAGAATCAATGGAGTGGCAGGCGTAAACCTGGCGAAGCACCGCCTCTAAAGGTCAAGGTCACTCAATCAACCAAGAAGATCTTTGGCCACAATCTTTTGGTACTGTGAAGGAATACTCTTCATTGACTTCAAGGAGAGGAACACCACGGTAAATGGGGGGTACTATGCTGGCCTACTGCATGAATTACGTGCTTCCGTGGCGAGAAAAACTGAGTGGTGATGTGCGACTTCTTCACGACAAGGCGCCTTTGCACACAGCTCTTGCTCAAAGGAAGCTGTGAAGAAATGTGACTTCAAGGAGATCGACCAGCCACCCTACAACCCAGATCTAGCTCCCAGTGACTATTACCTCTTCTCGAAACTCAAGAAGGACCGTCGAGAAAGGAAATTTAATTTTGACAAAGAAGTGATGGATGCTGTTTATGCTCATTTTGCAGACAAGACTTCTGACTATTTTGGGGAGGGGGGTTGAAATGTTAATTCAAAGATGTGAGAAATGTATTGCAATAAAGTGCAACTATATTGAAAAATGAAACAGCTTTTGTCTTTATCACACCTAGAAAATGATCGGCTCATATACAGTGTATCAGTGATGCCTTTCCCTCGGCGCGGGATTTTTCCTATGAGCGATCCGCTACTCGTATGCCGCGCCGTGGAGGGGATAGCCTTGCTTACTTGTTGACCTTGTTTATTAACGCAGTCATAACGCAGTTGTTCCCGGGTGTGTGTTGTTTTGCTCGTGTCTCATAATTTAGGAGTATACATAAAGTTTATTATAGCGCAGCGTGTTTTATGCGTTAACACAGTGGTGATAAGAGCAACAAGACCATTTTTGGCATACCATTTATTCTGTTACTATTTTTTTTCAGAGAATTAACAGAGATTGGGAGCGTGATCATACATTTTCAACAGAATTCTGCCTCTGCTCACACTACGAATAATTCCATGAGAGTAATTGAAATGTGTTTCCACATGTAGGGATTTGTGGCTCTTTCGGTCCTCCTATTTAACAGCATACGATAATTATTCTTTGGGTAAATTAAAAAATGTCGTGTTAGAACCTGTACACCATAAAAGAACTCAAAGATGATAATAGTAAGGAAATTCCAATTCAAGTACTTTCAGATAAGTATGAAAATCTTTCCCTTTAATAGAGTTAGTTAAAGAATACTGTTTACATAATTATATGAACTACGTTATTGCATTCTTGCCATATACTATGGTACGAAACTTGTGACAACAAGTCTATTGTGGCATGAACTATACTTTTCTTTAATTATTTAACATGTTAGGAATCTCTATCTGCCTCCGCGCAGTCGCCACCTGTAAATCCTGATCGTACGACGACTCTCTTACCTAACTGTTCCTCCCGGAGGTGCCACAACGAGGGCGTAGGCGTAGGCCCACTGTGAGCGAGGTAGAGTGGCCGAAGTACTCTCCTCTCTAACCAAAGTCAAATGCGCAGTGTCCAAAGCGATGTACCATCGTTGCAACTTTCCTTAACACAAGTACACTGAGAATCTTTTCATTTACTGTGCTGTTATCAGAAATACAAGAGATCCTATAGGTCGTTCTTCCATCAAGTATTTCTCTCATTTCTATGAAATTATGCTTAGTTGCAGTAAACTCGCAGCATTACTGTATGTCATCGAGTAACGTCGCGCATCCACAACTTCCCACGACCGTTACGTTTGTTATAACACTCATCTTAATTAACGCCTACATCATTAGTATCTACATGGAATATAATAACAACTATGAACATGTTAAGAGAGAAAATCCTGTCCACATACACCGTACATTTCATCCTGCAGTTCTGCGCAATGTAATATCAAAAGTAGTGGGCCAAAATAAGTGAAGGAAAATTTGTTCAGTGCATATAAACTCCTTTGAGTTGTTAAGAAGGTGACTAGTGATCTTGTTTGTCTCTTAACAGCTCTTTATCCGGACTATAGTAGCCATCAGTTGGTTTAGTTTAATGAGTTTATTGTGATATCAGTTTTGTGATCACATGAAAATGGAAGTAGTGTTACATTACTTAGATTACGTTGTCAGAATACATTCCAAACATAATACCACACCCTCGACTCTTCCGCCTAATTTTAGATGTGGAGAAGGTGTTTGATACAGTCTGCACTCATTGGCGAAGCATAACTTTTTGCATACGTTAAGCAAATGTATGTTAAATATACAATTAAATTTCTTTGTAATGGTGCATATAATAAAATGCTATTTATATGCAAAAGTATGCCACTGTGAATATAAAAAATTAATTGATAATTAATTAAAATACATATAATATTATAAAAAGTGAATGTTCAATGATTCGCCTTAATTATCTTTGTATATGAGCTAAAACCTCAACTTGTTTTCTGTGTATGTAGAAATAGAAAATAAAAGAACTATATAGAGATTAAGTTTCAAACTATCTTAAGGTCTCAGTAAAAATAAACATAATTGAAGGATGACTTAAAAATAAAGAATTGCCGTAAATTACATTAACTGTTACAGTTAAATAATTACATAATTCCGCATTACCACAATACAACTAAAATTAGCGAAAATTTTATGTTTTACATTGATATCGAAAGTTGAACTTCAGGTTCTACGGAATCCCAGAAAGAGGCAGACATTCAAATAGAGTGAGAGCAATGCTTGACTACACAGTGAAGAAAACTCCATGAAACACCCTCTCTCCTCTTTCCGACAGTTACCCGGAAAATCACTACTACGCTTGCGCAAGAATATCCGTGATATACGTCACAGACAGCTCACTAGTTCAAATGGGGAAATATTTCAATTTGCAAATAAATATTAAGAAATACAGCCAACATCCCTGTTAGGTAGGCTCAGCCTTACAGTTTTAATGAATGTTTTTCCCTTTATAAACACAAATCTTATCCTAAGAGTACAATAATTGCGCTATCTTTAATAGAGATTCTTTAAAATACAGATTAATAAAGAGTCCTATCAACATGGGTGCAATCCAGGAATAAGTATTGACACCAGAGTCTTGAGCCTGATCACTCTGGGTGTATTTTAAGTGTTCGTCTTTGCTTTGAATGTACAGCATGGCGAGCCAAAACAGTGAAACAGTCAATCTGTAGGCTTGTTTTTGCACTAGAGCGTCGAGTTTAGACGTTGCTTTCTGTGCCCATTTGTATAGTACTTCACCCACAATTGGTTCGTCAGTTACCATACCTGCCTCCTAAGCCCAAGATCGCGGGTTCAAACCCGGCCAGGACCGATGGATTTTTTCCACCGTACTAAATCTTAAGTATGGTTTCCTTCGGAAGGGAAGTAAAGCCGTGGATCCCGTGTCGTACATTTACGGCACGGAAAAGAACCTCAAGCTTGAAAGAGAGGCCTCTGAGCAAAATTTGTCGGCCGTTTCACGCCCTGAGTTGAATGGGACGCTGATGACCTGAGATGTTAAAGAGCGTCCGTAAATAAACCAAATTAAACAGTAACAATAGCCTTAAATAACAGTGCAGAAATTTCACTATGTGATGATTTTATTATTCACATGATGTCATTAAATTGCAGCTGCATGTTTTAGTTGTGGGCGCACGTAGAGTACACGTGGCAACAGTGCATCCCATTAACCTGTACTGTCTTCTAAGGATGAGACGTGGTATACAAAAAATATTAGAAGCAAGGAATGTTTCACTCTAAAGTTTTTCCAAATCTACTGCACAATGAGAGACAAAATGTCCTGGTTGAGAGCAGGACAACTTTTACAATCATCCAATAATTTACCGATAGATCAAAAATCCATTAAGGCTTGAAAAATATGCCTAGGAGGTACTACAATTATTAGAACCATTTTTTTTTTTTTGTAATTTTCGGCCATTTTTCTATTTAAGGTAAATTTTTACAGTTTTAGTTCACTTATTTGTCGTTTGTTTATTTATAATCACATACTTAATTTCTTTTTAGGTATAACTTATCTTTTCCAAATTACTATTGTCTTCCACGTTTAAGAAAAACTAGGCTGAACGTTTTAAATCAGACATGTCTTTACTTTGAAATAACTGCAGTAGTAGGAACAGGTGTTGGGTCTTGGTATTAAGTTCACAGCTCTACTTAGTAATTTGTCAGGAAGTGTTATTAAAACCGCCAGTCACACTTTCTTGGAATTAAGGGATAAATTAACACAATGGACAACCAGAGCCTTTCATCACGCAACTATGGGCTCAGATTGCTGCCGATGTAAACGTTATATGACTCCAGACAGTTATTGTTTTATCCCCCTCCTCCCACAGTTTCTTTAATCGGCATTCCTATGCTCGTGAGAAAAAGCACATGTACGTTCACTGTCATTTACGGCAATTCAGAATAAATTGGCCACGTTTTTACAGTGTTATTGCAAGTGAATGTAAAACTTATGTTTTAAAGTTAGTAGCTTATATTTTATAAAACAATAACACACGTCAACCTACATTATTTTTCATGGGTTTCCAAACATTTAGGTTAATTTTCGGTATTTTTATATAGTTTTCAGTCATTTTATAGGCCATTTTAATAGTATTTTTGGGTCAACAACATCCGAACGTTGGTAATAAAGCACAACACATTCAGCAACAATCCAATTCAAGCTACTCAAGTGCAACTAACGAACGGAAAGTAGAAGATTTAGCGACAGCCTTCTATTCTTTATATACACACACACACACACACACACATTTAAATTTTATGAACATCGCTTCCTTTGTGTAGTGATTAGCGTTGTTGACTCTGGCCGGGAGACCGGGTTCCATTCCCGATACCTGCTTAGAAATAATTCTAAGTTAGGGAGGTTTGAAAAAGGGTGTACCCAGTCTCGTAAGGACATTTGGGAAGCTGCTTTATGGCGTTCTTCAAACTAGGGACCGAGATACCGGTATGCTGATCACATACATTTCTGCAATACTTGCCCTCTATCAATGAAGTCGTAAGACGAAGGTAGAGGAAGAAGAGGTCGCTACAGAGGCCACCGGGCTATAGCGCCAATGAGAAGATGATTATACTCTCAACGATTTTAGTTGTGTAATTATATAATACCATTTAATGAAGCATTTAATAATTTGTAACTCTTCAAAGTCATTGCGGCCTAGTGAAAATTTAAACTAAAGCTCTGATTTTTTGTTTGTTTAATTATCAGGTGAAATGACATTTTTCTGCACAATGTGATTTTTAATTTGCAACATTTTTCCCCCAATATAGTGTGTGTGTGTGTGTGTGTGTGTGTGTGTGTGTGTGTAAGTGTGTGTTTTACTGATAGATGATCTTTATTCTGTAATTCGTTTATATTTCTTTTGAAACGAGTGCCGACTCTTTGAGGGCGAGCAGATTGCAAAGAAACTGTCATATATTACGAAACAGATTTATGACACTGTGTGTCTTGTCAAGAAAGAAGATAGCATTTTATTCGGTTATATTGCCGATATATGTGAAACAGTACGGAATAGTGAATGTAAGAGAAACTTTATATAGCTCTCTTTCAGAAATTTTCAGAGATAACTGACATTTTCGCCGCATTTCCCTTCATGGACAGCAAAAAGAGATATGAACCACACTGAACTAGCTTCATAGACAGAAAAGAGAACCATCAGGGTGATGACAACTCTTTGTACAGAGAAGCAGATTAAAATGTCTTTGACCAGGAAGCGTTATCCTCGGCGAGCGAGACTGTCACAGGGGGTCATGTAATAACTCTCTGCAGCAGACAAAATAGAAGACTCTTTCCCATTCTGCTGCTGTCCGCGCCAGATGTTCAGAGCAACCACAAACTTGGGTTGTTTCGGCGCTATTGGATGGAGTTTTTGGGATGAAGAAACTTCTTCATCTAGACCAGCCTCTGGTGGTCCATAATCACAAATTTGTGCAGTTCCTTTTGTGGTAGGTTCATGTGCGGAAATTCGGTGCTTTGGAAGAGCTGGCGCGCCCACATGAAGAATGGGATACTGCTGAATAGGGGCTAACGGCCGAACATGTTCTGCGCATTACTCTGTCAGCTATCTACTAATTGTTTTATATTTATTTGTTTCTTCGTTCTATAGAGGAAAAACTGCATGAGCGGAGAGTAAAACTGAAAGCTGTAATGATTGATTAGATGAATACACGTAGGTTTTACCCCAATAACCAGAGTGATTTATTTATTTATTTCCTCTCTTTAAATATAAATATACTTACTATAAATAGCACTGTGCTTTAAGACATATATTGTATATTTAAGTATATATTAAATTGTTTATTTAATTATTTTGATACAGAAAATAAATTGATATAAATACATAACTGCTTTTTATGTATTTAATTTGTTTTGTAAGATATATAAAATTTCATTAGTTATTTATGAAATAAAATTAATTTTAGGAATTATTCTAAATACAGTAGTTTTATTCTGTCCAAAGTAATTTTAGTCCTCCACAAATTTCTGTCTTCAGCAACTTCTCTAAGTTTCCTCCTGTTCATACTCCTTCAATATTTATCCATTGTTCTCATGGTTGTTCCCGTGTTTATTATCCTCTTCTCCTGCCTCCGGCACTATACTCCCATATTATCTTCGGGGTTCTTTCTTTCCCCATCCTATTCAAGTGTCTGAACCATTTCAATGTTTCTCTTAAATAATTCAACTCTAATAATTTCTCTATTTTTTATTTTTATTATTTCCTCTTTTTGATTTTTCTTTTTGTCTCAGGCCAATGGTCCATTTCCATAATAGATAAGTTGTTTCTCTAATGTCCAAGATTCTGTTTCATATAACACAAGGTTGTGAATTAATGATTTATAAACTAATGTTTTTGTTTTGTTTAAAATATTCATGCTCCAGAGGTTTTAGTTTAACATGGAAATTATTTCTTTATTCGTGTATGCCTTTTTGATTTCAGATGAGCTTCTACTCGTTTCTAAAATAGAACCCAGATATTTAAATTTATTGACCGTTAATTTAGTCGCTTGGAAAGGAAAGAAAATAAACAATATATATGGGAAAAGATTTTTCCACTGTGTGGAGAATAAGAAATGAGTATTTACCACCTTAACTTACGGAATTTAACATATGTATGAGTCTATGTATGTATATGTATATGCATGCATGTATGCACTAAAAATAAAGTAATATAAGATGGAAAATACTACATCCCTTGTACCTTGTTTCCTACACCGAAACGTATATTTTAGACCTTTTATACTTTATTTGAAAAATTACATGTTTACATTTGTGACATTATTATTGTTAAGTTTTATCTAAATCTAAAACCTAAATAAAATATAAAGCGATTAAAATAATAAATAATAATACCGCGAGGTAATTATGCAATGATACGAAGCTAATCATACAAAAATGTTAACCGTTCTTGGGTGCAATATATTTTGTTTGATAAACGTATGGTATTAGCATGTATAGCCGTTTAATACGACAGTTATAATTATTTGTGTACTTGTAAGTATGTCACAATTACTGCTACTGCTAGTACTATTACTAATACTAAAAAATGGAAGGGGGCAGAGTTTTCTCTACCTGAATGTTATTTTGAAAAATTTTGATAAAATAAAAATGTGTTTAACACTATTCAATCCTGAAATAATCACTATTTCATTTTCCACGATCTTCAATTCAGGTATTTGCATACTTGCTACTAATTTCTTAGCCTCCGCAGCTGCCGTAACAAAAGCTAATTAACAGAATTCTCGGCAACGCGAAAAACAACAAGGAAATCATTTACGATAAAAAATTAAAGATAGCTTCATACGCAAGATTAGACTGTTTAATAGAACTATTCACAATTGTTTACGTACACAGCAGACAGAGGTTAATAAAGATCCTGGGACCTTTATTGATAGATTTGTACCACTGTAGCGCCGCTATTAAGTGGTTCATCAGAAATACTCTCCATTACTAAACCGCATCGTCTTAAAAACTTCCATAGTTTGTTTCACATTAAAACAGTTGAAATTAGATATTAAAGCCACAGTAACAGTTGAAGATAGCTATTAAAACAGACAGCATATTTGATCCTTAGATCTGCAACATTGACGCTGCAACTGTTACAAAAATAACAGATCTTGCAAGGCTTATAATTAGGAGGTTGTGAAACACGTGACTAAAGTGCTAATATGTGGAGAATTAAATGATTTGGCATTTTCATACAAAATATAATTTTTTTATGAATTAGGAAATTTCATCAAAAACGCCCCAAAAAGGGCAAAACATTCTAAATATTATTGTTCCAGTCATTACAAAGAATCATTTTATTTAAGTAAAATCATTGAATGTTATCACACATTTATTAGAAATATTTTTGGTTTAAGTTCTAATACTGTAAATCAATCATGGGCTATCGACGGAACAGTTTATTGTAGACAAACATTGCTTAAATAGGAACTATGAAACTTTTAAACACAAATTTAGCAAACTCCTTAATTACGTAGTTAAAGGTTCCGTAGCAACACTGTTTGTAACCAAAAGATAACTCAGCAAGTGGAAGTCAATGTAATATAAAAATTAGACAATTTTGAATATAAAAAACAATATGTATAAATGAAAATAATATAAAGCATTTAAATGAATAAATTGGAATAAAAATCTCATAAGAAAATAAATACAATATTATGGCTGTTTTTATTTCTGACTTTTTTTTTTAACATTTGCACTGTTAATTAATATTTGTCTTCCTTTCGTCAGCTTTCAAAATGATTTTGATTAAAATTTCTCCCCCCCCCCTCTCTCTCTCTCAATGGTTATGTAGGAAGCTATCTATATGTTTGTGCATTTCCCTGACTTTTTTTACTCAAAAGGTAAAGGTGTAACATCCATTTTGACTCACGATAATACAGTACCAACTTTCAAGAGAATGCTTAAGTCTTATTTCCCCTACAAGCTTCACCAACATAGTTAAAACAATAACTCTAGAGGAATGCATTTTTTGTTAAGTACCTATCATTTGCATGCGATATTTTGCACAATATCAATCTTCGAGCTAGGACGCGCAGTTTTAACACAGCAAAAAGTGTACAAAATTTGCCCAAAATTAGCACAAGTGAGGACTTCAGGGTGTAAAGGAAAACATTAGCAGTGAAATAAATAAAATTAAATTCTATTAAATTCTATAAGGCATTCTCGTAACTTAATTTATTTATTTAATGTACTTTCAGCTAAAAATTTGAAAAATTTCTATATGTACCAAATAACTTAGATGGCTAAATATGACGAATATAATTAAGTTTGTTTTATTTTATTTAATTAGGTAGGTTGTTCGCTTTAAATTAAGATCATATTATGAATATAAAATACGTGGTATTATTTGTTAACTTTATAAAATTTAGACGATTTCCTATTATTGCTAAGAGATCGTTAAGATAATTAATTTAAAATAATGGAGACTCCAAGGATTAGGTTTGGAGTCGAAAAGGAAAATCGGAAATAATGTTGTATAAATATATCAGCTAAAATATTAAAAAATAGCAAAAAAAATGTTTTTCCCTTTTGTTAATTTAGATTTTAAAGTAAATCGAATAAATATTTTTGTAATAGTATCCACGGTGTACTTTTAGGATGTGTATATTGTCTAACTTATTTAAGGCGATCTGGAGTTTTGCGTTTCCACACAAAGAAACTCAAGACAGATAACATGGAAAAGAATATCTGTAAATAACAGCTATCATCTTTTTCGGTTAAAGAAATAGACGGAAAATGCCACAGCAGTTGTATGGAGTGCCTTTGAAGTTGGCCTTTCTCCTCACTTCAGCACACGAAACTAGGAACACAAGGAATGGTAGAGGGGAGAAATATCTGCTTCTGGTTTGTATCTTGCGGAAAATCAGAGCAAGTGGAAGCAAAACGCATTTAAAGCAAAGCATGCTGAGAATCTAAGCATGTTGCCTGCGTGAGCTTACCCCTACCCATAGCTTGTATTTTGGCAATGGCCCTAATTGCCGACCACAGGGGAGGCGACCCGTGTTATTGGCCCCCCTCTACCTAGCAATCTGGTGCCAAACATAAGAGTGTATGAGAATATGGGGTAGGGAGCATTATATCGTACACCTAAGTATCGTACGTGGCTCTTGGCAAACATTCCCTCGTAAATAAATGCCAATACCTTCATCTATTCTCAGCACAAGATGCCCTCGTGGAAGAGAAAGAATGGCAAGGAAACAGATGAATGTTTAATAAACTTAAACTGTCCCATAATAAATATCTTCCATTATACAATTGTAAATTTTAATGTGCGAATTGTTATTGAAATGTACAATGAATACTTCCTATATAAATACTTTCCAAATTATAATTTTAAATAAAAGTTGACACAGGAATAAAACAATTCGTGCCCATTTCTTACTATTTAAGATAAAAAAGTATTCTATTTGTAGCTGTATCATTATTAATTAAACTAATTGTTAAACTTATTAATAATCAAGTTATACAGCTAGGTTATTTGAGTTACGGGCCGTAGAGTGCGATTGCATACTTGGAGAAGCCAATCGTCAAGGCCATGTAATACATGTGCAGGTAGCAGCTTTAGAGGCTTTGGCAGCACGAGAGGTTGTGCGTTATGTGCTATTTGGTGCTTTAATAGTGTAATAATTGTTTTTCGTTAGTTACGTCGCTAGAAACATAGTTTGAAGAAAGTGTTTTTATGTATGATACATATGTGAAAACGGATTCTTGTGGAGAAGCGGTAAGGTGACTTGCAAGATAATACCCTAACAATCCTGTTTCAAAAGAGAAAATGCTCGCCAGTTTTTCTTTTTAATGATATGAGAGATGATCTCTCATTGACAAGGAACGTTTTCTGAAACACCGTGTTCTTAAGAAAGAACAGTTAAATGAAATACAGATATTTCCCAAGCAGACGTCGGCAATGCAGTGCCGCTGAGGGGCATCGCTTTCAACATCTCTTATAATACTAGTTAGTTCTTATTTTTATTCTTGTTGTTATCAGTTTTAAATACAGCACCAATTTATACTTTCAATAAAAATATAAAAATAAAAATATCAACTTTAAGCACAGCGATAATATTTTTCTTTATACGGTTGCGACAGCTGCAGTATATAGTAAATAGAGATAGCCTCATGTGTTGGAAAATATAAAATACCCACTGTGAGTCTCAGTAATAAACTAAGTAACTTCTAGTATTATATCACACATTATGTTACGGCAGCGTAACATTTTAATGAACAAATATTTCAATATGGAGAGGCTATAAGATCACCATGGTATGACCTTCTAAATCAGGCATCATCAAAAAAGTCGTTGGTTTGTGATTTTTAAGCACAGAAACATGAAGAAATAAGTTATCACTTTTGCATGCCCGTCTAAATTATGCATAATAACAAAGTGATTAGGAAAAGCTGAATACTACATCCAATGTTGTAATTTCGAGAATATTATAGACGACATATTTCGTTTATGTGACGTCATTTTAAATGGACCGGTGAAACGAAACAAAATGCTGACTTTTTACCAATCACAGGGATATCTCAGTGAAATTATCGAAAAAACTACGTAAAGTCCGTTTTATCCACAATGTGCATTTGACTTGTGTCAGTATAGCCAACTCTATCTCCACTATATAATTCCTGGACACGCATCACTGACCACTTTTCCGTGTTTTCAGTAATATTGTAAATTTAACGAACTTAACGTGTATTCACTCAAGCAATTGTTTTTGCGTATTCAGCCAAATAATTTGAAAACATTTTATAAATTATGCAAAAATATTTGCCTAAGCAACCATAAATAAACACGTTGTTCAGAATGTTAAAATGTTTTCTCTGTTAATATTAATAAATCTAACGGTAGCGATTGTAATAGTCGACTTTCGTCTATTTCATTCTCACGGTTTGTAATAGGTAGGTATTCATAAGTATAATATTTTACACAACTGCTAATAATCTGTGGACGAATTTCAAATATGTGTTAATTTTATCTTATTCTATACATGAAATAGTCCCAAGCCCGTATTTGGGTGTTCTCTATTGACATGTCGGTCCTGGTGGTGTAGTGGTAACCATACTTGCCTTTCAAACCCAAGGTCGCGGGTTTAAATCCTGCCAGGATCGATGGTTTTTAGGAAGTAAAAAAGGAAGTAAAACCGTGGGTCCCGTGTCGTACATTTACGGCACGAAAAAGAACCTCAAGCGTGAAAGAAGAGGCCTCTGAGCAAAATTTGTAGGCCGTTTCACGCCCGGAATTGAATGGGACGCTGATGACCTGAGATGTTAAAGAGCGTCCTTAAATAAAACGAATCAAAAAAAATCTATTGACATTGTTGACAATAGACATTCGTCTGTTGCTTGAAAAGGTTAAGTGTTCATAATATAAATGTACAATTATCACAATATTGTAAGCCAAGTTTACGGGAATTATATTTAAATTCTTATTTTATTAGTGAAATAGTCCTAATAAATATCACTGGAGAGTCCGAGTTTTCCAGAATTTATTGGCAATCTCAGAGCCTCTTGAGATATTACTTGTGATAATTTGTACAGTGTTCGAGTATCGGATATTCAAAATGCAAAATGAGGACTGCGGAATTAGCGCCATCAAATTTGATGCCCAGTAATTAAGTGGTATATAAAAAAAGCGTGAATCAAATAAGTGAAGTAACTTCACATCCTTGGAACAACGTGAGAAATAAGTATTGCATACGTAAATAGAGAATAACACAAGCTAAAATGTGAGTATCAATTTTAGATTTATTGCTTATTAGTGTTAGGTGTAAAATTATGTCATGAAAGATGAATGTAAATCATTAATTTCTTACTGAATGAAGTTTGTACATTGAAAACGTAAATTCTATTCCGGTGTGTAAACTGAACAGCAAACAGCAGTGCTTAATTTAACTTTTTAATTTGATTTCTTTATGCACAAGAATTTTAAAAACTCGACTTAAGCACTAACAAGAATTGGGCCACTTGCAACTTAAAGCAATGTCATCGAAAAACATGAAATGCAAATAAAAGCTGAGTTGAGTTCGTGTGTATTCTAAATCGCTGTTAAAGATAAATAAACGTGACCTTATTTGAACCGAAAATGAAGCACGCTGTGGTTTCCAATATTGAATTATATCGGTGAAATAAAATATCATAAAGAGAGTCCGGTAAGGTAAATTAGTTGAGATAACTGATATTTTGTTATCTCAAATGAATGACTAGAATGACTACAATAACTGTACGAATATTGTATAAAAACGCTGTATATGCGTTAGGTGCCACAATTGTTGACTGTGGACCAAAAAAACATGTAAGAATTGCCATTCAATACAGAGTCTCAGAAAGCTGCATACCATTCTGCTGTACTTTTTGTGTTTATTAATGACCATGAACGAAACTTGGATCCACCATTACCCAATGAGTCAAAGGTAGTGGACAACGATTAGAGCGAAGATGGTTTTGTCAGCTGGAAAGTTTGACATTCCCAAAGAATAACCTGATAAATGATTTGGAAAAAAGGTAAAGTAAAACAGGAGCATATAAAGCAGCAATGTTTGAACATTTTAAAGATAATGGTAGAAAAACATGGAGATCGTCACTCTTTCAGCAGGACAAGTCACCTGCAAATCCACAGTCACGATAGTAAAGAAGTAAGAGTTGTGTTTGGAAGCGATATAATTCTTGGTGACTTTAATTTGGAATCCACAGCGCGCTTCATTTTCGGTTCACAAATGGTCACGTTTACGCTAATTTGTCTTTCATAGCACGAACTCAACTCAGGTTCGTGTTTTTCCATGACAGTGAATTCAGTTGCAGTTGTGTTTGGAACTGATCGGTGAAAAAATTATCATCTGGAATCAATCTCACTCCCGTTAACGCACCAAGACATTTAGCTCGATAAAAATACTTTTAAAATGATGATGATTATTATAATTGTTCATTTTTTGATGGTATGAAAAAATTGGATACACTGGACTTTGGAGACTACGTTGAAACTTAAAATTTATATTTTCCCATAAAAATTTTTTTATTATTATTTGCCATACTTTTCAAACGTTCAACCACTTTAATATTTTTATTATTTGCAATACCATCATCCCAAATACCTGCTGTTATCGTTAACTATTGAGATGTCCATCTTCAGTTTGTGCCTGGGTTGTAAATAAACTGTGGCATCATTGTTATGTTGTGGCATCATAATTATATTGTAGAAATTGCAGGAATAATCACATTACAGACCCTCGATATAAATTCTTTCTTTGTCTTGCACTGTTTGTCCATTCCATGGTATTCGTTGATGAGGGTGTTATTGTCGATGTCCCTACTGAGCATAGCAAGGGAAAGCTGGTTAAAATCCCTCGCAAGTATGGTGAATGCTCCAAGATCTCCCAATGCCAATTGGTCAACAATTGGGTTACCGTGTCTGCCATGAGACAAGGCGGTTATGTCCCTCAGAAAGTACGGACGTTTGAGACATGGTGGTAGATGGTACTGGAGGAATCTTTGGTAAGCCCAATCTTCTAACTTCTCACTGCGAACACGAAACGCTTCGATCCACCGATACTATAGAATGTCGTTGCCACATTCAGTTCATTATGGCATTAACATGCATTTTTGCCATGGGCCAACAACGACGAACACAAGTAATATCACGAGAGGGTCTGAGATTACCGATAAATTCACGGACGTAGTGAATCTGGAAAGTTCAGGCCCTGAAGTGATATTTATTAGGAGTATTTCACGAATAAAATAAGAATTTAAATATAATTTCTCTAGAATTGGCTTACTAATATGTATAATTGTATATTTGTACTACATTTACAAGTAATTTTGCGACAGAGGAATGTCGATTGTCAGTAATGCCAATAGAAAAGAAAAAAATACGAGTTAGGTCTATTTCATGAATAGAATAAGAATAAAAGTGATACATGTATTTGAAATCACAAAATATTAAAGATTTATGGATTTTTCATTGAAAGTATAAAATGCCGAATGAAACCCAGCAGCAATGAGTATATTATTAAAGCCGCATGACAACTTTTACGGCCTTATAGAATTTGCATAAAACTATCTCTTAATGCATGTTCAAAATTTTGTACAATAGCATTAAACAAGAAATGTTGCCCCCATAATTTGATGTCATAAAATGATCGGAATATTTTATTTCCTGAAGGTGCAACGGAACATCCATATTTGATCCCGTACAATTAATTAACTCAGATCAAGAATTAATCCGGTTTAATTAATTTCCATAGATTAATATTTCATGATGCATTTATATAGAATGACGTAGATTGTTCAAGAACCAGAAATCTCTGCTGTAAAGGTGAAAACTTTCATGTCACACAATGAAGTGACTTCCTAGTGCCATGAGCCAGGTTACTCATTCAATAGTTAGGGAACCTTTATTTTCATCTTCGTAACATAAGCCCTTGAAAAAGACTAATGAGTAGCTTTCACCTTGGGTAACCGTCCCTTAAAAAGAGAAATTTTCGCTGCCTTAAAACGTCTCTAGCTATACAATGAATTACGTCTGAGATCTAGTATTTCAACATTTCCTTTCGACAAACTTCTAGCGGCAAGTGATCAAGCCAATCAAGAAAGAAATCTGATGACGAGTCTGCTATATTCAAAATTTGAATTCTCCTAGAAGATGCGTAGAAAGTCTAGTAAAAGCATTTTTGAAGGCTTTTTACAGTCAGTTGGCTTGGGCAGGCGAGACAGGACGGGTAGCTTCGGAAAGCTAGGAAACAATTCGCTTCGGGAAGTGAGGTAGGGCAGTTCAATTTAAATAGTGAGAAATATAACTTTTGAACAGTAAAGCTCAATTTGCTTAAAAGATATCAAAAGTGGGATTTTGTGTATGCAATGCGAACGACTAGAGAATTTGTGGGTGGAACGACCGGAAATATTTAAAACTCTCCCATCCCCTTGATAATGATATGAACGTGTCGCCAAAATAAAAAGAATAATAAAATTAATAATTTAGTCCATTGTGAAACTTTAATTCGCATCTTCCACTGTGCTTTCTTTAGTGGTTTTCCTCTCCCTTCCTCCCCTGGTAACTTTCGAGAAAAGCTTTGAAGCAATTTCAGCATCCCTGAGACAATCGCGGCAGCAGGAGGGTTCAACGCAGACATCTTTCGTGGCATTAGCAGTGACATACTACATCAGATCCACTCCAATTCACATCAAAATCAATTAATCCAAAACCTTTCACAATCCGCCGCAAAAGTTATAATTTACAAGTATCCTTTAAACATCATGACGACACTGTACTAAAAAATTACAAATTTTCAGAAACACTTTTTATTTCCTATTTGACAGTACCTAGACAATCTTGCTTCGGCTGCCATTGTTCCCTAGTATTTCTGAAATATTTGTTCAGTTTACTTTGTTGTTCTATTTTGTGGGTCATATGCAAAAACAGTTAACAGCAATGCTGTACATTTGAAGCTCAAATTCTACAAGTAACCAAATATTGTGGCGCAGCTGGACATCCCTGTTTCAGTCTGAAAGACAAATGAGCTACTAACTCCTGCTTCAACTTATATTACAATGGTCAAGGTTGTCCAGTTCATCCAATAGTCCATTCCATGTCTTTTTTATTGCTTATGTTGCGTGTTTAAGTTTCGATTTCAGAGCATCACAGATGAAACTGACAGCTAAAGTATAGCATATACGCTTCTCCTGTCATCCTTGTTTCAGCGCGATCAAATTGACACTTTACCTGTCAGGGAGAAAGATTGGAAAATTTTATATTTTGTAAAGCAAAGCTCAGGAGAACATACTGGCTTTAGCATAGATCCAAGTTGTTGCATAGGTTTAATGAACCTAATGCTTCCACATTGTGAGCGTAGCTGTCGCTTTGCTGACCGCTACCTGTAGAGTTCCAATGACAACCTTTTATCTACGTGTTTTTCTCATCGTGTACAATCCCCAGGCGAGAAACCTTTCCCTTTCTCTTCTCCCCCTCCTACCTAAAAGTACTGTTGGCATGTTTACAACAGGACAGAGCAATATAAAAACTAGCACGGTGTGACCTCTTGCTAATTGTTCGTGAAACAGAGCGCATTTACTCTGTAGAGATTTCAGTTCAAGTTTATGTTTATGGAAAAAGCGTAAATCTTTGATTTTTTTTTTTTGCTTATGCAGCTTTAACACTGTTGTATAATGCGAATTTTTCATAAATATTTCAATGGTACAATGGTATTTGTATATATTTTCTGAAAAAGCAGTGCATGGCACTTTTATATTTTCCAGGATGAAATTATGGTTTGATTATTACTATTAAAGGTTCATATTTTCATATCATAATATATAGTATGCAAGTTTTAAATGACGTAAATGCTTTAAAAATAAAAAAAAAATATTAATAATGGGTGTGAAGTTGTGTATTTTTTTTCTGATAATTTTAATTTTTGAACTTATATCGTTTCCCACCGAAGTGATCAAATGTTGAAAAATAGTTTTATGATATCTGTCATTTGTATATGGAAGTTATAATAGTCAGATTTCTTTAATGCTTTCTGAGGTACACTCATAGTGAGTAGAACTACCTAGTGTATATAAATCGATTACTTAAAGTAATAACCCTATTAATTAGAAGTGTTATGTATACTGTCTGAAATTATTTTAAAATCAGAGAGAGAGAGAAAAACTTTAAAAAGTCAGTTAAATACACATATATTATTGTTGGAACCATTTTATAACAAATGAATGCACAAAAAATTAGATTTTGTGGCTACATAGGGTTCTTAAAATTTGAAATATTTGGTGTGATGGTATTCCTTCACAGTTCCGAAAGATTGAGGTCATGGTCTTCTGGTTGACTGAGTGACCTTGGCCTTTAAAGGCGGTGGTTCGCCAGGTTTACGCCACACCCATTGATTTTCTTTTAGACAAAAGATCATAGTAGAGGACCACAGTTTCATCTCCTGTAACAATGGTATGCAGAACTTCTCTCGTTGCCACGGCAGAGCTCCAAAAATGCCTGACAACAGATGACTTGTTGCTGCTTTTAGACTGAGGAAAGAAGTCTAGGCACCCATCTTGCACTAACCTTATTCCTGTTTAAATGTTCATAAATAATTCCAAGGACTATTGTTTTAGAAAGGCCCAACCTTGCTGCTATTTCGGTAAATTTGAGTCGCCGGTCTTCCATCATTTCTCCTTCCACAAGAGCGATGATTTCAGCAGTGAGCACAGCCAAGGGCCGACCTGCACGCTCTTCGTCTTCAATGCTTTCTCTACCCTTTCAAAAAAGTTTGGCCCATTATTTTACAATAGAATATGAGGGGGATGCTTCCCCATATTCACCGTCCAATCGTTGTTTAATTTCATTTGGAGTAAGTCCTTTTGTGAAGAACTTAATAACAGCTCAATGCTCTATTTTGAATATGTCACAATCTTCTACACATGACCTTCTTTATGCAACTATATCTGAATAACTGAACAGAGCGGATCAGATGTTAGAACTGCAATTGCAGGTATGAGGCCAGATAAGGGTTTTGTGAAGGCGATAATCCCCATCGGCGCGGCCGGAAACTTATGGACCTAAGCTCGTAAATCCGTAAGAGTGACTCAGAGTTGTAAACAAACCTAACGAGGCATTGTTGCTATACCTAAATTCAGAATATTTATAGTTAAAAGTTTTAAATTAATATCATTGCATTCACGAATATCTATTACTCATTCTCTCCGCTGTCTCTCTGTCACGTGTCAACACTAACGTGCTGGAACGGACAGTTTGCCTGCAAGTATCTCCAGTTTTCAGTTTCCTTACAATCAAACACTATATGTTCTAAGTCTTCTTTGCCTCCACATAACTGGCATTTCCCTTGTGCAAAGCCTCCTCTTTCACCTGCTAACTTCCACATGTATGCCCTCGTCAATGTTATATCCTCTCTTTCCTACTTATTGCATTTTCTTATAGAAAATGTTAAATATTTGGCATTTTTAGAAAAGTTTCTCTTTAAAATACACAAAATTAAACTATACACTGCAATAATAAAATGTACAATTATACTTTGCATCCATTTTTTGAAGATTACCTCATAGTATGTAACCAGTATTTATTTGATCAAGTGACTGTTATTTCATTATAAAGTATTTTAAATAGCTGTATTCACTTTAAGATGTTTAAATATGCATTAAAGTACAAAATGGAATAATTATCAGTTTTTTTTAAATATGGATGGTATTAGAAAGAGCTTGTGAAAATTAAAATATCTTATAAAAATAAATTTTACAGTGCGGTTGACGGTTTCCGGTATACTGCACATGCATGGCCTTTATTGTAGAGATATGGACTCGCACTGTTTAGCACACTCCGGCTGCATCGTCGCATATGAAGATACTGTACAAGAGGAAATGATTCATCCCAGATCTAATTTTTCGCTTCCTGTTAAAGACACCAGTAAAGTCTTACCTTATTGTATATAAGTAAGGCATCTATATGAATTAGGTAAATATTTCTAAGTGACCACAAGAGAATGAAAAAAAAAATGAATTGCAAAAGCAAACCCTTAGAACGAAATAATATTTAATATAGAAATATTTACAGCAAACAGTTTATCAAGAGCGTTCACTTAATATTAATTTGGTTAATTATTAACATCAGTCCGCCAATTAACTGCAATTGTCAGGAAATGTTTAATCACTCGCTTAGCTCTAACAAGTGAAATGAGAAATTCTTTGTAGCCCCTGTTCCCAAACACATATACGAGTTACAATCAGTTTGGACGGTTCCCCTAACGGCCCATTCATCTCACTTTTACACCGCCTAGTAAACTAATGCGAACGACTACCGCTGCAGAGTTATGTTCCTTTAGTACTTTCCCAAAGGAAGCTGCAGGTTCAATAAAATTTATCTTAAAGAATCACAAGAATCATCTTGGTTTCTAACGGCTGAAACTCTCAATAAAATTGGACTTTTAGAAGTTCTTACACTTTTCGCTGCAATGCAGAGATGCTGGTGCCTTTCCTTAGAAATTCTTAAACGACATTCCAATGCGAAAAATTTTTGCAACAAATGTAGAAGACAAAAATCTGTTATAACATAAAATCTTTACTTGGGAAGTGCTTATTTCTGAACAACGGAGTTCATCCTACAGCACACAACCTTCATTCTGGACTGTTGCCAACAGAGGAGAATGTGCACTAACTGAAATTATCAAAAAAAAAAAAAAAAAAAAAAAAAAAAAAAAAAAAAAAAAAAAAAAAAAAAAAAAAAGCCCTTAGGACGAATTTCCACACAAATTAGTCATTTTTGGATTTATTTATTATGCTGTACATATAATGTGTCTAGAAAATATATTAAAATAATAGATACCTGTAATTAAAGCTCAAAATCTGTCAATTCAGTTTGTTGTTATACATTTATAATAAATACTGGCAAAATATTAGCTGTTTTATATTTCAACTTTTGTTCTAAGTTTCTTATACATAATATAAAAATTTCCATCCGTATTATACTTAATATCATGGCTTAAAGATTTTTCAGAGATGAAAAGGGGATGGTTTCATGGATATTAGATGAGCAAAAGCTTGGTGGACTGTCCACCAAGCTCGCGGTCACGTCGACTACATGCCCTTCTTTGTTTGAGCGTATGGGATACAAACATGTAATACTGAGAAATAACATGAGAGTTTATTTTTTGCATGAATGTGGTGGTAATTCGGAGAAATTCTTATAGCTGTAAAATTTAATTTTAGCCTATACGTTTTGTTCATTGTACTAATGGAAAGTTTGCGTTGTGTTCCTGCGTATAAATCCAGCATATATGCTATTGGTAATTCAGCATTTAGATTAACTAAGGATAAAGAAACGAGGGAGTAAGGAACTAGAATAAACATACATACCTAATAACATTTAATAATGCATTCACTGAAATAATATTATAATATGTGCGGAATATATCAAAGGCGGAATATTAAAGCACAGTGATTGATTAAATTATAAGTTTAGTACAAAGCATACTATGACTTAAAATACTTAAAATACTTCCCGTTTAATCTATTTGTATTTACATATACATACACAAATTTTATCCAATTTTATTAAAGATTGGATATAATATACACACAAAATCTTGCATAAGTCCCCTGGCTATATCTGCGTAAAACTGGTATTTAGTTGGAAAATGATTTACACATTTGTCTATATATACACACACACATTTATTGATAGGAATTAATAACACACATACACTCGCACAATATGGCATAATAGTCCAGGTTATGTTTGCCTAAAGTTGGTATTAATTAGAAAAAAGTAAACATACTTGTTTATTTTTAAACAGGGCTTCCGTTTTTTTTTCTTATAGAAAATATAGTTTTTAGCATTTATGTACATTTATTGATATGAAATGAATAATAAATACACATACACAAAATTTTGGTTAATTCTGCTTAAAGGCGGCAGTTAATTAGAAAATTTAAACATCTGTTTATTTTAAACAGGGATTTTACGCATTATCTTTACATAAAATAAAGTGTGAAATTAATTTAGTGATAAAATTAATAATACACACAAAATCTTGCACAAGAGATCAAGTTAATTGGTATATAAAAATAGGCCACCAGACGCACAGTGTTTTTAGTATCATTCAAGAATGTTGGTCATGTATAAGAGAAACAAGTACACTTCAGATATGCTTTTAACTACTTTGTCTATTGTACTGTAGGCCTAAGTACAGCTAATACAATACTTCACAAGTCCAATATAAGCAAGCTTGTGAATGTGTTTTGTTTTCGTATTTGCACGTTAACAATGTGCTATATGAAAGCTAAAAGTTGATATGGGTTTCATTTATGGCGAATGTCACAAGTTACAGCAAAGTAAAATCCTGATCTAGCCATAAATTCTCATCGGATAAAATTCGACTTGCAGTATTGTTCCCACGCAATCACTTTACAGCATATATCAATTTTCAAGATCACAATTTTGAACTTGTGCCAGGTATGCTGTGTTATTACTTGATATAAATTATTTCATCATGAACCCGGTCAGGACCGATGGATTTTTTCGGGCGTAAAAATCCTAAGTATGGCTTCCTACAGAAGGGAAGCAAAGCCGTGGGTACCGTGTCGTACATTTACGGCACGAAAAAGAACCTCAAGCCTGAAAGAGAGGCCTCTGAGCAAAATTTGTCGGCCGTTTCACGCCCTGAGTTGAATGGGACGCTGATGACCTGAGATGTTAAAGAGCGTCCGTAAATAAATTAATCAATATTTCGTCATTTATCTTCAATGTCTTCCAGTGACCCTCAGACATATGTAATGTATGCTTCTTCGCTCTATTAAAGGGTAAATATGAAGCATATCAATGCATTTGAAATAAGAAAATTGATTTTATATCTCTTCGATAACTCCACCTTTAAAAAAACTAACTAATAAAATACTTTTGTCTGAAATCAATAAAAATTACCATGTTTATAGTGCATCACCCTGTATACAGATATCTCAGGATAGATAAGCATGCCAATGGAGTAAAAACACGCAACAAAGTGTAATTATAGAATTCTCACATAAAGGTATGCTGAAAGAGCAGATTCCAACACTGACACGAAATTCATCACCTTCGAGTATCTCTCAAAGAGATAGAGGTGGATAAGCCATATAGAGGAATCTTCAGCGGCAAGTTCCTCGTTACAGTGTTCGTAATGCGGTTGCCCTGTAACAGATAACGTGTCTGAACCAACAGCATCCAATACGGAAGCGGTTAATTATTACCCCTTCCCTTCGAGATGGACAAGAACAGTAGAGCAAGAGATTGCTTAACCTCAACAGAGTTTGATTTTACTACGGGACAACTCAATCCGACAAGGACCAACAGCGATAGCGATTCCAATACTACCAGACAATTCACTACCCAGGCATCCAAAATTCTAAATGTAAACAAAACAAGTGTTGTGTTATTCTATTACTTTGTGTACAGTATTTTCCAAAATCATAATTAACGGAGAAGCATTTTAAAAAAAAGTTAGGGCAAATAAAATTTTATTTCATCAATAATATTTTAAAATCACCATACGTATATGTTTAAACCCTGAAGACACATGATGCATCACAATTCAGACGCAATTAAAAACATTAACATTTTTGAATTCAGTGTTTTACTGGCAACTATATAAATAGAGTAAAATATATTTCAGCGAATAAATACATTATCTGAATTAAACTTTAATTAATATTTAATTAGATGCTTGAAAGGATTTCCATTTACAATCTGGTAATGGATAGAAATTTCTTTTACATTATCCATTACTATTGGTAATATTTATTTATCTATACTCTTGTTGCATATATTTTCAATTACTGAAAGGGGTAGTAAAATTTGCCAAATTTAACTTTTTGTTGCTTATTATAAAAATGTAGTCTAATATATATTAGACTACAGGTTTTAGAAAGAAATTATATATATATATATATATATATATATATATATATATATATATATATATAATTTCTAAAACCTTATATTGACCATTCTGCATTGTATTAAGAACAAGGAAAACATTACCTTGTCATTTGCGCACATTGAGAGAGATGTTTGTAATATTGAAAAGATAAGTTTCATATTTTGTTATACGATGAACTCTTTTATTTCGAAAGTGGATAATTCGAATAGCAGTTTATTTAACATAAACTTCCCATTAAAAATAACGCTAAGACTTCCTATTAAACTAAATTTTTCTATATTTATTTGAATAGTTCGAAGGCAAAACTTTGTTTATTCTAAAAGCAGGCCTTAATTCAGATTTTCAATTTATGCTGTACTAAGAATTTATAGCAGTGGTCAGAAATCAACTAGAATAATGCATTTCAACTGTTTACGGTTATGCAAAGTCAGTTGTAAGGAAGTAATAGTTTGTTCGATGGTACTATATTTCATCCTGTTGTCAACAGTGTGATTTTCTATTGATGTGTGGCGTCTATTACAGCTTAACATTATAGATAGATGTTCTAAAAGAAGCGGGAAATGTGTGAGGAAGAAATGAAACATAGCTATAGACTATCAAATATTAATAAACACATGATGTTTTTGCTAATTTGGAAGTGGAATAATTCGATTTTTTTTCTTTCTATTCCCTAAAGTTCGAATTAAAAAGTTCACTTTTTATTAATAAATAAATAAATAAGATACATTTGGAAGAATGTGATATATTTAGGGCACTAAACATCAAAAATTGAAAAATAAAACTAAATCAGAAACAACAATAACATCATTATATACGGCAGTGCAATATGTGCTCCCACAAAAAGAAATCTATCAAGGGTACTAAGTATAAGATCTTAAGAAAAAGAAAACATGCACAAAAAGATAAAATAATAAAGTAAACTACTAGGCAAGAATTGAACGTAAAAGAAATAAATAATAAAATAACGAAAATATTAACTTCAGCACATATAAGAATAGAAAATAAAATAGTATCAATACTGACATACCATTACTATCCAAAGTTGCCTGTGGAGATGGAATAGACAAATGTCTAAATTGTAAGAGATGAAAAAAGAAGAAAGAATGAATAAAAATCACAGATCCACTCTCTTATTCTGAATATAGTGTACTTAAATTACATTATTCTTAGTTTTAAATTTGAATTGTTTTTAAAGTTTATGGGAAGCATTCATTTCATCAATATTATTTTAGAGTTTTAAAAAATACTTTCATAATTAATGTAAGAAAATCCGTAAAAAGTTAAACTTGAAGGAAAGCCCACAGATTTCTTGTAACGAAGTCTGCAGTTAAGTGATCGATATTCCTCGTCTTTGTCTAGTTTCGGGTTATGTGTATATCAGTGTTATTAATTACAGTAGTTAAATAACTTTTACTATAGTTTGTTGTATTGAAACGTTACTACTAGAAGAGAGAAAAAATTAAGTGCTAGGATAAACCCCGGATTTACGATGTCAGAAACATGTAACTGTAGACACAAACCATTTCGAAAAAGTCCTATAAGGCACACATTCATTATAAATAAATAAAAATAATAATATGTGCCCGTTATTACTCATCAAAGCTGTGCGAATAGAAATGTGAGGGGAAGTTTGCCAACGACAAAGCCAGCGGCTGGGGCGACTTGCGTCGAGCTGTGGACGCAGGTCACAAATAACGGTTTGTGTATTCATTTTTACTGATACATGGAAAAAAATATTTTGGGTACTAAGTTATAGTTGTGTTTATATTAAATTTGCATATGGCATATGTCCACTACGTATATATTTATATAGGTAAAGATATCGAGCAAATATATATGCTTTATTATTTGTCTTTTATCTGTGTGTTTGAGGTTCCATACAACAATTGGGTTTTGAGTGTCATTCAAGATGGTTGAATGTCAAAGCTGAACGATACTTTATGTCTAGGTATTGTATGGTTTTTACATTATTTTTGGAAAATACTGCTCGTCGAATTTCATCTGTACTTATTACAGATCAAGCAAAGACAAATTGCGAAGGTGTGGCAACTTTCGCAAAGCAACCACGTTGCTGCTCTGATTTGACGACATTTTCCACATTAATTTTGTCGGTTTTCGTATAACATTGTGAAATGAGAATAAATTTAGCAAGAAAGCATGCGATTACTAGAATTAATTACTAACAATTATCAACTAGACCTGAATTTTAACTTGATCTATTAATAAAAGAAAGAGAGGGTCTGTTATTGGGTGATATCGTTTCGAATGGAAGTTTCATCAGTCAGTGGCGTACTGGTCACTTAAGAGTTGAATACCATACCCTTGAGAATTGGGCAGGGAGGGACCACGAATCCCCTACCTCTAATTGCTTAAGCGAGTTTCCTATAATCTGTAAAATTACTGTAGGATTCTTAATTAATACCGTTCTAAATAATATTAATATTTTATATCAGATAATTGTTACACATGTCGCAGTTCTGACATTTTAAAAAAATTTAACACTAAATAATATAACGGGAATTTAATATTCTAAAATATTTGCACTTCAAGTCATATTTGGTATGCCAATGACAATAGGCCATCACACAGTGTGTCCAGGAGAATCATCATCAAAAAGAAATGTGAATACTTCCTCGTTCAGTTAAGTTAGAAACATGGCCAATCTTATCCTATATAGAAAACCTTCATGTTTGGTAAAGATGAAAATTATGACAAGTGTTCCTGCATGCTGTATGACAATACATAGAGTTTTGTGAAATTGCATTAACAGCTATTAGAAATAATTTTTGTGTTAAGAAGGGAGGTAAGCGGAAAAAAAACAAAACAGAAATAAAACCCTAGTGCAGAAATTCTAAAATAATATGTACATTCGGGCTATGTAATAGAATATGTATTATATATAATATTCTATTATAACATAATATGTAATATGTATATACTAACCAAATCAGCCGGCTAAACTTGGGAAAATCCTAAAAACCGGTGAATCCAGTGGTTTAGCAAGTAAATCGTTGTAAATTATTTATGGAAAAATTTATTTAACTCTGGCAGGTACACAAAAAAGAAGAAACATCGGATGGTAGTATTGGAACCCACTATCCTATCTTCACAATTGAAGCATGACGCTCTAACCGCCTGAGCTATTCCACCGTTGATCCTAATGCTAATAGCTAATTATCTAGCTAATAGCCGGTCACTACCTTCGGCTGTCTCTCTGCTGAGTACCTTCGGCTCTTTCCGCTTTCGCTTGCTTCTGGCAAGCCGCTCGGACCTAAAGCAGCAGCAGTTAAATGCTTTCAGCCCTTCGGGTAACGTCAAGTGTTTGCTGTACCCAGATCTGAACTGACCCGTCTAATTGATTTCTGTGGGATGTGCTGACATCTTCAACTTTGTTTGTTTGTTTTTATTTTTTCCTATTCTCTTCTTTCGTAACACAGCAGGCAGAACTTAGTTCTAATAGCTGATTATGCCGTTTCACAATGATATGACGCTTTGGACCAATTGCACCATGTTCGTGCCTGAATCCTCTTTGAATTGCAATTGGGAACTTTAATTCCGCTAAACTGTGGTATTCGCCATTTTAACTCTTGTATTGTCTTGTATTGTCATACCACGGGCAGACGCACTAGTAACAATTTTTATTGTTACAAAACTTTGAGAGTTTCTACCACAGATAAGATGAAAATCATATTTCTAACTTAAATGAGTGAGAAGATGTTTACATTTCTTATTGGTAGCGATTCTACCGGACACACTGTATTAAAACAGTTGACTGTCTTCCAATGGATTCACGGAAATGGCGGCAATGTTAGTAACCCACAGATTACACTCCTAGGTCTTAATATTATAAGGATTGCTTCCACACTAATTAGTTCCTTGAAAAGGCTGATAAATGTTTCATTCACTGAGGAAATAACGTTATTATTAACACTTCAGACTTCTGTAATCTCAAAACTGTAATTACTATCGAAAATATATATCTACACAACTTCCCGCCCGTTACCTTTTGTGTGCTACATTCAGCTGATGCTCGCAGAAACTCTGATGTTGTTTGTTCTAAGAAGGTATTAAGTGACATCGCAAATGATGACTGACTTTCTGGTAGAACTCCAGTATTTTGTAATCCCGCTGGAATTATACTCTTCCTCTGACGAGCAGTTTGCTTTCAATCTGCTGAAGCCTGCCGTACTGTTACCGCCTCAGTAGTTGGCACACCTGATTCTCTAACCAGGCACCGCACCAATTCTCTTTTTGTATTGTTCCCTTTTGAGGGAACAGGTTCCTCGCTCAACGAAATTGGCGTCGCAGCAGAATTTACTCAGCGCACGGCGTGACAAAGCATAAATAACGCGTTTCCTCTGTATTTACCGACTTTGTACTTAATCAAGAGCTTTTCCGCTCGTCTATCTTTTCTTTCTACTTCCCTGCATTGCCTTTGAGCGGTATCATGTCTCAATGCTGCAAGATAATACGATACATTCTAGTACGGTTTGCGTGTAATTTCTCGAATTCTTCACAAAAGCAACTTAACGTCAAGAACAGATCTATTTTAATTTAATTACGACATTTAAACATATCACATTCTTTTACAGTATTCTGAAGGAAAATTGAGTGTTATAAATCAGCTGTTATTTAAATGATATGCAAAATTGTCTTAATCCCACATGGTGTTACAGATTTCCCTCACATTTTTTCTCCCACTTTCATCACATGCGTGTCATATTGGCTGCATATTTTAGGGGTTTTAGGAAGAGACAAAATTAAGACGCTGTTTCCTTTAATTTTCTCAGTCAAGCTTTTATGGCCTAATAAACTACAAAACCAGCATTTGTCTATTATACATAGTATACAAGTAAATTTCCTCCATGTTGGTATACCCATATTAAATGGAATGTATTTTAGCTGTTAGTAATTCTACTCTGGCGTACATGCCTACGTCATTCACTCTGCCAGAAGGTAGTAGATAAGTTTCTCTCCTAAGTTAGTCACTTCAGAAAATGGGTTAAAGCTCATAACCAATTAAAGTTGACTAAAATTCGTTATCATATTCTGAAAACCAATGCTTCATTTAAACCTAATTCATGTCTTTTGGTACACAAATGCGAACCATCTAAAATTAATAAAAATGTTTCGATTATTTTATGTATTTGCTAACAGGGCAATGATGAATATAAGAATAACAGTACAACAAAATAAGCTATAGAAGCAGAAATATATTTACTTTCATTTATGAAACTGTTGCTGTACTTTGTATATTATTGAAACTGAATTATGGCATCAAAATTGTTTACAGGCTAAAACATAACAGTTTCTACTTAGAAGTATTAACATTTTAAGTTTATTTAAAAAACAATTCATCTTTCTCTACGAAAAATTATATTTGTAGCCATAAAATTTAGCTCAGGCTCTAGTGGAGAGTGGGTGTTGACTTTAGGATCCGAAGTTTGAATCCCATATTAGGATCAGTGGATGTTAATGTGTTTGTTTAATAGATAATGGAAATGGGTAGGGACAAAAAACTGTGCCCCTGTGTTGTAAGGTAGATAAGAACTTGCACTATATATTAGAATGTGCAGAAACCGAAGGATGGAGAGAGAAAATATAGAACAAGAAATGGGATAATTTGTCTAAATGCTGGATTTATAGATTTTTGGGAATAGCAGGAAAAAATTTAATCAGTTAGAAATTATGTTGGAAAATTAAGAGAAAAGGGGTGGAGGAAAACGATCAAGGTAAAGGAAGATGGAATAAGGTAACAAGAAGATGATCACCTTTAGAGAAGTATTTGTAAAGTTCACTTAATAATATGAATAGTTAAGAGTCATGTAGGATCCATGTACAAAACAACCAGGGTGTTAGTTGTATAGGATTCTGAATTTACAACACTCAAGTATCAACGAACTATTGTAAAACTGTAGTTGTAATGTGTAGAGATAAATGTTCATTCAATACATGATAGCTTGTGTACTCTTAACCATATTGTTATAGAAGCCAGAAATTTGTTCTGTGTCCAGAGTGATTCATAAAGACCCGGAACAGATCTTAGGCCTAATCCTTTAAATATTTTATAATAAAATATTGGCATTTTTGTATTATGCATGTTCTGAAACGTATATTGTTGAGATGAAAATTGCTTATGTAATGGAAATATATTTAAACTTCCAATAGACGTCAACTAAACCACAAATCAGTTTGCATCATCAAAATGCATAGAAAAAACCAATGTAGTTCTATTGTTACTGCTAGTTTTATACACATCAACTGCATATATTAATTAATTAACTCTGTCATATGTCATCCCGCTACATGTTCGCAGTTCCTGTAGTCATGCTGTCCAGTTTTATACAGTAAAAAATATAATAAACTCTTTTGTATGTAGCCAATTTGGCAGATTCGCTAAACAAATTGATTATAACCTCTACATTTAAATTTTCATAAAGGAGATAGTTCACCCATGTTTGCAGAAGTGTGCAGATTAGGTACATAGATGGAAGATTTATTGAGTTTGAAATAAGTTATACCAAGGATTAAAGATAAAATTAAGACATAAAATGCAGGAAAACGTTTCACTTTCTGTTTCTCTTTAATTTGTGATACACTCTCGTATCTGAAAAGAAACCAGAGTGATATTCTAAAATATGTAAGCCACATTACACAATAAAGATGGATATATGGTCGGATCTATTTAAAAAGAGAATAAATGTGGCATCTATCAAGGTATTGACCTTCTTAAAGCTACAAGAGGCGTCTAAAAGTTCTCGGTCTGACCAAGAAAATAAGATTTGTCCAACTGTGAAAAATAAGCGTCTGTCTCAGCTTCAAAGTCATGTGAATCTTCGTCCAATCAGCCATTTATTCAGGCTTAAGAACAAAACGTAGTAGCTAGGAGCCAAATCCGGTGAATATGGCGGATGTGAAAGCATTTGGAAGCGAAGGTCATGCAGTTTTGCAGCAACAATCCCAGACGTGTGTGAAGGCGATTATCGTGATGAAAGAGAGATTTCTTTTTTTGCAAGGTTTGGACATTTCGCCTGAATAGCCTCCTTCAATTTATTCAGTAGTGAAATGTAATACTCGCTTGTAATGGTTCTACCCTTCTGGAGGGAGTCTACAACCACCGAACCATGAGAATCCAAGAAAACCGTAGCAATGACATTTTCTGCAGATGGAACGTTTTTACTTTCCTTGGTGCACTTTCACCTTTTGCCTCCCTCTGTTTGGATGGCTCCTTCGTCTCTGGTGTGTGTGTTTCATCTACTATTATGAAACATCAGAGAAGCTCACTGAATTTCGTTTAAATAAGTCTAAACATTCATTCGAATGACCTGGAGACTTCCATTAGTATCATTGAACAGTTAAGTCTAAGAATATTAAATGGCATAACACTAGATTTAATTCCAGAATAAATGTTTATTTATGATTTGAATGTACACTCCCAGTCCACATCAGATTATTATTTGGAGACAAATTTCCAGCTCATATACTTTTTCATAGATAATTAAGTGGGGTAATTTGCAATTTCGTAAGCAGATGATAGAAATGTGTGCAAAATGCTAGATCTAGTTTCCCCTTGTATGAATTAGAATGCATTAGATTGTCACTTTGGGTTTCTACCACAAACTCACGTATTGCCCCGCCCTCCCACCTCGACTCTAGCGTATCCCGGCTATTCAGTCTCGGCACATCGGTCATCAGATGTTTGGATGGCACGATTTTATAAAACTAATGCCAGGCCCAGCTTATAAGGTTCCGGAATGCTTTATCTTTCAAATATAAAAATAGTGATTATAAAGTGAAATTTCTTTAGGTTCTATGTAAAATTGGAGGCTGTTTTCTTACAGAATTTTATGAAAACTTTGTACAAAACTTAACATCGGGATTTTTATAAACGTTTTCATTTTCAATAGATAAATATTATTTTACTTGTAATGCGTTTTACTAAAATTTTGTGACCTTTTGCACGCGTAAATTCGATGAATATTACTTTATAAAAATGTCACGTTAAAGTAGATATAGTTGGCAGCTGGAGAGATGGCTAGCCAGAGGAATACGTTGCTTTACTTGGAAAATAAAGCCCTCTCCCACATACGTCACTAGCCATCTCTCCAGCTCCCAGCAATATAAATATGTGATAAACATACCCTAGAAATTTGAAGCAAACTGGTAAATTACGTGTTGATAAAAAATCTATTTTGTGGGATAAAAAATATTCGTGAATCATGCGATAAAAGTTTAGAATGCGTTTCAGTGCATTAGAGAGCCACAGATTGAACCATGTTCTGCTACAATCTCCTAACTGTAATAACTAGAAACGTGTAAAGTATATATAAAGGTATTTAGAGGTTTGCCATGTTTCATTAAACCATTAAAAAGTACATTATGAGCATACAATTTAGAAGGGCATTATCCTTGACTTGACAGTTCCTATTACTTGTAAACTGCATAAACTATACATCATTAAGAGGATGTGTTTTCATGGATTTTGTCTAAAAAGTAAATCTGTAAAATTTCATAATTTTTATCTTTTCCAGAACCCCTTAAATTATTAGTACGTTGGCCCAATAAGCTATAAAGTCACTTGATAAGAAAAAGGAAAAGTATTTTAAAGGGGAAATAGTAGGATAAGATGAAAGCTGGAAAGCACAATTGATACGATCTTGCATGAATGTCATCACAGAGAATATATAATATTACATAGCAAATCTCAAAGGAGGCGCGATGATTGCCTATAAGATTAGCTTCTTTTATTACATTTGTTCACTTCACTCAAATAATTGTATGTTCCTAGGTATGAGAAAGAGCCAATTATGGCTGTAAAGGAGCTGACAAAACGAAGTATAACTATTACATATATTCTCACAAATAAAACAGAATGCTGAAAATAAACCAAAAAAGTAAACTTAAAGGGTGACAAGGCAGTTGGGAAAAAGTACTAATATGGCGAAATACTAATGCAGCATTTCAGCTTTTACTCATAAAATAATACTCTCTAAAAATGTAATATTGTCGAGTCAATAGATAGAAAATGTTGTTTGTGTAAACAAAGACGATTGCAAATTCATGTAACATTGGCATTAATTATTGAGAATACATGAATGATATTTCAATATTCTCTCTAGAACTGTTAGAATGTAACTTCATCGAACAAACAGCAGTAGGATTGTAGAACTAACAAGGTAGATAAAACAAAATCCATAGTCATGTCTCTCCAAACTAGATTTTTTTTACGTTCTGTTCCTATAAAACTGCTTCTGGCCGCTTTCCTGCATCTCTTAGTTTTTATTTCAGCTGAAACTGCTGCACTACCGTCTTGTTTCTTTAAATCTTCATTTCCTAACGCCTTTATTACCGTGCCGTCTTTCGCTGACACGCTCCGAGTATTTATTTTCCTTCTGACGTCATCTCATGGTTTTGTCGAGAACTGACCTTGTGAACGCTAAAAACGAACTATTTTATAGCGTTTGGCTTTGAATGTTAAAATCGAGAGCTGGTAGATATGCATTTTGGTTTTGTTCATGTGCATGTACGAGTAGCTGGTTTTACATGTGGCTTTTTGTTCATTGTGCATGCATCAATAACATGCTTAACATCTGACAGTCGCCTTTTTCACTTTTTTCAGCGCGCTGCTTTTGTTTTATGTACTACAATGAAAACAGTTGATGAATTAAGGAGGTTATAACAAAGAATATATTTTAGTCAATGGCTTCAGAAGATTTAGTAGCATCGATATAGTTATCTAAATGAATTAAAGTAGAAGATTAAATATTATTAGTGAAGTACTGCGAAGAACAATGTGATTTTAGAAAAGGGTGATCTTGTGCAGATTGTATATTTACGGTTGGACAATTAATACAGAAGCCAAGGGAATTTAGCTTGCGACTTTCATATTCCTTTTAAATTATGAAAAAAAAATTGATAGCATTCCCCGTGCAATAGAAACAATATCCGAAATGTCTGATCAGATAATTCAGAGTCTATGTAAAAGTGCAAGAATTAGGATTGACAATGGCGTTAGAAGAAATAAACCAAGGCGCCAAACAAGGATGTGGTCTTTAACACCAACATTATATGTAAGTTGAAAACAATTTTATTTGTTGACGATCAGGTTATTTGTGAGAAAATGGAAGATGGAATACAGAGAAGTGTTAATAACCTGAAATATATATTGCAGATTTATAATTTAAAGATTTCAACAACCAAGGCAAAATCATGGTTTTTAAAGAGAATAAACATGCAAGATGTAAGGTAGTTATTAATGAAGAAATAAAGAACAAGTATTTAGCTTTAATTATCTACGTTTTAATGTACCATACAGTAAAACTGAAGATCTGAATTAAATAAATTAAGGCAAAGGAGAACATTAAAAAACAAGACGACAAAAGTAACACAGATAATTGTACAAAGTAATGACGTGCGAATGTCAACATATGGAAATAAAAACTGGAAAGAGATGAAATTTTTAAGTAGCTGAAATTACTTTCTTAGAGATAGAAGAAATTTGAAAACAGTTATATATAATTTAAATGAAAAAAATTAATGAAAATAAAAATAATTGGTATCGGCATATATTAAGAATGAAATAGGAACGGGAACCAAAAAGTTTACTAAATTATAATCCTAGAAAATATTTTCAAATAGAAAAAGCAACCTATATCTTGAAGGTAAATAAGAAGAAGAATTAAAATACAGTGGTACTTAACTGTATTGAAATCTTCAATTATTTTACAATTATTAAACACACAATATATAATACAAACTATTCTTTATAGAAGAACATAAAATGTATTTCAGAATAACTATTTCTAGTTTCCTGATGTGACAGAGAGCGTGTAATTAAACATTTTTTCGTACTAAAGTAGAGCTTCTAGATAATAAAAGTAAAAACATGTTATATTTAACGGTTTCTTTTGTGTTCCAGGTATTCAATTTTTTGAAGTTGATTAGTTTTCGTTGCATGTAACAAATAACTTCTGCTTATCTGTTTATTCAATTATCAGTCATTTATAATGCTTCAGTTTACAAATGTTGAATTAACACACATGCATACAGCTTACAGCAATGCTAATATGGTACGGCGTATTTATTTGGAGCAACATAATATTGTCTGTCCATGCATCCTTTACAAGTCTAGGTTAACATTTTTGAGCTCAAGTAAATGAAGCAGATTCAGAGTAGAATCAAACTGTTAGAACATTAAACTTTGAAGAGATTTAGCAGCGGGGTGCAAATAAATTCGTAATCTAGCACTTGAACTATTGCTTATTCGATGAATTAGCCACCTTTCTATATGGGGAGTCTTATGTGAGTAACAAAGAAATTCATTTCATATTCAAAGTGCGAACGCTGATGCCAGATCATTGTCCTTGCAGACTGAAATTGTTGAATGCTATTTACCTAGAACTAACGATGAGCCTGGTTTTGCAAAACATGTATTTTGAACAAGAGGCGTGTTTTTTAAGACATTGCGTTTTCAACATACGAGGTGGTATCCAAAATATTCGGGATTGGTGCTGTCATCTGGTTAGAAACTTACTTTGAGACTAATGACAACCGTCACCCTCGAACTAGTTCCCTTCCACACGTATACACCGGTCCCAGCGATTCTGCTATTTTCCAAGTGCATCTTGGAAGTCATGTTCTTTGAGAGTGTTTCTTCTTGACTCCTCTCAATTGTGTCGAACCGATGTCCTTTCAACTTTATTTTCAGTTTGGGGAATAGAGTGAAGTAGCAGGGTGCCAAATCAGGCGAGTATGGGGTGGGGGACAACCGTCATGTTGCTTTTGTCAAAAAGCTCCTTATGAACATAGAATTGTGACAGGGCGCATTATCGTGATGCAACAGCCAGTTCTCTTGTCACCAAAGCTCGAGCCGTCGTCTCTGCACATTTTCACGGAGCCTTCGCAAAACGTCACAGTAGTACGTGGAATTCATTTTTGGTGGGACGAATTCTTTATGCACAATCCCCTTGGTAAAAACGAGAGCTTGCTCTTGACTTACTCTTCACTTGTTTCGCTTTTTTTTTTGTTTTTTGTTTTTTGTTTTGTTTTGGTAAGTTCGGGCTCTTCCACTGGGAGCATTGTTGTTTTTCTCGTCTCAGGGTATTAAGCGTAAATCGGCCTGACGAAATTCCGTGCAAACTTTACCACGCTGCGCCTTGTAATCAGCAGTAAGGATCCTTGGCATAAATTTTGCTGCAACCCGATGCATGCCCAATCCATCAGTTAAAATTCGTTGGCATGTCCCATAACCAATAAACTTCATGAGCAAAGTCTTCACTAGTTCGAAGTCGATCCTCACGAACGAGATGTTGAACTTTGGCATCAATGTCAGGCCTTTTGCAGCTGAAGGGCTTACCGGTGTGAGCATCGTCTTCAATGACTGTACGGCCGGCCCTGAACCGAGCATGCCACTCAAACACACGTGTGCGGCTCACGCTTTGTCCCCCAAATACTTGTTCATCCATTGCGACGGTCTCCGTACCACTTTTCCCTAGACTTGCACAGAATTTGATGCACACTCTGTTCTACCTGGATCCATCGTAAAATAGCCACACACTACAAGCACAGTATTATGAAAAGTACTATAGAATCTCAACACATCTACCCAGCTGCATGAAACTTTTAACACCCACTCATCAGATGTGCTAGTGTTGCCTCTTAGTGGTGCAAAATTCTGTCGAGATGGCAGCACCAATCGCGAATATTGTGGATACCGCCTCGTGTTCTACAGTCAAATTTGAAGTAACAAGAATTCTAACACTGTTGAGGATGCCTGCAATCAATGGAAATATTAGGGCTCGAATTATTGATAACCATGTGCTAAGATCGTGTTCACTGCCCGGACGATTAAAATGGACTTATGGAATATCCTTTTAGAGTTACCTGAATATATACGAATGAATACACTAAGAAATATGATCTTTCAACTCGATGGTACTCCAGCACATTTAGGATTTATTTATCGAGATTATTTGAATTAAAATTTTTCATATTATTGGAATAGAAAAGCAGGCCCTACTGCACGACATGTGCATTCTCTACTTAATGTTTATATCTGGGATCAGATTAAATCAATTGTGTATGAGACACCTATCAACGCAGAGAAGTTAGTTGATAAACTTCTTATTTCTTTTAATAATCTTCGTAACTTTCTGCAGGTATTTCGAAAAAATTGTCATTTAATCATACGACATTATACTTTATGTATCGAAAATAGCGGGTGTAATTTCGAACAGTTGCTGTAATTTTTCAATAATTGAAAGAAAATAAATATGCTACTTTTCAAGTCAAAATTCTTTCAAATCACTTTATCAGGAATTCGAAGCATTTCCGAAGACTTATTTATTACGAACATTTTTAAAATGCATCGGAAAATTAGGAATATTTTTTCTTAAACATCCTGTATATGAAGCATAAAGTTTGACCATGGGCAAGCGTAACGTGAAACGGAAAGGGTGGACCTTGGGCGGAGCTAGGGCCACTCAACTCTAAAATACAGTCCGCTTACAGAGCACAAATGCATTCCATAATTTAGTATATACTCTAAAGAAATAAGACGAGAATAACATTATAAAAAATAAAAACTAATTATTTCAATGGATTAAGAGCATTTGTTAACTGAATAACTATTTTCACAAGAAATCACTAAGTCCTCTATTTTAAGGTATTATTTCATTATTTTAATGGAAAGTATTGATACAAAAAAACCGAAGTTCTCTTTGCTAGCGGTGTTCGCTATTTTTACCGTTTTTTTTTTTCAATTGGCATATTCAGCACCAAAAAGAACTGTATCAATAAAAATGTTTCTAGAAATATTTTTCGTTCTCTCAACTTACTAAATGATTTGCGTTAGGGAGCAAATGTGAAAACAAAGCGAAATTGTAAAATAAATAAAATATATTATTTTATAATAACATAATAGAAATGTGATACTCCTAATAAACAAAAACACGCCCCTCATTCAAAGTTCATATTTTGTTGTCATAAATACGTCCATCTTTGGAACAATGACAGCTGTACAAAACTTTGGCATTCCGACCAGTAAGTTATTAAGTGTGTCTGGCGTTATTTCATTCCAAGCGTTTTGATTGATTGGAATAGTTTCCCCTCCTTCTTTGGTATTTCTATCTAACTCATTTCACATTTGCTCTACTGTGATATATCAGGAGATTAAGTCAAGTGATCATTTTGATGTCCCCTTTCCCCTTTTCCTCCCGCTTCAGATATTTCGGGCGAGAAATATGCTTCGGAACGTTATCTTGTTGAATTACGAGGCCTTCGCAATAATACGCAGCCATATTTAGTCCATCTTTCTGCACAATCTGACTAGACCTTCATCAAAGCAAACCTCATATCATGGCAGGATAACTTTCATGCGTTTGTACTTTGTATACTGTGGGGAAGAACTCTCTCTACGGGAGAACATCTAGCACATTTATGCCGGTATGTATTAAATAACTTTTCAAATATTTTTCTACTAGCTAACCTTATTGTATAAATTAATATTGCATAATTTTAAAAATAATAATAATTTTCATTTTTCTGTATATTGGATGTGAAGGATAAAAAATTGAGCATTTCTTGAAATAGAGTTTATGTGATAAGTGGATACAACCGTTAATAAATAGTTCAAGCATAGGTAGTAGTTACAGTAGGAATGAAATAATTATAGTGGCATCAATACAATACAACAACTTCAACAGGCATGATGGTCCTACGGGCCGTATGGTAGTCTATTAGATTTTGTACAATTTATTAGATATTTAAGCAATAACCTATAAAACAATAAAATAAGATAAAATAAATACATTTTTGATGAAAAGAACACCAGAAAAATATTTTTAAAATATGTTTAAAATATAAAGAAATTCCATTATAAATTAAATACAGCAGTATTTAACAAATTTGTTTCCCCCAACCATCTTCTCTAATATCACATTTCAGACCTGAGATTTCTCATATTCTCCGAAATTTACCTAATCTCTTCTCCCCTTCCTTACTTGCCAGCAGAGCCCAGCATGTCCTGCTGTTCAATCCTGTAAAGGAGTACTGTACATTCAGCCAGAATATGCGCTCATAATTCCCCCTTCTTTCCATTCATATTCATAGGCGATATTAATCATTCGCCATGCTCCTAGCCTGAGCCACGCGAGTTCCTGTCTAATGTATTTTGTCTCTGTTTTGATATATTGCTACATGCCCCATTCCGATTTTGGCCCTTCCAGCGATATTAATCTCTTTGCACTGCAATTGTCTGCTGCCTATCCATATCCTTCAAGCGGTTCCTAACCTTCCCCCATGCGCTCTTTCTATTACCCTGACTCGCCATCCAAATGGAGCCAATTCCTATTGTTTCTCTTCCCTTTCTTAATTTAAATTCCCATGCCTTGTTCCCTCCCATCCCCAGCTGTTCATGATAGCACAATGCACTAATTAAAGTTGGTTTCCATTACTAATTCGTAGCCAGTACGTCACTACACTGATTTTACTATGTGCATCAAATAACTACAGGTGAATGAAGAATGATGGACAAATGGAAATATTAATTTTCGTTATAAACGCAATTAAATTTAAACAGATGGAAATTTAATTAAACGTACAATTATGGAAGTGAATTTCCGTAAAAGTAAACTGCACGCCGAGCAAATTGATGTTGATTGATCTCGTATGTTTTGTTTATAATTAGCTTATGAATGCTTCTCATTAATTTGTGTATACTTTTTTCCCCTCCAACGTTCTGCAACATTGGACAATTATTGTCATTGCTTTGTAAATACTTAGCCTACGAAACTAAAAAAATTAATAGTATCACAATGATAACTGACTGTGACTTGAAATTCAACGCTTTCTTATATATATATAGATTATACTGTTGCTTCCATCTGTCATCCAGTGAACAAAATTTCAAGGAACTTAGGTCAGATGGCACCTAAATGTTAGCAATATATTATTAATAAATTTTTATGTAGGCAGAATAAAAGGTTCCAATGATTAAGAAAGAAATTTCGTGAATTTCATCACTAGCGGGGAATTTTGGCTAAACTTTACGTTGTTTGCGTATATTATAATTTATTGATTAGTAGGTAGTCAATTGATTAATGCATTTTTATCTTGGATGCTGTAAATTATGGAATATTTGTCTAGCAAGCTGATGATACTTGCCACGTAGCAACATAGGATAGAGGATAAAATTTCGTAACCCTTTTTAATAGCATTTCCGGCACCAGTGTTGGTATCACTGACTTCTAGCGTTCAATCAAGGAATCGCAGAAACCTACGATGCAATCATATTGGATATTCGAAACGTTTCCTCTCTACCTACCCCTCCCTCGCCACTTCCTGCCCATCCTTATCCTTCTGAATTGCTCAAAGAAAAGATTCGCATCTGCTTCTTCAACCCGTTTCTCTCCCGTTCACTCAGTGTGAAATCTTATCACAGTTCTCCATTCGCGTTTCTCCCTCTCGCAAGGGCGCATTTCTGGCATTCTCAACAATATACGACGAATGATAAAAAAAAAAAAAAATGAAAAGGTTTCATTGTGGAAAATATGTTTGATACCGCAGTGCGTGTTAACCATTAGGTAAAGTAGGGCATGGCATTAAGGCTGAAATATATGCTTTCCAGCAGTTGGGTGCCATAGGCACCCTTCGGTTTCAATTTCCATAATGATTTCCAAACGAACCAGCTTCTTTCAAAGATGACGTCCTAACAGACCTCTTCACTGCCTTTGGTTTGCTTTGCGCTTTTCCCAGCACCAACTATGGATATTCATTGACACTTCTCAATCAAGATACAAGAGCAAAAACACGTTTCTACTACTGAATTTATAAAATTAAAAATTGTATAACAGTAACAATCGGTAATCCAAAATTACAAGACAGTTAAAACGGTCTACGTACACTGATTTTGGCCGCAGTGAAGAAGTCGGGTGCTATTAAAATTAAAAGTCAATATAGATATAACAATTAGGGGGGAGAAAGAGAGAAAAGTTCAGTTGTCAAAAGTTTTATGTTCTGAACGTATCGCATGGTATAGTCAATGCTATCGAGATTTAATAATAAACTTTGTCCACTCACATCGTCCCAGCTTCTAAGTGAGTCAGCGGTACGTGCACTCTTCAACTCTGCATCCTGGAATTGTCAGGAATATACATTTAGATTTTGATACAATTAAGGTCGGCCACTCTTATGTTTCTGGTTTCATTGTCAATGTTTTCCATTTCATTTCGAACCTCCACCAGTTCTGCTTATTTCGGAACAAAGTTTATTGACAAACATAGTAGATTTGAGCAATTTAGTCCTGGAGAAAGATCAAGCCACGTTATATTTTCCAAAAAGGTACTTGGTAACTGGGTTTTCGATTTTTGCTGCAGGTTGCAGTAAAATTTGGAGTAGATTGTCCAAGTGGAGGAGCAAATACAAAAACCAGCAGCTATCTGCCGAAACCTGCAGGCGAAACATCTTGGACGTAGTGACCTGACAAGTTTCCGTTGTTTCGCCTGGGCCTTTGTATCTGGATCAAAATGGGGGATCCATGTTTCGTCTTGGGTGATCACGCTATTGGGTTTGGCACGCTGTCGTTGTAAATGAGTTTCCGACAGCTGCATTCGGTGTCGTTTTTGGTAATGAGAGATTTTCCTTGTGTAGGCTGATATGAATGATGGTTTGGTACTGATTTTCGTAGGCCTGCACCTCAGGATGATATCACAGATAAGAGTCGCCATTTCATCTATAACGCTTAAGATTCGTTTCGGAATATCCCGGATTCAATTTCCGTTGGGTCGGCTATCCTGACTTTCGGTTTTACTTGGATTTCCTGTGGTGGATTCCACGAGTTTTTCCCTCTCCCATTTTGTTTCATTTCATGCCATGGCTCTGTTACAAGATAAAAAATACAGAGTGAGGTAGGTTGGCGTGGTGTGAATGTGGCTTGCGCCTTGTCCCAGCATCCGCATGGAAGCGAATCTTCTGAGGAACTCTAACAAATCAGAGAGGCCTCCATTGGAGTCGGGGTATTCTCTCTGGAAACATGTTAGGGACACTGTCAACGTCAGCGCAGTCATCGCTGTAGATCCTGGTAGCCGGTGTCTCCCTCTTTTCGTTCCTACCTCACGGAAGTGATCCCATTGGGGGCATAGGCACAAAGGGTGAGTCGTGAGCAAGGATCAAGTACCGAATTTTCTTTCTCGGCCCAACAATCCCTTTAGAATTCGGCCATCCAACTCTTCAATGGGACTTTGTATCGGCATGCATTTTTGTTGCTCACATGCCCTGTAACTGCCCATAGCTACCACCCCAATAAATCTATTATGTATAATATTTGTTTGTCTTTTGTATACTTTTTATTGCAGATGTGAAATAACATCTTAATAATATAATTAGTGGAATGGATAGTTTAATTAGTAATATCAATATCCTTAAGACCGTGTAATCAAACTCCACCAATATAATCCTGTATAATTATTCTCTGAATGTATTTACTATGTAAGGAAAGTACAGAAATTGTAGCTGTAAAGTCGTATGGTGAACCGTCCTTAGGCAGCCGCTCTGCGGAAATGCATCCATGAATGTCGCAACAATAGAAAAAGGTAAGCCACGGACAAAAGGCTTCTTAAAAGAGTAGAACCTTCCCTGGCCGTGTGAACCAAATCTTCGCGAGAATGTCAACCATTAGCCCACTGAGGACATCGACCTGTGTGGGAGTCACATCTTTAAACCTCAGAGGGCAAGCCTATGGCCCGGCTCGTATTTTAAATAAATGTATCTAGGGAATAAGATGTTAGAAAGATCTTTGAAAGGCATCCAATAGCTGACGGTTGTATGAAAACGCCAAAAAGTGGCATGGGCAGCGTCATGGTACTAGATTGGTATTGCCTATATATACGAGCTTTTGCTCCGTTTTGGGACGAGTATTATGCTAGTATTCATCTTATTACTCAGCTTCTAGGTGCATAGTTTGACTGAGATCGCAGGGAAGTTTCAGCCAAGCTGTGGCAAAAGCTCCAAGTATCAACTTCAGTACTTGCTCAGCAAAGAGTTATGTTTGTTCGGACTGTTGCATTCCTAAGCGGCGAGGTTCACCAACCGACAATTAAATAATTCAACGATTATTAAACAGCAGTTTCATCTTCTGTCACCTATTAAGTTCCATCTTATCCACGTTGAGCCCCTTCAGCTGAAATCAGCGAAAGACCTTTGAGACGGAGTCCCAGAGGAAGTGCTGGCGGTCGACGTGAATCTCCTACGTCATCAACTCTCACCACATTACAATCAACCACCGACAACTTCGGCCCTTCAGGCACAGGTAGCGAATGACTGCACGATCGCTCATCGAAGTCACCATTTCAATAATCATTTTTCAAAGAGAAATATGAATAATCGAAATTTGACACTTGAAATAGGATAAAAGCACTGATTATTTGTAACTGGCATTTACTAAGGAGAAGTTCAACATTTAAGTTACATGTTTAATGATAACTGTTCCTAATGGCAAATGCTAAACTCTATTTACCAAATCTAACACTCATTACTAATGGTTCAGACTTTTTAATAACGAATTTAACAAACAGGCAGGTTGGGAAACGCCCTATGATTGTATTTGTTTGTGTTAGGTAGACCGATAAGGCAGGTGGGTAGAAGCGGAACTTATTCGAAACAACACCAGAGCACACACTAATCTCATGGTGTGTGAAAACGGAAAGCTCAAGCGTACACAACTCAATTACTGGTTACAACTCTTGCTTTATTATGTCCCGGCTTTTACTAATTCCTTATCTTTCTCTTGCTCGGTCCACAGAGTCTCGCATTCCTCTCAAACTGCTGCATTATTCAAAAGGCTAGACCATTTCCCAACCCGGCACCACCACGCTCGGACTCTCCTATATTAGTTACCACATAACATGACAAGTTCCTTCCAATACCAAAAGGATAGCGCATCTCTGTTCGAAAACATATAATCCAAAGGTATATGCTCAGAGCGCTTTTGGAAACTGATAAACAAAGAGGCAAAAGTTATAAAAACATTGAAAACTGTCCTTATTTGAGAATCATTCTACACATGCTCGTCTTTTTCTTTCGTTTTTTGTCTTTCTTTTTAATTGAAGAAAGAAATTAAAGCAATATTTTTGAAAATAATATTTTTTAAATTACTAAAAATAAATTACAATTCATTCTTGAAAGAAGGTGTGTATACTATGTCGTATTTATTACGTCGAACGGTAAAGATTTGATGTGAAATAAAACGTGTACATAAGTTCTGTAATCCGTAAATAGATAATATCAATAATACTTAAAGTTACACAAGCTGGTATAATATTTCCTTGTCATCATTGGTGATTTGCTTCAAAATATTCTCGTAAATTGGTGTTATTTTATATAACTTAACATAAAATCGTGTAACAATAGAAAAGTTATCAGAAATATGGAACAGTGGGGAGAACGTTTACGTCGTCGAGTTAAGAAAGGAAACATGACTGAAGTCACGTCCATCGAGGTACCGATCCAGCATTCTCTTATGAGTACATGAGTGGGGTCATGTTTGTTCTTGTGACTGAGAATTGCAATGCCAGGAATTTCTATTGCTAGCCAGGATAGTACGGTTTTCCACAACGTTGAAGATAACATAAGACGGGCTAAGAGACAAAGGTAAAGGCTTTCAAATGAACGAGTCTATAACATATTAATGAAAACGAATAATTTCGAAGTTCATGAAGTCAATAGCACTAATGCTAGACATTTAATTTTTTTCTTGGCCTATACGTGTCATGTTTAATGTAAACGTTTAACAAATATACAAATCAATTAATTCATATTTTACGGAAAACAGCAAAATCAAAAAAAAAAAAATCTACTGTTTGCTCCCTCCCTTCGACAAAGAACAAGTCAATATTATTTTGATATTTTGTTAAGAGGAACTTCTCATAAAACAATTTTGTTTAATTTCATTTCGAACATGAGGATCTTTTTACTTACGTCGGTCGAGCGAGAAGTCGACTGTACTACTTTGACTTGAGAGTGCGGGCTGTTTGGTAACATAACTCTCTATGTAAGATAAATATATGACCTCTATTTATTATTTTCTGGGGCTATTTATCTTTAAAATACAAAGCTGAAAAGTTAGTTTTTATCTTGATAATTTGCAATTTTCCATATTTGTATTTTCCATTGCATTTGTGGGAATTTTTTTCTAATCTAATACATATAATGTATTTTCCTCTAATATTGTATATAAACGACTATGACATGGAATTATGTGATCCGATTTCTAGCTATAAGCGGTTCAAGAGCCAAAATATATTAAAATGCTAAACATTTGAAATTTCTCATTCATGGATACAACCTTATTACATGGAGGGGGGAACAAGTGACGGATCTTGGCCACTTCTTCTGGAGAGGCAGAAACGGTGAATATGAGCCAAGACCGGAAATGAAGCAGTGCAAAAGGCAACGCAAACGAAGATTTGAAAAGAGTTTTTAATATGTGAGGTGAGTTTATTATGATTAAAATGCGCTTAAAGGTTCGTGTACTCCATACAAATAGGTGTGTGATTCAGAAAGTAAGTTACACGTAAGAGATTTTTGTTGCTCAAGGCATTCTGCAGTCTTCTGATCTTGGCGAAATAATAAACAAATACCAGAGTTACTAGAGTAGAAGAGTGTATTAAAGTTGATACAAGTGATGGTGCTGTTATTATCAGACCAAAATGTCAATGCCTTTTCTTCGACCCTACAGGAAGGGGAGATTTGTTGATCAGCATCAATCACGTGTGTATAGCCTTGTCCAAAAGGCTGTTTAAATATTAATGGAAGCGACATTGCATTTGGCCCAAACACAGTCGAAATTTCACGAGATGTTTTGCCTACAAACATACTGCTCTTCATACTTCAGTTTTGGAGTATGTTTCAAGTTGATGACACCATTTTAGATCGTGCTACTATGTACCACTACTACAATGAACGTGGCTGTATAGAAAGATCTGAACATGAATTCTATTCTTTGCAAGGCAATTATTTTTTGCGCAGTCCCGTCAGATTAGGGCAACAAGTGTAATCTGCTTTTAGAATCTTAGTCGTATATGGCCAAATTAATCAATAGAGCATTACATTGATATACGACAGATTTAACATGATAAATTTGATATCAATTTAAAAATTAATGGTATGGAATATTTTCCGGAATTTTAAAAATTCAACCATTTTGACCAATACCATGAAACTCTAAGACGAATATACGACCGCTGTGGTACCTATGTTGTTATATAAATCTCGATCTTCATCTTAACGTAATGAACTGAGTGAATTGTTTTAGTCATAAAATGGAAAATTGGAGAAACTGTTTAGAGTTATGCATAATAGCAAATGTAAAACATTGAACACCTTTTATACGCTGGTATTCACTTTCGAGTTCAGACATAAGGGACACACCACCACGGGTGGCCTAGGTCGTTAAGGCACGGACTCGTGAGCGGGAGGTCTGCGGTTCGAATTCCGCCAGGACCGTCTTCCCTGACTGGGGTTTATTCCAGGTTTTCCTCAGTCTTCATAACTGGCAAATGCCGGGGAGGTACCTAAACTTAGGCCTGGAACGTTTCCTTCCTTAAAAAAAAAAAACAAAAAACAAATATCCTTTCCCAATTTATCATTTTATCTCACGTTCATCAGTGTCCATCGCCTGTAATGCCTCAGTAGTAAAAACGGACGTTAAACACTACTCAAAAAAAAAAAAAAAAAAAAAAAAATAAGGGACAGAAAGAATGAGCAAGAATTTTTTATATTTAATATATAAAACCTTATGTTTAAAACGGTTAAGCATTACAGCACGGTAAATTCACGACAGAAGATGCCGGCGGTAATGTAAAATCGCTTCCACTGTACGGACAAATGCTACTTTATTAATTACCATAGCTTGTTTCTCAAGACTTGTTCGAATAACTTATATACATATGTACACAGGGGGCAACAAAAATGTACAAACATTTTCACAGTAGATATCTATTTAATATTTTTCAAAGGTGGACCGAAAAACAACAGTAATGAGTAATATGATGTTCTGTAAACAGATATAACTTACATACATTATGATAGCGTTGCTATGTGACAGCTAAATCAACAATGAACAAATGAAGACATGATTATTTTATGATGCTCTGTAAACAGATGTGACTCACATTCCGTTATGCTAGCGTTGCTACAACAAAATGGAGCCAAAATTATCATTTGAACAGCGGAAAGTAATTTTGAGTGGTATTGGAAAACCAAGAATGTTGTTGAAGTTCAAAGGCATTGGATACGTGTGTACAGAACAGAACCGCCAACGCGAGTAACAATTGCACGCATTCGAGTCAAATTCGATATTCATGATGCCGTATTCGATGTTCCCAAGGGCAGATCTGGGAGACCTCGCATAGCAACAAGCCCCGCGCCCTGGGCTATGGTTTTGGAACGTTTTGAGCACTCACCGCCGAAATCTACAAGGAGTGAGCACGGGAGACTGGGATTAGCAGAACCAGTCTACGTCGTATTATTAAAACACAAAGCTGAAAGTTTTCATTCCAAGACTTTTGCATTCATTAAATAAAGATGACCCTGAAACGTTAGGTGCTGCAATCGCTGAAGACACTTTCGCAAACGTTGCTCAGTCAGTAGTTCAACGTACTCAGAAGTGTATCGACGCCGATGGTGAGCATTTTGAGCAACTGTTGTAACTGTAAAAGTCCAAGATGATTAGAGCTCAATATTTTTTGTTTATGTGAATTCAGTTTTGTTATGTTAACACAGTTTTTTCTTCGCTTGAAGTGTGTACACATTTTGGCACCCTCTGTGTATATTATTGGTTTTAAATAAAACCTAATTTTCCCTAAATTTAAAAAAATAATAATATTACTACGTTGTGGTGCTCCTGAACACAGCTAGGCCTCAAAGAGAGCTGAAATATGTATATTGCCTTTTTTCACATTCTGCACATTTGGTCTAGTTTTAAATTAAAGGAAATAAAATGCCAGTTCTCCACGAAATATACATTATTACTCGTTTGATTAGAGTGCAATTGAAGTTAGGAAGAAGGGAACAAAGAAAGTTTAAAAGGTAAAACGTCTGCCCCAAGGAAACGAGAGCGGCTGTTGTACTTCAAAGTTGCAGTGACGGATCGATGTTTGGCGGGCTTGCAGTTCCACATGGGGCAGCTCTCATGGCCATCTCAACTTACTGATGCGGAGTGGGAGCAATAAATACTGTAGCACACGACAGAAACTTTCGTATGAAACAGCTGACATTCTATTCCAGAAGCAGGGGCTCACCTTCAGGGCTACCAACAGAAACTTGTCTTGCTTAAGGAGTTAAAACTTCTGATCTGATACCACAGTTTGAATTTATATGGGTGTTTCTCCTTCTGAGGGTTAGTGCGACCGGAATACTTGAGCTAGATATAAAAGAGATAGAGGAACTTTAGAGTTTCGCTATTTCATCTACAGGATCTCACAGAAGTGATAAAACGTTAAGCACCTGCAATTTAGCAAAGGAAACGTTGATTTGTCACTGAAATTGCTTCTCTCTTGGAAAGTGACACACGGCTTTTACAGCCTATCTTGTTAGTCAGTGCTTGTCAAACGAACAGAGTAGCTCGCATTCGTGAGGTTACGGGTTCAAATACCTTGGGGCCGATTATTCGTGGTTTCCCCTCATCGCTTACGCGAATATTGGAATGAATATTTACATTCCAAGAATTTTCCCCTCTCCCATTCCATGTGAATTTACTATTTTGGTTCTGTTACTGGATCGAAAGTGCTAGGGTGAGGTGAGTAAGAGCGCTGTGACAGTGGCTTGCGCTTTGGAAAGATTTCTGCCCGGGACTTGAACTCCTTGGTGGCGTCAGGGTGTTATATCTGGAAGCATTTAAGCGGACCTACTACGTCTGCCTTATTCACAATGGATGCTGGCTGCCCGGTATTTCCTCACTTGAGGCGTAAACACAAGAGATCGGCTGTTGAGCAAAGTATCCTCCTCCGCCTCTAACAATCCAAAATAATCGAATCCAACCCAAGCGCTAGTCAAAAGTGTCTTGTTGCTGAATAATTTAGTGTGAACATTTTCTTAAAAATGACATTGTTGATGAAACAAAATTCACGTAAATTATTACAGGCGTTAGCATTTAAAGTTTTATATTAAACAAAGAAAAAGCTATAGAATTTGTGATTTGTATTAATTCAGTTTTAATGTAGCAAGAGTTTGAATTCCTATAAAACTGCAATTGACTATAGACGCCTTGAAAGAGACCAATCACTTTTAGTTCCCATAGCATCTACACCGTACAAAGAGCGGTATGTGCCTGAGCATTATCCTGTTGGCGCAGACTGAATTTTTCCGTTTCTTACACTTGTTACGCAAGCTGTTTTCATGGTCGCTTGAAGACATTTGTGTTTATCACTTATGAAGCAATCAATATAAGATAAAACACTCCGAATGCTGCATTTTTTGGCTTTGAAGACTGGGCTGACCCCATTGTATATATTATTTCGCAGTTAAAGTAGTGTGTTCCTACCTCAATGGTCCCGCGTGCCTTAAAAATTAATATACAAATCTGCAGTCATCATTTTGTTTTGGTCCATAAACAGTCGTGGAATCCAACATGCACATAACGTTGCAAAACTGTCACTCTTCTTTAACGATGAAGTTCAGGGTACATTCGACACTGACGTAATGCTGTTGAGCCGTTCAAGGTTATCATATTCTTATAAATGCTTCTCTCTGACGTTAGTTTGCAAACTGTTCATTTATTCTTATGCAAGTTTTCAAGGGTTTCGCTCTTTTCGTTTGTAAGAAAATGGTTCATAGTTTGATTAACTGTTACACCTGGCCTGCCTGGCACTAATAAGCCAATCAAGACTTCGTCATACACATTTCAGAGCATTAGAAAAGGAGTTTTGTTTCCTGGCAGGGTTGTCTTTATACTTTCCTGTTAGAAACGTTAACACTGAAGATTAACTTACATAGGCTGTTCTTGGAACACTTAGACCAATAAGGGTCGAACTATTTCTTTTTGAAAAACAAATTTACTATGCTATATTATATATATATAGAAATATATCTTTCGTAAGACATTAGTTAGAAGGAAATCAGACTTGAAAAAAATTGGTGTCAAAAAGTATTCATAGCATTACGAGTCGCATCCAAGGAATAATTTTCTCATGTAGAGAAAACCATAGGGAGATCTCTGGAATGTATAGAAACAGATGAGAGAAGTTCGTGATTCCGTGCTTGGAGAAGAGCACAGAAGCTCAGTTTGTTACAGCGCCAGCACAGAAAGCCGAAGTCCATAGTTCTAATTCCTGACGTGATCTAATATTTCCTAGCTTGATTCTTTCTTTCCAATAAATACATAATTGTTTAAGTGTTAATTAGAAGTATAAAGCGAAGCTTTAAAGACCATTTTTTTTAAAAAAAATATTGCGATAAAATTTAAACTCAAGTTTCTTAATCTTTAAATATAGTAATTCTGGGAGAATATTCAAAGATTCTTGGCAGAAATCATTATATATTCACTTTTATAAAGAATAACATTAAAGATTGTGAAAGCTATAGAAGCATTTTTTTTTTGTTTTTTTTTGTTTTTTGTTTTTTGATTTTGCTTATTTACAGGCGCTTTTAACATCTCAGGTCATCAGCGTCCCATTCAAATCAGGGCGTGAAACGACCGACAAATTTTGCTCAGAGGCCTCTTTTATCAGGCTTGATGTTCTTTATCATGTCGTAAATGTACGACAGGGACCCAGGGCTTTAAAGCCATACATAAGATTTTACGCCCGAAAAAATAAATCGGTCCTGGCCGGGATCGAACCCGCGACCTTCTGGTTAGCACTACACCGCCAGGACCGACAACTATCGAAGCATAACAGTCTTAAATAGTAAATAAAAAGATGTTTAAGAAGTATAGTTAATAATTAGAAACAAATTATACGTACATTTTACTTGACAAATGACTTCAAGAAATGACGATTCTGGTATGGTAGTTATTTCACACTGAAATTTTAATTGGAAAGCATAGGAATTTTTTTAAAAAAGATATATATGTGGCATTTTATAAATTATATACAAAGACATTATTGCAGGAAATGAAAGTAAACTATTTGTTAAATTTTGTAAAACGATGAAAGTGGAAACAAATATTAAATTGACACACCATATAATAATAATAATAATAATAATAATAATAATAATAATAATAATAATAATAATAATAATAATAATAATAGCGCAAATTAGTAATTGTTTAATCGTCAGAATTGTCTTAAAGAAAGTGTCATTAATATTTCTAAATATTAGAAGATTAGAAGATTAGATAAGAGATAAGAGATAGCACGCTAACTAATTTGTTACATGCAGATATTAATGTTCTGTGTGATTACTGATGGTGGGCTTAATTACTCATTAGGCAGCCTTGCAGCTTATAGCACGAGCTTATACCGGCATGGGTATAAGACTCGCGAGCCGTCTGGAGGTTGATTCCAGCCATGACCTCCTCCTTGTTTGAATTTTTTCCCAGTCTTTATCACATAAATGAAAAATTCTGAAGACGTAGTGTAAATGTAGGTTTCTTTAAAAACCCTTTCTCAATGTATTATTTCGTCTCTGTATAATCTGTGTTCAACGGCTTTGATGCCACAGTAGTAAAAGATCATTTAACACCACTAAAAAGCAGGAAATTATAACATGGGCATTTTAACCTTTAAAATTAAAATTGAAAGTTACAGGATAAAGTACCAGTTTGCACTAATCTTTTTATCTTCAAAATGCAACATTACAGCAAATACAATATTTTAAATATTTGGGATATCTCTTAGCTCACATTAAAGAATGCGTTTATAATCGGTACATTTCAGAATATAACAAAACCGTAAGACTATGAGTAAAAACTTTTTCCCAAATTTTCTTAACTCTACAAGAGTCAGATTAAATGAAATCTTGACAAATCATTCCTCAGTCAAGGCAGTGAAGTGGCATTCGAAGGTTTGATTAATGACGTTTAATATTATTAAAATTACATTCATGATAGGAATTGCAGGTTATAGTCTTTTAAATTAACGGATGTTTAAAATTAAAGGTAGTATTAAGTAATAAAATTAATAAGAGATTTCAAGACAAAGCCGTTATTTTCGTCTGCGTTCACAGCTGAGCTTAATGTTCTCTACGTAAAGGCCACTCTCGTCATCTAAGGCTGCACGTGGACTATTGTAGTTTGCAGTCACTACAGGGTGAACAATCCTTCACGCAACCGGTTTCGCGGCATACGGCCTGCCGGCGAGGTTAACTGCTGTGTCGGCGGTGTACTACTTGCACAAGATTTCAACTCACACTGAAGCCTCGCTGAAGCGCTGCCGGCCGGTCCCACGGTTGCGTCATGCATTGCTCACCCTCAAGAATAACCATTGCTTCTATATTATGTGTTATTATAACTCTTTTAAATGAAGGCACGCTATTGGTGCAGTAGTCCTATTAATTTTGCATTGCGAATGAATGGGAAATTAATTAAAATATGTTAGAAATCGGTGACTGTAGCTAGCCATCATTTTTAACTTCTGTAATAAAAGTTAATACTCATCAAAAAGTAACTAATATTGTGTGCATGTGCATAAATATGTGAAGGGAACCTTTCTACTGATGGAGCCAACTACTCGTGTGATCTTTCTCTCATTACTCAGCTGCTGATGATGGCCAAAAATAAAATGTGTAGTTAATTTAAAATTGAATATAAAGAATAAAACAGAAACCAGTGCTATGATGTCATGGAGAGAATACACGCTCTAAATGAAACAAACTTTTCTAATTCTATTTTGGCCGTTTGTGTATTATTTGACGGGGAAAAAAAATGTTTTTCTGATCTTCTTTATGTTGTAATATATAAATGGTCCGAACTTTTACAATATGATAATAATTTACAGACAAATAGAAATAAAACAATGCTTTTTGTTATTTTTCAAAATACAAAGTTTTTCGACATAACTCAACTAACTTAAAATTTGTATATGAAGCATTTAGGTTCGCAAATTCAAACTTTACATCATTGAGTTTAATATTGTTGTAATAGCATTGATGGAAATCAAGACAAAAAAAGTGAACAACGCAAGTTAGAATCATTAGTTGTTCAAACTAATTTATTATGTTAATGCAGTTATGTGTTTTGGGTTTTTTCCCCTCAGAAAAGGTAGTCAAACATGCACTGAGTGAGTGTCTGTAATAAGTGTATTATGAACTTATAAGCTAACCAGAGAAAATGTCACCAGTCGCGAAAATTTAGGTTTAATTCATTTAAGTACATATTGCAAAGTTGGACCGAAAAAAACAATAATGTGTAGTATGATGATCTGTAAACAACATTGTGATAGCGTTGCTATGTGACAGGTAAATGAACAATGAATAAATAAAGCCAAGATTATCGTTTGAACAGCGGAAAGTAATTTTGAAGTGGTATTGGAAAACCAGAAAGTAATCGAAGTTGTAAATGCAACAATAATAATCAATAATCCTATTGAATAACCACGAATTATCGTAATTGAACTTGATATTTAAAGTTTAAAATTACAGATGTCCTCATTACTGTCAGTGTAGATTCTTGGAGCATTTTACTGATACTGTTCAGAATGCTGAGCATAAAAGTGGAAAATTAAAAATATAAACACTTTAATAGACGATAAAAATCAGAATTTAAAAAATTTAGAAAAAATGTTTTGAAAGAAAACTCTTGAAGCATTTCAATTAAAAAGTTTTTGCAATTAAATGCAAAAATGTATTAACTAATTAAATTCCAAAACTATTTTACCTCTAAAGGTTTTAAATGTCAAAATATTAAGTTTTTAAATTATGTCATTATTTTAAATGTCAAAGTTACTTTATGCATTATAGTATCAGTTTGCCATTATAACGTTTTTTACATTAGTAACACAGTGTACAATATCTGCTTAAATAACGAAATTACAAAATAAAAATATCAGAATAATAAAATAATTATTAAATTTATAAGTTAAAATATGTTCTTAATAATTGTACATTTCTGGATACAAGGTGAGTGGATGGAGCAAGTTATTTTCTTCAATGAGCTGCGGTTAGAAGTTCTACATTTTATTTAATACGTAATATTTTATTGCAAAACTTAAAAACCAACATTATTGCAAATTATAGAATTCTTTAATAAAGGTATTGGCTAAGCACAGCGCGGATAAACTTGAAGGAAGGTCAGATGAATACCCGTTTTGTCTTTCTTCTGAAACGCCCATACCATGGTAAAAATTTCCCTTCTATTCTGACTGTTTTAACAATTCTCTTACAATTATCTTCATTACGAAATGGCATTTGGTAGAGTTTGAATGCCTAGTTTCATGGCTAGCTTAACTAGAAAAGATATAACTATTTTTAGAAACTACACAGTTTAGCACATTCGATTTTTAAACAAATTCTTTATAAATTTAAACCTTTATTACAAACGTGGCTATGTTTCACAGTTTTTATTTTGTATGTTTTTAAAATGGGATGAAAAAGTTAAATATTTAACATTAGCGGTATAATCGGAATACTTTTAAATGTTTTTTTTTATTTGGCTTTTTATATAACTTTGCAAACAAGCTGCTTGATAGGTTAGACCTGATTCGTGAATTACCATGATGAGTCAAAGTGTACTCGAAAAGACATTTTCTTTGTACTATTGTACAGAAAGTTTGTTTTCGTCTCTCTATTAGAAACCATTATTCACAACTATACAATATGCTCCATTATGTCCCACATAACAACTCTTTTTGTCGTTTGATAAATTTCTCACTCCATAGGATGCCATTTATCATATTTTCCTTTAATATTCTCTTCACAGAAGTTACAATACCGGGATTCCTGTGGTGCATCTGAATGTCTGCTTCTTGCTGCTCTCAATTATTGCTTTGAGGAGAAAATCTTTGATTTCCTGCCAGTTGCCTTTTAGAATTCTTCATAGTTTATGGGTTTGAAACTTGAGGGATTGTTCCAGAGGCATTATAAAGGCTGTCATAATCTGCAGGGGTATGATTTCTTTCTGTTTATCGTGACAGCAACGCACCTTTAATAGAATTTTAGGGGAATAAAAATAAATACAGAGGAAAAAGTCTCATACTATGGTGATATAAAAACAGTGTAATACATCTGTATTTTTCTAATCGAGTAACTTAGTTTTCAAAGTTACATGCAATAATGGCAACCATGTAAACTTATAAGTATATTTTTATAATCAACAATCTATAAGGTTCAGACGGTTAAAAACCGAACACCTGGCGGAAAACCACAATAACCTTGAAACATAATCGTTGTATCCGTCGAGTTACTTGTCTCACTTGGAAATTGTACGCTTAATGCCTCTCTGGGTTGATACTGCAATCGTTATTGAGCGTCTTTGCCAGATGTGAATCGTTTGCCTTTGAAGGAAACGGGGGCATGTCAGGGCTGTAAGGTGGTTGGATCAGCATTTTCCACCTGAATTGCTGTATATGGTTGTGCAATATGCAGAGAGCAGTCCTGGGTCTGTCGACTTTATAGCCCACTGCAACTTCGTGAGTAATCCAGCATAACGTACGGCATCAAGTTCCAAAGGTGATTTGATCTACTTTGGTGAACTACAATTGAACTTTTATTTCGTCTTACAGTTCCAAAGGTGATTTGATCTACTTTGATGAACTACAATTGAACTTTCATTTCGTCTTTCAGTTCCAAAGGTGATTTGATCTACTTTGGTGAACTACAATTGAACTTTCATTTCGTCTTACAGTTCCAAAGGTGATTTGATCTACTTTGATGAACTACAATTGAATTTTCATTTCGTCTTTCAGTTCCAAAGGTGATTTGATCTACTTTGGTGAACTACAATTGAACTTTCATTTCGTCTTACAGTTCCAAAGGTGATTTGATCTACTTTGGTGAACTACAATTGAACTTTCATTTCGTCTTACAGTTCCAAAGGTGATTTGATCTACTTTGGTGAACTACAATTGAACTTTCATTTCGTCTTACAGTTCCAAAGGTGATTTGATCTACTTTGGTGAACTACAATTGATCTTTCATTTCGTCTTACAGTTCCAAAGGTGGTTTGATCTTCTTTGGTGAACTACAATTGATCTTTCATTTCGTCTTACAGTTCCAAAGGTAGTTGGATTTACTTTGGTGAACTACAATTGGTCTTTCATTTCGTCTTACAGTTCCAAAGGTGGTTTGATCTTCTTTGCTGAACTACAATTACTGTCTTTATTATTAACTCTATATATTGCAGTTATTATTTTGATTACTGACATTTAAGGCCTACCAGCATTGAGCCTTTTATAAACAATCTTCTTCCCTTTTATCATTATCACAAAATAATAAAAATAAATGGAAAAACAATTTCGAAACAAAACCACTTGCAAAATAAAACCACTATTACCATATGTTTACGCAGTAACAGGCAGTAAACAGTAGCTATCTTAAAGCAGCATAGTCAACAGAATAAAAAAAAAACCCATACAATAATGAAAATTCCAAAGTAATAGTTCTTATAGGAAAAAAAAAAAGGTATACCTATTCAAGGATATGCAAATTTATGCCCAATTATGCCCCAAATAAGTTAAACATAAATCAAAAACTATAATAGAATAATTTTCCACTCCTGAAACAAAAAGTGATAATATATACAATTTTAATCGCCAAACTCTATATAACAATCTAAAAAAAAAAAAATTTTGATAATTTCATTATTTTTTTCGCCAACTGTACCCCCTATATATCACAGTACATTTGGACAAAATATTCTTTTGTCATTTCCAAACAGTTCACATTACACATTTACATGAAAAAGGCTTCTAAAGCAGAGCAAAAGGATATTGCAACTTCCAAGCACGTTATCCAAAAGCATGTCGTCTTTTTATGCTTACAAGAAATTGCACTTTCTGCCCTTTTTATTCCTCTTTCTGTAATACTGTATCAGATGTCCTGTCATTCTTCTATTCCTTTTTTAGTATTCGTTCCGTATTTTATTCATGTTAAGATCGAATTCTCTTTTTGTTGCTTTGCAATATTCATACTATGACCTCCAGGGAAGGTCGCTTTTAATTCTGCATTGGAAAATGCCTACCAATGACGTACCAATAGCAATGATAGTATAATTTTAATGTACTTCGAAGTTCTTTCTAACAGAACATTATATGGTATAGAAATAAGTAATAGACAAACCGAGGGAACTATACAGTGTGTTTCTCTAGTCTTTAATATTTGCTACTTGCTGCTATCAAATATAAAACCGAACGAAGACTAAAAATATGTTTTTTATTAACTTTTGGACTTCAACTTCTCATCACTGTCGCCAAATTGCTCACAGGTAAATTCTAAGGCTCTTAAAGGGAATTGACCTGCTTGGAGGATAACGATTTTAATGAAAGTTGATAGTATGAATAATCAATATATACCAAGTTTAATGGTAATAATACCTTTGGTGTAAAATTTATTATAATTGATTCATAATTTTTGATTTTAAATGATAAATCAATGATAAAATGTAAGAGGTAAAATAGCTTCAAGGTTCGGGATAAAGCTGCATTCAGTTAGTAGTAAGTTTCACGCTTGTGCTACTGTCAAACAGTATGTAGGTGAATGTTCACTGTTGAAAAAGAAAAATATGACCAAAATTATTAATGCATATTCTATTACAGACTAAAATTATATGGACATTTACAACAAAAATCGGTGTTTATGAAACCATTCTTGGTAATATAATGCAAAAATGCTACATCATCTTGATGAAAACATGCAAACGACAATAGATACCACTGATGCAAATTATTTCACTTACAGGAATATTATACCACCATTAGTGCAGCTTAAGGGAAGATATAGAAATAAAATGTCTGCAAAACAAATGGGAGTTCCTTACGAATTATCTCTACAGAAACTCTATAAATGACTAGATAACTTACAGGGCTATGAAGTAGACATTTATAAGTATAGATGAGCTGAAAGCATTAATACTAGTACTTTAAAATAAGTTTCTAATACTTCCACATTGTTTATAATGAAAGTTGAATGTTACGACCTGTACCGCTTATGTAATATGATATCCAATGATACACAGCGCGTCTCGGGACCTCACTGACAAACCCTGGGTAATGATAAGTCACACAAAGAGAATAGTCTTTTTGTTTAGGAACAAATGTTCGCTGAAGCGTAGCTGGTAGCTATGCATTCGAACAGTCAGATTTCCGGTAAAGCGTTATTCAGAAATAAAATTAAATTATACATGCATTTTCTAACAGCTAATTTCAACAGAAATTGTTTTTGCATTATTGAACAATTATACCTAAAATTACACTCCATTCCAACTGGGATGATGAACACGATCTAATATGCCCCCTCCAAAAAAACATCATTCAAATCGGTTTTAAATCGAGCGATTACGCTGGGCATGCTTTACCTAATCGGTCCTGGTGGTGCAGTGGTTACCATACTTGCCTTCTAAATCCAAGATCGTGGGTTCAAACCTGGTCAAGATCGATGACTTTTTTCGGGCGTAAATATCTAAGTATGGTTTCTTCGGAAGGGAAGTAAAGCCGTGGGTCCCGTGTCGTACGTTTAGGGCACGAAAAAGAACCTCAAGCCTGAAATAAGGGGCCTCTGGGCAAAATTTGTCGGCCGTTTCACGTCCTAAATTGAATGGGACACTGATGACCTGAGACGTTAAGGAACGTCCATAAATAAATCAAATCAACACGCTTTAGCTCCTGCTTTTCCTATTCAATGTTCCAAGAATTCTGCGATTCAATGTGCGTGCATACCAATGGTGAAATGAGGTGGTGCTCCATCATGTTTGAATCATATGATCCTGCACACAGCAAAACTCAGGTCATAACAGACTACCACACTATTGTAACAGAACGGATGAGAATTTCGTACGCGATATGGAGTGTACTTCGAAAATATGCGTTACTAATGAGGCAGGTGCCAGCGAATTAATGTACCCTAACAATTAATTATGCTCTATGTGTGATTGCCATTCCCAAAATTTGTCGGTGTTACACATATATGAACCTGTCAGTAATAAAATATTTTTGCAATATCAAACAAGAAGCTATCATACTTGCTCAGTGTTTCTTATCTTGTAGTACTTTTGTCATATTCCTATGAGTGGCTTTGCTCCTATTGTAACTTCAAGTGTGTGAAGTTCTGTGCCCAAGCGTCCCGATGGTTACATATCAAGTTGCAATCAAATTACAACTTTTAGCCCTTATTTATCATTAGCCGCAAAATATGACCTTTGCAGTTGAATTCGGGAGTTTAATTGATGCTTCTATCAAGTACCATTGAGAGTGGTTTGGTTAAACCAAAACAGCTCCCTTTGTAAGTGCATAGTGGAATGGAATTCAGTCCGGAGAAAAAGTATAAAAGATCTTAAATAAAAAAAATCACATTTATTTCAGAATTTCTTATGACTTTAGGAAAGCCGTATATAATATTGAACTATCTCAACTCCACCATCAACTTTTCTCAAAATGTAGTAGCAATATACAAGATGCCATTACAACAAACCCACGCTTTCGTTAAGCCAATGATGCAACATCTAATTACCGCCCACAGGTGGCCGAGGTTGTTAAGGCACAGACTCGTGAGCAGAAGATCGGGGGTTCGATTCCCACCAGAACCGCCTTCCCTGACAAGAGATTTTTCCACGTTTTCCTTAGTCCTCATAAATGGCAAATGCCGGGAAGGTACCCTAAACTTTGGCTTGGAATACTTCTTTCTTTAAATAAAATCCTTTCAAAATTTATTATTTCATATCATGTTTCATAACTGTCCTCTGCCTGTGATGCCTCAGCAATTAAAACGGTGTTTTATACGAGGGTAGCGCCATAAGTTTCCGGCCTCGCCGATAAGGAGTATCGCCTTCACACAACCCTTATCTGGTGCCATACCTTGTCTGTTAAGTAATTGCACCTGTAACTTTCGCTCCGCTGTGTTCAGTTGGTCGGATATAGTTGCATAAAGAAAGCTATGTGTAGAAGATTGTGACATTTTCAAAATAGAATTTTGAGCTGTTATTAAATTCTTTGTAAAAGAAGGACTGGCTCCAAATGAAATTAAACAGCAATTGGACAGTGTATATGGGGAAGTATTCCCCTTATATTCTACCGTAAAAGAACGGGCCACACATTCTCGAATGGGTCGAGAAAGCATTGAAGACGAAGAGCGTGCAGGTCGGCCCTTGGAAGCGGTCACTCCTGAAAACATCGCTGTTGTGGAAGGAGAAATTATGGAAGACCGTCAGCTAAAAGTTACAGAAATAGCAACAAGATTTGGACTTTCTAACACAATAGTCCGAATTATTTATGAATATTTAAACATGATTAAGGTTAGTGCAAGATGGATGCCTACACTTCTTTCCTCAGTTCAAAAACAGCAACGTTTCATCTGTTGTCAGGCATATTTGGAGCTCTGCCTTGACAACAAGAGAGAAGTTATGCAAACCATTGTTACAGGAGATGAAACTATGGTCCTGTACTATGATCCCTTGTCCAAAAGAGCAATCAATAGACGCGCCGTCTCTAAAGGCCAGGGTCACCCAGTCAACCAAGAAGATCATGACCCCAATCTTTTGGGATTGTGAAGGAATACTCTTCATTGACTTCAAGAAGAGGAACACCACAGAAAAGGGGAGTACTATGCTGGCCTACTGCGCATGTGCTTCCATCAAAGAGAAAAGGCGAGGAAAGCTGAGTGGTGGTGTGCGCCTTCTGTACGACAACGCGCCTGTGCACACAGTTATTGTTGGAAAGGAAACTGTGAAGAAATGTGGCTTCAAGGAGATCGACCATCCATCCTATAGCCCAAATCTAGCTCCCAGTGACTATTTCCTCTTCTCAAAACTCAAGAAGGACCTTCCAGGAAGGAAATCTAAGTGCGACGGAGAAGTGATGAATGCTGTTTAGCCCCTTTGGCAGACACGACTTCTGACTATTTAGGAGGGAGAGATTGAAATGTTAATTCAAAAATGTGAAAAGATTATTGCAATAAAAGGCAACTATATTGAAAAGTTAAATTTAGTTTTTATATTTATCATACCTGGAAAATAGTTAAGCCGGAAACTTATGGATTTACCCTCGTACTATTAAAAAAGAAAAAACAAACAATAAACCGTATAACTCAAGAAAAAGTACGAATTGCTTTAAGGGGAAAATACAGCATAATTCTTAATAGCCTTGCCTCCATTCTACCAGTTACGAATGAATACAGTTATCATTTTCGTAGAACAAATATCATAAGATTCTTGAGAATGTTCCCGCATTTTCACTGTTACGTTTGTCTATCAATATTTGAGTATTTCATTTTTCTCATATTATCTGAGATTGCCTTAATTAATAAAAAATAATAATTGAGAAATTATTTACTATCACTTTTACGTCCGATCTGTGTTAGAACTAAGAATGCTGAAAGAGATTGCAGAAACGTGATAACGTTGTTTTCATGTGATACTCTGATATTTCTTATTTTTCAGGAATAATACTTATTGTTACATAGCTGGGTGCATAAATCACTTTTAGGAGACCAATATACGAGATGGTCTAATGCATTTTTATCCCATATTTCATTTCATTCGCGAAGAAGGAATGTATAGGTACAATGCAAGGGTACAACATTAGCTTTTGCCAGAAGCTCGGAGATTTCCAAAAAGTTACTCACTCTGAAGATTCAGTGGCGTTTCAGTGATGATACCTTGAGAACTACATTAATTAATGGTTTCTGAAGGAAACCGAAGAGGTGAAATTCAGATATCTTTAAGAGGTTCATTGCCTGACCGTCGGAGAAATTCCTGACGAAAATGGCATGTTTACACATTCGATTATAACGGAAGATGCCAGAGTGACGGTGAAATTTATGCTTAAGCTATGTACGCAGGAACAAAACTACTGTGCCTTGAGATTGTGCATGTGCCAACAAGAGTCATGAATTCTTGAAGAATTCTTGACGCGTTAGAGTACAGTAAGATCTAGAAATCATGGCCTTTTGACAGTTGCGAGGATGTTACCAGAATGCCATTCCTAATACTTTCAGTGATAGTGCGACCATGGGGCTAAGTGCTTAGAGATAAAAATACTAAATGTTTCGATTTAAGACAACAAAGGGGAAATTTTGAAAGCAGCCAGATAAAAAAAAAGAAGAAGAAGAAGTCAGAAACAGTTATAAGGAGTTTTATCTTTAAGCGTTTTTTTTTTCACTCAAGCCATGATAACTAACTTTAGAATCGGAGTTATATACCTCAAATGGAAGGGCATCTGCATAGAACCTGAACACACGCGTGTCGTTCAAGTCCGGGTCACGGTCTCGAAATCTGAATCTGAATCTCATTTCAAATATTACACTATGTGTCACTTGTATGTAATATAAATTAACATAATAGTCTAGTCATCTGGAAGGTAGTTGCCTTTTAGCTCTAGTATTAGATGGAGATTCACGGCAAAGGTCGGATTGAGCACGGTAGAGCAGATGAAAGAGCATCAGTACGGTTAGGCTGAATCCATGGTGCGAGTCCCATTATTGACCAGGAACGTTTCCTATATAACTTTCATTTCAACTCTTGGCATTAAACATTAATATGACAAAAATCATATACGTCCAATTTTATTTTAGGTTATACATTGTTATGCATTAAAATAGCAAAATAGGCCATACATTAAACATAACTTTCTCCCTTTCATTACTTAACTTTAGAGCACTTAAGTTGATTAAATTTTTCAAAATCATTTTAATAAGGACACAAAGTCTCATTTCTAGCAATATACGAAAAGAAAATGCCCCAGCGTATTCAAGAAACTGGGGTTACTCTTCAGATCAGGGAACAATTAATTAAGATTAGACTACGATGAACAACCATAGGATAGATCCCGCCTAGGTTACAGTGTACGTCAAGATATAACAAGAGCAAGGGGAAACGCCCTGCGTATCTTTCTGTGTCACCGTATGGTACATTTGAAGTTTGAGGCAAAGTTGGAGAACATCTCCTTTAATTTTCTTCGCTAAGATACTCCAGAGCTCAAGTTGTACTGCAGAGTTAGTCTGGAGTGGTCCGTCGCACATGGCAAGCTACATCTTCACTCTATTACGGAGTTTCACTCCCAGTGGACACATTCACTCTGACCTCCAGATTTAAAAACGTTCTGCTTTAACTCTGAATTTGTTTGTCTTCTCTTTTATATAAGGATACATCTTACTTCGCTCTCTATTTTCTCTCCTTTTTCTTCTCTTCTTGAGTGATATATTCTTAAAAATATACATATATATACACATTTGTTCGCCAAGAAAGTTTGTATTTAAAGTTTTTTATTTTCATTCATCTTAAAATGTAGTTACATTCTCTAAGGTTTCAATATTACATTTTTGAATATTAAAGTTTCGGCTTCATGCCTATTTCATCAGCCACAGCATGCCTGTATTAACTCACCTATATTGGTGTGAGGTAGCTTCCCTCTTACATGCTTCTACTATACAGTCATCGTAGGTAGCTAAGCCGAAGATAACTGGTTTTCACTATAGCAGTTGCTTAGAGAAGCAAACTTCGCAGAGGTAGAGTCGAGTTTGACAAATATTATGTACAACATTCATTTTTACTGCTAGCATTTTCATAAATTAATTTTATTATAGATAATGTCACCACATGATCCATAATTTTAGCTCAAACTTTTTTAAGTTACTGTCACAATATACGGTTTTAAAATATATATTTTTACGATTATTATATCGAATATGACACGTTCTTTCATTACATTCTATTCTGTATCACATTAATGTACCGTTATGCAGCATTTTCTTCATTTTATGCATAAAATAATATTTTAAGTAGAAAATAAGATAAATATGAACGTATCACATAAATATACTATCATAAGAAAAGTATAAACAAGCATCATTAATAATAAATGAATATATACAAAAGAGTTTGTTCTATGTCTTAGCTATTGGTAATTGTCAATTTGTAAATGGAAACATTTCGAGCATTTACTAGGTATATCTTTAATATCTAAATCCAGATATTAATTATTTGTGATTCAAGTGTTAAAAGTGACATTTTATTTCATGAGCAGGAATTTTACAAAATGAGACCGGGGACTGAGTTAAGTAATCCTATTCAAAATAACTTTTAATGTGCATTTAATTTTTAAATAAATTTATTTCAATCATTTCTAAACCTTTTTAAAATAAAGTTTGAATATTTCTCAAGAAGAAGCATGCAAAGAATTCCACCTAGATTTATGAATAATGCTACTAATATTGCAGTGGTGGTATTGTGTAGTTTTTTTTGTAAGCGATGATAAAAAGAAAATTGTTAATTAAAATATTTTTTCTTTATTTCTCGTCTGAAAGACTAATAGATATGGGCATGCGAAATTTTGCCTAGGTTCGTATGTTGCCAAGATAGTTAATCATACAAGTACATCTTAGAAACAAAGTTAAGTACTCGTTGCACTTTCGGATTAGCACTGAGGAATGTAAAAATAGTAAAATATGTAATACATAATGATATACGTAATTTTATTTTCTTAAACATAATAATAAATCACATTAGGTACCAAACTATAATTAGTAACACAATTTTTATAGCACTGAAGTGTAATGAACTACAGTTTAAAATTTGAGTGCGCTTTAATGTGAAATGGCCAAAAGTGTGTGTTTTACTGCATTATTTATTGTACTTCTCTAAAAGAATATAAACAGAGTAACTTCCATTTTAAAAAAGTGCTGTCTATTAATTAGATCTTAAATTCAGAGAAATGGTAGATTCATTTAAACTAATGACATTTCCTTTGAACTCAAAGTTAAATACAACAGCAGCAGCAGCAGCAGCAGCAGCAGCAGCAGCAGCAGCATTCGAGTTAAACTCTGCGAGTTAAATTATATATTTCTTTCAAGAATGGGAAACTATACCAATGAGAACGTACACACACATACACACATGAAACATACATACATACAATAATTCTGATATTCATATAAATTTTCGCATTATTTATGCACAATGTTTATAGAAATTTCTTGTCCCTAAAACTACGTATTAATTTAAGGAAATGTCCAGATTTAAACACTTTTGTCTATTGACAACTAAGTCCTAACATGCCAGTCTCAAAAATGAAACTGGGAGAAAATTTTCCCATTATCTTCTGCTGTGCGCACTTAACCAAAATGGGCACCCAGTCTTCCAGTTCCCAGCATAATGGGCAAATCCTTCTGTCTTCCTCGTCAACAACCTTACGTCTCCCAGTCATGCTATTACCGATCTGTGTTTTATGCCTAGCTCCATAATATAGGTCTCTTTACCCCATCCAGCTTTAATTTCGCCCTGCATGTCCAGAGATGACACCTGCATTCATCGCGCCTCTTTTTTCTGCCATTTTATGTCAGAGAGACGTGTTTTTTTGACTTTTTTCATTATACTATATCTATTTTCAATGTCCTTCTGCCAAATATCGTGCAAACAGATTTTTGACAATTCCCGCTGTACAACCCCTGTCCAACTATTTTGGATAATGCATGTTGTTTAATTGGGGGCAGTAGTATATTGCCCTCCGGGTTATTTGTTTCTTTAATTATTCTTAGCCAATTTTGCTGTAGATTGCATCTTTCCAGCATCCCACCTCTCGTAGTACACCATAGCTTGATGTTCCTCTCCCCACCTCTAATTTCGCTTCCAGAAATCCCATTGTAATTTATTTACACGTCTAGTAAATCCCATCCCCAAACCTTCCTTCCACATAACAATGAGGATCTAGCCATTGCCTCATGTATAGTTTTTAATGTTTTGAATGGCATGTTCGGTACTCGAGCAAGCACCCTCAATACCTTTGAGAGTTTATCGCTCCCCTTGTGCTTTGCAAAAATTGTATGTTTTTTCCATTGTCCACTCATATCAAATGTTATTCTAAGATAATGAAATTAAGTTAAATATATTGTATTTTAGATAATATAAATATATTATGTGATTTAATGTGTTATTCATGATGTCATATTTCCTGGTACAACTATTTTAAAAATATTTATGAATAAAAATGCAACAAAAAATCTTACTTGTTCAATTGTTTTTGTAAAAACTTACTATCATGTAATGCAATTGAAATTAAGATTACTTTTGAAGTATCATGTATATGTTTTAGATAACTTTAATTATTTTATCGAAAATATACAGACACAAGAGAAACATGCTAATGTTAGTTATATCAAAATAGATCCGCTAGTACATAAAACGGAAATATCTCTAATTTGACAAAAAAAGGAGGGGGAAGAATAAACCAATAGTTGGTGGAGCTCAAAGCGCCTGCCATTTCCATATTGTATGAGTTCAGCTTTTAAACATACAATACCCTCATTTTGCTTTCGGCGGCATAGTGATGGAAGAACAGATATGCCGCCCACGGTGAGCCCAGGCGTAATGATGGCAGTATACAACAATACAGAGTGTAAAATGTACCTGTGAATTACTAAATCCGATGTTATTCGTAAAGCTATTTTTAGCGAATTAAATGTTGAAATATCTCTGAAATGTAAACACATTATATGTACTGCTTTAACCATTTGCCTTTCTTTAGCGGCCTTTCATACACTAAGGACTTAATTCCATTCCGAAACTATGTTGCAGTAAGATAATAAATAACTCGAAAGAACACCCTTTTCTCATTTGCCTGAAAGTCAGTTACGCACTTTTTAGCCTGACCGGACGAGGGTCTTTGAGAAATCAAAAGAACAGAGTGTCAGACGCAGTGAGTATGGCGTATGAAATCGCACATTAAGTAGTCTTTATTTAATGTATGCCCGAAAGCTGAATAAAAATATTTATAATTTTGATCGATCTTCTAATTTCAATTTAGACCTCAGATACTCAACGCAATTTTAATTTTCATAGTATCTTATTGCTCCAGGTAGTGTTCATATAACATTTCTTTGTGATCGCAGAACACTTTGTGTTTCTTTTGAAAATATACTGTGCTGTTTCAAGAAGAGAACCTACATAAAATCAAGGAGAATATTAAAAAGTAGTATATTTTATTTTGTTTTTCAAGAAAGTTAAAGATAAATAGTGATATGTAATGTAAGAAACGTTTATTGTGAACTCTTCAGGCCCTAGCATGATTATTTTAATATGTGCTCAAAGCATTTAGCAACATGTTCATATAAACATTAAAATATTTGAAAAAATATCATCTATTCAATTTGCAGAAAAATAAGAAGAATATTTAAAAATTCAATTTAAGGCACTTCTGATAAAGTTAAAGAAAATAGATTGGCAATAAGTGTTTAATAAGATTTCTTTAGTTTCATTAGAAGAGAGATAAAATTATTCAGCTTAAATACATAATATTCAGAGATTGCTAAAAAAATGTACACACACTTCAAGCAAAGACACACCTGTATTAACATAACAAAACTGAGTTCACAAAAACAAAAATTATCAATACTAATCATCTTAGACTTTTAAAGTGCCATCATCGGCGTCGATACATTTCTGAGCACATTGAACTACTGATTGAGCAAGGTTTGCGAGCGATTGCAGCACATCCGTTTCAATTTCTTCCCGAAGTGCTGCCAGTGTAGCTAGTCTGCCAGATCTGCCCTTGTGAACATCGCATACGGTATCACGAGTCTCAAATTTGTCTCGAATGCGTGCAATCGTTACTCGCATTTGGCGGTTCTGTTCTATACACACGTCTCCATTGCCTTTGAACTTCAACATTCTTCATTCCAATACCACTTCAAAATTGCTTCCCGCTGTTCAAACGAAAATCTTGGCTCCATTTTGTTGTAGCAACGTTAGCATAACGTAATATGGGTCACATCTGTTTACAGAACATTATTCGATAATTTTGGTTTCATTTGTTCACTGTTGATTTACCTGTCACGTAGCAACGCTATCATAATGCATGAGAGTCACCTCTGTTTACGGAACATCATACTACACATTACTGTTGTTTTTCGGCCCAACTTTGAAATATATTAAATAGATATCTACTGTGAAAGTACGTATACCTTTTTTGGCCCCATCGGTATTTGTAATAAACGCATAACTAATGAGAATTGTTCAGAACATTTTAAGCACACTATCAAAACATACAACCTTTCACAATACATTATTCGTCGTTATAATTTTTTTTTTTTTAAAAAAAGCTTCCATTTCTGCTTTAAACATTCAAACCAATGTTTAGTAATAACAAAGAGACCACTTAAATTTTTGTAGCAATAGCGGCACAATGGGGTAATTTTAATACTTTTTTAGAATGTTTAACGACCATTTTTACTGCTGAGCCGTCACAGATGGTGCACACCGATGATACATGGGACGGAATTATAAAATAAAATGAATCTATTCTTCTTAAAAAGGAAACGTTGCAAGACTGAGTTTAGGATATTTCCCCAGAACTTGTCATTAATAAGGACTGATGAAAATCTGAAAAAAAAAAAAAAAAAAGGTGGGAATAGAAGCCTAGACCTCTGTCAAACATGCATGTGTTTTTTTTTCTTCCTCCCCATTTCACGAATCGTTTTCTATGAACCTAATAAAAAATATCACCACGCCTTACTGTTGGATAACATTTCACTGTCAAAAGACGCTTTAAACTGTGCGTTCCTGTTTATGTATACACTCTGCGGAAGGGGCAGGTAACAATGAGCATGCTTTAGCAAAAATGAAGATTAGGGGCAAAGGAGGATCTTTTGGTTCTTCAGTGTTGTTTAAAGGCTGGCCGTTTGTGTCTATGACTGAATGAGAGTACCTTTGGGAGGAATGGACCAGGCGAGAGGCACACTAGGCGGTAGAATCCAGAAGACGTTGAGGGAGGGAATCGCTAACAATATTTCCATAAAGGTCATTTTGCCACTGTTGGCGCAGTCCATTAAGGAATTCGAACCCTTCAGAAGGGCTACTTCCATAGTGAAAACATTTTCAAAGCGCAAGCCGCCGTCACATCGCACATAGCACCAGTACAACTTGCTTAACACTTTCAATCATGTAAGAGAGTCAAGGAAATAAAAAGTGTTGAAGATTGTGATGAGAGGGGGGGGGATCAGGATGGCCGGCTTCAAGTTCTTTAAAACCCTCCCGAAGGCGAGTTCCAAGTGTGACTACCCCAGTCGGTGGATTGGATAGAATTGAAACATTGAGCACAGTAAACTGTTGAGCTCGCCATATCAACCTATTTCTAGCAAACATAGCTATCCGAAATTTCTGACTAATGACTAGGAAATTCGTCGGTGTATCATATTGCATATACCACAGGCGTTGGCTTTGACATGGGAGCACATTCTACAGCATGACGATTAATTCGTTTTATAATACATGTTGATGAATCCTATTAACCTGCTTAATAGAACGTAAAATCCTAAGAATCCATCGCCATTCGACCCTCATCATCCTTGTCATGCCGACGATAAAAATTAGTCTATAATTTAACAGGTATGTGCTTTATAACCTTCTGTTTAATACTGGTTAATGCTGACCACTATGAAAATATAGCACTATTTCTTTAAATACACAGCGTTTACAGTCTTATTTACTTATATTTCTGTCTGTTGTTTACCTGAGAAACAATTATGAGTTTTGTTCGGTCAGTATATCCTATATTTTCGAGCTAACGTTCGAACATTACATCTTTATCGTCCTTTCCTGACATAAATAATGCTTAAAATATTTTATCTTTGTTTCAGGCAATGTAAAGTTAAGAAAAATCCAATGATAAAATGACTTCAAGTTGAGGATAACAAGATAGATATAGAACTCAATAAATTATGATGGTAAACTGTGGTTTTATACCTATTACTTTTATGACACATTGAACACTCGGAAGGCAGAGCTTCTAGTATAACTGTAAGGAAAGAAGTATTTCAGTACAATTGAGTGTGTTATAGTATAAAGCAACGAACAGTCTAACAGTAGAAATGGTATAAAGTTGCCCTAGATACTTACTGTAAATATTGACATTGTATGAAAGTTTGGGAGGCACGCCTGAAGCTGCAAGCGGCTGAATTTGCACCCTGACCTCCTTATATCTTAAACAAGGAGCAAAACAGACGAAGTATAGGGCAGTATTAATTATGCACAGTTCATTAACGCAAGACCTTTCCCATAGGGACTACAAGATTTAGGCGATTTAACCTTCTGAATTCTGCACCACCCTGGAAGACTATGGGACCACGCCTCCCGCTCCCCGTTATAAGTCTACTGATTTTCTGAGAAGATCCAAAATATCCTTAAATATGCCTTTTCTAATTATCTAAATTGTATGGAATTTTCACACAAAATGCTCGGAAAGTTCTCAAAATGTCTGACTGGGAAATACTTTTTTTGTAGCAAAGTATCAGACATAAAATGACCTGTCTCTCGGCTTCAAACTTTCATTACCTCTCTCCTTCTTGAAACCCATTCCTAAAGGCTCATTATTTAAGGATTTTAGAATACGCAGTCTTTCCATTCATTTTTCAGAGAAGTTCATAAATCGACTTCGCTCTTATGAAGCTCGTATGAAGCAGGCTAAATTGAAATAAAATTCCAAGCTTAAATTGAGAGCTCGAGAATCTTTCATAAACGTACAACACAAATTTACAAAGACCTTAGCTGGAGTTTCGACTCATGTGACAGAAACTGCGGAATTTTTGAAAATCAAATTTAAATTAAATTAAAAGTTTTATTGAGAAAAGTTCAGACATGTCCAATTACAGAGTTATCTTTCATAACAGTACTTTTAAAGTTCATTATTGTAAAATTTATGTCGAAATTTATGTTATAAAATGATATCATATTCTCCTTTTCAAGTCATCTGAAAGAGAATATATTTAAACGTGGGTTCACATAAGATCTCACTCCTAATAAATTTGGATTTTCTGCAAATTTGTTTAAGTGTTGATAGATACATGCCTTTATTTCAGTAGTTCACATGTTCAGAAAAACAGCTTTAATAGTTTCTACACAAATCAACAAATAATTAAGTAATGCATATTTTTCGGCATAAATAATTAATTCGATATTCTAATAATAATAATAATAATAATAATAATAATAATAATAATAATAATTTAAAATTTTCTGTTTCATTAAAAATTAATTTCAAAATAAAAGTCTTGAATTAAGAAGCACACCCCAAAATATTTTTCAATAAATTGTAATTGAAATCATAAGTTACTTTTCAAATCACTGCATATTCTTTAAGAAAAGAAATATTATGATATACAAAGTATATGCATAAGCAAACAGAAGAACTAATAGAATAGAAATAAATAAAACAAAACAGAAAAAAAAACAGATAAGGAACAGAAAGAGAATAACCAAAGGGAATTGGACAGAATTTAAGCAACAAAAATGTAATAAGAAAAGGTAAATAGAATGAGTATATATACCGAGGGTGCCAAAAATATACAGTTTCAAAGTATTTATTTCATATATTCCAAAGTTGGACCGAAAAAAACAATAATGTGTAGTATAATGTTCTGAAAACAGATGTGGCTCACATTATGTTATGCTAGCGTTGCTACAACAAAATGGAGTCGAGTGTATCTTTTGAACAGCGGAAAGTAAATTTTGAAGCGGTATTGGAAAACCGAGAATGTTGTTGAAGTTCAAAGACAATGGAGGCGCGTGTACAGAACAGAACCGCCAACGCGAGTAACAATTCATCTTACCGGCCATTCATACAATAAATGAAAATGAGGAATTTTACTTCCGACAGGGTGGTGCACCATCACATTCCACGAAGATATACGTGCGTGACAATCCTCCAAGTAACTGGATAGGATGAAGAGGTCCGATTGAGTTTCCACCGCGTTCTCCGGATATAACTCCGTTGGACTTCTACCTATGGGGAACTCTTAAGGATGTTGTATACCGTAGAAAACCCGCTACACTGACAGCACTTCGGAAAGAAATTGAAACGGCATGTACTGCAATCGCTGAGGACACTTTCGCAAGCGTTACTCAATCAGTAGTTCAACGTACTCAGAAGTGTATCGAAGCCGATGGTGGATATTTTGTGCAACTGTTGTAACTATAAAAGTTTATGATTAGGGCTCATAATTTTCTGTTTGTGTAAATTCAGTTTTGCTATGTTAACACACTCTTTGCTTGAAGTGTGTATACATTTTCGGCGCGCGCGCGTATGTGTGTGTGTGTGTGTGTGTGTGTTTGCGGAAGTGGCTTAGATGACATCAGCTAAGGAGATAGATGATACTATGTACAAGATGTTTCGGAAATATTTTTACAAACTTTGGTTGTGGGTTCCTCACCCAAAATAAGAAAAAAGCCCAACATATGTCCGGAAATCCGTAGTATTAATTGAAAGTTTACCAAAATTAGAAAAAATATCCATATAAATAAATGTCCAGAAATTATCACCTTTATGAGCTGGATGGGAATTAGAGCTCTATCGTTGTGCGACGATATTCTTCAGTTAGTCTTATCCAGAAAAGTTATCTTTGAAATTTGTTTAAATTTAAAAACGGAATCATTTTCTATGATGAGAGCGTAAATAATTAACTATAAAATGACTATATAAATAATTAATTATAGCATAAATTATTTATAAATTATTTCCTATATTTCAACCAGAATCTGTTCTCTTAAAGAATTATTTCAACACGGTTTGGGTAAATTTGGAAGACTTGTAAGAGGATTTTGTATGTTAAACATTCTTTGTTAACAGAGTAATTATTTTGTTTGGTTATATCACTTGTGCGTAAAATTAAAAAAAATACTTCAATAGATCAGTTTAAATTTAGAATGTGTTAATCAGGTAGATATTTGAATAATGAATATTATCCTTGAATTTTAAGATGCAACATTCCATTAAATTGTTATAATTTTGTGATTGTTAAATTCTATTAGTATATTAAATATCATATTTACTATTTGAATTTAACTACCATACTTTGCATATGAAATCTACTACCCACAGTCTTTGTACCGGGTTCCTTGTCTGTTAAACCCCTTGTTCAGATTGACTCGCAGCAATTTACTCTCCAAGACATCAGGTTTTTATTGTACGTGGCCGCTTCAGTCAGCTAAATATTCATATTTTTTTTCTAGTGTAGTGAAGACGGTGTTTCAGAGATTGAGGGATCGGGATACATAGAAAAACGCCTTCCGGTAAAGAAATTTCCAAAACTTTTATATAATCTGTGCATTTACACCTCTTTGAAGAATTTATTCTAACCACTATTTCTTCTTAACACACTAGGAAATCAAAAATTGTATTACATGCTTAGCTTCGACTTCGGATTGAATGCACTAAAGTCACAGAATTCTGGGACACATATTCTATTCTGAAATTTAGCATTGGTTTCCATCCCTGCGGGTAAAATCCAGTGGGGACGATATGACCTTCCACTCAGAGCCATGTGTATGGGCTATCCCTAGGTCAACTGCATTCGGTGCCTGCAGCAAGTCAAACTATACATCAAAACTCGTGGAAAGAACAGTTAAATCCTACTACAACTTGGTACTCCTTTATTATTACCATCGCACAGATGTGAAACGGTAGATTCCTACACCACGTATATCTCCAGGTAGTCACCTTAATTTAGCTAGGTGAAGATAAAACTATTTGTATATTAAACTATATTAAAAATTGGTTGACTTAACATTTTAAGTAAGAAATTGAATATTAGCTCAATCTAGATATTATACAAGGCCGTCAGTTTGGCGAGCAACAAAATCTTTTAGCTGCAGAAAGGGCGGAAGAGGACCATAAAATGTAGACACCCTCTTTCCTGCAAGATCACCAGTGACCATGAAACTAGTAGCTAGGTTACGTTAGTTATAACTTGAACAAAGGAACTTTGATTTTCACCCCAAGGAATGCTGTTACGCAAACTTCTGGTAAACAAGAAACGTAAGACCGTTGAGATATATTTTTCGCGCAAATAGAAGCTATCACCCCACCTCTAGCCAGGGGGACCGCGAAAAATATACCTATCAACCAGAAGATTTCGTAACACAAAATTCAAACACTACAGCCAATAGCAACATGGCGTGATATTTTAAAAATGTTGAACCAAAGTTGGGAAGCGTTGGCAGAAACCGACCGACCGCCTAGAAATAAAACCTTCTGGATTACGCAGTCGAGGGGCAGTCAGAGTGCAGTCTATGGACATTTTTGTGATAGTAGAGTCGTGTAAAATTCTGTGTTCAGCTGGCGAGTTGAGAATTGTGGCGGTAATCAAAGTTCCTTGTTATAGCAGAACCACAGTTAAGAATAACTTTAACCCTGAGAGTAGGACGAACTGTTATTAAAACATTTCCAAAAAGCAAGCTACCGTCACACCGCACATAACACCAGCCCGTTTCGCAGGCATTTTTACCATGAAACGGATACAACGGAATGAATTAAGATGAAATTAAAAAGCGGAAAAGCCGTAGAGGGGATTATTCGTTCCAGCATTCGCCCAAAAGACCAGAAAAACGCCCGAAAAATCCCAAGCTCACAAAGATAGTTCTCAAAAGATTTGAATCCGGAATTTTTCGAATGACAGTTTCGAACACTATCGTCTAATCCTTGTTCACAAATGACTATGCCAATATTAAAGAGCGAAGACATGGGATTTTGACAAAACAGAAAAATATAATATAAACAGCACGAAAAAGCTCCATAACCCAAAATAAAACCCATAAGAAAACTGGTATATACATCTGCCGCAGTCTGTTCACTTCAAATGAAAATAATTGTCTGTGCTTTGTAGAACAAAAGGCATACCTCTGAATTTATCTCTTGCAGCTTAAGTTTGTTTCAAAACGTGCGTAATTCAAGAACACATACTGATGTAAGCTGCATTAAACTTATAAAAAACAATAGTCATTGATAGCATTAATATTTCCTAGATAACCAAAATATGCTTTGAAACCCAAACAATTAAATTGGACTCCCTCATAATTATCCATAAGGAATAAATTAATTACTTGCAAAGTAATATGTACAGCTGTAAGGTTAAATGTACTACATATACCATAATTGCAAGTTTATTATTATTCCTTGTATTGTAATTGCAAGTTTATGTTTGTTCAATGTAACATGAGCCTGATATTGGCTCTAGGAAGATATGTGCGGTTGTAGGGTGGAAGGCTGTTTCCTGCAGGCATGTGGCCAGACCAGAGCGGTCGTTAAAGTTGACCTGAAAGAAATTATGTGCTTTATAAACAAACCCACCCCCGGATGCTCCATGAAGGAATGATAAAGTTGTGTCAAGGACAAACGAGTTCTTCCGCATTGAAACTCCGTCCTTGTTATATTAGGCGAGGGAAAAAGTGTCATAAACCAGGGTGATGCAAACGCAGGACAGTGGAGCAATAGCTTTTGAACAGCGTACAAGAGAACTATCATAAGTGTTTATGTGTCTACGAGCGGGGTAGTGCGACATCAGTTTTATTAAGTGACGAATCTCGGCTAGCTATAACATGGGACAAACAATTTAAATGCTAACATCTGTGATAGTGCTCAAGGAACAGATTCCTAGAAAAAGAGACGCGATCATGCGAAAGTGACGCACAACGCTCCTTAAATCCTCCATGGAGTAGCCGATTTTCCGCCCAGTATTATAGAGTAAACAATAAAGAAATGCTGGTAATAAAACACCAAAAATCGATGAATTCTAGTGTCAACACCCTTATCATTTCCATTTCCCTGTTATACCCAGATAACTAGAATTCTAGCCAGAAGAATCTCGTTGCAGCTAATAGGAGTAAATTATAAGTAGTAAGCAGAAATATCATCGGATAGGAGAAGAAGAAAATCAACACCAATCCCTTAGGATTCAATTAACCAAAATACTTTCATAATCTCCCCTTTATTTAACATATAATTAACACTGAATATGCTTTTAAATACCGCTGCAGCTTGTTATGCTTTTCATAGTTGTCTGTTTACGACTCGTTAAAACTCGAAAACTACTAAGGCAAAGATCAGAACTTTAAGTCCCCTGCCAGTCAAATTAAATCAACTTAAATCTTCAGCATAAGAGTTTTTATTGCCAAATCATAAATCCAGTAATTTAAACAAGATCCCTATAGACGTGATATTAGAGGTTAGTTCCTTAACAGACTTCGTAAAGCTATGAGTGCTTATTAATGTCTCATAGTAGAGAAGCCTTAGGGGGATTTCCGGGCTATATAGAATCAAATGAGAGAGATTAGCGGCTCCGTGCTTGAAGGACACGATAGCTTAGTTGGTAGAGCGTTAGCCCGGGAGGCTGAAGTGTACACTTCGGAAATTACATCAAGTAATGACAAGTAATCAGATACTTAACATTTCAGAAAGCACTGTTGCTTACTGGTCGAACAGTGTAAATGTATTAAAATCAATTACCTCGGCACACAAACTTTGATTTAAATAGTGAAGGACAGAAACATTTTCCTCATAAACATCGACCGTCTATACAAGAAATGCACCAAAATAACACTTAACTTCCCATTTAAAGCAAAAAGAATTCACAGATCTTGTACATGTTAAACAAACTTTATAGTAAGGCTTCTCTAAAATAAACATTTAAATACCTTGAAGGGAAGTAAGAAATATTCCGATGCCGAAAGGGGATTTGGAATTTTGACTCTTGCATTCGAACCAACCTGAAGGAAACTTGCAGTGAGTACGCAGGTAGCAACCGCTCCCGAGGCCAGGCTGTTGACGTCTCTCTCTCAACGTGTGCTGTTCATAGCCGAATGGCAGGAGTCACGTGACCTCCAAGGAAAGCAAGTAAACCCCTCCAGGCCGTGACAGTGACGCTGACCGCGGGTATTTTAAATGAAACACATATACTGCCACAGTATAACAGTTAACACTGCTCAAAATACAAAAGTAGTCACTAATAACGTTATATTTAATTCTTGACAAATGCCTCGATGTCTCCACAGATAACTTGATATATTTTTCTTTCTATAAAAGTTTGTCATTGTAAGAGTTCAAGCGTCAAGAAATAAAAATCAATGTTTATTCACATTTGATCAGCTTACTTGGTAGTGATTAGACGGAATGCTGAATGTGTGGAACCAGGTTGATAACGAGAGTGATAGTTGACATATGAAGTCGTTTATATTATTACATTATTTTAAAAGAATAGTGTAGTTATACTGAAAGTCGTGAGCAGTCCATTGTCAAAATTAAAATTCCAACAATGTAACAAAAGGAACTGCAGGATCTAATCTACAGACCTTACACCACATGTTGACATATTGTGACGTTATTAGCTTCTATCACATAACCCAGGCAAAATGGCGAACATCAATGTTTCGTTTCGACAGCGTATTGTGATTGAATTCCTCGTTAAAGAGAGAAAATCTGCTGCTGAAATTCCTCTCAGATTTCAACGAGCCTATGGAAATGTCTGCATGGGTGCTTGCAGTGTTAGGAGATGGGTGAAACATTTCAAAGATGGGTAAACGAGCATCCAAGATGAGCCTCGTAGCGGTAGCCCGCGAACTGCCTGCACGGAACGCAGCAAGGAAAGAGTTGATGAACTCATAGAGAAGATAGGCGTATCACTGTGGATGAAATCGCTGCAAAACTTGCAGTAGGACATGGTGCAGTGCAAGAAATTATAAAAGGCTTAGGTTATGGAAAAATTTGTGCCTGTTGAGTCCCACGTTTTTTGACCGAAGACCACAAACTTCAGAGAATAATCATCAGTCAAAGCCATCTTCAGAGATTTCAAAATGAAGGGGGTGGGTTTTTGACGAGTATTGTGACAGGTGAAAAAAGCAGGTCCCATCATTATGAACCAGAAATAAAACGCCAGAGTAAGGAATGGCACCATTTGGATTCGCCATCGAAGAAGAAAGCGAATACAGTACGATCTGCTGGGAAGGTTATGGGTAACGCCTTCTGCAATGCACATGATTGTATTTTGATTCATTTTCTTGAACCTGGACAAACCATAAATGCTGCCCCCTATATCCAGACACTTTGGAAGTCCGTCGTGCATTGCGCGATAAGCGCCCTGGAAAGAAGATCATCCTGCTATAGGATTTTGCGCGTCCTGCCCGTGTCACAATGGAGAAGATCAGAACTTTTGGATGGGAAACTCTGGCACAACCTCCCTACAGTCCCGACTTGGCACCATCCGACTACCATCTTTTTGGTTCTGGTTTGGTTCTGCAGATGTGAGGCCAACACTATGAGACGGTGGAGGATAATCTGAAAGCAGTGCGTCAGTGTCTTCGTGCAACTGAAAAGGAGTTCTTTCGTAAGGGTATTTTTAAACTTGCAGAATGATGGGAAAAATGTGTGCAAAGAAATAGAGACTATGTTGAAAAGTGAAAGAAAAGTCTGTAGATTAAGATGATGTTTTCTTCGCATACAAGTTTTATGGAACTGCTGAAACTAAAGGCAGATCTGCAACATGACTCAGTTATAAAAATTAGTGACCAAACAGTCAGAAACAAAATATGTTTTCAGATCTTAACGACTGGCTAAATCTCCATCATTAATGACAAAACATTATGCATTAAGAATACAATATTAATTGGAAATTAAGACAATAGCAGCCTAGTTATTTTTCTAATGACTGCCATTTCTCCTTATGTTTAGATGGCGGTAAACATGTCTGGAGAGAAGGAGATGGATTCCATCCCAGATTAATTCAGCCAACTGTAACAGAGTAACTCGAGTAACTATACTCGAGACGTTTCGGCTATAATCTGGTCAGGTATAAACTTGGATACAAAATATCTCATTATTTCGAAACGGGATGTTAACTGCGAGACGTTAAATTCCCGAGTTCATATTGCCACTGAAGGAAATTGGGAAAAACGCACTATTGATGATAAAGCCATGACTCAATGCGCAGAAAAAGTATCGCTTATCCTGGAGGCTCAAATAGATCAGGTGTGGGGAGGGGGATTATCTCCATGCCTATAGGAGAGAAGAAAGAAAGAGAAACGCAAGGCTCAGATTAGGAGCTTGGAAAGATAATATAAAATAATTAATTATTTCGGGGAAGGAATTTGCCACTGTGCGGAGAAAGCGATATCTGGAGGCATATTCTGTCAATATTAAGGGAAACGGAAATTTTAGGAAATGAGCATTTACCACCATAATTTCTGAATTTCCACATAAGTATGAATATATGCCAAGAAGTGTTGGTGCACGAGGGATACACACACAAATGGGGAATATTTCTAGTGAAGATCAGACAAAAAAGGTTAATGGCTACAGAGAAGAGCGGGGAGTTGGAGAGGGGTTGCGTAAGGGAAAGGGGGTTCAGGGATAGGGGTTGTATTCATGTTTGTATCTCTGCATATAAAATTACTCTTAGAAAACTTATGATGTAAATATACCGGCGTGTTTGTAGGTATGTATATGTGCAAGTAGGTCTGTATGTATGTGTTTATGCATGAATATTGTGATTGTCAAAAGGACGGTATCATCATATATGGCATGCGACAGTGTGCATTTTAAAATAAAAGTCCAACACTACTACCTGATTGTTGGGTAATGCGTCATATCAGTCCGTAATAGAAAGCAAAGCCCCGACAATGTAACGGTTTAAAAAGAACATGCTTAAATGACTGAAACAACGTGTACAGTTCAAAAATAAAGATAATACAGTTCATATTGACATAATAACAAGAAATAGTGCAACTTTTGACGCCATTAAAATCAAGCCACGGTATGAAATAGGTGAGCTGGCAAAAAAATATTATCATCGCGTCATAAGACTCCCTCCTGATCATTGCTATTTTAACCCAATTGAAAACATCTGAGTTCAAATGAAGGATTAGGTAGCAAAAAACAATAAAACATTTTCCATCGCAGAAGTAGAGCGCATCACCAAAGAGGGTATCCAAGAACTAACACCAGACTGAGAGGCGGGAGTCTCTCACAGTTAAACAATGGTCCAGGAGCACTGGGAGGGGAAAAAAGGTATCGTGGATAAATGCAAGGATGAAATAATCATCTCTCTGTACAGTAGCTCATAGGAAAATCAAAGCGATTCGTCATTGGGAGTAGCCCCTGAATCACTATAAACGCGAATAATACTTTCAAAATATGTTATTATAATATTACCATCCCCTGTGCATATTGATTAATTGGTATTTCCTTTCCTTTCGCAGTTTGAAGCGCCAGGCTATAACATATCTACATTTGAAACTGAAGCGGTTTGTTATCGGACCTCACGTTGTGATGCTAATTTTTAAGCGGTTTGCTAGATTAATGATCACTTCGGTGTTGTTGCCCATGCTTCATTACAACAATTTCTCATGGATTTGTTTAACTATTTTGTGAATCTTGCTCTAGGAGGATACCGACTGTGTAAATGACCACGCTATGTGACATATGGTAATTTATTACTTGCAAGACCTTTCGCGTGCTCTGGCGTTCTGCATACGATAGACGAATATAAATATAAATGTAGCTGACAAGGAAATTAACTGATCTTAAGCAGATGGTCTAGGAAAGTAAACTTAAACTGCATTTCGCGACATGTAGAACTTGAAACTCAGTTGAACTGATGTCCTATGCTTATCGTAATTGAGTTGCCAAATTGAGCTGATGGGCCCGTGTCCAAAGTAGTACTAGCTATATGAGTCCCCTCCTTATACACTTGATGCAAGTTAACTAGACTTTGGCTTCACTAAGCCACGTGGTCATACAAGCACGTGTAAGTATCGCGTTTTCCTTTAAAAATACAAAATATGCATCTACTATTGGCTGGCTCCAATTCACCTGCCAACACGCGCCACTCCCTACTAGTTGAAAGTTTAAGGCTTTATTTATATTGGTTGGTTTAAAGTTAACCGTTCAACCGTCTAGCCGGGATCATTTCCCTAACGTTTTTAAAAGTCTTTGATTCTATTAGCTCTACCTGTCGGAAGGTCTTTTAAAAAGTGGCATACACTTGTTTTTTTTTTGTGTATAGGGGTTTTATGGCCCCTTGGGCGTTTCGGGTTTCTGTAAGCAATTATACCAAAGAACTTTCCCTTTCGATGACATACAATTGATACATTATATTTATATTACTAATTCAATGCACAAAGTATGATAATTAGGTTTACAAAATATATTTTATATATATATATATATATATATATATTTCAGTATGGACGGGCAGTAGAAACTGTTATATAACACATCTCATTATAAATGTTTAGAAATTGCGAAAGTATACAAATAATAATAATAATAATAATAATAATAATAATAATCATTAATCTTTAGGATAAGTTTGTTAACGTTGAAAGTAAAGCACACAGCTGCCTCCAACTGAACTGGTAGCTGCTGCTATGTGGCAACACAGCATTCCCACCACTGTACTACCAATTGACTGTCAGAAATCGGTTGTTTTAATGTTACATTTTGATAACAATCATCCCACAAAGTTTACCATGCTTATTCCATTTAAAATATTATTTTAAACTTCTTAATCCTGAATCGGGATATTACATCTTCACCATAATATATTGAAGACGCGAATTCTAAGTTTCATACATCAGAACAATACGTTCTCTACTCACCGATACAACCCAGTCGCAATAATGTTGCAGTCTGAAACACGAGTAGGGAAATAACAGCTTATTAATTTACATAATTTATTAGCCTGAGGCATAGAACGAGAAGCTAAAGAGAATCCATTATACGACGTATCTTAGTGTTTCGTAATCCAAGCTATGTGTAACAGAAAGACCACCATCTATGTTAGAACACAAAATTGAAAATGAATTATTGCAATTGTAAAGGAATTTCTAAAGGAATAGCAATATCATTAATATTCTTTTTCTGTTTTTCATTCTTTAAATAATTAGAAATTTATTATCTTTTGCGTAAATTCACGCTTTTCAGTAAAAGGTTGCACTGATATATAATTATTCCAATTTTTTTTAAGCTCTAAGTGATTTAAATTCCCTTTTTGCGTACATTCTTTGTGTTTACCTTATCTATAAGCTTTGAATCCAGCTGACTGAAAGTTATACTGCGTTTAAAACAGGAAAGCTTTAGAAAGTGTCAGTAGTTAATTATATTTCTGTTATAAATTATAAAATATTACAAATAATTCATAACTAATACATTAGATCATAAAGCATAATTGACGGCTTCACCCCCTCGTTATTGTTAGTCTTATAAAAATGTCACTATTCATATAATAATTATTACTGCTGTCACTATTATTATTATTATTATTATTATTATTATTATTATTATTATTATTATTATTATTATTATTACCATTATTATTGTGTTTATTATTATCATTGGTGAGGTATATATTTCTTTGCATGATATGTAGCAATCATGAACGATGTATCAATTTATATTACTGAACATATGTTTTATATACAAAATTCTTTTAAATTAGGAAAGGTGCTGATGCCATTTACCGATAGTAAAACCTTTAAAAAGTAGAGCTAGTAAAAGCAGGATTCCCTTTGTAGAGGTCACAGTGCTTTTGTTCGATCTTTTAAAAGACTTGTTATTAAGCAAGAAGCTACCGTTTTCTGAAAGTTGCGCATGTGTGTGGAACTTAAAAACTACACTAGAGGTGAACTACCTCAACTGCCAGGATCATTATATCCTCGTATAAGAGAAAATTATTTATTTATCTTAAAGGATAAATAAATAACGAATCAGGCCAGCCGAGGCAAAATTAAGTGTAGCCACCAACGGAACTGGATTCAAAGTAAAAGTTTAGAAGCAACATTTTGTAACAGTATGCAGATTCAAACTGTATATAAATGGCAGTTTTTCAGTCCCGAGTTTTATTCTAATTCATATTCCGAAGTCGGCAGGCAGTACATTTTTCCATTTTCTAGTTCCTGATTCCGAAATCGTCAGGTAGTATACATCCTATTCTAGTCTTCACTCGCTCGGAAGTTGACACGTTGACTACTTTAATCACTCAGTTAAGTCTTGTACATGCACCATTGTGATCTACAAATACTCAACACACATACAGCCAACAGCACAGCACTTAGTAACTTTGAAGTGATTAATGCAATAAATCATAATCTCAATCTACCAACAAACGCGTATTCATTTACATCAGCAACACCTCTTCCTGGCCCGTTGACTCAGTGTCAGAAAACAGGCAGACTTCCCTGAGATTTTTACTACTTCTAAACGTGACGGGAGTAGTAAAGGAACTTCAGCAGCCGAGGCAATACACCACAACGAGAATCTACGCAATAGGAGGCCACCTACTGCTGGAACAGCCGACGTCGGCCCCGCGCATAAATCGTCACCTGCTTGGGGCATTAAGTCAACGCTCCGATGCTGTTCCAACTATTACATTAGTCAGCAGTGATGCAACTAGATTTGATTTTTGAATCATTTTCCTCACTACATATACAAGGTATTCATGTCTCACTTTGAGTTCTTAGTTTAAGTTATCTTATCATGTTTATTAACACTGCACAAGAAGAGCGTACATGCTGCTTTGAGTAAAGAGCATCATTCCATACGAATTATAATTACTTGGCAGCCCTGTTATCAGTGCCTTCTGTTTGCTTTCCCAACTATCGAAAAAATTGGAACTGGAGTAAAATGCTGTCCAGATCAACTTTTAAAGCTGGATAGATTGAAGCATTGACCTGCTTCATCCTCAGAATTGAAACATAGGAGGAAGAGTACAATGGCAAATCCTTCTTAAATAGCCTTTTCTCACTAAGGAAATGAAGAAGAGGCATTTTCTTAGAGTTAAAGAACATTTAAGGGTTTCTTAAGGGCAGTAACAGAATGCCAATCATAACGTTTCATGATTAACCTAATGGTGTAAAAGCAGTTAGGTATTCGAGAAGAAAGATGAGCTATGTATTCTATCCTCTCGAAGACCACTGTAAAAACAATAAACATCAAATGACGTCAAGTTCACTTTTTCCACAATATTGAAGAACTTAAGCAAAGAAAAAAAAACTAAAAGAAGCAGCTACCATGATCAATATTGACGCGGTCATAAAAACTGTTTTCACGATAACGTAATTCTACCGAAAATGTTTCTAAGGCGACTAAATGGTTTTCGGTCTCGATTATACCTGGCCATGCATGATTGGGTTTTATGTTGGTAAACTTGCTTTAAGGCATTCGTTTAAAATATTTTATCACATAGACTTGTCAAAGAAAAAGCAGGAGTGAAAGCAGTGGAAACTCTTGGGTAATTTAGCAAAATTCCGGACATGCATGTCGGTGTACTGGAAACTGAACATGGAGCAGAAATTTGGGGAAATAGATTGTGAGTAGACACTTTCTGAAAGGAATTTTGGGGCTGGGGAGTGGCATAGCGAACTACGGAATTAAGAGAGTAACCTGGGTCTACAGCCACGGAATGTAAAATTAGAGTAGTAAAATATTGATTGTGCATTTTTATGGAAACCGTACTTTAATTAGGGTATTGAGTTATCATTAACAGCTGGAGATGGGAGAGAACAAGACATGGGCATCTTAATTAAGGAAGGTACTGCATACAATAGGGCTAGTCTCCATTTGGATGGCAATTCAGGGGAATAGAAAGAGCGCATGGAGGAGGGTTAGGAACTACTTTAGGGACATGGATATGCAGCATACAATTGCACAATGCAGAGAGATGGTTTTTCTGGGAATACAATAGGGGCTAACATTGGAATGAGGAATGGAGAAGTATATCAAAACAGGGACTAAACTCGTTAGAAAGGGGATCCCATGGCTCAGACTAGAGACATGGTGAATTACTTAGATTACCGAGAAATATGAGCGGAAAATTTGCCCCTTCTGTGAGAAGGTGGAATTATGGACTCTTATTCTGGCTGAATGTAAAGGTAGGAAGAATGGAGGGAAATGTAGCTACCACACTCCTTTACCGAATCAAACAGAGAGAGATGGTCATGCTGGGCTTTGCTGGCAGGCAAGGAAGGGGAGGAGAGATTAGGTATTTTCTGATGAAAGCGAGACAGCTCAAGTCTAAAAAGGCTGATAATTGGGTAGGTGGTTTGAGGGAAACATATTGACTGAATCCAGCTGCGTCTCATTCATAATGGGTTTTCTTTATAATTTATATGTATTTTTAATAAAATTAAAATTATCCTTCTGGTATTTCTTGTTTTATTTGTTTATTTTTATTTATTAATTTGTATTGTTGAATATATGTTTTATATTTTATTGTGAAACTAATGTTATATTTTATGCTACATCATCTATAGCATCACTAAAGCATATACAGTCCATTGGACCTGAGTGTTTTGTAGTGGGGTCACTGTAACTATAACTATTATACTACTACTACTACTACTACTACTACTACTACTACTACTACTACTACTACTACTACTACTACCACTACCACTACCACTACCACTACCACTACCACTACCACTACCACCACTACCACTACCACTACCACTACTACCACTACCACTACTACCACTACTACTTACTACTACTACTACTACTACTACTACTACTACTACTACTACTACTACTACTACTACTACTACTACTACTACTACTACTACTACTACTACTTAAAGCTGAATTGTTTTGGAAATGGCATAAATTGGATAAAATTAATATCGTGCATTTAAAAAGTTTACTGTAAATCTGGGTTTAACACCAAAGGAAAGTAATAACAAATGTATAAACATTTAAGGGGACTTTTGTCTTTCAAATTAAAAAAAATTAGCTTCTGAATTTAAACGTTGCCGTACCAGACTTAAAAATGACAAATGTGGAGGACGTTCGTAAATGTAACACAATTCATTAAAGTGATTGAATTGCTAAGACTATGGGCATTTCAAAGTAACATCTAGGCAGTATATACAGAGTAGAAATTTCTTACGAACATATTTTGAGTTTAACGCGCGCTTGCTAATAACGGGTTAAAAAGGCGTTCTTAGGAAAATGTCACAACCATATTTAAAACGTTTTAACAGCAAGAGAGCTGATTCTGGGCGTCGATTTATAAGCGTGAAGGACACCATCACAACAATAAACAGCAGTCAAAAGGGAAAGCGTTAGTACAGAGCAAAATAAAACGATTGGGACGCTAAAGGACTTTTACTAATTTATTTCCATTAGAAGTATAAAAACATAACCAGAGAGTACTTTTTCAATCTTTTAAAGTAACTTGATGAGAACAATTGTTTTACAGAAGAAAAATTATTTTTCATCAAGGCAATGCACATACACATAAGAAAGTATAGGGAGGGAAAAATTGAGGTATTTTTCAAAGCATCCACCTATTCCCCAGTTTTGGATCCCTCTAACTTTATTCCAAAGCGCAACCTCTTTCTCTTCGGTGAGCTTTTTTCATCAAATCAAGGGACAATAACAACTGTTGAGGGGAATTTTGTTGACCTCTCGGAACACCCTTTCAAATACTCGTTAATGGCATTAGAGAACCTTAAAAGTAAGTATTTTGGGATAAAATAAAGTCAAAGCTTGTAATTCGTTTCTTCATTAAGCCAATATGTTTATAGACCGGCGTCTTATTAGAAGTAAAAAGAACAATTTGTTCAGAAACTTCTACTTTTTATTGGTTATTATAAAATTACAGCACAGCCTTTTCAGAACATCACGAACACAAGCGGTGAGTGGCTTTTATATCTTCAGATTTTTTTTTAACAAATAGGTTTCCAGTTCCAATCTACTGTCCTTTAATTTTCTCCAAGTCGAAGGGGGGGAAAAAAAACAGAGAATTTTCCAGAGAACCGTTAACAAGTAGTCCTTTTATCAACATTTGATAGGCGCAGAAATGATAGAGATACAAGTCAAATATAATCCATCCATAACTTTCATAGAACCACTACAAATATCATCCTAAAATGTTCATTGAATTCAGCAGCTATAACTGACATTTTTCCAACTTTTTGGAATCTATAGGATACTATAGAAACTATCAGCGAAATCAGAGTTTTATATAGTATGAACATTTGATGTAGCAATGAAATAAGTAGGTTCTGGTGGTCTAGTGGTAACCATACTTGCCTTCTAAACCCAAGGCCACAGGTTCGAACCCGGCGAGGATCGATGGATTTTTTTCGGGCGTAAAAATCTTAGGTATGGCTTCCTTCGGAAGGGAATTAAAGCCATGGGTCTCGTGTTGTACATTTACGGAACGAAAAAGAACCTTAAGTATGAAAGAGAGGCCTCTGAGCAAAATTAGTCGGCCGTCTCAGGTCCGGAATTAAATGGGACGCTGATAACCTGAGATGTTAAAGAGCGTCCTTAGATAAAACGAATAAAAAAAAACAATGAAATAAGAGTATTCCATTATATGTTATGATGTTTTGATACATAGTTCATACATTTATTTGGTTCATATGTGATATTAATGGCAAACTGATTAATAATTAACAAATAAAATTACGTCATAGCCTATAACTATTCTCATAGCAATTTTCGTGAATAATCCAAGTCCCTGCTGATGTTTTTAAAGTAAAAATATAAAAATCTGATATCTAGTAATATTTTAACTTAAATCACCCAGAACACAACTATCGTCATTTTAATGTTAAACTGACAGAGAGCTTTTAAGTGAAGAAAAAAGAGGAATTGGTTTTTTTTCAAACATATTGAAATTAAAGGAGTTTTTTTAAAAGAAAACTCAAGAACAATTAACTTTATTTAAAATGTGATGTGTTACATAGAGATACGGAAAAATGAAATTCCTTTTAGGCATAATATTGGTAGCTAGGAGTTCATTAAGGTTGTAAGGCCTATCCAAAATTTGTGTTAATTTTCATTGATGCATATAGCTGTTTCCTTATTTGAACTAGTGCATACCGCCACAGATGGTTGAGGTAGTCAAGGCGCAGACTCGTGAGCGGTGGGTCTGGGGTTCGAATTCCGCCAGGACCGTCCTCCTCAGGTTTTCCTCAGTCCTCATAAATGACAAATGCCGGGAAAGTACCCTAAACTTAGACCTGGAACATTTCCTTCCTTAAAAAACCTTTCCTAATACATTTCATCTCATGTATCATCAGTGTCCACCGCCTGTGGTGCCTCAGTCGTTAAAACGGGCGTTAAACACTATTAAAAGGAAACTAGTGCGCTGTTTGTGCATAATCGATCACCAATAACACGGTCAAAGGCACTTTGCACAAGCGTAATGGTAATTTTCTAGTCACTATCAGGGAGAGGTGAAGGGAGTTTTCGTTACTGTGTAAGGTAACGTTCATCTCAGTCAATTTGACTATTTTTGCTCTCTTCTGTGAATTTTTTAAAACTCAAAGCCCACAAAAGAATCGGGATACAAACGATATACTTTTAAAATATATAGCATTTTGCTGTATTTGGTTACATTGTAGGGATATGGAATTATGTAATTATTTTATGTTAATAGTAAATGCTATTTACTATGAATTGTGGTTTAAAAACTTATTTTATACTCCCCTAATTGCATTTTATTTTAAATGAGACCATGGTACGGACCCTGATAGGTTAGCAACTCTTCATATAAAACAGTTTCCCCTCTATTTCTGTCAACTGCACTGAAACGAAATGTTATATTACTAGAATTGTATCTATAAAAAGGGATAGTAAAACGTTTATTGATACATCAAAGGTTAATTTTAAAAGTGAATAATATATATGGACAGAAAAGGGACATAAGGGTTGAGTTTATATAGATACAAACGATTCATAAAACACAATTTTTAAAAGTATATTTAACTTAATTATCTCATAAATTTATAATTAGCCCAATGTCATAATTTTGAACACCAAATAAATTTAAGACAACATCAAAGAGTCATTTTTCTAACATATCGAGTAATGAAATAATTATTCATTAATTTTGATATCCCATGTCTCAATACCCTGTTCAAAAAAATCACGCATCACCACTGTATAATGTACAATATGGGTCTATTTAATAACACAAGATTCTTCTGTTTTCATATTAACTAATGCATTAAAAACTGGCAATAAAGAAATGTGAGAATTCAGGAGGTTAAGTACATGTATCAGTGATAGAGAGCTATAGATACGTAAACGGAATAGAAATTTAATAGAAATGAAGAGGGCTATAGTAAATAGCGATCACAAGGAAAGTTGAAATAATATATATATATATATTAAAACTGCAAGTAAAAGTTCATTTTCATATAGCCATACGTTTTCCCTTGCTGTCAGAATACCAGAGTAAACAATATGAACGAGGAATGGCAAAATATTTACATGGTTTTAAACCGCGCCGTAATTTAAAATCAATTTAGAACTGGCATAGTGCATTAATAAGCTACACTGACACGATATCTTACTTTATTCCGTACAGCACAGCATTATTAAGATATTTAAGGTAAAAAAAAAAAAAAAAATGTCAGTAAGCCTGACTTAAACCAAACCTAACCTAACCATATATTCGATATTGCCAAGTAGTTACTCTTAACAGCAATCAAACCAGGAATTAAACTTTTAAGAGTTGTATTAATCTGTCTTAGATGTCAATGTGTACCATAACCGCTATCATGGTGATTAAATAAACGCACTGTGCGTTATAATGTTGGAAATTGCATTACAACTTTGAAGTATCACCTTACATATAATGATGCTCCTCCAAAGAGCCAAGAGCCAAGAAGTGCAGAATTCGTTGTTTATAGAAGCCCCGAGGAGTCTCAAAGGCACCTTATCTTCAGTTTTCTAGATTATGTGGATTTAATATGTCATCATTTATGGACGAATAAGTTAGCTTTAACCTAGTATTCAACCTTTTATATATTCTGGAAAACTTGATTTTTTTAGTATTTTCTGCTTATTTGTTTGGAAATACAGACTTTAATAGTGGGATTTAAACAGCCCATAGATTAGTAATTATACAAACTATCAAAGAAAACTATTTTGAGGAAAAATCAGTGATATAAATTGTAATAGATAACTGGGCCAATTCTATTATAGCTGGACTTTGGTAGGTGGTCAAAGTTTTATTCTGGCGCTCTTGTATCGTAGAATACACCAGAGGCCCCAAATGACTAAACTTTAACCAGATGTTCTATTTAAATACATGAAGCCTACTATTTTCATTTTTAATATTTTTTCTTTTATACTTTATTATTTTTCTTGCTTTCCCTGTAATGCATTTCTTTAATGTTAGACAATTTAGACATATTCTAGAAATTTATCCATGTAATATTATCCGCATCCACCACTAAAAACCTTAATATTCAAATATCTCCGACTTTAAAGATGTGGCAGCATCGAATATCTACTCATATCTTTTTCATTCTCATTTTATTATATTTTCTTCTGTCATCTCTTTATAAATGCCTCTTTTTAACTTTTTTCTTTTCTTATTCTGGCTTCAAGATAATGTAATGATGCGTTTCGTCTAACCCTTCCTCCTCTGCAGACCGCCCTCTCCACATAACTTCTTCATGTTCTAGAAGCCCCTATTGCATCAGAACACGGTTCTTGCTCTTCCCTTTATATTCCCCTTCAGCAAGGATAACGACTAATAGTCTCAAAAATTGCAACCTTCTTCTCCATTACTTTTTCATACAACGAGCCACCAATTTCCAGCAAACTGAGAACAGACTTTTGAGCCCACTTTTCAGTTTGGATTACTGTTTTATTTGGGTAGTTTCAAATAGTTTTGTAACAAATATTTTTGGCATACTATGACGAATTTGTATTATTTTGCATTAAAATAATTATAACCATTAAATTTGTATACTTTTGCTATAAAACTCCCTTTATAACTCAGAATTTCATAGTCTCATGCAATTGTTCCAATTGAAATTTCAGATGTTTTTCAAATTTAAAATTACCACACATTTTACAATAGTTTTGCATTGTGTGTACCATAGCAATTTCCTATTGAGTTCATGTTATTTCCCCAATATATGCCTGTGTTTTAGAGTTAGTATCCAGCATGAAAAATCATATTTTTTAATATTAAATACAAGTATCTATAGGTAAAAAATGTGTATTTTAATTAGTAATTAGCATAAGTTTATAAAGTTCGAACAATGTTAGATGTTTATTACAGAATCTCTTTGAATGAAATGTTTAACTATTTTGTACTGCAAAAATCTGCTTTCTTAAACGCATATGACACCAGTTATGGGCATGCACACATCTTTCAATAGTATGAACGTTGCAAGATGTTTACATTCTATCTTTACTTGTGAAATGTCCCAGATTAGTCTTAATTTACTATTTAAATAAGGTTTAACGCCCTTTTTACTCATATAATAGTACCTAAGGCGATGAGCATTGGTGATATATGAAATTAATTGATAAAATGAGCAATTATTCATTTAGAGAGGAACAAAACGTTCCAGATCTAAACTTAGTACGGCACAAGTCTTATTATTATTATTATTATTATTATAATATATATATATTTACTTGAACTGAGATTTCATTTAACCAACTACTTGCTTATATTATGTTGTTCATATGATACACGTAAGGAATACGCCATATCAAGTCTTTCCTCACGCCTCTGCAATTTCTTTCAGTGCATGCTCAGTGCTAATAGAGATCAAATGTGGAAGTGATGGTATCTATTCTTTATTTATTAATTAAAACACCCCGAGATACTCATGATGATATGATACAGGAAATTATTATAGCTTCTGCTCAATCCTTAATACAAAAGTGGTGACGCTGGAGTATTATCAGATATCCCCTGGCAGTGCATTACTGTTTAAATAGAAGCAATAAAGTTCGATGGGTTTTGGCGAGGTTATTAAATTTTGTCCCGAGCTTTATATATTCATTATATTCCATATATGATAATGAAAAAAAGTTGTAAAAAATTGGTCAGAGATTGCATCCGCCCACCTCCCACACGCGAATTCGTGCCTTAACAACTTCAGCCACCGTTGTCAACCAGATTAGTCTAGAGCTGATAAGTGCGCTATACAGTGTGTCCAGGAAATATGCACAAATGTTCTGATGGGACATGAGGTTACCTTCATGTGGGGAAAAAAAAAAAAAACGGAAATGCAAAGGATGAATTCTAGAGTCTTGTAAGTAATTAAATACAGGTAAATTAAAAACAGCCTTTAGGCCGTGGATTGGTGAATACGTACATTTAGTTCTACAACACAAACACAGCTTCACGTTGACACCTGGTTCAACAGTAACTGGACTGCATTTGTTATTGATTTTGTATGAGTGTAACTGCTGTGCTGCAGGTTCTTTTTAACATTGCCAGCATGGAAACCGCTAAGATGTGGCTAAATCTAATGTTGCTTACATTTCATCTTTTAGGAAAGTAACAAATCGCTTTGAAGAACGTGTGGTATTCGTATGCTAGCAGATGTAAATCCCCTTGCGTTTATCTTATTATTTGCAATAATTTCACGAACAATTTTACGTATTTATTCAGTTATAAAATTCTTTAAACAAATTTTAAAATGATATTTCCGAAATTTAGTTTATAATTATATATCACACAAAGAATTTAGTTTAGGGCTTCCAGAGTGCTGATTGTTACTGTTTGTCAAGGAATGGATATTATTATGCAAATTGTGATCAAGATTTCGGATTTATGTGAAGGCCGATAATTTATTGAAACGTCTATAGTTCAATAACTTCATAATATACTCCCGAACCAATTATTGATACAGTTAGAACAGAAGTTCTGGCTAATTTTTTCCATGATCCTCGTCTCATCCGTTCCTCTCGGAAGTGCCTCGATTGGGGGCTAGGCACAAAAGACCAGTCATGAGCACGGCTCAAATACCAAAAAATATACTCCTCCGCTAGAGACAATACAATTCAAATTACTTTTCAATAAATAACATCTAATACGGGACGGTTTGAACATTCAACTCTTTGTGCCATCCTAGACGTCTCTAGATATGGACATTTGTTCAAAAGCTCAATATGTATACGCAAACTTAACATTAGAATGCCCAATGGCGGTCAATTGACCGTTTATGATTTTCGAACACACTCATATTTTTACTGTTTTTGGAAGTATTTTTCTATGATTTGTGACTTTTAGTCCCTTTGGTTTTTTTTATTGTAGGTGTAACTTTTTTAAAAAAATTGGTAAATTTACCCTCGGTGCCGGAGGTGGTAAATTTCTTACGTAGTTTATTGAGAAGTTGTAACCCACAATAATCATCACCGCATAACAAACAGTTTCAAACTCATTGTAGCATAGCGAATAAGTTATCGTTCATAATTTTTTGTATCCGTGTCTGCAATTTTGCTTAGCTTTTCATTTGCACGTAGCTTTCATCGACTACTGTCACCATCACTCATAGGGAAGAAAACATCTAAGGCCGCTAAATGCAAAACATGTTAAATAGGGTTATGTAAGAAAACCAAAATCATAGACAGTTGTTCTACATGTAAAAATAATTATGTTTTTGTATAACCAAAAACTGTGCAAAAATGGCATATTAATATCTCTGAGAATGTTTAAATGTAACAACTTTCTGTGTATATATTTTTTGAGTAGCGTTTTACGCCCGTTTTTGCTATAGAGGCACCACAGGCGGTGACACTGATGATACATGAGATGAAAGGATATATTGGGAAAGGATATTTTTTTTTAAGGAAGGAAGCGTTCCAGGCCTAAGTTTAGGTACCTACCCTGCATTTGTCAGCTTTGAAGACTGAGAAAAACCTGGAAAAAACCCCAGTCAGGGAGGACGGTCCTGGCGGAATTCGAATCCCAGACCTCCCGCTCACGAGTCCATGCCTTAACGACCTCGGCCACCCGTGGAGGTTTCTGTGTAGATAAAATAGTGTTTGTATAACGTGTCTTTTTGTACAAATAATTTGTTAATACATAACATAGAGCAAAGCCAATTCGTGTAATAAAATATTTCTGATTTTTATACTTGAAATAAAAAATAAACAACCCCCTTAACCATTTAGCCGGATATGATCTATATAGGACGAACAAATTATGAATGCATCATTGAATTACCAACAATTTAAATGAATAGGCACAGGAGCCTGGGGACATGAAGAGCTAAACATATGGGATACGTGAGAAAAAATCATGAACATAAAAAAATCTGTAACCAGAAGTTAGCTGGATTCCAACCTGGTTTGCAGCTTAAAAGGCATATTGTTTCCTGAATCACTACATTCGTCTAGTAAGTAAGAAATTTCATCGGCCTAAGTCAGAAGACACTTAAATACATGATACTGAGTAGACACCAAGCATATACAAACTCATTCCGGAAGCTAAATGCGAACTGGATTCGAACCTGGCATCATTTCCTGTATACCATCACAGTAGGCTAGAAGGTGATAAGAAAAAGTTCAATATTTTTCAGAGAAAATATTTTAAAATGTATAAGAAAGTATAATGGTCAATTAACTGCTAATGGGCGTACTTGAAGCTCGGGCGTTCTAGTATTAAATCTAAATTCGTGACATTGGACATTTTTTGTTTATTGAGATTTTGATAGACATTTTTTTCATGATCTGTGCTTGAATTTCGTGAACTACCAAACTCTTCGAACAGTGGAATTGTTAACAGACATTAAAGGAATGTCCGGCTAGTTTCAACATTTTAAAACAAATACTATTTCCCACTGTAACTGAAGGTAGATATGAAACTAGTAGTGCAATAAAATGAAAAATACGAAGAACTGGTAAAATATTTTTATTCTGCTTTGGTCTGAAGGTAATGTTCAACAATATCTTGCAGTCATTTTTAGCTCACGAAGGCTGCTGGCACAAAAGAAACAGCTGAAAAGTGCGAATTTCCTCGTGGCTAAGCACTGTCACTCTAATTTTCATTCCTCTTCGCGCCTTGTGTGTCGACCATACACCCAAGTCCTCTTCACACATACACGCGCGTCAATCTTTCTACACTGCAAAAATCCTCTATGAGATTAAAAAAGAACAAACGAAAGCAAAAGCTCTGAGAAGAGCAGCGCATCTGTGCTTCTTCTTCTTTTTTTTCTTTCTTTCTTTCTTTCTTTCTTTCTTTCTTTCTTTCTATAGAATGCTCCTTGCATCTGTTTAAAGCTCGTTTCATAAAATCTTTAAGGACATTTTTACGTTATGGACAATTTTGTGCTTCTACTCGATTATATTTTATTGAAAAACTAAATGCAACTATAATTTGCTGCTAAAAATTAAGATTAAAATGTATCTACATTCCATAAGGTTTTATACAGTATATGTATATGGAACAAATCATGATGTACAAAGTTACATTAATGATACCGGTATAAATAAATCAAACGCTTAATAATTCATATATATCATGTAAGGAAAATGTTTAAGTTACATTACAAAATGCAAAAGAGCAGTATATTTCATACTTTATATTATAATTAATATGGAATTGGTATGCTAAACCCGAAAAATTTGGTTTATTATTATTATTATTATTATTATTATTATTATTATTATTATTATTATTATTATGTAAGAGTTTTTAGCAAGTTCAAATTAACAATGCACTCCAATTTCATAATATTTTATTTTTAAAAATCTTCAGCACACTGTTTCTGTATACAAACCTCAAAGTGCAACAAAGAATAAATATAATGTATAAAATGTATTGAAAAAGTTCACAGTTAATTACAATTTTATTTGGTTTGTAATTTTTTTCTTATATTTTGGTTTAATCCTGTAAATATTGTTAAAATTGTTATGCTATGCCAGTGGCGGTTTATGGTCAGGGACATACCCCAATGGCATGGCAAAAGGTCTATTTTCTCACACTTATATTCTGTTTCGACATTCTATCATAAAACAGCGCCATCACTTCTGGTTTAAGTGGAACTCTTCTAATTCAATTGTTAAAGACGTCTTAAACCTTCCACAGTAAATTCAGAAACAACAAGTAATTTAATGAATCTTTCAAACAGTTTACCCTTACTGTCGTAATATTACAACAAATTGTGACATGTATGTAATATCTGTAGTTTCGCCGGCCTACACAGAAACGAAATTTGCTATTTCTGTTTCATTTCTAATCTAATTCATACAAACAAGATGCATTTCTCACTTCACACGCTGTCAGCCAAGATGATTTTTCCACCCTTAAAACCATTCTTAATTTTGTGCCATCTTGCTCAATAAGCGCCTATAGCTTTCGGTTAATGAGGTCTTCCAATTAAACAGTTTAACTTAAGCGCGAAAATGCAGTCTTCAATAAAAGTGCCACTTTAATCATTACCACAAAACAAACAGTAAACCATATATTATAATTGAACAGATATATGGTTTAACATTTTGAGAAATCTCAAGTTGAAAGTAAACGTGTTCTTATATTGTACTAGAAATGGAAATAAATAATATGTGGCACAAATAATAGCAAGCCTTGAAGCAATTTATTTCGAAAACTAAAAATATCAATACCTTCTTCTGAGTAAACACTTTCTCTTATACGTTTTTACATTCAAAATTAACATTAATTCATTAAAATATGCAAATACGTATCATAAAAACTAGACAAGGAGCTAAGTTCGTAGGTTACTGGTTTTAGTTTTGGTATAACTAACTCTATACGTGCTTTCCAGATTAAGTGTCTGTAAACTTGTGGACCTAAACAGTTAGATTTTATGATAATTGTTTTAGCTTTGAGTCAGTTAAAATGATAATAAGCAATAAATTTTAAAAAGATTATTCAAGTTATTGCTAGAAACCAATATGCTGGTATCATCAGTAAACACAGTAGTGTCAACGTTTTAATGACAATAAGGAAAACTTTAAATAAATTACAAAAGCAGTAGGTCAAAAAATGATCCCTGTCGTGTAGGATACCACAAGAAAAATCTTCCAAAAATAAAAAAGGGGATAAATGTTTCTCCCATGGAGCGATTTTATTGGTTTGATTTTTGTTAAAATTGTTTTTACTATTAAGACAGCAAAATGTATTAAATAAGTTCGTCAACTAAACTACTACCATTTTAGATACCTATTACAAGAAGAGCAAACGGATTGAATAAGGGAAGTATATGTATAGACGCTGTATTTGTAATAGAATGTTAGGTTGAGTTGCCTGGGGGGAACCTTGCAGTTTTATCGGTAAACACATTGAGTGTACTCAAGTAAAGGGCTCCTTCTGAAGCAGTGAAAAACACACTGTAAGAAAATAAGAGCATTTTGCATAAGGTTTCAATTTTAAGTTTATATATAAATAATTTATAACCATGTGTTTTGTGAACACAAGCGTCAACAATACACTTCTTGAATGTATTGAAGGTAAATCACATACGTTGGCACATGGACATTCTCATTCTTTAAACGGACCCTCTTTTCCTTGATTCAATGATGGTGACACCTGAATTGACTGGAGTGTCTGAAAATTTCAGTTTTAATACCTATAAGCACTCATTATAAAGCTAAACGTTCTTTGAATATACTACACATTTTACTGTCATTATAGAGAAACTACACTCCTGCTCAAAGGCATCCATTACTTAACCAACTACCAAATAGTTTTTGAGTACAATACAGGGAGCATCTAACGACCTCCCCCGATTTACAATTGGGTATTGAGGCAAAGGAATTCCAGATGCCATTTTTCTAAATCCTTTGATTCTGAAAGGCGCGTTCGGAAATATCTTCTTTACATTGACAATAAGATTATTGACGTCACTAACGTAGCCTGTAATGTATTCCACAATTCGGTGGAGGCCGTGAGCTAAGGCTAGATGTATTATCTCAGGATAAGATATTTGCATTTCTTTGGCAGCTTTCTTCATGTAGGTAACACCGTCAGTAGTCACTAATAAAATATTTTATTTTTAACACCTATAGACCAGATCAAAGACATGGAATGATGAAATAAAATGATTAATTATAGAACAATGGATTAATCTACTCTAATTCTAGGTTTAGTATGATACTCAGCGAACGGTTTGCAAGGATTTTGGAGGAGTGTGTACCTGCTTAGATGCTGACAACGTACTGTTTACTTCGACATGATAGCTCCTTCTCCGTGCTAATGAAGTTATTTAAAGGGGGAATATATCCACAATTATGATATTATATATTCTGCCTACTTAAGAATATATAGTTCACACGACTCCAGTAATAAGTACTGAAATATTTTTTTCTCTCTCAGCGTATTTTACTTCAGTTCAAACACTCTTCAGGTCTGATTCTCAGCGGTTAAGACTGAAGCCCTCTACTGTACAAGTATGAACACACTCCATTTTGAGCCTAACCGTCTCTAACTCCCATAAGATTACGTGTTCAGTTTCTGTCGTTTTACTCGATTGTCATACAGTCAATTCCTAAAATATTTGAGTTGCTCAATGGTACCTTCTGCGTCTGCTTCTTTTTGCATTATAAGGCTGTAATTGGTTAAAACAGAAGTCGCAATTCTAAAAGTAGACCTTGTTAATAATGAATTATAAGAATTATAAGGCTTAGGGGGCTTCCTACCAAATTCAATTTAAAACAAAAACTTTAACTGGTTTAACATTTCTCTGTTCTAAATTTGTTCAATGAGAATGGCTACGACAACCAGAAACCTACACTTTAATTGGTGTGGGAAAACAAGAGATAAATGAAATTAATTATATGCCTGAAAATTTAAACTATTCATAATCTATAGATCTGCATTTTCTATTTCTTTTCTTCCAATTATGAACATGCATTTAGTTATCTTACAGTAGCATGTTGCATTTTTTAATTATTTTTCTGCAATAGTGGCATTGCAAATGAACTACATGACTGTGGCAAACTATTTTTATGTCAAAAATATCCAAAACATCTTCATAAATTACATACATTGATCTAATTTTTGAAAGCTATGGCAAATATATTCGAGAATAAGCTCAGAGTATACTGTAATACAGTAGTAATTTTGTAAGTATAATACACTTAGTAATAGTCACTGCTAAATACATCAGAGCCATGTTGACAAATATTTTATTAAATTTCAAAGTTATTTTGAATGCAGTTTACATGTTATATTAAACCTTGGATGCGATATAACGTACCGCCATTCTTTCCGTGAGTTTAACAAAATGTACAACACCCAGGCATATAACTAAATTAAAATAAAAGTTTAAAAATGTTCTCCATATAAACATATGGCACAACACACAGATATCAGGTCCAAAATGGCTGCTTGTATAATAGAGGGCTTTGTTAAGACTTCCTCCCATAAGCTTGTAAACTGATTACATACATTTTTTGCACTATGCTACTCGTGTGTACTTTGCGACAGAAAAATGAATTGGATTTGCAATCAACTACGGAAATAAAGTGTAAAATTAAGAGCATGTCTCTAAAAGTAATCACAAATAGCTAGCCCATATCATTACAAAGAGATATACTAATGACTTTCACTACAAACACTTTTATTGCGTACTGAATAATTGTTACAGAATTATTGGTCAGTTAGGATTTTCCCCTTTCCTTCACGATCCATGTAACCACAGCTACAATGCCAGCATATATCTGCAATGCTTCAAACTTGAATCTTCTCAGATTATTACGAAAACAATTCTTATATCCGATTAAATTCCGCTCCATGTAAATACAGTACAGCATTGTTTAGTGGCCGAGAAGCGCTAACAGCGATTAGTTCTGTTTTACTGCCTAGTATAAAATTCCTAATTTGATAAATTCTTGAATAACTAATATTTTATCTTAGAACCATGTTTAAATTTTGATGCACACGTTCAGCAACAGGTGTGGCTGGTGCACGATTAATTGCTTGCTTCATTTCATGCACTGGTTTTAGGACTTCAGGCATCTGAAGATTTTGATGTTTCTAAATTGTATTAGAAACACGTGAAAACTTATTCTATATAAACAGTAAAGCATTATACAATTCTTCTGTTGTAAGAATGTTTACAATCTTAGTTGCAGACATGCATTGTCATCAAAGATATTAATTTCTTTCCAAATTGTACTGTAATGTGACTAGTTGGTAGTTGAAATTCTGTGTGTTGTGGGTCGCGTGGTGGTCATATCTTGTTATTTACTCCGACTTGCGCACTCCGCCATAGCAGTAGTTCACCTTTATGTCCTTATTAGACTGCAGCAGTGGCGAAGTGTGGCTTTTTGTACAAGATAGGTTGAGACATGGAATGCCAAAAATAATTAAAAATCTAATTTGTGCGAAATATACCACAAAAATGTCCCTGTAATGTTATCATAAAAGCCATGATCTGTCAATATCAATAAAGTAAGTGACAATTAAATTAAATTGCATGAGATACCAAAAGAAGAAAGTATTCGCCCTTAAATCTGTTTGTACGTTCACTCCTTTGGTTCTTTTTCTGTGTAAATATATTAACCACTCTTGAAATGAATTATTTACGTTTTACTTAACTTTTCACCCTACATTTCTCCACAATCCTCGTTGTTAGTTGACAATTACGTAAAATGGTTATAAATAATTACCAACAATAATTACAACACAATCTGTGGTCCCTCGTAAACAAAGTAAAATGTTGTTTTATGCATATAAGTAGGTAATATTAAATGACGTTTACTGTTAAATTAATTATGTCATTCCATATTACCACAATACCACTAAAACTTACCAAATTTTAAATAGATATCGTCTGCATTCCGTTCTTTCTGTTGGGCTTCAGAATCTACACAATCCCAGAAGAGATCATACATAATCAATTGGGCGGAGACCAACCTTCACACTAATGAAAACTTCATGAAAGTACTTCTCTTTCCCTCTCCCTTACATTTACCCAGAAAATCGCTAACACGCTTGCGCAAGGCAGGCTTATCCTCAGATAATACTGGTTATCCGGTACCTACGTCATAGATAGCACACGGGTTCAAATAGGGAAAATGCTTAAATTCGTCTATAAAATTATAAACATTACAGATAAAAAGTTAATTTTGGGTAAGCTTAGCTTTGCAGCCTAAAAGAACGCTTCCTCATGGACTAAAGTACGTAAAATACTAACGGTTTATGATTAGTGCGTTCTGAGTAAGAACATTCCGCGTGCACTAATCACCAACATTATAAAATATTATTAAGTACAATGCAAAGTGCTTGCTAGTTGTTTTTTTTTTTCCAGATTACTTTGAAACTTTATATGCTTATGTTCAGACTATTTACATTTTAAAACAAATATATTGTACAAAAGTATGTGGAAATGATTCAGCACAGACCACGATAGCCACTAACAATATCCTACCCCAAGTATGGGAGATTCCAAGTCCAGTGTGTAAGAAATCGTCAATGAATTCGTTTCTGCTGGTCCACTAAGTAAGCTGACAATGAACAGCAACTATGGTTACTGCAACCTTTCTAAATTGAAAGAAGCAATTGAATTTTGTAGTCTAAATAAGAGTGTCTGACAGAGGTAAATCGTCACTCACTTAAAACTTGCAATTAATCAATAGCTTCTTCAAAGAAATGCCAATGGAAAGACTTATAATAAAATAAAAACATGGTTGTCATAATGGAACTAGAAAGCTTGGGCTATAAAGGTCATAAAGGTCATAGAAAGATTATTAAAATATTGGTATAGAATAGGGAGACTAGAAGGGGAGAATATCATCAATCAATGTTTGGTAGCACAAGGAAAAATTAAGGGAGAGAAACTTGGTTATCTAAAATCCAAAATATCCTACAAGAAGAGGACATGGGATCAATAAGGTACGAGGGAAAAAGATTGGGTAAAAGATTGTGGAAACAGATAACAATAAGAATTGAGGATATTGAAAAACAGGAAATATGGGCAAATCTTAACACCAAAAATCTCTGAAATTATATCTTGTTCTTGTTCCTCTTCAACCCTGGTTTCCCGTGGACCTTCGGCTTACCGCGACGACCGCTGCGTCTTCTACCTACATCACGTGTTATCATTGGTAGAGTGCAGTATTGTAGGGGGGCACACCGCATCCCGCCAATCGGCATATCGCGGGTTACTAGAACGAAGATCGTCACCTCTCCATGAGGCAAATTCGCTATTGTCCTCATGAGGCTGGATGGACCCCTTCCAACCTTCCTAACTTAGAAAAATTCCTAAGCAGGTACCGGGAATGGAACCCTAGCTAGCCTCTAGACCAAGGAGGGGGTCCTGAAACCATATAGTACACTAAAAATGTGTGGGAAAGAGAAAGATAATTTGAAATTTGTGATAAATAGAAAGGGAAAGATTGGCATGGTTTAGAAGAGGAGTAAAATATTTAAGTGGACTAAAAAATGGATACACTAAGGGGATATGTCCTTTGTGTGAAGAACCAGATAGTACTTGGCATTATATGTTAGAATGTAAGCAAACCAAGTTTTGGAGGGAATAGTTCCTATTGTGAAAAGTCGGAAAATTTACCAAATGAAAAATGTAAAATCTGATGAAAACATTAAGAAACTGGGAAAATACATAGGCAAGGTAAGACAAAAATTGTTATAGGAAATGTGATTGAGAAATAGTGCAGAATTGTCAGATAGTGAAAGGATGAAATGAGTGGGACGGGAGGGAATGAGACTAGTTATCTAGCAATAGTTAAACAGGATACTTATGCACCAATAACCAGAGTGTTAGTGTGTATAAGGTTCTAAGGAATAAGAATAGAAATTTTGGCAGAATGGATTTAATTAAAAAAATTAAGGTTTATTATTGTAGGAAATATAACTTAATATTGTATTGAATGTATAAATTATTTTTAATGTTGTGTTTTGCTTTTGGTTGGATCGCAGCCCTGTCCCCTGGGTATTCCAGTAGGTAGCTGCAGATGAACCGGGGACTGGGGGGCTGAGCCATTCAAATTGGAATAAATTTTGATTGGAGTTAGTACCTTCTGGAATTGCCGAAGGCACTGTTTCTAATTGTTATATGTGAAATTAATGTTTTTATTTTGTGTTTATTTTGTTTAAAATGTGTATGTTGATGCATGGGAAATAAATACTAGTATTACTAAAATAAACGACGTTTTTCTAACTTTCAATTTAAAGTATAGTTTTTGTTATCCAATCACACTCAGCTAATATAAGTAATAGTAAGTTATTTTATTCCAGTTCATTTCATCTGTTTATGTATTCAGGTATGCAAGACATATTTAATATATTAACAAATAGATAACTTAGCTATTTGAGCATTCGCATTCCATTATTTATCTTAAAAGCTAATACAAATAAAACATAATACATCTTAATTTGCGATTAGATGAAGCATAATTAACAAAAAATAAAGCTTAATTTGTGTTGCTCTAATGCTGGACGTTCTCAATCCTTCCATAAACATTTCCAAAACGCCTCTGAATGTTGTTGATGGTCTTATTTTCCGTTAAAATAAATTCAGTTAAATTTGTTCATTTATAAAGCGCACAACTGGGGTATTTCATTTTGAAATTAAATGTTTAATTGAAGGTTAAAAATACTACCATTAAGTATTGCATTTTCCCAAGATAAAAGGGCTGATAAAATGTGTTGCATTACTTTTTAAAGTGCCATTCGTCTCAGTTTCATTGTTACAAAGAACAGAACACAGTATCAACAACATATGTAACTAGCTATATGTCTATAGATTGCCACGGTTCTGTTATTTATTCCATAGAACACTCCAGCCTGTTTCAGATAGCTACGTGATGAGAATTTTGCGATGGATTTATCGTGCGAAGTAAATGCAAATGGTAGGTGATTTATGAGCGCACCCTAGTTGATTTCCATACATCATCATTCATCATTATACCCACTCCCACCTTTGGACTGACCATTCCAAAAGTGTTCTCTACCACGAGATTGACAAGCTATATCTCTCGCAAGAGGAAGATAGGAAAGTAGATCTAAATAAGGGTGGATGCAATATCCCGTTAGCATGCAAGGTGTTAGGAAGCTAATGATCTCTAGCTTTCCAGCCTTTGATATCCTATGGAGGCTTGGACCTGAGTTCAGCTTTCCATGTTTTGTTCGCATATATCGCGATACAACGCAGTTTAAGCGCTTCTGGCTTATATGGTAATCATGGAATGTACACGGTGTCCCAGAATTGCATCCACTTTGTTCGAATGAGAATCCAAATCGTTAAAACTGCTGGTTTAGCGACCTTTAATACCTCCCATCCTCTCTAACACACTCAAAACGCATCCAACACGAGACTGTAAGAGAGACTTACTGGAAGAAATGGGCAGTAATTCCAGGATATTCTGTATTTTTATTAAAATTTACTGGGTTTTCGTTTACTGCTATGTAGTCCGGTAAACAATTTGAAGTACGTTTTAACCCTGCTGCTCAGTTCGATTTTAAAGTACCGATATAGCGTTCGAGTCAATGTGACACTGCCTATTGTAATTATTGATGCAAAGTATGAAGAAAGTATGTCAAAATGCATTTAAATGAATTGAAAAAAGTTAATAATTAAAAATGTTATTACTGATTTTATTGATAGTACATACACTATAATGTGTTTACAGTATTACAAATTTACTCTAGAGAACACATTAACGTTATATAATTTATAAATAACCTAAAAATTGCTATTTCTTACTGTTTGTACTTTAGTCAGTAGTATATGACGAGTTTTACAAGTGTGTTTTTTACAGTTTCTACAAAAATAAGTTAGTTTTGTCATTACTTGCGGGGCAGAATTTACCTGTAGCGTGCACATTGGGCATAAACTTGCTCTTCCTGCAAATATGTCAAATGTTTCCATTTTTAATTTTCAAGTATTACATTTTGCTATAAATTCACATCTTATATCAGTTGGTGACTGGATAACTGGTGCGGTCCATAATTTTCCGGCCTTACCCCTTTAAGTCCCTAATAGAATAAAAATACGTGACATTTTCAACGTAAATTTCCTTTATTTCAATGCGTTACTCACACCTCTCGATTAACAATTCAATCCGCCTAAAATTGCTAGTCCGAAGTTTTGTCTGAAAAATCCTGGAAAACTGTAAATTCATTATCGTATCTCCACCCTCAAACATTAAATTTCAGATTTGAAAATAAGTAATAATTTGTGCAGGCAAAATTAGAGCTGTACGGTGGATGGTAGAGCTCCTGGAAAATACAAATGCAGGCTGTTGTGTTCTCGTGCAGCGGATGAACTCTTTGGCTCAGGATTCCATTTCGGTTTTTCTTCATGGCACTGCGCAATCGATGCAATAGCTTAGCATATTACTTCCTATTCACCATTTTGTACATTTCTTTGAAGTCTATCATTGTCAAAATATTATATCCCGTTATTATTCGTGCACTATGTGACATTAACCATTCTAGGGGATGCTTCAACCTTCTTTCTTCACTCCATTGATTCTCTTTTAAAAACAGTTTTGTCACTCATGGTGATAGATTCCAATACTGCCCTCCTGTTTAAGCAAATGATCCAAAAGCTTCTCACTAGCACATGCATTTGAACTGCTGAAAGAATTCGAATGCGAAGCTCAGCGGTTTTGGAAAGCCTCAACCTTGCAGCTGTTTCTTTTGTCTTCAGGAAAATGTCACTCATCTGTCTCCTCGACAAGGAAGATGTTTTCTTGTGTCAACATACCTACCGGCCCATCTTCACGTGGATCGTTTTCAAGGGTCTCTCTCTCTCTCTCTCTCTCTCTCTCTCTCTCTCTGCCCAAACAAATAATTCTGAGCGCACTTTCACAGTGCAATGTGAAGGGGAAACTGCTCCATACGCACCGTTAAGGCGTTGTTTAATATCTTGGGTAGAAGTTCTTCTTTAGCCAAAAATTAATCCTGGTCGCATGCAATTATGAACTTCGCAACCCGTCTGCATATAACGAGCTCCTGAAAGCAAATGATTAGCGTTTCCGGAAAGGAAAAGAGTGTTTGCATACCTGAAACGCTGAGTAACGGATAGCATGTATATCGCAACAATTTATTATGACCTTCTATTTCAGCATGGGAATATAAGGGCAGCCTTTGTTATTCCTGGTGAATTCTTGACGATATTCGACGCAAAAAGATGGCCATGCAGTACAATGTAACAATGGATGCAACCATCTTTTTGTATATATTTTTTAAAGAACTCTCTGTTCATTATTGACAATTGTTGACTTTAGGAATTTCATTTAAACTAGCGCATTCAGAAGCACATGTCAGAGGGAAGGGCAGACTACCATTCAAGAATGTGGCTTTCAGCAGGTAAACCTTGCACCCTATAGTTCTAACTTAGCCCCTTATTCCCTTTTCCGATTTTTTAAGAAATTTCGCGTGGGCAACGGTTTTCAAATGATAAACATAGCGAGCATACATAGCGTAATACAGTATATTACGCTACGAAAGTGTGAATTGAAGAGCTATAACACAGCAAAAATGAGGCTTCGGAGATTCTGTAACGCACTTAACAGAAAATCAGCATAAATTATAATTTGCTGAATTTTAGAATTGGATTTATTGAATAATATTTCAAATGTATTTGCCTTGAAAGTATTTAGTAACTTTTAATCTGTGAGTTGTAAAAGGAAGTAATTATACAGTGTATGGTATTCGGAGGGGGGAAAAGTATGAAGATTAAAGGTTTAAATTTAAATTTTATTTTATTCTTGAAAGTGGTAAAGGAATCATTAAATGTAAAAATTTAATATAAGTTTTCATTTTTTATTTGATTAAAGTTAGAAAAATGAATGAAAGTACGGTAGATAGTTCCTTTCAGACATGAAAGCATAAGATATTATTGCTCAATAAAGACTGATGTTAATTTTTTCACGTACTGCCTTCATTATTGTCCCTTTTGGTGCCCTGCTATAAGAGGTATGCAAGTTCAGACATGTTCAGTTCCGCCTATAGAAAAATTTAGGTGACATGCGACGAACAATATGCTGCTGAAAAATTCTACTTTCGTCTCAAAAAATCTTCAGCTGAGGCCTGTACGGTGTTACAGGAAACTTATAAAAATAAAAAAAAAAATAAATAAAAAGCTTATTCTACACTATAGCACAGTGCTAAGATGGTTTAAAATGTTTAAAGACATGAAGCAATCAGTTTCAAATGAAGATAGTTCCAGCGCTCCAGTTTGTGCTCTAACAGAAGAAATTAACACATCTGCTGTCATTGTGAAAAAGAATCATCGAATAACACACACATACAAACTTTCAGAAAATCTGAAAATTTCTTTGGTTGTCAGCACAGTTGGTAATTGAAAAACTGCACATTAACAGTCAAATCAGGGGAACGAAGTACACATTTAGCTGTATCTTCTGTCATGATCCAACGCCAATAATTTGTATATGAAACAATTGAAGTATGTCATTAGGTGCAACTACTGAATGTCGTTGCCCATTCTAATAAATTTCGAGATTAAACTGAATTGTTTAGGAACAGAGGAGAAATTTTCCGAACTTCAGCCCTGCTAAAATTCACTGTTTGTGCATACGTTACTAATGGAGGAGCCTCAGGGAGGAAGGGAAGGGTACAACAGGCAAACAGCATCCAGAGGCAGTGAGACACGGTTTAGACAGAGTATTTAACATGTTTACAAAGAAGAAGAGCTGATTTTGCATCAAGCGCTACAAGAGAAACATTTCAGCGCAAGCCACTGCAATATCGCACACAACACCAGTCCACGTCTCACGTGACACATCCGACCCTCTACTGGAACTAACGAAATGAAATAATGTGAATTAGGAGAGCGGAAAATTCATGGAAAATAAAGAGTCCATCCCAACATTCGCCTGAACAACTAAGAGAGACAGCAAAAAATCTAAAAGGACCTCTCTAATACCAGTCCTAAGCATTTTTGACTTAATTACCCTATTCACTCAATATTCTGAAATTTGTGGTGCAAATCACAGCTTCATACCAATCGTAATAGAAACAACATCTTTTAACTCCTTCCTATCTTGACCCTGTCTATATATAGAGTTCGCCATAGTTCATTTAAGACCTGTGTGACAGAGTTCTGCCGAAAACGATAGTACCTTATCTACAGTTAATCTACTCTGACTCCCCAAATAAATAAATAATCTTCATTCATTATTGCAAATTATCTTCAAAACGAAAAACAGAGAAATTGTGTTCTGTAAGTTAAGTTCTCAAAATTGTATTCGATGGGACAAAAATTATTATCGGAAAGCCTGCAGTTCCAAAATATTTTGACAGCTTGGTGCCTTTCCCCACCCCTGAGGGCTACTTTTATCTTCTGTTACACCAGGCTGTTACTAACCCAGCGTTTTCATTGCTTCTGTTCAGATTAGCTACGAAATTCGGGAATGGGCATTTAGAAACCGTTATCAGTATTCTGCCACTGAAACCAGGCATGGGTTTCGCTGGATTTTAACACATACGCTCGGCTGCAAAGTTGAGTTCTTTACTCTTTTCGTCTCTTTCTTATCTTTAGAGACAGAAATTACGTTTCCCGCACCATTAACTCCTCTCCCGCCCGACAGTGTCTTCCTTATCCCAACTCCATTATTGAGGGAAGTCTCTAAATAAGGTGGAGACGGAAAAGATGTGCCGTGAGATTCACGTGATGTGAAATTCTAGTTAGAATTCCCTGGAATGGAACCTCGATAGCACACCTTAGGGACTTCTAGTTCGTGTCTCGGAAAAGTTCATCTTAAATATGGCAAACCTTTCGATCTCTCTTTGTAGTTTAACTTCTGGTACAGTTTTTATTCTTGTTCCCTGATCTTAAAAAGAGGTCAATTTTCTGGTCCGTTTGAATCTCCCATTTTATTCATGTCATACGCCTTATATGTTGTTAGTGAAAATTATAACTCCTTAATATTAAGTTTATATTGTAATTATCATTAAGATTAATATTTTAGGTATGTAAACATCTGAAAAGATAGAAATAGTTTGTGCATATCGGAGCAAAGTGGAAGTATGGTATTCCTTTTTCAGGTTCTGTTATTGTGATGGCTGAAAGACACCTGTATGAAAACCTTTTGCCAGAGCGTTGTATTATATGTTTAAGGAAGGTTTGTCGCCGGTTGTCCTGGGTAAATCAGGTAGTGAAAAGACACAGAGATAGGCTAAGAATTGTTACTTTTCACCTGTGTGAATACTTTAGAGCCAACATTATCGGCATATTGTAAAAGGCTCTTTTTCCATTTTCAGGGTAAAGGGTACATTGTTTGACTAACGGAATAAGGGAGACAAAGGGAGGTGCGCCACATGTAGGAAATACAGATTTTTGAGAATGTATCGAAGATAACAGATATGAAATAGTATAGGACACATTAAAAGGCTTCACCGCCAAAATAACATTTTTCCGAGAAAATAGAGATAGCAAACAGATGGGTAAAAACGTGAGGTATCTATGAGAACATTTGACGATATAAAGGTAACAGCGGGAAAAGAGCAATTACTATACAGGTCAAGCATGAAAAGTGAAAGCCGAAATTTATAACCGAGGCTTTTTCTGGGAAAAAAAAAAAAAAGAACGGACCGGAAATTTTGTAGGAGTGTAGGGAAAGAAATAAGAATAACCAATGAACTTTGTTCTAAATCGTACAAATCAGAGCCAGTCTGCGTGAATGGATATTAGGGGACGTCCAACAAGGAAGCCCGGAATGCACTCTGATTTCAGAATAATATAGAATTAGTGTATGATAAAATACTTTAATATTTTCTTTAGATAACAGCAGCATAACATTTGTAATATTTTTACTGAATGTCAACTACAAGTCAATTAGCAAAATCTCTCGTGATGGCGTTATTAGGGACGGTTGAACCAATTAAAGCAATTAAAGCGATCTTTTTTCTAATACAGAGAAATAAGAATGTTCTTTATAATTAGTAGACAACTAATACAAATAATACCAAACTAAACCTAAATTTCTGTTATAAACACCACCTCTATATCAATTACATTTTTTTTTGGTCTGGAGTATAAAATATCGTTTTTATGATTTGGTTTATCTACGGACGCTCTTTAACATCTCAGATCATCAGCGTCATCTTTAAATTAGGGCGTGAAACGGCCGACAAATTTTGCTCAGAGGCCTCTTCTTTCAGACTTGAGGTTCCTAATCGTGCCGTAAATGTACAACTCGAGACCCACGGCTTTACTTTCCTTCCGAAGGAAGCCATCCTTAGGATTTTTACGGTCGAAAAAATTCATCGATCATGGCCCGTATCGGATCCGCGATCTTAGGTTTAGGAGGCAAGTATGGTTACCACAACACCACCCGAAACGATTTGAAAACATTGATCGGAATAGCCAATGTGTTTCAATTTAGCATTTTTTTTTTTGTAAAATGGACTCTTTTGGAAATTTTTGTATATAAATAAATAGGTAAATATCAGCACTATCTCATAATAATTGTCGTGAATAATTAAACTACTGGTGGCGCTACAATTGCCGATGGGTCTTTAGCATTATCTACATGATTCTCCAACATTTTAAATTGTACACATCAGCTAAATTCTCAGCCTTTCAGTGGCTACACACAATAGCAAGTGGCTGAAATAACGTTTCAAAAATCCATCTTCCTTTGGTCTTTTATCAACTCATTTCACCACTAGCTGGCAAGTAAATGCAGATCCTATTGTATATTATCGCAATGTAGCATTTCAAATATTAATTTTTAGCAATAAAGCTCACCCCTTTTTGGAATTAATCGTTTATACTGCTACATATAAATGAATCTATTGCAAATCTTTAACGCTCATTAACTTTTGGTTAGTTCAAAGGTTCAGTTAAATCACAAAATATTTGCTTATGAGTGGTTTTTATTTCAGTCACAGTTTTTATAACAGTGGAACGAGTGCGGTGTATTACATACCTTATGCAAGATTTATGTGTTTCTTTTCTGTATTATCATTAAGATAGAACACTTATTTAATTATACCTTTAATCAAAGGTTATAAAAGTAGACGTAATTTGCATTGCATATAAAAATGGCGCAATCCTACACTGCAAACAGGAGAAAATGGACAATTTTAAAGCTGAGAATTTGGCAATATATACAAACGGCCATATAAAAAGTATATGTTAATTTCGTTTAAACTGATCAATAAAACTAAATTTTGATTTTAATGCATCCCATTAGAGGAGACGTCAAAGAAAATATTTTATTGGTAGCTCAGGAGCATGGGAATTGTTATAATATTTTAAATAAAATTAGTTTAATATATTTAGATATTTTCAAGAAATTAAGATGATTAAGTTTTAAATTTTTAAAATACAAGCATACAAGTTTACAGAATATTTGAACTGAGATATATTAGGTGAAAGACAAATAAGCAGCGATTAAAAATCCATTACTTTATTATTGCTTTTTAATTACTTAATTTCAATTTATAATTAAACGTTATTAATTATTATGTAAATGTTTCTGTAACAATCACCAAAATACAAGAAATAAGAACGCCACACACTTTTAATTTTTGGGTATTTCACATTCTCTTTGGTGATGTGCTGTAGACGCACCTTTTTCTTTTAGGCATTGTAATGCAAAGTAATCCAAAGGAGGAAATTACAAGCAAGCGGGCTGATCATGTGACGGGTCTAGCAAGCCCAATCTACCTCCGAACATGTTTAACAATTCATTGTTTGTATGTCATGCAAAACGTGGCGAGGTCCCACTCTGCTGGTACCTCATTCCTGCTCTTACATTATTGGATACGTTCTCCAAGAGCTTAGGTAATTGAAAATACCATTCCAAGAATGCCATAGCAAACATTTAATGATAAGCGATAAACGATAATAAATCCATTAGGGTTTAGTTGCCCAGTAATACATATGTGTTTATTAGAATGGCCAGCGTTTGAAAACTTTGCCCCAGTAGAAAATAATTTTTTCCTCGACAATGAAATCTTTCCTTCAGTAATGCTAGAAACCACGATTTCGCTTTCTCTAGCCAATTTATGTTGATTATAGAATCATAGCAACAGCTGCAAGAATATTATATCACTTTCTTATAATTTACTTTTGACTGAATTTTGATAAGATTCGTTTTTTTCACGCCTTCATATTTACATACCCGAACTTTCCAACCTTTTATAATATTTTATATTCGACAGAAGCATCACGGCGTTAGTTAACATTATTTACTAAATACACTTAGAGTTAAAAACATGATTTCTGTACGTCAAAACGTGTCTAATTTTGCAGTTAATTATATCTAAACGATTAACATAACTAGGGTATTTTAAAATATTAGAGGACTTTGAAAATATATTCTTACCAGAGGTTACTGCTGTCTTTCTTAGCAAAGTTTCTTTCTCTGGCTGATAAAGACTTTAAGGTTATATTGTTTTCAAACAATCTATAAATTAATAATAATAATAATAATAATAATAATAATAATAATAATGGGATACAAAGTCCATAAATCCAACCAACCTTCTCTTCCTCGGCCGAACTAGATTCTTCTTTCCATTGATTTATGTTTAAACATTAAACAGGCCCACTATTCACTTCTACGTTTAAAGTTAAATAATTTGTGTTCTTATCCTTACAATGTATTCTTATATGTTCATTTCTAACGCCTTCAGTTCTTCTTATTCCTTCCATATCTCTCAGAAATTTCATTTTTGCTGTTTGGATGTGGCCTTCAGCAATTTCTTATGTTGACACTTCGGCTACTATGACGTCAGAAACTTAAGTGTTAACCGCGAAACTAAGAACCCTTTTGAGTTTGTATTATGACGGTATAATAACTATTTAAAATACATAATAAACTTTGGTCTCGGTGATGTAAAAGAAAGTCATTAATGCAAATTATTAATAAGGCACTATTTGTGTTTCCATGGTTTCGTTGATGGAGTATTTTCGTTTGCGATGTAGATGTGGTCCAAAGGCGTACATTTTTAGGTTACGTGAACGTTTTAAATGTTTTTAAAATTAGGTAATATATTTATTTACATAGTGTAGCATCTACTTCACAAAATGGGATGAATGTGTAGTGTGCCTGGTTGTCTAATTACCGTTCAAGTAAGGAAGCAATCGTTTCAACATTTGCTTTTTAAGGTGATAAAGTAAGATTATAAAAGTGGATTCGTGCTATACACTGAGCAGATTTTGAACCCTGGTGGATGCATTCGTCATTTTTCTAAAATCAAATATTTCAAGTAGATACTGTACCGAAACTAGGTGGTTCTGTTCTAACTATGCACAAAGCAATATTAAAATGACCTGATGATGCAATTCCAATAATATTTATTGGTCAGCCTCCATACATTATACAGCCAACCCCTGCCAAATGCAATACCAGAGATATTGCTAAAGGCTGAGCTGAAATTCAAAGTATGCTATAAAAAAGGCTAAATAATAAGTTATAAAGACTTTTGGGTAAATTGAAAGCTATAAACTTATTTAATGTTCAAACAAAATTGAAATTAATAACATTTTGTTTTAAAAAAATTGAAACTAAAGACATACCATTTGTTACTATATCTCTAAAAGTGTTCACATATTAAAATGTGCAAGTGTGTTTAAATGGTTGCAAGATGTTTACTGAGTCACTTGAAAGCTTTAGGAAGTATCTTTCTTCTTCAGTAGATATTGATGACTGTATTTATAATTTTAAAACTTCTGAAATGTTTGCGATTAGCTCAGAAACTTAAATTTTTTAAAAAATAACTTAAACTCAGTATATCTGCTAAACCAATGCATTCACCTGAGGCATTCATTTGAGCATCCGTATTATTTTTTAATTTCCAGATTCATACAATCAGATGATAAATTTATGAGTTTTAACATTATCACCCCCTTCTTAATTAGACAATTCTGATATGAAAAAGGAAGTAGATCTCAAAGCATTTAAATAAATTGTTTGCAGGAGAAAAATGCTTACAGCCACACAAGAAAGTTGTTATTTTTTATGAAACTTATTTAAATCAGAAAGTAACATATAGAGGGGTTTCGCTTAGAAGGTTTGTCGGAGACCAACGATGTTGCATTAAAGCATTTGGCACTAATGAGGATATTATTGCTTGTTAAAAGATTATATGCAAAAAAAAAAAAAAAAAAAAAAAAAGAAAGGAAGGAAGGAAGGAAGGAAGGAAGAAAGAAAGAAAAGAAAGATTAAGAAAATTGACACCAAATACTTAAAATGTTACATGAATGTGGATATTAACAGTAGAATTAATAGAAATACCTTCCAACTTCTTGTAATAGTCTCTTAAACCTTATATTGACACGTCTTTGGAGACAACAGAAAAATTATTTCTGTTATTTGATACTGTGCACTTGATTAAAAATGATTAGCTGCACCAAGATAAGGAACAAAATTTCATTTTTCCATATATTGAGCGCAAGTTTTAAATGTCAATGTAACGGATTTGAAAATTCTTCATATTTCAGAAGAAGGTAGCCTTGTAAAGTTAACACCCGCTCTGTCAAAAAATGTGTTATGCAAGTACCTCGCGTGTTGAGCGTCATATGTTTTACTATCTCTTCTTCTGGATGAGATAACTGTCGTGGGTTTAGGAAAAAAAAAGTGAAAGATCATTGTAGTAAAGTGGAGATTCGCAATAGTTTTGCTTTCATGGCGGAAAAATGTTGGACATCCAGGATCAGGGATCCTTGAAGAGAGCCAATTGGAAGTCCTGGGATAAAAAGGTTATGTTTTTAAAAGTTTATATCATTCCTGGAGCCACTGTTCTATAATAAATATACATCTTAGTGGATTGGGGAATTTATAAGGAAGTTTGTATTAAAATTTTTATTACTTGGAAAATCTGCAGGATAAGAAAAACTAACACTTACTGAAGTTGTGGTGACGGCGATGAAGGGTTTAAAGCCAAAATATTTCATATTTTCAATTGTTGTGTAGGGCTGTGCATTTCCTCAGACTTAGGTTTTTTCTAAGTTTGAAAATATATTTTTGAATATTGGGAATCACAGGAACGTTTTCATTTGCAAATAAAATTTGAAGAAACAATCATCTAGTGAAATGTACTGTATGTGGTATGGAGTTAATTGTTCTTATTAGGAAGGTTTGCTATGTTCTAGGAAATATTTATGCAAATAATTACTCAAAAGTAATTATTAAAATACTGTGCACAAAGTAACGGAAATTAATGACATTTAAAACACGTTGATCGCTTTTTGATTCTCATAAATCCGAGGTGAGTAGGTGTGACTTACATTTTACTTATTGAATTTGAAGTGAATATTTTACATAGTTATTACTTTTCTTTAACGTTTTAGTATTTCATTTTTGGTTTCTTTAAATTTTATTGCTTTTCTTTGTGATATTGTGTAAAGAAGAATCATATCGGCCATAAGGATAAGGATGCGCCACTCTATTACAATGTGTTAGTGAAGTAAAATTTATTCTAGAGTTTTTTTAACGGTGTTTAACATCCGTTTTGAGTATCGAGGCATCACATGCGGCGGACACTGATGATACATGAGATGAAATGATATATTGGGAAAGGATTTTTTTTAAGGAAGGAAGCGTTCCAGGTGTAAGTTTAGGGTACCTCCCCGGTATTTGCCATTTATGAGGATTGAGGAAAACCTGAAAAAAAACCTCAGTCAGGGAGGATGGCCCTGGAGGGATTCGAAACCTAGACCCGCTCACGAGTCCGCGGTTTAACGACCTCGGCCACTCTGGCGGTAGTGTATGTATTGAAAGATACACCAAAACAGAACAGTTTTTATTTATTTGCTTTATTTACGAACACTCTTTAACATCTCAGGTCATCAGCGACCAATTCAATTCAGGGCGTGAAACGGCCGACTAATTTTGCTCAGAAGTCTCTTCTTTCAGGCTTGAGGTTCTTTATCGTGCCGTAAATGTACGACACGGGACCCACGGCTTCACTTCCATTTAGGATTTTTACGCCCGAAAAAATCCATCGGCCCCGGCCGGGATCGAACCCGCGATTTAGGAGGCAAGTATGGTTACCACTATACCACCAGGACCGACAACGGAATAGCACATAAAGTGCAAATAAATATTCTCATTCTATAAACCGCCACGGGTGGCCGAGTTCATTTAGGCACGGACTCGTGAGCGGGAGGTCTGGAGTTCGAATCCCACCAGGACGGTCCTCCCTGACTGGGACTTTTTCCAGGTTTTCCTTAATCCTCATAAATGACAAATGCCTGGAAGGTACCCTAAACTCAGGCCTGGGACGTTTCCTCCCTTAAAAAATTATTTCCCAATATATAATTTCATCTCATGTATCATCTGTGTCCATTGCCATTGGTGCCTCTGTGCAATCACGGGCGTTAAACACCTTCAATTCCCATACTATAGAGGATGTTACAGGAACTATTAGCACAGAAATTCGAGAATCATAAAAACATAGCTGTTGAGAGACCGCTTTGTTAGTCTTGCATTAGCGTGTCTGCCTGCAAAGCAGTCTTAGTTTTGAATCAGCAAGACTAGAAGCCTGGATAAAATTTTTGTTCGGAGGTTTTCCTTAGCTTTAAAAGATGAACGACACACTTAATTCATCAAACAAGCCTTCATCATCTCTTTGGGTCTTTGTTGTTATGAGGAACGTCAAAATGTAAGGTTTTTATAAAAAGAAAATCATGTTGAGAATGAATGCAAATTTCAGTACAAATGTCAGAAATGTGTTACTGCAGACAGATGCTGTATTCAAATTGTTTACATAGTAAAATATTTCAATAGTTATTATTTTGGAAACTTTTTGTTGCGCCTGTTTTGCTACTTCGAAGTGATACATGTGTAAAAGTATAAAAAAGTGTAAATTAATGCCATAAACTGAGCTGGAGTAACTCAACAAGACCATGAAATTAAACGACACTTCTCTCTGGAGAGCTTCGGAATCGTATACAGGGGTATTACGAGTAAAAAGTCGGCAAGTGTTTCTCTTGCTCCGTAAAAGATAGCAGTAGATGTAACATGGCAATTTTTATAGTTGATTTCTGTTTGAGACTAGTGCTCGAGACATGAGTCACGCAGGGTGCAACTGGGCATCCTTCCAAATGGGCCAAGAAGACAAAACAAGTTCTGTTCACACTCGAGAAACCTTGCATTGGAAACTTTCTAGAACACACACACAAATTAAGCAAAGTGAAATAGAGTGGTAATCGTTATACCCTGAAGGCAACTTCCCTTGAAGGCTTCAAAGTTTCTGTGAATTACGAAGTGCTTACAAAACCATTTGCTTTCAGAATTGGAACGGATTGGGGTAGAGGTTAAGGGGGAAATTCTGACACCCCGGTGGCATTTTATCCCTCTATGTCGCGCTCCATAAGTTGAAACAAAAAGGAATAATGAGGCAAAGGCGTAAAGAATGGAGGATGGAAGGAAGTGAAGAAATTGCAAATAAAAAGTTGAAAAAAACTACAAGAAGCAAGCTTGTGTAAACTTTTAAGAAGTAAGTAAACGATGAATTCTACCCCACAGCTGCTAATAAACTTGTTTTTATCTCTTAGGGGATTTGCAGGTTTTTTTTTTTTTTTTTTTTTTTTTTTTTTGCGCAAGTGGCTAGGGCTAGAAGTCATGTGAAAACTGTGTGAATAGGTCCAAATTGGCAGTTACCAGGGAAGGGGAAACAGTAATTGCATGACGATGACAGCTGCCTTTCGAACCTGATTTTAGGTAAAAAGGAAAGGAATGAATATATAACACTCACTGTGACCGTTGCAGCATAAGAGTGATTCCTTCGGATGGAAAATTAGAAGAACTCGTCTCACATTTTTTAAATATCTTAACATATTTTATATATTAATACAATATACACAGACAAATGTCTTATGGTATCCCTTAGTCCCGTATATTTCATAAATACAGACACTTTTAAAACTCATATTTTGTGTAAAATAATTATTTGTTTATTTACAAGTATGAAGAAAATCTGTTTTAAAATATCTGAATGTTTTATCCATCAAGACATTGAAAAGTAAATAAAAATGACCGTGGAACAATTGTAAATTACTAAGACAAAATTTTCAGGTGTGTGTTTCAAGATAAACTGTAGAGAAAAAATGTTTATAATTAGAAGTAGAGCAGTTATACAGGGAGGTTATTTGAGTTACAGGCCGTCTCGGTGGCTTACTGAGGAAGTGCAGCCGCCCCAACCGGAAAAAGCGATCTGCCGGCCTATAACTAAAATAAACTCTGAAACGCCGAAAAAGTAATAACACAGCAGCTCTCTGAAGTCAAAGTAGAACAGCTGACTTCTCGCTCGGCACCGTACGACAATATGCGGACAGATCTACAGTAGCAGATCCACGAGTTCCAACTATAAATTAATAAAATAATTTTTATGAGAACATCAAATAATATTAAGGATAAAATTTTGTCAGAGAAAGTAATAAGGCGATATATGCTTTTATATGTTATTCTGCAAGATAGTTACTCAAATAATTGTTTTATTTATGTCACTCCTAAAATGCATTAAATATAGCACGTACAGATTTATAGAAAGTAAGCTATCAGCTGACAATCTCCTTGGTCTAGCAGCCAGTTTAATATTCACAGTTCTGCAAGTCCCATGTTCGATCTTCAGTACCTACTTAGGTCTAAGTCTGGAAAGGGGTCCGTCTAGTCTCATGAGAACAATAAGGACGCTCCTAATAAAAATGTGGCGTCTTTTGACCTAGAAAGTTGCGTGATGAGATCTCGGGTCGGTAGGCTGAGTACATGTCCTCCTGCAATACATCTCTGAGCCGATAATCTCGCAAGACGGAGGGGGGACGCAGCGGTTGCTGCGCTCAGTGTAGACCAGTGAGTGCTTTTGCGCCAAGTGGAAGGAAGAAGTACTATCATTTGTATTCTAAACTTTTTTTTTTAATATCTAGCATTAGTCTTTTCGGCCGTATGCCCCTCGAACTTATTACTTTTCACAGATATGTGATAGTTTTTAGCATTAAAACAAGAAATGTTAATTCTCTTTATATGAATTTTTTCAAGGCAGTGCTACTAGAGAGGATTTCTTGGTTTCAACAATATATGAAATAGCCCACATTGGACTTCGAACCAAAGTACAGGACTCAAATTAGAATTTCTATGTGCACGAGGTTTAACATGGGAATCCAGCAAAACTACCACTCACTGTGGCGGTAGTTGACATTTCTTTCTCTGTAGATCCTATACAGCCTTCTTTAGCTAATTACATTTTTGAAGAAATCAATGTTATGTCTTAACCTTGAAGGAGTAGTTAGTTATTATGTGATTTATAGAGCAAAAAAGCTCATGGTGATACTGTATATAGCATTTTTACATTTATTAATAGCACGCAGCGTTTTAAGTTTAACTATATCCTGTTTCTTTCTAATACGACGTTATAAACACTTTAAATCTAATGATGATCAAATTAATTCTCACTTTAATATGAGTCAGTTGGAATTAATGGCATAACTGCCAATCAGCACACCCTGTTTTGAAGGGCATTGGCCTTGAGGATGTGATACTATGCAATCTAGCGGGTGATTAAAGAACTAACATGACCACATTTTGTAAACTGACTTAGAACTCCTTTAAAATGAATCACGGTAAAGTTCGAAAAATTTTGATCACGCAGTACTTTAAAATTAAGCAACTTTCTTAAACACATTACTGCTTAGAGACTATCAAATGAATTCATTCACATTACAGTTATATATTCTGTCACTAAACGTCAACTATAAACTTTGAATAATGATAGGATACGCAGAGAGGATAATTTTTGGTTAAGGATAATATATTTGTTCACATATCTCTCATGAATTATGTATCGGTTTTAAAAGCGCTTTTCGCATAGCGGGTGAAGTGTGCGCCTTAAGTCCTTTTTACCCATTCTGTTACACTTGTGTAGTACGAGTAATTTGCTACTGTTATTGTTTGTTGTAGTCCGCAGGGACATGCGGTTCCAGCACAATGAAGCCCCACCGCACTTCAGCATTGGTATCGCGCATATTTAACCGCAGAATTCGGGGGAACTTGTACAGAAAAAGCAGGACCTATCGAGTGGCCAGCGCGATCGCCCCGATTTAGCGCCCTTTGCTTTATTTCTAAGGGTGCACTTAAACAGCATCATGCACTCATTCCAGTTGACAACGGAGCAGAACTTTTAATTGTGTAAAATTTCTGTTTGTACTAAATTGTCAGAAAAAGACATGGATATTTTAATTTCATTTCTGCAAAACGTAGAGATTTTCATAGCTCCTTTAACGGCCAGTCAGCGAACTCATATGTTCCTCAACAAAAAACGAGCATCTCTTCATTCCTCAAAGTTCGGCTGTTAAACTACTAACATTGATTTGCACCGCAACTGCAAACTGATAATCCCCACAAATTATTTACAACCTATTTTCTTATTTTTGCTTAGCACAACACTTTGACACGCAGACAGCACACTCTAAATGAGAATAGATTCCTTGACAAAACTGACAAAGTAAAACGAGAATATAAATCAGGATAGAGCTATTAAAGATCATTCTTTTTCTATGGCAATTATCTGTAACAAATTCAGTCAGAATTCACTCATTTTTTTAATGCCACTAAGGAAAATCGTTTTTTATTAAATTCTAAATATGTGTAGGCTTGATGCTAATTTGTTTATGCATATATATTAATGTTCTTGTTTTACCATTACTTGTCACTTGCTGTTTATTTAATACGAAGTCCAAAGCTCCAAACTTCAAGTAATGTACAAAGCAATTTTGCTTTAGCACTAAAACAGATATTTTGTTTGATCAAAGAAGTAAAATGAGAAGTCTATTAAACTCACCAGAGGTAAAACAGCTCTTGATTACGTCAGTTACATCGTTTCTGCTACATCAACCAAGTTACATCACAGCATCTAACAGTTGACAGCACGGAATTTCCCCTTAATCTCCGGCAGCTACAGAACATTCCTTTTCTCCTGGAAACTTTGATGTATAAATTAATCGTAATTAACGCTGTAAACACCCATCGCTTTGTGAGAGAATATGTAAACCGTTTGTCTGCGGAACTGAACGTACCTTTGTCGGTCATCGCAACTTGCCTGTGAACTGCTTGAGGTTTGTTACGTAACTATGGTATTCAATGTTGTCACATGTTTCGGCGATGGAAGCTTTGCCATCCTTTTCTTGTCCTGCTTTTACTGCACAAAGTATATTAGATTATTACACGTTTTCCCCGATTTCTTCAACGATTACATTTATATTGTATTGCTCGTTTTCCCTAACACATACCAATACCAGATTGCTGAAGCAGGGATTCTTGAGCATCGGGTCTATGGTTCCTCCAGCCAGGACTGTCCTGGACTTTCCTTAGTCCTCTTAAAAATGGGGAGACACCTTAAACTTAGGTCTGAAATACTTCTTTCCATTTTATAATTTTCCCCACGAATTATTGACTGTGATGTCTTAGTACCTGAAATATTGTTTTGAAAAACCTCACTCTTAAAATTTGCAGTCTTTATAACTTAGTCTCTTTTCTTTATTTTTACGCCTACATTGAATTTTGCTAATGTTCTGAATCGTTAAAGCAATGCTTTTAAAATCATTATTACACTTTGGTTATTAATGTCAGCGCACTGTGAGAATTTACAATTCCCTGTTTACATCTGGCATTGCAGATCCTGAATGTTATTAATTAAGCAACCAAAAGAATATAAACAGCATAAAAATTACACATGTGGTGGATATCTACGAGGAGATTAAAAATAAGCCACACTCTGGTCATGGAGTCAATGCAGGACAGCTGTTTGCAACGGTTCATCGTTGTTAACGTAGATATTCTTCCAGATTTCCGAGCATAATATAATTGCAAGGCTGAAGATTCGGGCTTTATCTAACATTGTAAGTTTTGAAGCAAAATTTGTGTTGAGTGAGATTTGTCTGGCGTCCCACTGCTGTGAAGTGGACAAGGCTTTAGCTTAACTTCTCAAGTCTCTTGTTATTCAACACTCTGCGTCTTGCCTCGTAAACCGAAGATCGCGGATTCAATACCGGCCAGGGAAGTATGACTTCCTTCGAAAGGGAAGTGAAGCCATGGGTCTCGCGTCATAGATTTACGACACGAAAAAGAACCTCAAGCCTGAAAGAAGAGGGCTCTGAGCAAAAGTTGTGGCCGTTTCAAGGCCTGATTTGAATGGGACACTGATGACCTGAGATATCAAGTAAATAAACCAAATCAACAAATTAACAACCTGAGCAATGACTTCCGTGTTTTATAGTAAGAAATTGCATTGATGGGTGTACCTTTATGCATAACTAGATGTAAGTTACTCCTTTTGCTACCAAAAAAGACAATGGTCATGGCATTTCGTGCTGATGGTGCAACTTTAAACCTTTTCGACAGAGGTGAGAATTTATTTTCACTCTCTTCGATTACGGAGACAAATGGTGTACCCATTTCTCAACATCCTTAATGATGCGGCCTAAGATATCATTGTACTCTATAGAATAATTAATGTTGAAGAAAGTTCAGAGAAGCTAAACCACTTGCTTCTTTGAGTTTGGGTGACAATAAACGAGCAAATACAATAGTCCAAATGCTTTCGGGCAATAGAACGAGAGTTGTCTATTGAGATTTACAATACCTACGTCAGACACACTGTAACTGCTGAGAATCGTGGCATCAACCTGCAGCGCAAAGACGCCGTGCTTGACGTTGTTGGCCTCTTCCTTGCCGATTAGCATCAGGTTTGGCACCATTTCAATACGGTTCGACGCGATGTTGCATTTCGACCAAACAACGCCGAAATATAACAATGAATGTCCGTGCACCGAGGCGTTTTGTCCACATAATTCGCACTGGGCCTCTACATCAATCTTGGAGTACGTTTCCAACTGTCGCGCCATTTTGTACTTGTGCTATGATGTAACTCTTGTCGCATTTGTTATAGTAGTTCTTGTATATATTTATTTATTAACCGAAACTGGGCTTACACCCGGTGGCAGTGAAGAAAAATGAAAATGTGATTAACTACAGCAAAATACTTAAAAAGAATAATTCCTTTAATTTAATTAAATACATGCAAACAATAATTAAATAAATAAATCTAATTTAAATGCTTGCCGAATTAATTTTACACACATTTACATGCAATTAAATTAATTAAATACATTCCAATGTATACCTAACTAAAAAGAACCGATCTAGTTATACACATATCAAGTTAACTATGTCAAACTAATTAAATATATTTCGAATTAATTTGATACATATTAACTTAATTAAATACTTAACTAAAATATCAATAAAGCTATATGCGTCAAATTAAATAAGTACATGTCAACTTAATTTTACACACCTCAATTTAATTAAATACACTTCTCCTAGCTAAGTCCATCAACGTAATTAAATGCACGTCAACTTATTTTGCCATATTAACTGAATTAAATACATTTATAAAACTATTATCTTTTTCAAATATAACTCAGCATATTTAGGCCTGGACACTTATCAGCTTGAATAGTATTATAAAAGTGTTAAGGGAAGCTAGTCACTTAAATACAATAACGAGTTAAACAATATTTCAAATATTCCGAAAAAACTCATTAAATTTATGTCTTATTTATATCAATGAAATATGTCTACACATACAATTTGATGTTATTTTTAAATCTTGTCAGAACGGGACAACTCTCCAACAAGCTGTTTCAAACTTCATTAAAGGCCAAACTAACGAAAAATAAGCGATTTCCTTCGATTTTGGAATTGCTTGTATTCTCATAACAAAGCATAGTCCCCTCCATGCTTTCCTCGTAATACTATCAATTTATTAGTCCCATGAAAATTTAGAACTTAGTAAATTCTCAAGTATTTATAACAATTTTCTTTATATTTTATCGAGTTTATAATTAAAATTAATTTATTCTTGGCTTTTACAAAATATTATTGTCTTACTCTAAAACCATTTATTTTCATCCTGCGTTTAAACGCCCAATTAAAAATACAATTAAGATCACTTTGTGAAATGTTCATATAGCAACTATATGTGTGTGTGTGTGTTTGTGTGTGTGTGTGTGTGTGTGTGTGTGTGTGTGTACATGAAGGGGGCCAAAATGTATATACACTTTCACATTAGACATCTATTTAATATATTTCAAAATTGAACCGAAAAACAACAGTTATGTGAAGTATGATGTTCTGTAAACAGATGTGACTCACATACATCCTGATAGCGTTGCTACGTAACAGGTTAGCCAACAATGAACAAATGAAGCCAAGATTATCGTATGATGTTCTGTAAACAGATGTGATTCACATTACGTTATGCTAGCGTTGCTACAACAAAATGGAGCCAAGATTATCGTTCGAACAGCGGAAAGCAATTTTAAAGTGGTATTTGGAAAACCGAGAATGTTGTTGAAGTTCAAAGGCAATGGGCAGAACAGAACCGCTAACACGAGTAAATATGGCTCGCATTCTGATCAAATTCGAGACTCAGGTACCGTAAGTGATGTTCACAAGGGCATATCTGGGAGACCTCGCATAGCTAAAAGCCCTGGCACTGGATCCAAGGCATTATCCTAGGCACTGTTCAAGGCACTGGATAGGACGAAGAGGTCCGATTCAGTTTCCACCGCGTTCTCTGGACCTAACTATGGGGAACTCTAAGGATGTTGTATACAGTAGAAAACCTGCTACACTGGCGGCACTTCGGGAAGAAATTGAAACGGAATGTACTACAATCTCTGGGGGCACTTTCGCAAACGTTGCTCAATCAGTAGTTGAAGGTACTCAGAAATGTACCGACCCCGATGGAGGGCATTTTGAGCAACTGTTGTAACTGTAAAAGTCTAAGATGGTTAGTACTGATCGTTTTCTGTTTGTGTGAATTCAGATTTATGTTTTTTCTTTGCTTGAAGTGTGTAGTACATTTTTGGCACCCTGTATATATGAGCAGATGTGTAAAGCTTTTGTGCATGTGCAGATAAAAGTTTTAAAAATATATAATTACATAGTTTATGAATACAAATATAAGTAATTATAGAATGGTTATTGTGTATTAAAAGATGTTACTCAGTAGATTATTCATTGTTTTCTTTTATTTTTCTTATTTCATTAGTAAGTCAAGATTAATTTCTATGAAATAGAATGCCTAATCATTAAGTTCAGAGAAGAACCATTAAATATTTAACCCTTTATCGCACCTATATTCTCGGCTCTACATCCGAACCAATAAAGTTAAAGTGAGGGTATCGATTATCTATAAGAGCTTACTGCAATCTTTCGTGGGTGAAAGAGTTCAAGTGTGAGTGGTCACAGAGAACACAACTTTATCTCTGAGCTATCATCGCTTTGGGCAATTACATGCATTGTTAGAGTCAATGGTGTAACTCTAGAAACACTCTATTTTGTGTAATCTATGTTAAAGTACTAGACGCAGGAAAAAGTAGCAATTACTATAGCGTTATATACGTCGTTGTTCCCGCTTTATATTAAAATGTAGAAAACATTTTCTTATTTAAACATTTCACGTACTTATTGCACTCGTCCGCATCGAAAATATCTTAATTTAAAGCTAAAGTACCCTCATTTCGCTACACAATTCGATTTTGCATACATTCGAGGAAACGCGATTCCCCAGGCTGGAGTACCACCTACGCTGGAAATTTATCTTGCTCAGTCGTGTTTATCACGACAATTGTCTCTCATTACATTATTGTAGAAAATGTGAGCTATGCTTCCCAATGTGTATTGTGTACTATGGAGTATGCCGAGAATGAAATGCTTGCTAGAGTAAAGAATAGCTATTTATGTGCGAAAGAGACCGTACAAGAACTAGGAGAGAATTTCGTGCTAAACCTCCACCAGGAAGTGCAATTTAAAGATTGATGAACAAAGTTTTAATTCACTGTGTTTTCTTTGACAACATGACGAGATTAAGCAACCGGGTTTAACAGTGGAGTCAGATATAAACTGCTCTCCACATGTCACAATATTAGCCCATCAAGTTGGTGTATCTCTCGGCAGTGCGTATAAGGTCACTTAGATGCTGTAACTTCATTCATATAAAATTACAGCTTTATCTGAAATAAAAACCATACAATAGCTGAAACAAAATATTTGAGAAACAGTTTACAATATTCAGGAGGATGAATTGCGACAAATAATTCAAAATATTTTCAAAAGCATTCAGGCGTATTTGATAGCAAAGATCAGGCACTTCAAGCATGTACGATGGTAACGATTAAAATATTAATTACTAATTACTACTAATTAATAATGAAATAAATATGAAAAATGCGAGCTGTCACTCCCGAATATGCGACATGGATTCCCTCGGCAGGTGGCGATGCATTATGAAGTAATTTCCCCTCGGCAAAATAAATTTCGGATTGCGTAGCCGAATGAGAACCCTGTATATATCAGCCATATCTTTACTTATCTCATATAATGTTAGTGCTGTTAAGCTTTGGCAAGAGCGGAAGGGATGGTCCGCTGCCCTTGATGTATTACCAAAGGAAGTAATGCAGCAGTGCTGGACTTTGCTGGCAAACAGGAAGGAGGAGGTGGAAGTGAATAATTTTTTATAAAAGTGGGACAGCTCAGATCGGAAAAGGCGGATTACCGGGATGAGGAGTAGGGGAACAGTAGACAGCTATTTTGGAAGCATTTATACATATACATGTGTGGGTATAGGTAAGTTATTTATTTGTGTGCTTTTTCCTTCTTTTATATATTTTAACTTAATTTTTTTCATTAGGCAATTAAATGGATTTCTTGGGTATTGAAAAAACATATGGCCTCTGAACATATATTTGTAACTTACATTTTTCACCACCACCACCACCACCACCACCACCACCACCACCACCACCACCACCACCACCACCACCACCACCACCACCACCACCACCACCACCACCACCACCACCACCACCACCACCACCACCACCACCACCACCACCACCACCACCACCACCACCACCACCACCACCACCACCACCACCACCACCACCACCACCACCACCACCACCACCACCACCACCACCACCACCACCACCACCACCACCACCACCACCACCACCACCACCACCACCACCACCACCACCACCACCACCACCACCACCACCACCACCACCACCACCACCACCACCACCACCACCACCACCACCACCACCACCACCACCACCACCACCACCACCACCACCACCACCACCACCACCACCACCACCACCACCACCACCACCACCACCACCACCACCACCACCACCACCACCACCACCACCACCACCACCACCACCACCACCACCACCACCACCACCACCACCACCACCACCACCACCACCACCACCACCACCACCACCACCACCACCACCACCACCACCACCACCACCACCACCACCACCACCACCACCACCACCACCACCACCACCACCACCACCACCACCACCACCACCACCACCACCACCACCACCACCACCACCACCACCACCACCACCACCACCACCACCACCACCACCACCACCACCACCACCACCACCACCACCACCACCACCACCACCACCACCACCACCACCACCACCACCACCACCACCACCACCACCACCACCACCACCACCACCACCACCACCACCACCACCACCACCACCACCACCACCACCACCACCACCACCACCACCACCACCACCACCACCACCACCACCACCACCACCACCACCACCACCACCACCACCACCACCACCACCACCACCACCACCACCACCACCACCACCACCACCACCACCACCACCACCACCACCACCACCACCACCACCACCACCACCACCACCACCACCACCACCACCACCACCACCACCACCACCACCACCACCACCACCACCACCACCACCACCACCACCACCACCACCACCACCACCACCACCACCACCACCACCACCACCACCACCACCACCACCACCACCACCACCACCACCACCACCACCACCACCACCACCACCACCACCACCACCACCACCACCACCACCACCACCACCACCACCACCACCACCACCACCACCACCACCACCACCACCACCACCACCACCACCACCACCACCACCACCACCACCACCACCACCACCACCACCACCACCACCACCACCACCACCACCACCACCACCACCACCACCACCACCACCACCACCACCACCACCACCACCACCACCACCACCACCACCACCACCACCACCACCACCACCACCACCACCACCACCACCACCACCACCACCACCACCACCACCACCACCACCACCACCACCACCACCACCACCACCACCACCACCACCACCACCACCACCACCACCACCACCACCACCACCACCACCACCACCACCACCACCACCACCACCACCACCACCACCACCACCACCACCACCACCACCACCACCACCACCACCACCACCACCACCACCACCACCACCACCACCACCACCACCACCACCACCACCACCACCACCACCACCACCACCACCACCACCACCACCACCACCACCACCACCACCACCACCACCACCACCACCACCACCACCACCACCACCACCACCACCACCACCACCACCACCACCACCACCACCACCACCACCACCACCACCACCACCACCACCACCACCACCACCACCACCACCACCACCACCACCACCACCACCACCACCACCACCACCACCACCACCACCACCACCACCACCACCACCACCACCACCACCACCACCACCACCACCACCACCACCACCACCACCACCACCACCACCACCACCACCACCACCACCACCACCACCACCACCACCACCACCACCACCACCACCACCACCACCACCACCACCACCACCACCACCACCACCACCACCACCACCACCACCACCACCACCACCACCACCACCACCACCACCACCACCACCACCACCACCACCACCACCACCACCACCACCACCACCACCACCACCACCACCACCACCACCACCACCACCACCACCACCACCACCACCACCACCACCACCACCACCACCACCACCACCACCACCACCACCACCACCACCACCACCACCACCACCACCACCACCACCACCACCACCACCACCACCACCACCACCACCACCACCACCACCACCACCACCACCACCACCACCACCACCACCACCACCACCACCACCACCACCACCACCACCACCACCACCACCACCACCACCACCACCACCACCACCACCACCACCACCACCACCACCACCACCACCACCACCACCACCACCACCACCACCACCACCACCACCACCACCACCACCACCACCACCACCACCACCACCACCACCACCACCACCACCACCACCACCACCACCACCACCACCACCACCACCACCACCACCACCACCACCACCACCACCACCACCACCACCACCACCACCACCACCACCACCACCACCACCACCACCACCACCACCACCACCACCACCACCACCACCACCACCACCACCACCACCACCACCACCACCACCACCACCACCACCACCACCACCACCACCACCACCACCACCACCACCACCACCACCACCACCACCACCACCACCACCACCACCACCACCACCACCACCACCACCACCACCACCACCACCACCACCACCACCACCACCACCACCACCACCACCACCACCACCACCACCACCACCACCACCACCACCACCACCACCACCACCACCACCACCACCACCACCACCACCACCACCACCACCACCACCACCACCACCACCACCACCACCACCACCACCACCACCACCACCACCACCACCACCACCACCACCACCACCACCACCAAAAGTGCAACTACTGTTTAAATGTAAAGTACCTCTGGAAAAATTCCTTACCCTGGCAATAACGCAGTAAACGACTTTCTTCCTAAAGGCATATTCTTATGCTCCTGGCAGTTTGCTAAAGCATTACATGGCAGAATTTTTTATTTTAGTAATGATGTTGGTGTTCAAATCGTTAGTTGTTTTAGGCGATTTCTATAACCTGATCTCCATAAATTTTTACCTGGTGACGTTAGGTCCGATGATCTGTTAAGCCCTCATTCTTAGAAAGCATTTGCTCCATAAAGACATTTCTGACATATGGCAGTTTACATGTTTTTCACTAAACACCAATCTTCGGCGAATACAGAGAGAACTCAAAACTAACGTGTGGAATATGTTAATGCGCTTTATTTTGGGAATTCGCATAGCCAGATGATGAACCACGTGGTGTTTAGCATTTCAGATTGCAGCACAATCAAAGCCAGGAACCATGTGCAGCATTCCAACTCGTTTCTCCTTATCTGGTTCCTATAACTCGTAAACAACAGTACTTCTTTAATATCTCAGTGTTGCTACCTTCGTCTCTTTCATTTGGTGTTACAAGCTGGGTCGAATCCAGCTGCTGAAAACAATCTCTTGCTGCTAGTCTCCATTATTAGGCGGGTGAAATATTGTAATGGTGGGAAATGTGCTCATATTTCAATTCGCAACTAATTCACATATACACACACTAACCTAATCTATCGGCTAACCTTGGGCATATCCTAGAAACCGGTGGACACAGTGGTTTAGCGAATAATTCCTTGCAATTGTGTCAAATTGCTCAAATTCCAATTCGCAACTAATTCAGCGAGTAAATCATTGTAATTGTAGCAAATCTCCTTTAACTCTTGCAGAGAGAGAGGGGGGAGCATGAGATGGTAGTAGAGATGGTAGTATTTGAACCCTCTATTCTATCTTCACAAGTGTTGTAAAATGCTCTAACCGCCTGCGCTATTGCGCTGTTGATTCTGAAGCGTTATCATGTGCCACACTACCTTCGGCTCTCTTCGCCGGCGCTCGGGCACGGAGACTAGCAGCAAGAGATTCCTCCAGCAGCTAGAGATTCTTTTCAGCATCTCGCCACATTGCAGTAATAGCATTCGATCCAGCTTGTAACGTGGAGTGTATCTTTCTGGTATGTGGAGTGGAGCGCCCTCTTCTGGAGACAAGTGATGTCAGTATTTTTTAAGGGATTGCTACAGAAGTAGCTGCTGTCTCCAGCCACATTTACCAAACAAGAAGTGTGATGCTCGTTACATTTATTCAACAAAGATTACATTGATTCCAACTTCTTCACTAAAACGAATATTTTATCTCTCTTGAGATGGGCGTCCACATGTCACTTTGGTGACATCGGTGGAGTTAGATTTGCAATTATTTTTAATTAAACGCAGTATTTAGGCAGTATATACTTTATACTAACCAATAGACAGCAATAAGCAGAGAAAAAAGTGAATTTGATACTTTACAAACGTGTAAAACAAAAATATTACAGATCTTTTGTCTTTTAAATAAAATTAATTTAAAAAATGCCCAATATACACAACGTTATGTAACCTTAAAACTACCCGTGTAATTTAATTGAATTTGTATGGTAGTTATTTGGAAATGTTAATGAAACTATAACTTAATTTGGAATTACATAAGTTTTAGGGATGAAGGCTTATGTCTACGCCTCCAGTGGGGGCGCCTCCGGGAGGAAAGGAGAGACACCGAGCGCCAGGATTGGCGGGAGGTAAGACATGGACATTATTTCCAGATAGAATATCCAAACGACGGCAGCCTATTCGCTTTCCAAAGAGTTCGAGCCACTGAGAATGTCCACCAGACGCCAGAGCCTCTCTGAAGTGCAAGCCATCGCCACATCGCACCAGCTAACCTCGCTCTCGTACACTCAGCGCTATAACAAAACCAACGAATGAAATGATACGAAATAGGCGGAAAGCAAAGATCTGTCCTAGCATTCGCATAAGCGACTAAGGAAAAATGAAACAGAAAAACGTAACGATTGTTTCAAGCCCTGAATTGAATGGGACGACCTGAAAAAATAATCCTATTACTGAATACCTACCAGGGAAAATAAGGAAAATTCCAAGATCAGAATGGCTAGTCCCAAGGGGTTTGAACCCGAAACTTTCGAATGCGGTTCTCAAGGGTTACTTCCGCTCGGTTATTGCATAAGTAGCTGTGCAGTTTTACTTTCGTTGATTTCTCTCTTTTGTTTCAAAGAGTGGTTCATCTCCATTATGTAAGTTCAAGTAACTAGTCATTGAAGTCATAGCTTTATATCCTGTATGGCTCTTATCTGTAACGTTCTTAGTCATTGTTCCCCATGAAATGTTAGTGACTTTTAGAAAATTCTTTCTCCATACGTAATCAGTAAATTTTAACTTGTGATACGTCAAGTTAAAATAAGTTCTATGCTGATATTCTTTTTATTGCAGTTAAATCTCTTAAATGTTGTAAAATGTTCCTATTTTCTTTATTATATTGTAAACGGAAAAAATAAAAGGAATTAATTGAGATCCTAACACTACAATTGTCCCCTAAAAATAAAAAACCTCCCCTTCAAAGACATTCTCACTATAAATATTAGGTCTATACTTCGAGAAAATGTATTTAAAAAGCTCAGTTCTATTTGTTGATATTTTACATATCTTCAAACACGTCAAGTTAGGCGTTTGTATACAGACAATGCTCTAATTGGTCCATCATGGCTCCCTTGAGAGGTAAATAATATAACGGAAATGGCAGCAAAGCGTCATAATTAACAGAACCTGCTTCTAAAAACAAGGAAAATAATAAAATGCACTGACCAATCACGTGATATATGCAGGCAGCAACGTTATGACCGTCCGCATAGAAACGACGTGCTTGGTAACTTCTGAAAGAATTCAAGCCTGTAAAATTTACATTTTACCTAGAGGATTTGTTATTTGCTACTGGTTTGAAAGTATTTTCTATTTCTCTATAATAGTCCATTTTATACCACATTCTTATGGTTATATATTTACTTTCAGCAGTTGTCTACTGTGAAAGGTTATGATTAATTCATATTAGTTTTCCTGTTATACATGTTCCATATTTAGAAGTATTTGTTTTCAATGGTAAAATCTGCCTTCACATAGGACCAAATTTTTACGAAAAGGAATAACTTTAAAAAACAAAATCCCTGCAGGATGTTTAGCATTATGTTTTAAGAAACTGTGTGAATCCTTTTTCCAGCAAATAAATTTAGGTGCGTTTCAGAAATTACTAACAGAAATAGAGAATGTATGAATCAGAAGAGTAAAGAAGATTAAATACCCTCAATCAAGATTTACATTATTATCTAAAAAAAAAAAAAAAAAAAAAAAAAAAAAACTCTGAAATAGGGCAGACATAATATATTTTGAACATGTTGAATTGGGTTTTCCAAATTAGGATTTGAATGCATTAATAAAAGTGACATTAAGTATTCATTTGTGCTGCCAGACATGTGCAGATAAAACACTGTTATTTTTGTTTTATAATTACTTTATGTTCATTTATGGCATGTTGTTAATTATCAATACGTTTAGACGATGTTTCATGGAGACTTTTAACTACAGCCTTTCTCTTTAACGTTCTTTGGGGTCCGTTAAGACTTATAATCCAATAAAGGGAATTACAAAGGTCAGTCCACATCACTTGACTGGCTTGACACTGAGGGAAGTCTACTTTAAAGGGGGAAAACTTCCAACCCCCCTAACCGCAAGGTTCATGTTTTAAATCCTCGTTTAGTCTCCAGGAATGGGATAAGACAGCGTTTATCAGGTAACCAATTATGCATTGGTACCCGGTTTCGCTCACTCATTTCCCGCCAAATCATACAGTCCTAAACCAGCTCGTACACAACTTATATAAGATTAAAGAAGTACCCTGGTCTGAAATTAATTTCTTATAGTACCTTTGTATACAGGGTTATTTAAAGAGCACACAGTATGTTTAAATATGGAATACGAAAATCTTCTATTGTGTAGAACAACTTTATAATCTTATTCTGCACAAGTCTATACCATAATCAATTTCTTCCCTACCGCCACGAGTGGCCGAGGTCGTTAAGGCGCACTCGTGAGCGGGAGGTCTGAGGCTCGAATCCCACCAGGACCGTCCTCTCTGACTAAGGTTTTTCCAGGTTTTCCCCAGTTCTTATAAATGGCAAATGCCGGGGAGGTACCCTAAATCTATGCCTGGAACATTCCTTTCCTTAAAACAAATCCTTTCCCAATATATCATTTTCATATCATGTATCATCAGTGTTTGCGTTTGTGATGCCTCAGTAGTTAAAACGGGCGTTAAAGACTATTAAAAATTCTCTAAATATCTGCAGTAATAATCTATGTGCTTAACCCTTTGCACACAAAAATCACAGAACCTCCACAATTATTTTAAATGACCTTGTATATAAATTCATTGTAATTGGTCTATTTTATGTTATTATTGTTAGTATTATTGCCACGTTTTATTAAATTAACCTCTCTTAATAATTATGATGGGAAGCATAGATAATGTATACTTTTTTGCACAGTGTAGGAGAACGGAAGAACAGAGAAAAGAGTCTAACGGACGCGTTTGTTAGCGAGTAGAGAGGGGCAGTTGTCAGTGCTGGTAGACAGGAAGAAGAAAGGGGGAGCATGTACATTTTTTACACAAAGTGTGACAGTTCAGATCGGAAAAGGCGGACATACGGAAAGGTGTGGGAGGGGGGTAGGAGAACATTAGACACACACTTTTTCGGAGGGATGTATGTGTAGGGATGTAAGTTATTTATATCTTGTGCTTATTATTTTTTTCATTTATTTAGTAAGTTTATCTTTGTAATATTTTATTTATTCCTTTTTAGTGTTAAATATAGGCTCATGTAGCTTCATGCATTTTTAGTGCTCTGATCCCAGGATCCATGCGATATGAAATAAACATTTTCTATCACCACCACAACCACCACTATACACGAGCTTAAACTCAAGTACATTGCTGTTTATAGCTTTCAAAATATTTTGTCAATATCGATTTAGGATGAATTATCTAACAGATAGTTTAACATTGGATAAACAAGTGTATATTGTACAGTTAAGACTGGAATAAAGGGAAAATAGAGGTCATTGCAATGCGGTTGATGATCAACCGAGAAAAAGTATTGAATTAAACTACTTCTAACGAACTCGCGTTTGCATATTCAGCACTTATTTCAGTCGGTCCTGGTGGTGTAGTGGTTACCATACTTGCCTCCTATACCCAAGATCGCGGGTTCGAAACCGGCCAGGACCGATGGATTTTTTTCACCGGCGTAAAAATCCTTCGGAAGGGAAGTAAAGCGGTGGGTGCCGTGTCGTACATTTACGGCACGAAAAAGAACCTCAAGCCTGAAAGAGAGTCCTCTGAGCAAAATTTGTCGGCCGTTTCGCGCCCTGATTTGATTGGGACGCTGATGACCTGAGATGTTAAAGAGCGTCCATTAAAAAAAAAAAAAAAAACAAAAAACAAAAAAAAAAAACAACTTATTTCACTTAAAAGAAAACCAAAGTGAAAAAGCTTGATAAATGGATTGCACATAAATTGACAATCAGATTTCATCTGTAAACCAAGGTTGCATGTTTTATGGTTTATGGGAACTATATGACATTCTAAGGCTGTTTTTGTCGATTAGATTTTCAACTATTATTATGAGTGCCGTCAGCAAGCATCAAACACCGTTTCATGACAATGCCCCAAAGCTGACAATTGGATGCAAAATATTACCTCAACCAGCATACAGTCGACCTTTAACCGACTTACAGTTACATTTTGAAAATCTCGATCATTTTTCTTTAGAACAAAAAGGTAATAACACAAAAATATTGCTATTAACAAGCAAAAAGACCTAGATGCTGAGTGTGGCTAATTTTATTAATATATTAGTTTTAAACTTTAAAGTGTTTCATCGAAATATAATTCCAAAGCAATCTTACTTACTGAACTTAAAAAGTGCAAAAATGAGTTTATCTTGCTGCATAAAGCAATTAATATAAAATTATCTTCTGATACTGCAGACTTATATATATATATATATATATATATATATATATATCCTAAAACATTGTTGCAAATTGGCCTTGTCATTGTAACTGTCTATTGTGGCATATGGAGAATGACAATTTAGGGAACCAGTGTGTATAATGTAGAATAGTGACGGTTGGAGAATTGAACGTGGGGAAAATAACACTGCACATGCACAGAAGGGCAACGCGTAGTTTTTTTTAACGGTTTCTTGGGAGTCCAGAGCGGGAAGTTATACCTTCTGCTCCGGAATGGTCACCTTTATGACGTACAAGTCGAGTTCACAGCTACTTTATAAATGGTAATGAAATTATGATTTAAAGTTTAGAAATATTATATTTCCATATAATCCCAGTCTATTATTTCCTTGTTTTATTTTATTTTGTGTGCTGATAGACAAATTTCCTCTAGATAAGTCATGCAAATCCACTCCTTGTCCGGCCTAAGGTTGATGTAATGAGTACAGAATTATATTTGTGCGGATGGCTCTACAGCGGGTCGCGACACCGGTCAACAATTCTCATTTCTCTCTCGTGAAAATAGTTGGTTCGTCACTCTTATATTTAAACCAGCAAGGTGGCTTATGCGGTAACAGTTGAGACACACACATACGGCTGTCCCGGGTTCAAATGCTGACCTTGGATTTTTTCGTGGATTTCTCTGGTCGCTGGGATAGAGCTTCCCTTTCCAAAAATTTTTCGCTTTCCCGTGTCACATTAATTCATTCCATTGGATAAGCTACACCATAAAAATTTTCAAGGCGAGGTGGGTTGATGCGGCGTTACGGTGGCTTGTACTTCAGGAAGGTTTCTCTCCCGAGGTCCAGCTCCTTGAGGCGGGCGACCGTTACACCGGTTTCGCGGTGTTCTATCTAAAACATGTTAAGGATCGCGACTATGTCCGTGTACTAACCGCCCGTGGATCCTGCTCATTCCTTTCTCGGAGGTACCCCTTATAGGGCTGTAGGCACAAACAGCCAACCAAGAGCAAAGCTGAAATATCGAAGTATCGTCTTCCGCCTCAGACAATCTAAAGTAATCCAATCCAGTTCATTCTCCAGTATTGAAACCTCTAAACTGATATCCTATATAAGCTTAAAGAATTCAGTACCTTAAAACTTTCAGATTTGTGTTCCAATGCTTTATTTTGATTTTACATTTATTACATTTTCTCTGTAGCAGAATCTCGTAACAGATCAACTGCACAATTATACATAACACGAACTATTGCGTAAATATAAAACGAATAAAATATATATGTATGATATATGGAATTTTGGTAAATGTATTATGATTTGTTAACCGAAACACTTCTTAACTCCATTTATAAGTCCATATTAGATATATTTATTTTAAATAAAACAATATTTTCCTTCTGCGGTCTGTTCCAGCTCCAAACCATTTTGCTTTTAAGATAATATTTTAAAGCCCATTTTGGAATTTTCTCCAAATGTCCTTACATGTTCAGTATTTCGTTAAAAATATTAGATTCTAATTTCTATTAAACTTGATCATTTCTTACCAGGTTTTTGTAACATATGTATGGAAAATTTTCTTATCTTCAGGTAAACTTTAATTTTTGAAGTTAGATTGTGATCAGCCAATTGTGCAGATTGTGTAATTAGGCAATCCCCACCGTTTAAATGCAGCGTTACCCCTTGAATCGATGACATTTACCATTGTTTTACTTCATTATGAAAGGTTTATACGTGAGTTCAGGGTTGAAATCTTGAAAAAATTCCATGTTTATATCATCAAATAGATTCGTGGTTAGCTGTATAAGAGTTATAATTAATTTTGACTTGCTCGAAATCGAACTTGTTTTCTATATCAGCGAAAAAGCGTACTTTCACAGAGAACTATTAGGATCTAACATTTTGTTATAGTGATGTGCATTCATAAAAATAAGTGTTATTTCTCCGAGGCAACTACAAAAATAAGAAAACGAAAGTTCATTTGTCGCATTTAAATGTTTTATATATTTCTGAATATGAATGTCTGCTTATATTCATTTTAATTTTTTGCACAATCATGAATATTTTCCAATTCCTATACACACCCTACAAATGCATATCAGTATTTTCTTGAATTATCCTTATAAACAGTATTGCTAATGAATTTCTGTTCCAAATGTATTTTACTATTCGAATGTTAAAATATTTTTGTAGCGTAATTAGGTGATACATCTTTAGTAAGGGATGTTTTATCGCTGCGCATTGTAACTTTTCATTCCCCAATTTGGTGTAGCATAATTCGATTCTGTTATCCAAAACCATTTTAGACATTATTTGGTATGAATCTTTAATACTTATTATTTTATTTAATGGAATTTTTTTCAGATTTATAGTAGCTAAAAATAATAGTTTTAATTTACCAAGCTCTTTTTTAACTTTGTAAATGTTTTGTATTGTAAAAACACAAATAAATACAAATATGCATTGAATAAAATATTTTCATTGGAAAATAATAATTTTAAACTATTTACCTAATACATACTAATAACAAACAACCACTCCTTTTTGGTTTTATGAGTGTATATAAATTGATTCTGTTAATTTAAATATAAGAGCATTATAATTCTAGCAGAAATTTTCGTTTGTCTATGGACAAAGCAGTAGTTTTACTACAACATTTTAGGATATTTAATTTTCATTTTTCTTCAAGTTTTATATTATTATAAGATCTATTTTGTAGATCATATTATTAAATTTATTCTGATCATTTGTTATCCAGGGCTATAATGAAAATATTCTTAAATAAAAAGAAATATCTATGACTTTGCAAAACAATTTAACCGTCTGCATAATTTCACATTGAATGACTCACAAAATGACTAAGATAACCCATAAAAACCTCAATAATGAGTACAAATATTAATTATATATAATGGTTTTAATTTTAAGTATCAATATACCTAAGCGAGTAATTTTGGCATACCTTCTAATGAAGATGTATTTATTTTCTCGTATAATAAACTTTTAACACAATATCTTGCAATTACATAAAATTAAGCTATGCTTCTAACGCAATGTTTTGAACTTAAGAACTTGTCCCCTATTTATTTTTGACTACAACAATACACATTTTACATAAATATAAATAAACAAAAATATGTTACAGTGTGCAGTTAAATTTCCGTAATCTGGCAGATGAAGGGAAAAATTATATAAAGTTTTCTATATTATCATTCGTAATACAAACAATTTCGAATATTTTTTAAAACATCTTACAGGAAGTGTAATGCAAACTAATATCTTCGGATTGCCCTCTATTACTATTGCATATTAACAGGGAAATAGTTACAATGTTTATATTGGAGACATGATTGAGAAATTAAGTGAAAAATATTACCTCATCCTCCAAGACAAAGCTATGTTCAATTCCCGTTTTCCTGCAATTACAAGCATATCCACAGAGCCACTGGTTTTCAAATGATAAAAATTAAGAGGTAGAGCATAAAATGGCCAATTCTTTCATGATGATTTTAAAAATTATCTCCATCATTTGCACAGCTTGTCTACCATTTCGGTACCAAATTGTTTATAATGCTCAACTCGACTCTCTCCCAATGCAGTCCAGATAACAGTTGAATTAGAAAGCATGCTAGAAGGAAAACTCCCACGATCTGACTGGAGAAAGTTAACTTTTGAGTATGAGAGATGATAATTGATAAATATTGTGATTTATTTAAAAATAAGAAAAACTTGGTTAACATGCAAAAATAAGCATGGCAGGGAGATGAGGTTGGGAATAGGGGTGGGTAGCTAACTCATGTTTAGACTTTCAACTTTTTGTTATCATTTGAAGAAAAAGTGAAAAAAAGAATTCCTTAGGTACTTTGATATGTTATTTGCTTCAATTTCCGAGAGAGTTAATTTTATAATCATTATTAATCATTACATTCATTTCGCTTACTCCAAATGCGAAAAATTACCCGTGAAAATACAATCTTTTTTATATTTTTAGAAACACGCGTTTACCAGTTTTTTGTCTTCGAGAAAAACGGCTAAAAGCAACATAAAACTTTTTTGACCTTAGAAATGCAAGTTCAATTTTCGGTTACATGGGCAGATGTTGCTAATCATTCGTTCTAAGAAGAAATGCCCTCGATGCAGCGAGTGACGACTCAGAAAGCACATAAAAAGTCTATGATGAGCGCGAGTATGTGGCAGGGATTGTGTATTTTGCAGTTATCGCAGCTGGGACACGAAGTGTGCACCTGAGCTTTACGACCGCGACGCTTTTTATGACTGCCGAACACAGTTCTCTTTAAGTTGGGATATACACTCAGTACAAGAGTGAGGAACTCCGTGGCTCCTGGAGTTCTGTCCGGAATACCAACTAGTCCTGTCCCTTACAAATCCATCACAGCCCCTTGTACACGTAGCACGCGTGGGCAAAATTAAATTAGCTCACCCCGTACCACCCTCGGCTACATATAACGCATGCCAATTCTTTTTTTACAAGCTTCACGCAAGGAGGGACAAGTCTGAAGCAGCGCAAAGGAACAAAAAAAGGATGAAAGTGTGTGGAGGCAAAGTAACGCTTGACGGCTTATGCAAAGCTTACACCAAAGAGTGGCATTTATTGAAGGAAAAGTGTAGTTTGTATGTGCCTGCTTTAATCGCTTCCATCGTCCAGTTTAAACGCTCTCCCTGAAGATAACGACGTTCATTTTGGTAAGGTTTCTTTCTTTTTCGGTTAAGCTCACTGCACTGCTACAAATAGTTGCTTAATTAAATATAAAGTTCTATGAAATTAGACAGAAATATATAATAAATCAAAGTTATTTATTTATTCTCATTACCTTGTAATATATGGGTATATATTGTTAAAAAGATATTTAAAAAAGTAAACAAAACACACACACACACTAAAAGCAATAAAAATATTAAGACGAAATTTACCAAAGGCGAAATTATTCTATAAAAATAACTTTTTGACATTTAGGATATCTGAGAGTATATTATTAATAGCAAGACTAATGATAAGAACAAAAATTATTCATAAAATCCCATTAGGGTATAGGTCTCTTGCAGGTTGCAGATATAGCTCTAATGCACTAATTTGGTGTGCTAGTCCAAATTATTATTTATACTATTTAATTATACTGTTTTATTATTCTTAAATCTAACACATCTAGTATCTCAATTCATTACCCTGTAACGTCACAATTTTCCGCCCTGCGCTCTATCTACATTGAGCGGGCAGCCAGTATTCAAGTGATGATATCTGTCCTAGAGTGGTTTTTCCAGAAGCAGTCAAAGTATTCCATTCTTAACGATAGACGGGCTTTATTTAATTAAAGTTAATTGAGCGTCTTATACTTACCTATGTTAATGTGTAAAAACGAAAGCTAATTATCTAATATACAATTTTACTAAATAGTATTTTATTGTATACTGAAACTGTCTTATAATAAATTAAAATGTTGTATTTATATAGAAGTTTATTGTTGTATTTCGCACATCAATTAAGTTATTATTTGCTCGTATGATGCACGTTTTGGATACTTTTCTATAAAACTAGTTTTTCAATATTTGGAATGTTGGCATTTGAAACATTGTTTCCACATATACTACTAAGTTGAACCACACATGTTCAATATATAAATAGTTTGCATGTGCAATTGTAGAAATGGAGTAAAATATTGCAGAATTCTTTTGTTTTGGATTGTACCCTTCACTTCACTGTCATATTGCATATCTATATGTGTAATTTAAATTCTTTAAGGTCACGATCGGTATCAAGAAAAAGACGTAGCAAATGTATCGAAATGCGATTTAAACTTTTCCATATACTGTAATTTAATATCTAACTCTGAAGCGGTTTGGTAGGCTCCAACAATTAGAGCTAAATTATAAGACTATTTGTGTGTGTCTCCACGTTGGACGCCAATTTATGAAGAGGTTTAGTGCCCCAGATTGGGCAACAATTTGGAAGCGATTTGGTAAATTGATGAATGTTCGTTTTGGTGTTCATTAACAACAGTTTCTCAGGTTGAATTCTGCTATTTTGTTGATTTGTAGTCAACAGGGCTGGGAGAGGAGTTCAACAGTAGAAATAAGCACGCGAATGTGACATTATATATATTGGCACTTTATTATTTCCCATCTTCTGATGTTTGGCGAACAATAAACTTAGCTGCCGAGAGAGAAACTTAGAGGTGAAATTGTGTAATCGCGGTGTATATCTTATAACTGAGTGCCTAGTCGGAATCAGAATAGCAACACTCTCATCGCGTGTGAAACTTACAGATGAGTGCCACGGCACGCGAAATAGAAAACTGCTTAACCGAAATATCAGAATTGCGAAATTGAACAGCATAACTGGTAACTGCTTCTCAGCTGAGTATCAAAGTAAAAACTCTGATGCATTAGAGCTGCGTGCGCGCATCCGAAGTAGAACTTGCTATCTGCGTCTGAACTGATTCTTGAACTGCGTGCCTCAGTAATGTCGAACTTATGATGAGAAACAAGTATTTCTTGTATCTTACCTCGTGTAGATTTTATAACTTCGTAATAAGGAATGAGTGCTCCAAACCCATCAAACGCTTTCCTGCTTATAAATTCGAAGTAATTAATGTTGACTTATCGAGGTCAAGGGAGTTAAACAGACATGCGCAAGCCTTGCGCCTATCTTTAGAAGTTCAAACATATAATTTCCATTGGCTGGTTTAAGTTCACCTACCACATTTGCCATTCGCTATTTTTTGAAAGTTTAAAACATTAGATTGGCTAGTTTAATGGTAAAAGTACAACAGCATATTGGGTTCAAAGCCCCCAATGTCCTTCGGTTTATTAACCTTGTAACAGCAGTCCTTTTAAAAAGGGGGCTTCACATGTGACCCTCTAGTTACTCCTCTGAATACAGTTTTATGCCCTTGTTAGATTTCCACCTCGAAACCCAAAAGGAAACAATTTTTCATATTGCGTAAATTATAGCGGACTTATATTTGCCTAATGTCTTGTGTCTTATAAATAACATGAAGCGCACTCTACTACTAATGTCTAACATATATGGTATAAAAATTCAGAAGGGAGCTGGGATGGCCAGAGGTCTGTTGTAAATTGCATGTTTAACATTCGATAACTTATAACATGAATTTGCAGTCAAATTCTTTGTAAAAGCAAGTGTCTGTAGAACACAATGTCGTTTGGTGTTTTTGCTTACGAGCCTCAGGCGGAATTCGCAACCTAATACAATAAAAAGATGCACTTGGCGAGGATGAGTGGGAACAATATTCTTTTGTATTCTAGAGAAGCGACCACATCCTTTAGGTACTGTTGAACATTCCTTAAGAGACGGTAAAACAGATGAACGTACTCTGGCATAGCATGGACGCGTGTTCAAACGCCTGCCTATAAGAAACAAGGGTTTTAAAATATTAAGTATGAGCGCCTTAACTTGGGTTTTGACTTTCCAATCAGAGTCTTAGATTTTGAACGATTGGAGTGAAGCCCTGCATGAGTTAAGCGAGCCAAGTGGTCCAGATTCGAATCTCGTATATATGGGGAAACTTCCTCCGAAAGGAACGCAGTCTTTGGGCTGTAGCAGTTCGAAATTTGAGAGTAGTTCAGAGATCAAATATTTCCTGACCTGAGATGCACAGTTACGTAATGTATCATATGTTGAGTTTCGAGAGTATTACAAGAATATCCGCGTACTTCGCGTACAAACTTAACGTCGGCGGCCAAAGCATCTCACCAGGAGGCATCCAGATGGCTATGGTTCCAATAAACATAAACATATCAGAATTGTTCATGCATTGTTCTTCTTTTCTATCTCGCGATCGCGAAACAGCAGAATAGGGCTCGTAGTTTATTGTCATCTGCGACGATTAACTGCTTTGTGACTACACAATACAAAACGTTATAGTTGTTTTTCAAGCTTCCGTAACCCTAGCACATCAGAAAATTATTGTTGACATACAAGTCAAATGTTAACATTATGCCATAATACACATATATGAAATCTACATTACTAACTACAATGCATGAAATATTATCATTGCAACATACACATTATATTTATATTTCAATGGGGGTGGGCCTTAAGGACCGTTTCAATTCACTATAACTTTGCACACTCTTTAATTTCTTCACGTTAAGAAACTGATATTTGTTTTTAAGGAACGTTGTTTAAGATGTTTCCACATAACAGTTTCCTCACGAAGGATATGATTCATTGAGATGATTTGTTCTTTCCCTTGAAAAGAAAAATCATCTGTTATGTGAACAAAGAAAGCAGATCGACAATTTTGAAGTTCTGAAGTATGTAAATCTCTCTCTTATACAAATGATGCACTTTTACCCATTAAATCAAAGTATATTTCAGAGGTTTATCACAAATTAATCACCGCGCAGGAACATCACCATATTCACTTTGTAATTCATCCAGATACGATTTAAACTAGCAATGAGGAACTTCTTTCAAACAAAATAACTTTGTGATTTTGAGTGGCTAATCGTCCAAACATTAAGTTTCAGGCTTTTAGATTTTATGTAATGTTTTATGCAATTTCCTCGTCTTTAAATGGGCTAAGTTGTCTCGTTATTAGCTATACAGAGGGTGCCAAAAACGTATACACAATTGCAGTAGATATCTAATTACATATTTCAAAATTCGACCGAAAAACAACAGTAATGTGTAGTATGATGTTTTGTAAACAGATGTGACTCACATACATTATGATAGCTTTATTATGTGACAGGTAAATCAACAATGAACAAATAAAGCCAAGATTATCGTAATCAACAATGAACAAATGAAGCCAACATTATTGTAATATGTTCTGTAAATAGATGTAACTCACATTACGTTTTTGCTAGCGTTACTACAACAAAATGGATCCAAGATTATCGTTTGAATAGCGTAAAGCAATTTTGAAGTGGTATTGGAAAACCGAGAATGTTGTTGAAGTTCAAACGCAATAGGACGGAGAGGTTTCCACCGCGTTCTCCGGATCAAACTCCGTTGTACTTCTACCTATGGGGAACTCTTAAGGATGTTGTATACCGAAGAAAACCGGCTACACTGGCAGCACTTCGGGAAGAAATTGAAACGGCATATGCTGCAATCGCTGAGGACACTTTCGCAAACGTTGCTCAATCAGTAGTTCAACGTACTCAGAAGTGTATCGACGCCGATGGTGGGCATTTTGAGCAACTGTTATTAACTATAAAAGTCTTAAGATGATTAGTGCTCATCATTTTCTGTTTGTGTGATTTCAGTTTTTGTTGTGTTAACACAGTTTTTTCTTTGCATGAAGTGTGTATACATTTTTGGCACTCTCTGTATTTTAAAACTAAAACACATAGCCTATTCACTAACAATATGGTCTTGTCCATCTTCTTTCATACTTTTATTAGCTGCTTTATCATAAAAATTTCTCTATTCCGTTATATTTTCTATATCATTGCTCTGAATGGCGTACTATTTTTGAAAACTATGCTTTTTAACTGATGAACAACCTTGCCTCACACTTAGCAAAAATCTCCTGGTCAAAAATATAAAGTTCTTAACAAATAAAAAAAATCGCAAATAGAAGATAGTTGAACCTTAGAATAGGTGGGCTTATTTCAAGATAATATCTTTTAAACTAGTCACTATTATGATTCTTTACTGCACTGTACTGCTGAGTAAGGCCCCTCACTGCGTAATCACCGCCCACTGTATCGCCTGGTCGTGCCAAGGTGGGCACCCTGCACAAATTTGCACGAGTTGACCATGACCTTCTTAATCCTATATAAAGTTTCTCTCATTAGCGTCTCAGCACCTTGGTCTGTTCTATATGCTCTCCTTGTACTAACTTCTCAGTACCAATATACTAACATTTTATCGATTAGAAAGGGTTAGAGAACTTCCATTTTGCCTGTCTCTAGCTTCTCTAAAACAAAAACAATCCTTTTGTTTTTGGCGCCCCGCTCTATTTTTACTTATCCCTGGGTCTAATATATTGCTGCATAGGCCTATTTGTCCAGGTTCATCCTCGCCTCGTGTTTAGGCCTCCCTGCTGATAGCGGGTTTTTCATTGTCATCCTCTTTCTTATCTGTCCTTCACTGTTAAACCCTCCATTTTTCTCAGGCAAACTTGTGTCCTCTTTATTTCTTTTGCTGTCACAGAAGATATTTAACAACCATGGAAGACTGAAAGGATTCTCTCCTTGCGGTTTTCTTCTGGAATTAATCTAGTAAGGCGAACGTTAGGTTTCAGAACTTCTTCCATGCCAAAGGAACTCTTACCCCATATCTCTTTTCATTTGTTTTGGAAGGTAAGAACAGGAACTTTAGTACATATCATTTAAATATGTTTCTTGATTTTTAAGAGTTTACTATAATCACTTTATTCTTAACTGTAGCTAGATCCCAGAATAAATTGCTGTAAGAAATATTACTTTGCCCAAGAGGAAAATATACAAAAAGTTCTTTCAGCCTATGGACTCGGTTTATAAATAAATACTAAACTTTTCTTCCAAAACTTTTTCTAAGACGCAGTGAACGATTAAACAAGAATATTCCATTTTCGGAATATAAAATTTAGTACCACATATATGGCATCTTTTGGCACAAGATATAACTTTGGAATGAGCCAAATAGAAAAAAAAAAACGACCTTAGGTGGGACACAATCTTCCAGTAAGCACCGTAAGCCGAAGAACTAGGTTTGAGTTTCAGCCGTGACCTCAAGTTTTTCCTATCTGACTCTGATTCCCAATCTAGTCTAACATACAGCTTGTATGAAAAAAATGCATTTAAAATAATTGAATCCTAATAAGGTGGTTAACTTTGACACTTGGGTTAAAGTACTCATAGGTTTCGAGTCGTCTTTTAGGGTTAAACGATCTCAACGAAATAATTGTTAAGCTCCCAGGGTATAATAGGGGAGATTCGCGGCCATTGTCGAGAAGAGCACGGTAGCTCTTATGGTGAGAACCTCGGCATGGCGATCCGAAGACTTGTGCTTCCAGTTCCGGCCTTCACCTCGATCTTTTCCTATCTGACTCCTATTGCTAACATTAGATTAACCACTGCATTTGTAAACAATCACATTTCAAGGTGAAAGAAAGTATAACTAACTCTGAAATGTATTAACACATTCTAACGGTCGTATTGAATTTGGTACAGAAATTTTGATTCCTAAGACCTCATGGTTAAATTTGTTAAACAGTTAAATTTCTTCTAGTTTTGGGGAAGAAAACTAAATTTACAATTTAGAATAACAGAGAATTACTTCTATAACCCCACATGATAAATCAGGTCGTATTTAGTAGATACATTAACAAAAACTATAATATATAAATGTTTAGCGTTTCCCACGCCTACCTGGCACATGCACTTCTATTAACGAAGTCTTAACTGGATGTTCATCTATCAGCAACGAAAAAATTTAAAAAATATTCATTTACTCCAGGTTTATACCTTATTCTTTTATAGCACAATGCAGAAAATAACAGGTGCTTCAGGAAGAATAATAATACCGCAATCATACCTACATTCAATCTTTTTATGTTATATAGCGTTGCCATTAGTAAAAATGCAAACTATATAAAATATATCACAAAATGCTCATTTAATTTTATCAAATATAGGGTATGTGATGTACCTAGATTATGGTTTGCAACTATATCTGATTATGATATTGTTCATCAGTTCACGAGAACTTCATGATTTTATATGATAGGGTGAGCGCTTCATGCTCTTTATAACTAGGTTATGGAAAGTTATGGAATCTTATCCTTAAATGAATTACACTTTCAATGAGATGGCATGGTACAATTATGATTACAATGCCTTTGCGTTTTTATCCTTGCAGATGCTAAAAGTCAACTTAGAAAGCTTATAAAAAGCATTGTTACTAAGATTGGAGAGGTCTATTAAATATTCTTTAGTGTAAAGATCCTGGGACTCCAAGCACTCAAACCAACCATTCACCAAAAATAGTGGATATATGAGATCTAAACTAACTTATCACCTGATAGAATAAAACTTCTCCCTCCTGCTTCCTAATGGCAGATGTATGCAACAAATTTTACCATCATCTGAAAATAAACCAGCAAAACAAAAGATCATAACTCCATGCTGTATGTTATTCAATAGACAAACCAATGCAATGTCTGAATCTAATAAGGGCTCAAAAGACATGAAACGATGTTATGGAAGGCGAGGTAGGAAAAACCCCTTGTGTGATGACGTTTGTTACATCAAGCCCCACGTTTCAGCGCCAGTTTGAAACAGGATTTGTGGGAGAGGGATGAGAATAGGGTTGTATGGTAGCTGAGTTAATTCATTTAAGCTCGTCAATTGCAGATTTCGCCACGGCTGCTGCAGACCACCAACTCTGCTTCTATGAGACTCTCTCTCTCTCTCGAGGGCTTTCCGCTGATTTCTGCTAGCTGTAAGCTAGGCAAGGCCGAGTGAATGGGAATTTGATATGGAATGCGCCGATAAATAACAGCTGTGATTTAGTTGCAGAGGTTGTTTATTCCCCGAAACGTGAATAATTATATGGATTCGCGTCTCACACCGGATCACTGGCAAGGCAAACTCGGTAAACACGCTAATCTGGTTGCGTTCGCCAAACGGTGCCTAAAATGAAGAAAGTTCTACTTCAATGATGTTTAATGCAGCACAATGGTGCTATTTGTAGCTCGCGCGTTGATTGATTCGCAAGCATTGATGACGCGGGATCTTGTGCATCGAACTTAGGTCGTTCTTCCTCTAACTGCTCGGGCGAAGCACTATCTTGGCCCTGAGAATTTTGAGACTTCCCCCTTTTGAGGCAAAATCTCATTCTTATATACTTTGTTAAGAACTGACGCTAACACAAGAAAAGCGAAGCGGGGTTTCGTGCCAGTTCTGTTTTCACCATGCTCATAGGCTGATGCTTACATCACTCATGGTTCTTCCTATTCGCTATCCAATGTTGAAAGCCACAAGTTCCACTATTCGTCAACCAGCTCACTTCAAAAAAAAATTACACGTTACTGTCAATGACCTGCGAATGGACATCTGTCGACAACTGGCTGGCTCCACGCCATAGGGTCTTTGCCTGTTGCATAAGAGATTAACTTGCTTTGTCTGACTTTTCCAACCCTAGCCTTGCCTTGCCATTTAGAGTGAAATTCAAGTTCCTCTTTACCCTTTGCTATATTACATTAAAATTACACATTATACACATTAGTCTTAAACTCTGTATAACCTTATCTTGTCTACATGCAAGAATTTTTCATGGAATTTTCCTATCTATAGAAAGCACAACAGACCTGTAAGAAATCACAGAATCGTTGATTTAAAATTCCAAGTATTAATTATCTCAATAACGTAATTGGTGGGGAGTCGGAGACAGCTTCAGCCAACACAGCGGATATTGCCTTCTGCACTAAAACTGTTGCGTGCGAAAGATACCATGGATTCATTGCTAATAGTGTTATAATTGGTATCATGAAATATGTAGTGGAGGAGAAAATGGAAAAATGTTCTATATATGGAAAATGTGTGTGATACCGAATTCTAGTGTTAGATTACCAGCGTTATAATTGAGAAAAAATATAAGAATTTCTATATAATGTCATTTTATTGTAAACATTTCTGTTAATAGTGTGAATGTGAATGTTTATCTTAAATATATTCATAAGCTCGTAAATAAAATGTCAGAATAGGATTATTCACATTTGACTCTGATTATATTATTCTACTCTATTTATATTAACGATATATACCCTCACTGTTAAACCAGACGTCCCAATGGTCACCAAGTTCGTCGCAACCATTCCTCCATCTCCTGACGTGCCCCCAGATCTTCCCTTGCTAGATGAAAAGCTTTGCGAGCTGCAGTGTGGGAAATGGAGTAAGAAAGGCATGCGATGCTCTTGACGAACACAAAAATAAATGAAATGAGATGTCAAGATCAGACAAGTGTAGTTAGGGTAGACGAAATTGGAACTAAACATTAAATGAACAATTAACGATAGGCTAAGCTATGCTGCTAAACTAAGATATGCTAATGAAAGCAAAGAGATTTAATAAATCAACTAAAATAAAATTAAGAATAAAAATAAAACCTAAAAATATACGAATCACAAATTTAAACTAAAACTAGGGGGAATACAGATGTGAGGAATAAGCAAATATAGCTCCAGCATTTTAAAATGCCAAATATATACTGAAAAAAAATATAAACGTTTTAAGATGCAAGAAAGGCGAGGTAATAGATAAGTAGAACCTGGATAAGCATAAGAAGAAGTGTAAACACAACACATATTACCAGTGTTTGAATCTATCTACACTCACCAAGTCCATCAAACGATAGAGTTGAGGGTAAAACATTTGCCTCCTAATAACAATACAAATATTATTTTGAAGTTTTAGTTCAACATAAAATGCTTGTTTATTTTTAACCTGACTGCACTTCCATCTGTGTATCTAAGACTTGGATTGTTTACATTTCAGTACTGCTCTACAAATGTATTCAGTATACAGGATGACTCAAAATGTACAGCATAGCTTCAAAAATGAGTTTGTAGTATATTGTATGTCAACATGCGTGCAAGAATGGTAATTTTCCATATTTTCAGGTTTACCTATCGCGCTTATATTTTCAAATGCTTAGTAAGTATAAAAACATATGCACAACTAATGTATTTGCTTATGAAGACGATACGTAAAGATATTATTTAAAAAAAATTATGCCCGGTTTCCTTGATCTCATGTGATTGATTCATGCATTCTGACGCTATAGCACATTTCAGTATCTATGCAGATATCTGATGTCCCAAGTCCATTTAATTTAAACCGGTGGATTTTCACTGTGGGGTCATTTTATATCATGTCTATTCATACCCACAATTAATCATGGCAGGGTATGAAATGATGCAAAAGGTACCAAGAAATACTTTGAGATCATCCTTGTAACAATCGAAGTGAGACTTGTAATTAGGAAAGAGGTGGGAATTTTGAATATGTTGTGTAATACGAAAAGTAGACCTTAATGTTTATACTAACCAAGCATTTTTGGACCCATTTTTATAAAACATATTTTATGGTCTATATATGTAAGAGGAGTTGTGCAGCGTATTTTTAAAAAAATACATTTTGCATTGTACAAGGGCAGAAACTTACATTTCAAAATCCAATAGATTTTGTCCCAACTCTAAGTATTGTTAAATGTTGCATTGCGTTAACTTTCAGCACAACATACGTACATGATTATATTAAATATTATATATAAAATGAATAAATTAAAAACTGTAAGATGGCTAGTCTTGAGTGTTAAGTTATATTATCAACAACAATTGACCTAAATATCTATTTGTGGGTCATCCTGCAATTCTCTATCCATGTGACCTGCGGTAATTCCGTAATCATAGTAAGAGAGTGTTTTATATATATGTATTCCCTTATCGTTTAATTTATATATATTTGATATTTTCCTTATGCGGTTTATCTATTATTGTATATCGTGCAACCCTCCATAAAACTTTCTGAGACATTGCTCGTCTGCTTCTGGGTCTAACAATCTGCTCCATACAGAAGGATTGCTAAATGTTTATAACATTTCAAGACTGTTTGATTAATATAATCCGTTTTACCGACCCATATATATATATATATATATATATATATATATATATATATATACCGGATGGTATCCACAGTATTTGGGACGGTACTGCCTTCTCGACAGTAATTGCAGCGGAGCATTGTACCGCTAGGTGGCAACACTAAACACTGGTGAGTGTTTAAAGTTTAATGTAGCTGGGGAGAAGATTCAATTAGTACTCTTCATGATGCTCTATGTGCAGTGTGTGGCGATTTTACGAAAGATCTAAGATTAGAACAGAGAGTGATTCAACAAGTATTTGGGGGACAAAGCATGAGTCCTACGCGTGTGTTTGAGTGGCATGCTCGGTTCAGCGGCGGCCGTACCGGCAGGCCCGTCAACTGCACAACACATCATTCGTGAGGATCGACGTCGAACCAGTGAAGACCTTGCTCATGAAGTGGGAATTGATTATGGGACATGCCAACGAATTTTAACTGATGAATTGGGGCATGCATCATGTCGCCACAAAACTTGTGCCAAGGATCCTGACTGCTGATCAGAAGGAGCAGCGTATTGAAGTTTGCACGGAGCTTCGTCAGGCCGTATCCGATGAACCAACCTTCTTGTCCAGGATCATCACCGGTGACGAGAGCTGGATGTACGCTTATGACCCTGAGACAAAACAACAATTCTGCCAGTGGAAGAGCCCGAACTCACCAAGACCAAAAAAAGCGAGACAAGTGAAGAGCAAAGAGCATGCTCCTCGTTTTCTTTGTTACCAAGGGTATTGTACACAAAGAATTCGCCCCACCAAATCAAACAGTAAATTCCACGTACTACTGTGACGTTTTGCGACGGCTCCGTGAAAATGTGCGGAGACGATGCCCCGAAATTTGGCGACAAGTGAACTGGCTGTTGCATCACGATAATGCACAATGTCACAATTCCTTGTTCTTTTTGAAGAAAAACGACATGACATCCCCCATCCCCGTACACCCTGCGACTTCCCTTTATTCCCCAACTGAAAATCAAGTTGAAAGGACGTCGGTTTGACGCAATTGAGAGGATTCAAGAAGACACTCTGTCTGTGCTAAACATCCTCAAAAGAAAATCACTTCCAAAATGCAATTGGAAAATGGCAGAATAGCTGGGACGGGTGTACACATGTGGAAGGGAACTACTTCGAGGGTGACGGCGGTCATTAGTCTCAAAGTAAGTTTTTGACCAGATGGTAGCACCAGTCCCGAATGTTCTGGATACCACCACTGAAAAATAATGTAACACTATTAAAAATGTAACTAGAAAATCAGAAAAGGATAAAACGCTATGATAATTTTGCGATTTTTCTTATATTTCTTATATTTTATCATTTTATCTCTTTTTCCAGTTATATATATAAACTATTGGAGTTCTTTGTATTCTCAATGTTTATTGTTATCTTTTTGAAAACTTAAATATTATTAAATTCTTACTTGTCCAATATTTCATTATTAATTAATATTTTTTGGCTCTTTCCCATAAAATGCTAAAAACATTTTTGTGCAGATATAATTTAAGTAACTAAACTCAAATTATATCATAAAGTTTGCTGTTACAGGCAGAATAGGCTGTCAGATTTATTGTCAGATTCGGCAACACTGGTGGTTGTCATTATTTGCAGTAAAATTTGTGGCACAGCTCATCAAATTGTTTAAAATCCCGGAAGTCTTAGCAACTTCACACACGGAACCGCTAAAGCAATATGGCATGTCGCAATAAATTATAGCACAGACATATTCCGACCTTCGGAGCACCGTAAATACGGTCCTTTGCAGACAGTTTTATTTTATATCTAGGACAGCTTGTGATATATTACAAACATTTCCCCCATTGAAGCAGAAGAAAGCATTCAATAAACTTGAAACTCCATCTCGGGAAAGCGGGCTTCCCCATCCTCTCTAGCCTTTACCACAATGCGTAGCGGAAGCTGCGGACCTACAGGATGGGAAGAAAAGAATCTACAGAACAATGTTCCACATTTTCATGCAATATCCCAACTGCAATGCTTCGTCTCATTATTCAACCGATCCCTGTGTTCCACTTTCTTCTTTGCTAGAAATCAAAGTAGGCTTAGGAAATAAACCTTCCTTGTTCATGTCTATAAGAGGGAAGGAAAAGTGTCTCCCATATAGAGAGAGAAAAAAAAATTCCTCTAGAAACCTAGGTTGCGAATTTCATTAATCTTAAGATATGCACCAAGTTTCGCCAGATACAACTGGGATAGTTTCCTCTCTTTCGTCTCCAAAGGCAGAAGCAGAGGTTTCCAAGCACTAGTGCCTTGATATGCCATGTTCATTATAGCACATGCAAAGTGCATCTACAGGATTTGAACCAACTGCAGGAGATGCCACGAAAAAACACAATTATATATACTTTATTTCTTCTAAAAGTACACAATATACAGGATTTCTATTACAACACTTACTATACATAACTACATGTTTAAATTACATGGAATTTAAACAAAATATACTTAAATTGGGAAGGAAGGTTAAAACCAATGGTTCTTACTTCTAATTTTCATCCCCTCACCTCCAGTGACCCCCAATTTTAAATTTAAAACGATACACCTATGTTATGGTATTTCAATTTTAACGTGGATTAATGCGTTCTGATAAGCATCCGATTTTAAGATGGAGTATTTTTATAATAATACAGCCATTTTCATACCGAATGTGTAAGATTTTTATTTTTGCATATGAATGTGAAGTATACTAATTTTGTTGCAGCATTTTAAACTTTTTCGTCAGATTAGCGTACCTATCCCATTTCCAGGCCCTCTTTGATGCTTAAGTAGCATGTATTAATCCTTTTCTTTATGTTTTGTTAACATTTGGGCGGAAAAATAAATTATTTCCACTCCTTTTGAGAGCTACATAAAACCCTATATTTTTATTTTATGGAGCATAACAAGAGCAATAAAATGGTACAACTGTAACTTTGCATTTCCAATAGTTTTCAAGTTAATGTAGTAAAACCTACAGGAGAAAGTACACGCCATGACCACAGGTTCAAATCTCTAGTTGCTCCATGCTAGTTCTACTTGATTGTGTTTGTTACATTGCAGTTGGAGTACATTACCATACCAAACGTTCAGAAGGAAAAGTTATATGCATTTTCAGAAGAACTTAAGAACCAATTCATTGAAACTGATGGTTCAAATCTTCAATGTGTGGTCTATGAGGTAAATATTGAAAACTATGGGAGGCACCAGGCAGAATAAACCAGCACATCCAGTACGATAAGCACATACAGATCCAAAATTTCCACTTAAGTATTAGCCTGGCTACATGCCTTCACTTCAGGACCTGAAAAACAGCAACCATCGATTCGGTTTTCTACCAATCTTACCAGGGTGTTAGTTCAGTTAAGAATGCCAGTCCACTGGGCTAATAATCCCACATTAAAATAATTCCTGGAGAAGTGCCGAAAGACGGTTCCTTTAGAAAAAAAAAACTGCATAAAGTCAATTTGTGAGAATGTCTGGAGAAACTATGCGGTGGTCTGCAAACACGAAGTGGAATTCATGTTGTATGAAACTGAGAAGATATATATCGAATGCATTGGTATTTCCATATCTGGTGAAAGGGTAATCCCATGCTCTTTAAGTTGTACCAACTCGAGAAGACAAATACCTACACATTAATACAGTTATTTAATAACGCTTACATGAAGCTGGAGCCATAGAACATACAATACGAAACGCCCAGCCTTGTGGGGGACTGATCAAGCATGCTACCTACTTTGGGATATCCAACAATTGAAGATCACGCACCCCAACCTCAATCATGTGAATTATATTACACACTTGACTTGTGAATGAGTCAGGGATGAATACAATTGGGCAAATGCTTTCATTGCTGCTCTGAAGAAGATTCTTGTAAAGGCAGAAAAATGCCTACTTTTGTTATTTGTCATAACCAGTGTGTACTTGCATAAAATGTGCAATTTTATTGTTCAAAATATTCAAAAAAATCAAAAGTTTCATTTTACTCTACATTCAACGAACGTAACAGTATCAAGTAAGTGCAACAATTGATCAACGATAAAGGCATACAGTTGGAACCTTTCGCAATGTATGGATACAACATTTTGCTGAATTGATTCAGAGTTAAGAGGAAGAACGTATGCAGAAGGTGAAACGGGAAAGAAGTTGACCAAATTGAAGGACAACCTTAACGGTTTACCAAAGTCAAACTGGATTTCACTTTAAGGAACAATCCAGGCGTGAAAACCTTTGCAACTTCTACTGAACTCCCAATCCGTAAGTTTACAAATTATGTTTCATTTATTTGAGTAGATATTGAGCGGAATCTCTCCATGTATAAGGATCTTCTGAGATCAAAGAGCCAGAGGCGTACATCCAAGCAAGGAAATGTAGTGCGTAATCCAGTGTAAAGTTGGATGAAACCCCAGTAAATGCCCCGTTTACTTCCAAAATATTAGACACTTTATGTTATCTACTACAGTGTTTGAATAAAGAAGTAAGTTTGGTTTTCTTTGTTGTTTTTTTTTTCTTGTATTTTTCGCGTTCGAAAAATTCAACTCTTTATTCATGAATACAGCAATATTCCACATTGACGGTATAGTCTCCTACCGGTTTTATGACATTTGGCTTTAATTTGTGCGGTTGGTGTTCGTTTTCATATATAAATGCTTAATCACTGCATGAACTCGTTTTTCTTTCCTTATTTTTTATAACCGATATTACAAATTTTCTTTCAGATGTTTGCCAAACGTTACGTATACGTCACTTCTGACCGAAACTTTGTCAAAGATCTTTATAAGAATTTTAATTGCAAAAAGGAGTCCACTTTAATTTTCATTTTTTGGCCATCTACAGAAAATAAACCGACGATATATGCATTAAAATGTTGGAAATGAAAGTTACTTTGCAAAATAAGTTCACTAGAGGGAGAGGGAGAGGGTAAATGGAATTTAAACTATAAGTTTATTTTAAATTAATTAAAAATATTTAAATAAAATGGGGTAGGTAGATATATTTATACATACACGCTTTCCCGATTTACAAATACATTTACTAGAGATAGGAACTTTCTTAATCACGATATCAAGATAGGTGAGGTCCAGTCTCCAGTCAGTTGCTTCTAAATCTTCATCGCCATTGAATCACCACCTGCCAGTGCTTCTTTTAGCAGTTCAAACATATGCGTCATTAGCTATACGAAATACACGTACTATTTATCTGAGGATTTAAATTTTTCATTGCGAACAAGAGATGGTTTGCAGAAAGGCATTCACCTCATAGAAAATTAATGCCTGAAATGGGATATGGTAGTAAATATTAACAAAACCAAAATTATGACTTTTAAAAATGGCTATGCATATGACAGAAATGAAAAATTCCACTACAATGGAAAAATACGAAATGTAAAAAAGTGTTGTCATTTAGAAGTAACCTTTAATATTTGTGGGAAATGGAGTAAGCACATATCTATTATTAATTATAAAGCACGGGGTTAATTAAATGCATTCCAGATACACCAGTATATACACTAGAGATTAAGTACAATGTTATGATTAAGTTTATTCGGTTAAATGTAAATGATATGGGGATGTGGGAGAGCTGAAAATGTAAATAAATTCAAGTCCATTTTTGAAAAAGGGTTCTCAGGCTCTCCAAAGAACGTCAAACTGTGTGGTTTTGAGCGAGGTGAGTTGTTAGGAAGACACGTTTAACAGCAAAATAAGGAAGGTAAAATACTGAGCTTAGACTACTGCAGGGAGACCAATCCACACTTCGCGTTAAATGCTATGTGCATGAGATGAAAAATACAGGAGCAAACATTTTGGGCTGCAGAGGTGGAAAGTGTAGTCAAAGGAATTGGCCTGGGTTCAATATGGCAACAAGGCAATGAAAATAATAAAATGTTATGGAAGATAATTGAAACAATGCTAGAAGTTATCAGCAGGCAGGAAATCGATGCAGAATGTAACACGAAAGTCTCCTTGAGCCCATAAAATGAAATTAATTTAACTTGAGGTAAAGAGGCATGTATGCTCGTTCTAGGGAGAAAGCCGAGACCAGGAATGGTCTGATTTAGACTAGGAAGTTGGAAGGCTCAAAAAATAATGGATAGTTCTGGTCGGAGAATTTTGTGCAGGGGAAGAGGAATGGGTACATATTCCGGTAGAATGTACCCATTGGAAACACCGGAGGAAAAGGTTGTTCCCTGAATAATTTTTAAGGCAATTACAGTTGGTATACTGGGGCCTATTGGCGAACCACGCTGATTGGTTGAAAATGGGCGTTTTCCTAGCTAAATTTAGTGAAGCTAGAAGCAATTTGTTTTCTGGTTAGCTAGCAATAAATAGTGCATTTATAAATAATGTAATATGATTCCATTCACGTATCTGTAAATATCGTTCTTTCCATTTTAATGTACATTTATTATTAATATTGCTTTATTTGTACTATTATTTGATCCTCTTTCTAATTGTGTATCATGTTTGAGAATATACGGTCTCATAAAATATATTTGTAATGTGTATATAGAATTTTATAATAATAAAGATACACCCACTACTACTACTATTACTATTACTACTACTACTACTACTACTACTACTACTACTACTACTACTACTACTACTACTACTACTACTAAAAAAAGTAAAAAAGCAGCCGAGGATCACACAATTGGGTTATAACGTTAGTGGTAATGTTGTCTAAGGCTCCCAACTCTTTTCCGTACTCTATAAAACGCAGCCGATAATGTAGTAGGGGTATGTAGCATAAAATTAATAAATCAAAACATAGAAGCTGGCAGCACAGCGCCTGTTAATGTTATTGGAACTAATACAGAGAACAGAAGGGAAGGGGGAATTCCTGCTGCTTTTGATATACCAATGCTGCGTTTGAAAATGCTATTTTAATTATATAATACCATTCTGGTAAAAGTCTCTTTCCAATTTAAGCTCTAAAATGTAATAGAATTTCCCTGTTATGCTGCACTTTACCTATAGCGCCAAGGCTTCCACAAAAAATTACCCTGAATTCATTTACTGCAGTTTTTCGTGTCGCCACCGGCTATTGTAAAATAAAGTAGTGACGTGGAACAAAACCTTGTTGCGTTGTTTTGGATCCTACGCATTGAAAAGCTGAAATAACACAAATAACAAAGTCACAACCGAAAGCTGCAATACCGTACATAAATTACTACCGAACCTTAAGACAAACAGGCCATGCAATCAGCTCCTTTTTAGTTGGAAAGAAAATAAGAGAACAATTATATGCTCAATTAAAAACTTCAGCAGTGAGACGTAAAACATTTAAAGATAATTTTACAGCCCATAAAACTCGGTACTGATAGTTTTAAATTACATTTAGTTATAAAGGCAGTGCTATTTTGGTCGTTTCAAAGTTGATGTCCCGTATACAGAGGACTTCATACAGAACTGATGATTTTAAACTGATTCCATTTCTCTTTAATGGGTGCTGTGCTATGCTTTCTGAGTGTAAAGTATGGATGAATTTCTTGCGTAAACAGGAAATTCTGAATTTTATTGCATACCTACTCAAAGCTTCATGGTTCTAGCAGTATACAGTATGGTTAACGGGCTGATTTCACAGTAATCTTGTAGCCTTACATTGGATGATTTGATTTATTTACGGACGCTCTTTAACATCTCAGGTCACGCGTCCCGTTCAATTCAGGGCGTGAAACGGCCGATAAATTTTTCTCAGAGGTCTCTTTTTTCAGGCTTGAGGTCGTTTTTCGTGCCGTAAGTGTAACGATACGGGATCTACGGCTTTACTTCCCTTCCAAAGTAAGCCATGCTTGGGATTTTACACCGCAAAAATCCATCGATCCTGGCCCCTGATCTTGGGTTTAGGAGACAAGTATGGTTACCACTACACACCAGGAACAACCGTTACGTTGGACGATTCATCTGTGGACCACATGATATTTAGAATGTCAGGTAACCACACAATAAAAGCCAAAAACCATGTTCAATAACGAACTTGTGTTTTGTGTTTTGGGAAATTTATTTTAGAATAAGGTTGTGATAACATTTCATTATAAAATAGATAATTTATTATTAGAAATTTAAATTTCTCAAAAGATTATAAAAGAGAATTAAAATAAATTACGAAAATTGCCAATGCAACAAGAGCATATCTGTTTATATTTGGGGGTAATTTAATTTGTATAAAAAGTTTTAGAATATTCTGATCATAGATGAAATATTTCAAAATGTCAGTGTACGTTGAATGGGAAACCTGTGGTTCTATTTCCAAAAAGTCAACCGAACATGGAGCTTGTTCAACTTATTTATTAAACTAACTGAGTAGAAAAGATAAAGTACTTAATGACCTCTTTCCATCCTAGTGAATTCCATGTTTATAATATTATCTCTTTCGTTTAAGCAGTAACACAGTATCATGGTGGTAATTATCCAGGGCTGCCACTGCTAATTTCGTACTTTAATTGAGCAAAACCATGTATATTTATTATTTGTCATATTATTAAGAATACTTGAGAATGTCTTTTAATTATTTATTTTCACTTCAACAGATCTCTTGTAAGCACTACATATACTGAAAGAAAGTGCAGCAACGCGCCAACGTTGCTTTCTGAGCGAATTCTGATTCACCGCATTCTTCACGCTTATCATATCCAAGATCATAAATAAACACATGCTTACCTGTAGGGGAAAAGGCCATAATGCCTTGCCCCATACTATATAATCTAATGCAGGAGAGTTTGCATATTGGATATATAGAAGGTGCACAAAGGAATCTTAAAATATTCCAAGTTTTCTAATAACCAAATCTGTTTCAACCTATACATAATGAAGAGGAATTATAGAACTATTTTATTTTCTATAACAGTATCCCTTTTCAAAGCACCAAATTGAATTAAAATAATTCTTAATTATAAAATATATTAAAATATAAGATATTATGAGTTTTGTTTAATATAAAAATAAAATTATTACCCTTACAATAAAGAGTAGGTATATTTTGTTTGAAGAAGAAGCGTCTGTCCGTTAAAGCGCTTTTTTTTTTCGTTTTCTTTTTCCAGACAGTCACAGATGTGAGAGGTCCGGAATGTACAGAGGAAGTTAAACACCGTCCAGCGGAAACAGTGAAGGATATTCTCATTGTATGCGACACGTGAGCCTTTTAGCATGCCGAATAAACCATAAGACAAATTTCCCTAATCACTTTTGGTAGCTTTGTGGAGAGCCATAGCCAACGATATATTTTACGGGTACAAGGAGGTTCAAATGATTGAGGTTTGCAATGTTAATGATTTGCTCTTGTAAGTCATCCCAAAAGGGTATTTGGAAAATGTTAGTAAATTTTCATCATATAACAGGATAGTGGCATATATTTTTTAACAGTCCACGAGAAATCCCAGTCATTTGTGACCTGTAAATAACGTTTGACAGCTAATTGAGCTGATAACTATTATAAATGTGGAAAAATAAAATTAATAAACACTGCGTAGGTTAAAGCCGAGTTGGATTAATTTCTTAAGGGTTCTTCACTACCGTTGAAGAATATTTAAAATGTCATTGAGGAAAAAAAATCTGACACTGTAGTGGAAAAAGTCTTCTGAGTGAAAGCTGCATACAATTAAAACAGGCATCTTGTACAATATTCTATATTAAAAACTGTGTGATTGATGAATGTTACAATTGTTATACAAAATTATTAGATAATGGAGGTGGGGACACAATTAGGCCAAAGATTCAAACTCAGAAAAGAAATACACTGTGATTTTTAAATTATATTATTTTTTTATTTTTCAAAATATTACAGGAAATGTAAATATATTATGAATCCAGATTTAAGAAGGTGTATGTAATATCAGTAATACAAGACCTTCGGTGAAGAAATGCACTTTAATGTTCTGTTTATACAGATTGACTAAAGCCTTACTGATTAGGAGTAGAAAGCACACCTTGAAAGCTATTGAAATATTACTGGACAATGGTCATTCCAGATATATCTAAGAATGATGGGACTCTATAAGAAATACCACATGCTATCTGTGTAAACAGTTCGATGAGACTATTGCAATATACATTTTACTAGAGTGTGAAAATCTGGTAAAGAGTCTAGTTGTGAAACTGCAAAGTAAGGATAGGAGTGCATAAAGAGCCCTCGAGACTTACGTATCAAATTTTATTACTGCAAAACCCAACAACAATACATCAATGAATGAATATATATATAACGTTTAAAATATTTGTGATATACTTTCAGGAATGACTTTCTCATACCTATTGGATTGGATTAGGCAAGACGGAGGAGAAATTTACACACGGAAGCTCTCTTTGGAGTACGTATAAGGTTGTATGAATGTCATTAGGAATCCCTAACTCCAAGTAGCTAAGCCACTAAAAGTACTGCAGTATAGAAAAATTTACAATGAGCAAATTGCACCACTGCAAACCGCTAACCGCATCCTGAAACTAAGAGGGAATGTGGGACAAGAAATTCATGGAAAGTGAGCATTCATTCCTATGTTCGCCTAAGTACCACGAGAAATCACAACATTTCAAGGTCAAATTGATCGGCCCCGAGGTTACCGTCTGAACCAACTAGCTTGGTTTTTTATATGTAGAAACTAAAAACAACATTTACCAACGAAAAAAAAATAGTTTTCAAGATTTTATATATTCTTGTGATATCCTTCTTCACATAACCCAAAGTAAATGCTTAAAAAATGCCAAAAGTCTCTTTGTCCAAAAAGTTTAACATGTTGCATATTGTACAACTACAGAGCTATTCAAAAAGAAGAAACAGATTTAAAACATTTATTTCTTCCAAACTACAAAAGATAGAAACACAATTCCAACGTTCCTGGAAAGAAAAAGTTCAATTTTTACTTTTTACGCATTCAATATGAGCACTGTGTGTTACACGACAAATATCAAACGATGGCTTATTTCTTGCCACACACGAATCAGCTGATCTCTAGTTATCAAATTCACAGCTTCGACAATTCGATGTCGCAGACTTTCAGGAATAAACACACGGTCTTTTACGTAATCCCACAGATAAAAGTCACAAGGAGTGAGGTGTGGAGACCTGGAAGGCCACCGGCGATAAAGTTGATCTTTTGCTGCTCCTCTTTCAATCCAGCATACTGAAATGGTGTCATTCAGGTAACGTCGGACCGGCTTAGAGAAATGAGGCGGGGCACCATCTTGCATGAAGATGAAGTCATCCGAATCATCAAGTTGAGGAAATGACCAGTTTTGAAGCATGTGTAGATATGTTAGTCCTGTCACGGTGTTCTCCATGAACGTTATGCCAATTAACTTTGCCAGAAAGATGAAAAGTGGATTCATCGGGAAAAAAACAATCGGTCGGAAAAATTGTCTTCTTCCATATCATGTAGCATGTTAATGCAAAATTCGCACCTTTTATTGTGGTCGTCAGGATGCAATGCTTGCAATAACTGCAGTTTGTACGGCTTCAGGTGCAGACGGTGTTTCAGAACTCGCCATACCGTTGGTTGAGGAATGTTTAGTTCCTGCTGGCTCGTGTTGTGGATTTTTTTAGAGCTTCTTTCGTAAACTGTACGAATACGCTCGACATTTTCATTCGATGTGAATGGACGTCCCATGCTTTTCCGTTTGCAGATGCAGCATCTTCTACGAATTTTCGATGCCACTGGTAAATCTGCTTATGCACAGGCGGTTGTTTAATAAACTGACGGCGAAAAGCACAGAATGCTTTTTTCTGTTGTGTTCCCATTTTACTACAGACAATCAACATGGCAAGCAACAGCGCCGTTGTGACAGTGATTGGAACTTCTACCTGGATGATTCAAATCTTAAACTTTTGTCTGTTCAGGAACGTTGGAATTATGGTTCTATCTTTTGTAATTTGGAAGAAATAAATGTTTGAAATCTGTTGCTTCTTTTTGAATAACCCTGTATTTACTCGGTTGTGAAAAGTTTCTCCATCCCCAGCAGCGACTAAGTGACCTCACAAGTAGAAGTATAGTGAGTTTAAATCACGTGAGCATTGATGTCAAGCAATGGATCCATCTTTATCTATTTGCTAATCACGAAACATCTTAGATTCAAGTTATCTATTGAAATTGGCCGGCCAGTGGTTATAGTTGGCAGGTTTATGTTTTACTTCTCGTCTTTTGAAATTGTATCTATAAATGATAAAATTTTTGCATTCGTTTAGCGTATTAAAAGATACTCATACTAATAATGCAAATTAAAAAGATTGGGCGATAACTAAAATCGTAAATCATTTAAGCAATGAAGTTACTCGACTACCAAACCATAAACCGGCACGCATTAAAGTCATCTGCATTCTCCTTGCATCTGTCTTGCATCGAGCTCTATAACCGGATGTGACAGATGTCAGCTCTGATGGACGTGTGACACAATTTGTTGGCTGCTGTGCCCCGTCACAGTGCCCCAGTGTTGTGTGTTCAACAATGAATAGCAATGTTCACGGTAGCAGAGATTTGTGCGGCTGGTTGCCTCTAGCATGTTCCAATGATTCATCATTACGCTTACTGGCATGTTATGCCGATCGATGCAGTGCTACAAAGTGAGAAGGCGGAAATTAAACTCTTAAACTATGTTCTGGGATATGTTTATCTGGTCTATGCGGCTGTATTATCAAAATAAGCGCTTTTAAATAAGATAGGATGACATGTACATGCTTTCAGCAGTAATCGACTCTTTGTGTACCTAAAAAGTTGCACTAACCATCATTTATAGTTATACTACTGTTGTTTTTATTATTAACAATTTACTTTATTGACTATTTTAGAAATCATACTTTAACAGCAATTTCCCATAAAATTACAGTAAATATAAGGCATTAATACCATGCCAAAAAGTATATAATATCAGGAAATAAGATGAAATGACAAGAAGAAATAAAAAATAAAATAATACAGCCAAAAATAGTATACATCTATAGTGTTTAAAGAAAACATTTCCTTTAAACGAAACGATCACTAAAGAGAGATGTACATTACTACTTCATTCATGATTTTTAGCATCATGTGAAAATAGTGCATAGCACTTACGCTTCTAATGTAAGAATTCATTACAATTATAACCCGGATTTCAAGGCGGTTTGCGCAATATATATGACATAAATATGAAACTACCATGAAAAATTAATAATAATTGTAATATCTGATTCTTCGTCCCCAAATATACAGGGTGTTAATAAAACACACCGAAATAATTCACTGAATATAGAGGGATCTAAGCTAAGTAATATGATATAGGGAATCTAGGGTCACAGATGTAAAACATTGACGTTATGGGCCAATGAAATAATTGCAATTTGGTGCTCATTAATTTATAACAACTAAAGTGTTAAAATGACTTTCTTACTAATATAAAGGACTGTGGTTGTTAATAATTAGAAACAGCGTTTTCACAAATTAGTGTTAAAGTAATCAGCAAATTTGCACCTGATTGCATTGGTGTGCTAATGGAAATTGAAACAAAGTCACTATTCTAAAATTTTGCTAATGCAACAGCTGTTATTGTTTAAAGTAACAGTTAATTTTCGTAACCAAAAGATATAAGACAAAATAACTCACAATAAATGACACATTGAATAAATGGAGAGTGGTTAGAATTTAGCTGAGCTTGCCTACATGCAATTGGTTTATGGAGAAGCACGAGGTTGTCTGGAAGAGCTGCTGAGATCTACACAGAAAGATCCCTTGATCGAATCCATCCACATCATACTACATTCTGTTTATAGCTGTTTTCGTGGACAGGGACGCCTTTAAAGTACACGAAGTCAATCACATGTATATACGAAAGAACCTTTAAGCCCTAACATATTTGAAGCATTTGACCCTGTGTATTTTGCCTCAATTGCTTGTTTAATACCCCTCTATATTAAGTATAAATATGTATATATATATATATGGATCCATTTAATATCATTCATATCTAACATATATGCGGCTGAATAATCAACAATGGGACATATTACAACAATTAAGATGAAACCATACACGTATTGTGAAATGTTACAGTTTATAGGATTAAAATGTGTAGCTCGTACTCTCTTGGTAAAGCAGAACAAAAATCCCAAAGCATTTAGAAAAAGGTTTAACTTGACAAGGCAGCCGAGTGAACTTTCTATCAAGTGAGGCGGGAAACTCCCAAAAGGTAGCACCTCATTGTCTTCTATCACTCACATCACGAGCTCACTTCGCCCACGATAAGTTTGCACTTTGGAGTCAGTTATTGTGGGAAATTGAAAGTTGTTTAATGATAGGGAAGTAGAACAACTTGGGTCTGCACATAACCATCTTTATTATGGCAATTTGTTTTAGAAAACATTAGTAACATCAAAATCCTTATCTGATGTAATTCCTTATCTGTTAAGTAAATAATTGCAGCTACAGTTTCCGCTCCGCTGTGTTCAGTTGTTCAGATATAGTTAATTAAAGAAGGCTATTTGTACAAGATTGTGACATGTTCAAAATGTGCTGTTATTAAGCTCTTCACAAAAGAAGGACTTACTCCAAATGAAATTAAACAGCGATTGGACGGTTTATACGGGGAAGCATCCTCCTCATATTCTACCATAAAAGAATGGTCCTAACTTTTTCGAATGGGTCCAGAAAGCATTAAAGACGAAGAGCGTTCAGGTCCGCCCTTGGAGGTGCTCACTCCTGAAATCCCTCTTGTGGAAGGAGATATTATGGAAGATCGGTGGCTCAAAGTTAGAGAAATAACAAAGATTGAGCCTTTCTAAAAGAACGGTCCTTAGAATTATTCATGAACATGTTAGTGCAAGATGGGCGCCTAGACTTCTTTTCTCAATCCAAAAGCAGCAACGAGTCATCTGTTGCGAAGCAATTCTGGATTTCTGCCATGAATACGAGAAAGAAGTTCTGCAAGCCACTGTTACAAGATTTGAAACTATGGTCCTCTACTATGATCCCTTGCCCAAAAGAGAATCATTGGAGTGGCGCAAACCTGGCGAAGCACCACCTTTAACGACCAAGGTCACTCAATCAACCATGGTCACAATTTCTTGGGACTGTGAAGGAATAATCTTCATTAACTTCAAGGTGAGGAACACCACAGTAAATGGGGAGTACTATGCTGGCCTACTGCACACACTACGTGTTTCAGTCAAAGAGAAAAGGCTCTTGTTGCATAGGAAGCCGTGAAGAAATGTGACTTCAAGGAGATCAAACATTCACCTTACAGCTCATATCTAGCTCCCAGGTCCCAGGGACTATTTCCTCTTCTCAAAACTCAAGAAGGACCTTCGAGGAAGGAAATGTAAGTGTGACGAAGAAGTGATGCATGCTGTTTATGCCCATTTTGCAGATAAGTTTTCTGACTACTTTTTGGGAGGGGGGATTGAAATGTTAATTCATACATTCAAAAATCTGAGAAGGGCAACTATATTGAAAATATAGAAAAGTGAAATATACTTTTTGTCTTTATCATACCTGTAAAATGGTTAGGCTGGAAACTTACGGTATATCCTCGTATGTACTAGAGTGAAAAAAGTGCGTGCGTGGCAAAAAGTGAAAGTGAAAGTGTTTGTATGACATTTTTAGTTTATGCATTAGCTTTCTTTAAAATAATAGTAAACAAATAGTTCACTAGAATGCAATGTGCAGTTTAGTTTACGTGTTCCGGCAGTTGTTCGTAAGGTCAATGATGTCATAGCAGGTTGTACAGAAGCCTCTGATTGTATGACTGATCGTAAACTGAGTGCAGAAACATCGTGCGTTAGATCTAACTACAATACTCCTCTAAATTCAAGTGGATAAGCACGATCGCAAACGTCCAGACTGACTTTAATAATCAGCCTGCCTTTATCTTGTACCAATATGGTTTTCTGAGAACAGCGTTGCCAACCAATGCAAGGTACGAAAATAAACCTATCTGAAATAGCCTTGTATTGAGAGTGTACCACTCTACACTAATATTAAGATAAGCAAATGCATTGTGTTAAAATTAGGTCAAACATGGTAGCTGAATCCAGCTCTTTGCATTACAATCTGAATACCTTGCAGTGGATAAAAGACAGAGGCAATTTGTATCTTCCAAACCAATAAACCCGGCCAATTCAAATCGATGCATGACAATCACTCTCGGAATTTCTGGTAACAATGCAACACACAGTGGAAACTGAAAGCAGGGAACGGACAAAACCTGAACAATGGGAGATAATTTCTGCTCCCACTACGGAAATATTTGACATCTTTGTTCTTTGTGGACTCAACAATAGTAGTGCCCGGCCCGGAAAAGTCACGCATTTGGAATCGTACCCTAAAGTGGATTAGGGCATGCAGACTTTCCAGGTCACAAGGAGAAACCGTTAGCTCAAATATATCAATATATAATTTCTGTCGGAGGAGAGAAATCTGTTCGCTCGAGTTCAATAGCAAGGGAACAGAGGCGATTGTCTCTATACAGAGGAACTGATACAGGAAAGGGGGTGTGGGTGGGCTTGCTTTTTGTCCCCAGCAGGAATATATCTACAGTAATTCCCATCACAGGACCAAACGTTTCGGGGGAGGTGGGTGAAATAATTCCATTACGATAAAGGGAGAGTACCAGTTATCGACCTATATCGATTATTACTTGCTCGCATGACGTCACTCAAGAGAGGGGGGTTATTCGGTTTATGAAATGGGTAACATTTGGCAAAGCTTCCGCTCAGTGTTTGCAGGCACTGGAACCGCAGCAATAAGCCACTAAAATAAAAACAAACACAAAAGAGACGGGATGGTTTTGCACCGTTCAGATATAAAGAGGGAGAGAGATTAACCAATTTGAGCTCCGGGCTTTGCAGACTAAAGCCCCGGAAAGTCCGTCTGTTCCATTGTGGTAAACTACTCACACTAAGAAACCCAGTAACAATAGAAAGAAGAATGTAAATAAACTATATCAAGAAACGTTGGCAACGTAGCATGTACGTAAGCACAGAATTGTGTTTCAACTTTCATACCTTTCCTGCTCATTTGGTATGTTAACTGAACACTGTCAGGATTTGTTTATGCCTAATAATGTACTTTTCTAGGTTATGAATCTTTCGCAGAACTCTCTGTCAAGCATAGTAAACGCATGCAACACTCAAATTATGTATCCCAGGGCTATAAATTTCTCAGAGAAAATTAATAATCAGCAGAAGTCCTCATTTATTGAAAATAAATTAATGATATGGTTGCAAAGATTAAAACACAAATGGGAGAAACACTTCCACGCAATTCTAAAATCATTAATTTTACCTTTCCTGCTGTCACCATTTTATTTTTGATTGATTTTATTTATGGACGCTCTTTAACATCTCAGATCATCAGCGTCCCATTCAAATCAGGGCGTGAAACGGCGGACAAATTTTGCTCAGAGGCCTCTCTTTCAGGTTTGAGGTTATTTTTTCGTGCCGTAAATGTACGACATGGGACCTACGGCTTTACTTCCCTTCCGAAGAAGTCATACTTAGGATTTTTACGCCCGGAAAAATCCATCGGTCCTGGCCGGGTTTGAACCCGCGATCTTGGGTATAGTAGGCAATTATGGTAACCACTATACAACCAGGACCGACCTATTGTCACTAATTTGATAAAGAGATCTGTAAGGCGATATTTTTCTGAAATGACTAAATTTATGTAAATACCTAATTGAACAAAAATATTACTATTTCAACCTTAAAAAAAAAGGTTCTTGTTTCGATATTTTGCCTTTTTTGCCAAAATCAAAGAGTTGGTATAGTTGGAATAGAATTTATTTTTTAAATTGAAGTTGTTTTTTCTAAAAACAAGTTAATTTATAATTAAATTCCACATCTTTTTCTTCAATACTATGTTCTACAAAATCAGTAATAATTTAAAGCTTTTTTCATTTAGATTATTAATATAAAGACAAACTAATTGTGAGATAATTGCTTATGTTTAAAGGTCAATTCATCTGTTCTCTTATACTGGGAGTCCTAAATTCAAAACAGAAAATTTAACGTATAATAAAAGAAACCAAAATAAAATAAGTTTTATTTTTTATTAAATAACAGTCAAAATATGAAGAGCTGGAAATGAAACCCGCTTTTAGATGTAACTGTGAATAAAATGATTCACATTTTACTGTACTTTTATAAACATGTTTCAAAAGTACGAGTTATTGCCCCAATATACTTTCTGTATTTACGTGGCTGTCATACGCCATGCCCTGTGCTTATGGAATTATCAACTGCATGCACCCGAGCGACGAACTTCCCCTTAATTCAATTGGCGTTTAATACATCAACTGCATAAACAATAATGAAATAAATAAATAAATAGAATGAGTTCGGGAACCAAGGGTTAACCACGAGTTCACCGCGGCCAATTGATTACTGTCTAAATTCGCCGTATTAATGTTGTTGGGATATAATGGAGAGGTGCACCATCGTGTTGATACCACATGCGACTGCGAATATAAAGGAAAGGTACTCGAGTAATACTTGTATGTGTCTTGCGAAACTATAGGTAAATATTGACGTGTCTAACAAATTATGCAACTAATGGTTTTGAACAATGACTGTGACAATGTATAAATATTATTAACCTCATTTCCAATTTTTAATTTTATCTTCGAGTGTTGATTACTTACTGAATAGCAGTTTCAGATCTATGGTTATTTAATAGAAAACGTTTTTGGGGGATCTTTTGTATTATCCCTAGAAGTTTGTGTACTTAATTTTAAGACACCCGATATGAGAATTTAGTTTTTAAGTAGTATGTTGAATTCCTCTAATCTTGTCTTTTAAAACAATTAGCACATTCGGTCATTTTAAGCAAATGCTTGTAGATTCAAATTAAATAAGTATTTATCAAAAGCCATTCATTTATTACGATATACCGAACATTAAAATATTTTCACAAAGAGTATTTAGTTCAGCATCAGAACTTATGAAGAAGTAATTTCGTTTACATCAGAAAAGATGAAAGAGAGAGATAAAATTTTTATACTGCAAGTATTTAAAAAAAAATGGTTTCCAACCAAAGTAGTTTTGAATTGCAATATCCCAAAACTAGGGAATATAGTACCATACGTAGTTTTATTTCTTCAGATATTTAAATTTGTATATAATATGTAATAAGGCAAACTACATATTTAATTTAAAAGGGCTTTATAAAGATTTGAAAATTGATAAACTTGATCATTAATTTCATACAACTTCACTTGCTTCGAGTATTTAAATGAGTACCTTTGTCACTCTCGGCATATCGATTAACGCTGCTGTATAAGGCGACATTTTTGCCTATACATAAATAAAGTTCAAATAAGTCGAAGGTGGAGGTTATCCTCAAAACATACTTTCCGGATAAAAGTAATTATTTGAGACACTGTCGTGGAAGCAATCAACCTGTCACGCTATTCTAGACCTCAGCGTACGATTCAAATCGAGTTATCTGTAGTTGTTTGGCCAAAGAAACAATCATGCAATACCTCCCAGTAAAATTGCAAAAATAAATTATTTCAATATACTCATGTGAGTGGACACCGTGTTACAACACCATCTTTTTGTTCGTGATCACTTAAGTAAGCATTAGTGTCCAACAGTACTCCACAGGCACGACATTGGGTTCATTTTCGTAGAATTCAATCAGAAATTGTCTCTGGACGGAACAAAATTGACAAAATTCGTTATAAACGACTCTTGTCCAAGAATATTCCTTACATGATACGACATCGCGTATGTACCGAACGTCAAATATATATAGAACAGAGTGTAGCTCTCCTCATTTTTTTGTTTGACCATTCCTCATAAACGGCAGTGTAAATGGCATAAGCAAGCGCAATTGAACGAATTAGAGCAAAGTTCTGAGAAATGTTCAGGAAGTCTATCTTATACTTCTTCCCCAATAGTAATTTCCCAGTTTTTAGCTTCAGAGTGTTATATATACAATTTATCAACACTGCATTGGTGTTTTAAGCCTTAGTTCCACTAAGCAGCGAGCATTTATGCTTCGAGTTCTGTAACATAAATAAATTAAATAAAAATATAGTTTAGCATTACTTCCCTTAAAATAAATAAAGTAAGAGTTTTTTTTTCATAATAAAGTGCATGTAAACAAAAATGTACTTATTGTCAACCATCAACCATGGTAATCATGTAGTAGGCAGAAAGATAATATATACAATTATTTTTCATTGAAAGTAATATGTTATTGTACACATTTATTTTTAACAAAATACCTCTCATTTAAAATAATATATAAGAACAATAGTTAATTGTTTTTTATTCCAAGCTTTGGAATCAAAGTTGATCTCGTGGCAGAGATTTTTTCTCTCAGAGATGACTAGACACCTTTGAGTACTTATAAGAACTTATGAAGAGGTCCACAAGCTTCAGGCCTAACCATTTTCTACGTGTGATAAAGATAAAAACTATATTTCACTTGTCATATAGTTGCCCTTTATTGCAATACACTTCTCACATCTTTGAATTAACATTTCAATCCCCCCCCCCAAAAATAATCGGAAGTCTTGTCTGCAAAATGGGCATAAACAGCATCCATTACTTCTCCGTCAAACTTAAATTTCCTTCCTCGAAGGTTCTTCTTGACTTTTGAGAAGTGAAAACAGTCCCTGGGAGCTGATCTGGGCTGTAAGATGGATGGTCGATCTCCATGAGCCACATTTCTTCACAGCTTCCTTTGCAACAAGAGCTGTGTGCATAGGCGCGTTGTCGTAAAGAAGGTTCACATCACCACTCAGTTTTCCTCATCTTTTCTCATTGGTGGTAGCACGTAGTCTGTGCAGTAGGCCAGCATAGTACTCCCCATTTATGTGGTGTTCCTCTTCTTGAAGTCAATGAAAAGTATTCCTTCACAGTCCCAAAAGATTGTGGTCATGATCTATTTGGTTGACTGAGCGCCATTGGCCAAAGTCATTCGCCAGGTTTACGCCACTCCATTGATTCTTTTTGAACAGGGATCATAGTAATTTAAGTACCATAGTTACATCTTCTGGAACAAGGGTTTGCAGAACTTCTTCTCGTTGCGAAACCAGAGATCCAAAAATGCCTGACAGCAGATGGCTCGTGCTACTTTTGGACTGAGGAAAGAAGTCTAGGCACCCATCATGCACTAACCTTATTCATGTCGCATTTTAAACTGTCTTGTTTATTTCAAGGTCATTACCGAGAATCTTCATTCATTTTTATGCAAACTGTTATTTTCATATTTTAAGCTATTTTCCTATGCACACAATTCCTTTGTAAACTAACGGACATAATCCAACTGAAACCCTATTGTCTGCAGTCTTTTCATTGATCCATAGATCTTGTACGAAGTTCACGAATTAAGACCGGAAACACGAACTTTTTTATTTAATTAAAAAGTTACAATAGAGTGCAGTTTCATTTCAACATGTTTAAAATGAAATACTGCACCAGTTTATCGCTAATCTGTCCATTGGCATTAATTATTTTACTGATTTACTAACCAAACCTTTCAGAATAAAAATACATTGAGAGCAAAAAAGTTCATATAATAAGGTTATGTGTAGTATAAGGGCTGATTTCTCGATACATTTTGGTCTTTGCATGATTCTTCTATATAATAAGAGGCATAATATGTACAATAATAAAAAATAACTTGTATATATTTTCTTCCAATTTCTTCTTAGAATATAAAAGGACATGGAAATAATCGACTAAGCGCATATTTTAAATGGAAATATTTGCGTCCATTGCTGAAATTATGTAAAAATATTTACTAGACTATAAGGTAAAAATAAGCAGAGTAGATGGCAAGTAATTTCAACGGGGTAAGAACAGGCCATCAGACCCAACTATGAAGCTATCACGTTAATGTTTTAATCCTCATAAAGTGTTCGTTTTTTTATTTAAATTATATATTTATTTTTTTGGATTCCCTGTCTTTTTATTAAAAGTGTGAGAGAAAACTTTTAATTTGTTATCCATTTGCAAACATAAGTGTTAAATTAATTAAAAGGAGAACGGTGTAATAATATCACGAAGATTTTTCTGTTTTATTTCTTCCTTCTTTCTTGAATTCCTAAATACTAAGCGTCACATTTTCTACACACGTTTCTGAGATGGTCCTTGTTTGTGTGTTGCAGTAATCTCTGAAGGTATTTTTTTATCAAAAGGTATTATAATTAGGACCTCATTGTCCTGGAGAGTACTATAGGCCTTTAATTTTATGAACTTAACACTAACTAAGAAAATCAGATTCTAGACGCTCGAAACCTGTGTATACCCTGTATTACTATATGGGTGCTAGACATGGTCACTAACAGAAAAACAAAAGAATAAAATTCAAATGTGCCAAAGAAAAATGCAACACAAGATCCTGGGAATAACTTTGAAGGACAAAATGCCTATAGTATTAATAAATCAGTAATCTCAGGCAACAGACATTGCACAAATAGCTACCAGAAGCAAATGACAATAGGGCGATCAGGAATGCAGGACAATAGGGGGACCTACAAGATCTCCATGTGGGACTCCCGGATAGGAAAAAGGACACAAAGCAGACCCAGAAAAGATGGACAGATTTCTTCAAGGAACATGCAGGTCCAGATTAGTAAAGAGTAGCAAGAGGAAGAGGAAAATGGAAATCTCTCGAGCAGCAACTAGAGCAATGAGAAATGGAGCAGCCAAAGAACAAATAATGGTCTTAAACAGCATACGAACAACTAGCGTGGAATAGCTCACCACATTCGGAAAAAGCGAGCTTTTCATGCTTGTCAGGAGGCTTTGCCCTTAAGAGACACAATAATCTTTTATTCAAATTACAGTGTGTCCATAAAATCATGGCTAGGTTTCAAGTGATTGTTTAGCGGCAAATGATGTAGGTACTAAAAGAATCAAAGTATCTCCTATTGTTATTGCTAGATTTTGTTTCCTTATCTTTATAATTATTGTAATCAGTGGTTTGTTTCTAGCCTTAAATTACTTGTAGCAATTCAAGAGAGCTGCCAAGAGGACCAGAAGTTAGTTCGTACCTTTTCTAAAGCTTCCTCATTTTGGAAAATAAACTTTAGCTGTGGATATGCTCAATGGGATGAATGGTGGTGACCAATGTTTAAAGAATATTATGCCCAATAAATATGTTTCGTGTTTCTGGTTGATTTCATCAACCCATTGTCAGGTTATAGCGTAATGGCTTCTGTTGGACATCAACACATGAATTAATTTGTGATGTGCTCTGACACATAATTGAGTGATAGGTCCATCCTTCTTTGCAGAAGCCTACAGTGACATAACGGAGATATCTCAATGTATTATAATTACATGTACTGCCTGCCGCAATTACAGACGAAAATGGCACATTAATACTCTTCCATCAAAATCACTCTCGGGTTTCTGGATGGGACGTTTCTACAACTTTAGACCGAAAGAGGAGAGTGGAAAATATGGACGTTAGAATCATTGGAATTCACCCTCTTAGCCTTTTATTTCTTGTGTTAAGTAAAGTAAAGCCTCTGGCTACTTTGGCTACGGGTTTTAACCACAAGCCTGAGCGCACTATAGGCCCAAAATGAGCCAATTGTCATCCATAATGTAACCCGTGCAGTCCAACTGAAAGAGAGGGGACATATACCTCTATCCACTTTCTCTTATGACTAAAAACCAGTGTAAAATCAAACGCATCAGAAATGACGAAACGATTTCCAGAAACTACTATATATATAATAATAAAATAATTGCAATATTATATAATGCAATATTTGTACCTAATTGGATAATAAAGGAATATCCTGGAAAATTCATTATAGTCTCAACAAAACCTCTTCCTGTGCGAAAAAATGTAACTTAAATCCGATTTATTTCCAAAACCTACTATTTTCTGCTGACTTTCCTTTCATAATATGCTACTTCCCTATTAACTTTCGATGTTCTTCGATAAAATTACACTTTTCATTAAATATTGTATGTTAACACAAAAACATGAAATGTTACGAAGAATTTATATAAATACCTGAAATAAAATATGTAGTTGAGTATAATGAAGAAGACCTAAATAGAAATAAAAGGAGAAATCTAAACTCTTGACAAAAAAAAAAAACTATATATTTTGAACATTGAAAGGAAGGCAAACCGAAAAATAATATGGCGTATTTGTTACAAAAATAATCCATAAAAACACTGGTGTCATGTTAGAGTTGTGTTTATCGAGGTTTATAACATTAAATTCTTTTTATAGGGTATGTAATTTCTGTGTGATGTTCATTGAAATTTAGAATTTCATGAACAAGGTTTCTGATATAGAATATTATCATCAGATACAGTGTCCCAGGATTTGAAAATTGGTTTTTAGTGTTGACAGATGGAAGGTTGAACATGCTGTGAAATAAAAAAAAAAAAAAATTAAATAAATCATCACTTGGCAAAACTGACAAAGTGCAAGACTAGATCCAAAATATTACTGTCTTTATGAAGCTCAAAATAAAATGCAACGTAAACATTAGAAAGTAAACTTCATGTACAATTTGTAAACTTACTTTAAATATACTGCTACTTTTATACATATAAAGTATATTTATTATATATTGCTTATTATTTATTTATATTCATTTATACACTGGCAAAAGTTTTCTTTTCCACTCTTCTAGGTGAATATAACCAGCAAAAATGCGGAGTATAATGTACATAGTTATATAAAATAGAGGAAAAAATCCAAATTAAATATATATGTATATAAACAGAATGTAAATATTACGTATTTTAACACATTTAGAAAGTTGATATAGTGTTAGAATTTTACTTGTTCTACAATAGTTTTTTCTCTCGAGTACAAGGGAGGGGAGAAAGGTGAAGGAGGAGAAGGAAGAGGACGCGCGGAAGAAGAAGAAGAAGAAGAAGAAGAAGAAGAAGAAGAAGAAGACGAAGAAGAAGAAGAAGAAGAAGAAGAAGAAGAAGAAGAAGAAGAAGAAACGAGAAACTAATTGTTGTGATTTATAGAGTTGAGGAGATGACAAATTAATCTACGTTCAAATTGCTTTGTGTCCGACAATAGTAAAATGAAGTCAGGCGCTGGTATCAATTTGTTGTCAACACCTACACCCTAAGAATTATTTTTAACACACTTTAATTTCTACTTTAATTTTTAAACTATACTGAGTTTCTCAATTTTTTATATTTAAGGATTTTAAAATGTAATAAAACAACAGTATTGTAATATAAAATAACTACGATGCCCTCTTCCAAGGTATAAAAAGACAAAAGTGATACATTTGTTCTCAGAGATCTACATTTATTTCCCCCACCAAAAAGTAAGGTGTAGGCGGTAAGTATTGAAAATTATCTCCTGAAATTATGAGCATACTTTCTATATAATCATTTGTTTAATAAATTCTTCTGTTGCAATGTTCTTCACATTTATCGTTTTCAAGGTTTGTGTGGTCATATTTACATTTAGCAGCCCATTTTTTAATATTTGAAAACGAAGGATAAGAGCATGTAGAAACTTTTATACATTTTGTATGAATAGCCTTGGGTGTTTAACTATTTTTACAAAGAACTTCATTACTACATAATACTCAATTTCCACAACACGTCTTCTAAACAATATATTTGGAATAGTGGCTCCATATTTTAAATGAATGCTTTAGACAAATGTACTAATGTAGAAAATAATTATGTTGTCAATTGTATGGTAATTAATAGTAGCCGATTATTTTCAGACCAATCCTGTACACCGATTCGTACGGAAAATGAGAACGTTTGGGGATAATGCAGATTTTTGTTTTGATTGATTTATTTATTTATGGACGCTCTTTAACAGCTCAGGTCACCAGCGTCCCATTCAACTCAGGGCGTGAAACGGCCGACAAATTTTGCTCAGAGGCCTCTCTTTCAGGCTTGAGGTTCTTTTTCGTGCCGCAAATGTACGACACGGGACCCACGGCTTTACTTCCCTTCCGAAGGAAGCCGTACTTAGGATTTTACGCCCGAAAAAATCCATCGGCCCTGGCCCGGTTCGAACCCGCGATTATGGGTTTAGGAGACAAGTATGGTAACCACTACACCATCAGGACCGACGATGCAGAATGTGATGAAGGCGACCATCCTCATTGATTTATAGTGAGGAAAGACAGCAAAGTTACTATTTGGAAATATTGTGGTATCTAGAGATAAACAATATGCGAAGAAATGTAATGCAGCGTTGAGTCAGTTAAGAATTAGAAATTGCGGTTGGAAGAGATTACGTAGGCAAAAGTAGAGTCTGAACTGGCGCCACATGACGTAAACGAATTCTTTTTAACGGTTTTCTTGAGAGACGACTGACAGAGCTCAAGGAGAGCGGATATATCACCAACTGATTCAGGATCGTCATCTTAGACAGCTTCCACCATGGCTGTAAGAAAACCTTATAGGTTATACATTTTATACATTTAATAATCTAAATATTATTTGTGTTTTCAATGAATATATTTTCTAGTTTTATGCCGGTTTTAGTAGAGATGGGCATAATTTCGTTAGATTAGTGTTGGGAGTTACGGCCCCAGTTCGTTAAAGTTTTTTAAACAATGATATTTTGGATGGACGCCGTGACAATATATTGTAAAACAACTACAAACACTGTTGGGAAATAAACATTTAATAGAGAATAATTTAAAAACAGAGTTGGGGCTAACATTTATTTCGCCCGTTTTTCTTGGGAATTAAATGGGATGAAATAAACATTAAGAAATATACTCCATATCAATTTACAGCTTATTTGGGCTCTGTTCAGAACTATTTAAGCAGATAGATAAGGATACGGAATTCTGGAAGTCATTTTAAGTATTCCTCATGAAACGCTCATTTCCTCTGTTATGTCACTCAAGTCGATACGTGACATAAAGGAACATCAAGTTTTGAAAAATGCCTCCACTAAAAGCGATCTCGGCAATTTCATAAGCAATCAAACTTTTAACACGCTACATTAGGCCGCAAATTCTTGACTTTTTTCCTTTGCTATCTTTCAAAGTGCAAGACTCGATTCAACTTTTCGATACTGATTGATTCCGTTTTCTAGGCAATGGATATCGATCCACAAATCATTTCGACCCATCGAGAGTGAGCGAAAATGAGACACATCATCTCACTACAGACGGAGACCTGCCTTCATCCTTCACAACACGTCATCATGACAAATTGCGCTCCCCTTCTGGTACCACATTTAGAGAGAGACAGAAAAAAATACATATACATTACCAACTGTGGCAATGATTTATCTAAAACCATCAACTGTGTAAATCCTGTACATACATATATACATGCAAGAGGACGGAGGGGCACTGTTTAAGAGGGGAGAGAGGGTGTTGTGGGCCTGGAAAACAGGGCGTCATATGTGTCGGTACATCACGCACGGGGGCCAGCTTTGCTATTGGTTCGCGGAAAAATAGAAGTTCTGTGACAGAGAGAGGGGCGGCTTGTGCAGTGTGCGGTATAATCAAATGCTGCGATGCAATTCACACACAATCAGCATGTATATGTCCAGATAATGCCCAGCCGCATTCGGTGCATGTACACAAAATATTGATAAATCAGTGAAAAGGGCGAAAGAGATGGAGAGCAAACAAAACGCCCCACATCATCACGGTTTGATGATCACACACTACAACTTTGTTTCCGCTATTCACTACATAAAGTCTCCGCGGTATCTACCATGTTGATCCTGCCATTGATGAAGGATTATGTCGGGAAAGAGAGGTTGGTTTTGCCTGGTCGTATTAGAGCATTTACTTTGCCACATGCTTCGCTGGACGTTTCCGCTATGTAGCGGTTGAATATCCCACTTAAGAAATACCGGGATATACGGCGTTCTCGTAAAATAATACTAATGCTTCTACATAACCGTTTGAGCGTCTTTTCTAACGCTTGCTTAGGCCGTTTATTGAGGCTTTTTTATTATGCCATCTCCCCTTCTTTTCCTCGACAGCTTTTGCGTTATTTATTTTCTGTTTTCTCCGCCTATTCATAGAAGATGCCTAGTTACATGTTATGGCATGAGGAGGTAAGATTTTTCTGTTCGTAAAAACTCTCTTACGAGTTCCAATTTTCACGCTTAAGAAGGAATCGGGCGATTTTTTCTAATAGTGTTTAACGCCCGTTTTTACTGCCGCCTAGCATTACAAACGATGAATCAGTCGATGACATTATGAAAATTGCATATTATTTTAGCTAGTTTAATGAATAAGAATTTCATGCTATCTTTACGAAAAGTGTAATATATTCCTAAATTTTAAAATTATCATAGAAAAATATACAATATCCAATTATTAACAAATTATCAAGAATAGAGCATTTTCTCTTCACGCTTGTAGTTAAAAGTATCACAAACTTGTCTTTCTTTTAATGGATATTAAAATAATTTTAGTAAAGATAAAACATAATGAAGAAAACATTGTTTTTAAAACAATAAAGGAAACTTTTGTTGCCTTTAATTAAATTACGTATTCGTCACAAAGGGTGTACTGCAAAGGATATTGTCACGGACTGAGTACAGAATGCATGATGAACTTAGTTGCTCAGCAGTTACAAGAATTACATCTAGAATTCTTGATACACGATCTAAGTACGGATCATTCACAAGTCCTTAAGTTTTATAATTAATGTCTCTTTTATATTTCTATCAGTTCATTACTCTGAAGTAATGGCCGAAAGCTTCGAGTTTGAGAAGCAGGTTACTCGGCTAGCATTACGCAAAGGTAACAGCTACAAAATATGCGGATAATTTTTGCATTGCATTCTTATTGACAAAAATTCACACCAAAATTCTGAAAAAGGGTTCACTGTTTATGGTATTGCACTTATTACAAGAAATGGTGAACAACTACATAAGATTATTGTTAAATATCGTATGGTGTTTTTATTATGGTTAAATATATATAAATGTAGCAGACTATATAAAGTAGGAATGTGTATCTTTTATTGTAAAGGTGCCTTAAAATGTGGTTTATGAAGTTTATTCATCGAGACCTTTTCAGTAATTTAGACAATTATTCAAATAAAATTTAAACCAAGCAACGCAAAGATATTCTGAAGGTATTTTATCATAAGCAATATCACTACAAGGTATGAGATTACTGAGAAATTCACAACGTAGTGAGTGAATTTATCTGGAAAGCTCAGACCCTGAGTGATATTTATCAGGATATTTCAGGAATAAAATAAGAATTTAAATTCCTCTAAACTTGCCTTAAAATGCTTAATAGTTGTATATTTGTACTTAACCTTTACAAGTAATCTTGCAACTGAAGAATGCACGCGTATAAAGAAGAGCAAAACACGGGTTTAGGATATTTTATGAACAGAATAAGAATAAAGGTTACACTATATATATTTGAAATTGGCGCACCGAATATTTACACTTGTGTAAAATGTTATAATTTTAAATATCTATTCTATTTGGAAACCGTGAGACTGAAATGGACAAATGTACTATTACAATCGCTACCGTTCAGTTCTCTAATATTCTTTAAAAAAAAAAAAAAAAAAAAAAGCAGATTACATACAGTGTCTCTATTTTTCATTGTATTCTGTGGTTTGGAATTCCGACTTATATAAGTTCAACTCGTACCATTGATGCATCCAAACGATTTGAAGAACTCTCCATTTTGCGTTATGATTTTCGATTGTCCATGCGTTTGTTGCTATCAATAGCTCCCCACTTTCTCTAGCAAAAGTGGTCAGTAATGTGTGTTCAGGAGTAATATAGTGGAGTTATAGAGTTGGCTACACTGACCACAAGACAAATAAACGTCGCATGATAAAACGAATTTTATAATTTTTTTCTCGATAATTTCACTCTGTAATCCGGCTGTGATTGGTCGAAATTCAAAATGTTGTTTCGTTTCATTGGTCGATTTTAATATGACGTCACGTGAGTGAAATAGTCATCAAAGAATTAGATTTTTATGAAAGTATATAACATTTGAGGCATAATATTTCATTCGTAATCCAAAATAAGAATAAACAATAATATAGTATCAAAAGTAATAACTAATTAAAAATTCACAGTTGATTCAAAAACGTATACTATTGAAACATGTTCAACAGTAGTTTGAACGATTTGAATAACACTTGTTTACACTTAAATCCAATGTAATAAAGAGATGCCGAAAATATTACAACATATTAATAACACGTTTAATACTATGAATGATTTATATTTATTTTTTGAGACTACAGTATATTCTTAAATCTCGATTAAGCTCAGTTAATATCATTAAAATATTTTTATGACGGAAATGAATGATTCATGTTATGATTAAAAATGTGCTAATTAAAAGAAATGGGAATAAATGCATTATATTAATGTAAAAGGTGTTTATGATTAGAAAATTTGTATCTGGTGTAAGTTAAGTGCTAGGAGAACAGCAGGCCCAATACTTTTTATTGAGCAAATAAATTAGAATGGTATAAAATATAAATCATAACGTTTCTTTATCAGCTGACAGAAAAGGAGGATATTCTACGGTTTTTTCTTAGGAACCGCATCTACAACTCTAGAAGCATTAAGTATAATGGTTGATGTGTTCTATGTAATTAGAGCAAGTTTGTGGCTCTCGTGTTGTCCCAGTTAACTAGATGTGTTTTTTATGTTGATAGACATAGTATGAAAGACAAAACATTTCGCTCAAATCCCCACACCTTAAAAGAACTTGAGGCAAATACTGAACTTAAAATAAAGAATTTCAGTTAATTAGCCTAGATGAGAGAATGAATGACAACTGAGAACATATTCTCGCCATATGGAGTTTCAAGATCTACTCTACGGTAGGGTTCATAATTCATTTGCTCTTCCAACATTGTGGGGAAATTTTACTGGTTGATAACGCGAGCCAGATCCCGTGCTACGGCCGCCATATATATTAATGACTCTGTAATATGACATGTTTCATTTATTGCCAAAGCTTGTTACGCGTAGAATAGAAGGTAAATATAAAGAAGAACTGAAAAAATATTCATAAACCGTTTGGAATGAGAAAGGTTGATGTTTATAGCATTATTAAGAAAAAATGCGTTTACAAAACCCCTTATACACTACTTTACATACTTATATTTAAAAATGAAAATAAATATTTTAACACAACAAAACAGAATTTTAAAAGTCATGCCTTTAACTACTGCATACTCTGAAAAAGTATTAAAACTAAAACCAGCTTAAAAATGTATTTTCTGCTTCCTAGAACTTTTTATTCCATTTTCCTTTCATCTACGGCCAATTGCATTCTTTCCTTCACTTATGGAAACCATCTATTTTATTTTATTTCATTTGTATTAATTATTTTCATGGACACAGAGAAGCGTTTAGTTCTCATATGTCACTTCCTTCCTTTTTGATTATCTAAATGCAGTCGTTCTATTTATTTTCTCTATCACGCAACTCCTAAATATTTATAAGCGCTGTTATTTAGGGTAAGATGCTGGCAAAATCGTGCTTTCTAAACTGAGACGTTTTCGACTATTGTGCACCTCCTCAAAAATGTCAGCACTCCGTCACGGTGTTTTATTTAAATCAAACTGAATTTGTTTTACATTTTGTAATGATTCTAGATTTTAAATGGCATATTAATAATATTTGGTAAAGGGAGAAAATTGTTACAAATTGTATGTGGTAATATCAAAAGAAAAAAATAGCAATTAATATTTTGATATCAGGTGTATTTAATATTTCAAACTTGCAGAATGATAAAACGTTCAAATATTTTAAATGGTTTTTCGTATCTGAATAAATTGTCTATTGAGTAAACAGAAGCTTTAGCGATAGCTACTGCACTTCAGGGAAGAGGCTTTTTTCTTACCTTGTTTCATGGCAACATTTCCTCTCGCCACCATCGAGTGTGCTCGATGTAAAGTTTGCGGGTCTTGACTACAACTCTACAATACAGTTTCCACTGTAGAAGGCTGTGTTGCAGATATAAAAAGAAAGTTATCCCAAACTCCTGGCAAACTTTCCAAAGACCCTCACTGACGATGAGAAATCTAAAAGCTTCAACAAATAAAAACCGCAAATTTTCATGGATTTGATGTCCTCACAGAGATAGACTTGAAAGGTTTCGCATGAACAGTAGCTTCCCGATAGCAGTAGGTGAGCAAATGATCTGACAGTATGGCTATGCCTTATACACGTGTACCCAAACTTTTGAGATGTCGACATACAAAAGAGGAATCTCGGAGCCTATGAAGTTCCTATGGAAACAGTTTCATTTATCTTGACGTTATTTGAAACACTCTGAATACTGCATTGTTCCCGAGCGCTTTTGTTTTGTGAAATGATGTTGTTTGGCCAATGGGTTGGTAGCAAAGGGCACGGAATCGGATTTTATCGTCCAGATATACCCAAGCCTCATATAAAAAGAATAAAAATGGCCATTGCCATTTATCACAATTTTCTGACATAGGTGATGTTCCTTGATGATTGTGCTGTTCTCTCAAGATATGTCCATGTGCTTTTTAGCAGTTCTAACGCAAACTGTGCGACGTATTGTACCTTTGAATGTTCTTGTACCGTTGACAGGACTTCTCAATGTTGGTGAATTTTCTTCAGTTACTATTTTCGTGACATTGTTATGCTTACTTTTTTTAAAAAAATATTTTTTTGCATTTTGGGCTTCAGATAGGAACATGTTTTTGTACACCTGAATAATAATTACCTTATCTTTTAACCTTGGAACAAGTAAAATAAACTCATGATTTTTCCCGTATTGCTATACTTAATGCAGAACCCTCGTTGTTTTTAATTTTACATTATAGTAAATTTTAAACGCTTAAAAGAAACTTCAGAAACTACCTAAAGTACCAAATAATACTATACTTGCTGCCGTAGTCTGTTCTTTTAAGTATCTATTGTCACAAAAGAGGTATAGCATCGAGGCCGTGCTCATAAGCGCTAAGTTTCTGTGTTACTTCGAAAACGAGGCCACAGCACGGAATATACAGCTCTCACACAGCATCCCGTTTCCGATACTTGCAATGAGAGTTCATCAATTAAGGCAGGATGAAAGGAGTGAAAGTTAAGAACCTCGTCCCTTGATCCTTGAGAGAACATGGCGCCTGGTTTTGTTTCCCACGCACACCCATTTTGAAAATAACAACGGGGAAAGTTAATCTTCTCCAACATTTAATTACATTTGGAGTAAGTTTAGTGCAGGCATGTCTATATGACGCAACACACGAAGAGTTGAATAGTTTGGCACATTGGAACATAGTGAAGCGAATGATTACATGCTAAGAACAACTAATTACAATAAAACTATCTGCGTTCAGGTTCCCTAGTGGAAACTTAATGAAGTATGCTAAAACAAACGACAACCAATAGCGGCTATTGTTCACAGAAGAAAACTTAAATGAATTATATTCTTTTGAACATTTTCTTAAACATTTTGTCATTTTATTTTATTCCGTATAATTACTACATGCTTCTAGCACTGATTTACGCATAAATAACTACCAGTGATTGAGCAACTGCAAACTTTTCTTTGTTAAATGTTAAGACTGTATTAATATATTTACTGTAATGTGCTATAAATCATAAAACCAAACCAACTTTCCTCCTTTAGTGGCTATTTTGTTGTAGTTTTGTAAGGGAAGGCCTTGGATGCATCAGGTAGGAACTTTACAGCATTACACTTTCAATCACACATGTTTGTGCCTTGGAACACATAGTCACTCAAAATAAATATTATTATAATGTCTATCTGATACATCCGAGGCTTATATTATAAACAAAGGATAGAAGATTACTTGGTTTAAATCCTACTCCTAAATGTTACAAACATCTCAGGAGTAGCGGTGCTTGGTGATGTTAGTGGTTAAAAGTTAACAAAGAAACAAAGTAATTCGTGTAAAAACCATATACTTTAAGAATCAATGTTGTATCCCTTAATTTTGAACGTAATTTCAAAAATGTGTGATACAAAAATGTTCTGTTTGTGTTTACATATTTTTAAACTTTCTGTCATGTCAGTAGAATAAACATTCACTAATCTCTGCGACTTTGATGTTTCATTAACTTTAGTAAAGAAGGAGATAAGGCAACCCTTTCATATTATAGGTCACTTACAGACTTTCCTTTTAAGCTATTCCTCATTAGTTCATATTGCCTAACTCCCAAGTGAGGTCCCATAGTTCATATGCGATCAGGTGGGTTTTAGGCAATGTTCTATTCGTGCCAGGTTATCAACAATGACTGAAAATCAGGTTCCGCATAGACAGATAGACACATGGATGAAATTTTTACTGCCACCAGAAGCTTACGAATGAACAAAAAGTATAAACAGGAAAAAGAGGAGATGGAGGTGTAAAAAGTATTGATGGAATGAAAACTGAAGAAATGGGAATATACCAAGGAAAAAACCGGAAGAGACCATCTTTGTTTACTGCAGGTGCTATTTTACCACCACTAAGATCGATCTAGAGTCCACTGACATAGCAATGCCGGCCCTCTGAGACATGAAATCATGTTTTTCAGTGAGCTATATTATTACTTCTGTTACAAACGCACTAACTTAGGATTCCGCGCAGTGGTTCAGGGTGTATCATTGCAGTCTATTTTCTATATGTGCGTTTATCGCCGTGAATTGTGCTGATTAGTGGATATACTCTACAACTGATAGAATTTAAGCGCGGATAAAGCGGGCATTCAGAGGAAATGCCGTCTTAGCTACCAAAAATTCCAGCCAAACCCACGGATAGTCATTGCTGTAGCAAGGGATATAACTTCTTTGCTTTATAGTATTTATTTTAAACGTGCTTATTTACGGAATTGCAAAATCAATGACAGTAATTTTCGTTTAATAATAGCTGATCTCTTCATCCAAAAGCTTGTTCTTATAGAACAGTCTATAAAGATTATGATTGCAATAATTTTGAACTAACTTGTGACCAGTTCCAGAATACCATAAATATTGGAACGGGTATATGGGGCGAGGATTTGTTTGGTTTTTAAATTAATTGATGATTTGATATCCCTTGTAGGTTTCGATTATGTGGGATTTAATTGGAAGGATTAATTTCTTGACTAATAAGGAATGCGGGCCGCAGATAGTTGGGCCGGTTGTCTTGAAATTTCCTCCAGATGTTGCTCGCTCCTTTAATAATTACCTCGCCTGATGCGATCTAAAAATTACCATTCCCGGTTCCAATCTGACGTGGTATTTATCTCAGGTAATTTAAATATTTTCCCGATCCTAGATAGAGGAGCGAATAAAGATCAACTAACTAGGATAACTGGTAACACTTTGGGTTGATTGGAATGTACAATTTGTTTATTATAATGTTCCTTGATTATGAATGCCTCGCCTTTATCCTAGGAAACAAGGAGTGCCTTGAGATTATGTATTTACGAGTCTATCTAACGGGCTGATCTCTTGCTGAAGTATTGTGCACTTGTGGTTTCACAATCCGCAATTCGCTCTAAACAATTAAATTGTTGGGTGCCGTGATTCATGCTAAATTATGACCTTGCACAAACAATTCGTCTTCTGACTCTGGGATTTTCTTACCGCCTAACATTTTGACGATACCAACTAAAACTATAACAATAACTATCAACTGACGCAATCTTCACTTTTCCCCGATAGTAGAAAACTGTAAAACTGCCCTGGCCTGTCTGTAACGACGATGATATAAAACTGTGTGCATCTAAGATTGTACTAAATCTGTTTAGAAGCGCTCCAATAATCGATTCTTTATATTTATTTCGAAATTCAACAGTTAGGACGCTGCGTTACTTTCTGAATTCAACTAAAAGATGCTTCTGGGAACTTTCCTTAAATCTACTCCTCTCATTGGCTACTAAATCTACCAAATTGAAACTTCTGAAAATTTTGCTTTTATCCAGTCCTCGGATTGGCTACAAGAATCTACAGACTGAAGTTTCTGGAACAGTTGAATGGCCACTACAACTTTTTCTAATTTCTCTCCTGGTTCGTCTTCAAAAACAGTCTTTACGTAAACTGCGTGATTTTTCACAGATCCCTTTAAACTTTGGGCATCTTGTTTACACTCCCTCCCAGAATGCCTCAGCTTTCTTAACAATGAATTCGTGTCTCAGCCTTTTATACAAAGCACAACCTTGGCTAGTTTTATTTTCTCTTGTGAAGGGTTCCAAGCAGGCATAACGGTATGACATTTCTGGCTGGTATATAGAATTACCTTAAAATGTTGAATATTAAATACCCTGTTATGTCTCCACATTATATATCTGTTAATCATCAATATGTGCTAGTTCATTACTATGACGGATTCTGGAATTATTATATATAAAAGAAAGAATACAATTATCCAAATTAATGACAATAAATGTTACAAATAAGCATTATTATAACTTTGAAGGTAAAAGCAGGATATATCGCTTCAATATTGCGAATGTTTGTCTAGAAAATTTACTTCTGATAACAAAATAAGAAAAATTATATTCCGTTTCATTTATTTAAATTAGTTTTTCTTTGGTAAGGGTAAGGTTATACCTTTGAGGCACATCAGCTTGAAGGGCTTATTGCCCCTTTGCGTGAGGATGAGGTGACGCAAGCAACATCTATTAGCATTTCCACAAATGTATGCTTAGTGACTGTATATGATTTTGGTAACTAGACTGTCGTCTAATTCGAGACTTGTCGATGAACTGACCAGGTACAGTTCCCCAGATGCTGAGACCAAAGTGAAAAACTAAAATTTCAACCTGTGAAAGGAAATGGATATGAATATCGAAAACAAAGCTTATTGTATGTCACGCGGTATTCAATTTTTCTTAGTTTTTCTTCAGAGCCGTTTAGGCTGGTAATGCCGTTCTTCATACCGATATTATTATTTTATTTTTAATACAATTCATAGAGTATATAATTTACTTTGGAACTGTTTAGCGCAAGTAATAAAGGTGTGGTTCATAAAACGCTTTTCCAAAGATTTGTGAAACGCTTCTGCCCCATTTGAAGTTATGTAATACTTGATGGAGCCGATAACGTAGGGAATTTGGGGGCATAATCGATGTAGTTCCCGATCATATAGTCCGCAAAAGCATTAGCTTTGGTATTATTAGGGCTAATGCTATGCAATTTGACAAACCCGTTGCCCACAATGTCCGAAGATAGTTTTATACCTCAAAGAAAGATTTAAACCTCTTCCATATATCTGACTCTAAAATAGGTTTAAGTACAATACCTATACTTTTCCCGAGCTATGATTGTCTCGGTCACAAGCTGCAATATTAAACATTGGCGGTGGGGAACACATTTTTAATGTCTAGTATTTGAAATCTAAAATAAGATTAACGTTTCTACATGCCCATATACTTTCATAGATTCCAGTAGTTTTAATATGAATAGACAAAATATCTCCTCAACATATTCAGCATTTGTGCATATGTGAAAGTTTAAAGCTAATGAAATCATGAGTGTTTAACTCACTCTAACTCTCTGATTTTCCCTTATGACTTTCAACTAACGGATGTGATGAATTGTTGCGTTAAAATAAAAACTCAAAGGCCAGAGCAAACGAAACTCTCCATATTCCGAAATGACGTAACATGTAATGTAATGTGAAATAGCTATGAGAAGAAAACTGCAACAGGAATGCACAATATACTCGTAAACTTAATGCAACTATTTCCAGATGTATGTAGTAACTTACCTATGTCAGAGTATCTGTGCTTAGCCCAATTGCAGTATTTGTAAATATGGCAGCGAGGGAACAGCACATGCACTTATAAAAGAAAATAAAACAATTTGTGGACGTTTTCAAATTATCTATTCAACGTCCCTCCCTCTCTATCTCTCTCTCTGTTAACTCCTCACTTGCATTCACCTGAACAAGCACAATACTATTAGGTAGTCTGGTGGGGAGATTTCCGCTTGTATTATGTAGATTCATTTCACAATTGAAAATAAAAAATATTTGTTTTCTATTTTTTAACTTGTTTACTTATCTATTTGAAAATTCCCAAACTATCTCACTGTACCAACCTTAATCATAATACAAGAGAGGTGTGGTAATAAATATTTTCGTTCTCTGTAAAATGACAAACTTATGTTATTAACTGTTAAATATGGGTAGATTTTTAGAGGTTTTTTTACGAATAATTAATTGTAGTATATCAGGGGACTCTATTTTTCACCGTGTGCATCTAGTTCTGTTTACATGTTTTTCAACTACCGCTACTTTTTTATTTTTACACCTGTATTACTCTGGAGGACTACTAACTGTCTAGATAAAATATATTTCGCATGTCACCATGCAATTTCTAAAACATTTAAAAGACTTCCAAATCCCATACAGTATTCAATGATTAGCCATTGTTGGTAAATTCCATGCCAGCTCTTCAGTGACTATTGTAATTATATATCTGTACGCCTACTAGGAAAAATACTAAGCATTTAGACAATACCCAGTTTGAAAGAAAACGGTTCATTGAAAAAACTGTATACTGTTGTCAAATCACCAATATATGGTTAATATTGCGCTCTTGTGACTTTGCATTTTTTGGTGATAAAATGTCGCCCCATTTCAAAATTTGCGCAAACGAAATACATTCACCTGCATACTTTTCACCACTCTGACCTCCGATTGTTTTTTAGGTTGACAGTGGCCAATTTTTTTTATTTACCATCAGTGACCCAGGTATTGTTTGCTTAAGAAAATGTTTGCAAACTGGATTAATTCATTAACTTTCTTCGTTTATTTTTTTAAATACAGATATGTTGTAAGAAAGAAAATGGAATTTCGTCTGGTGCACTATAATGAATTTGGGTAATTTTGATTTGTTATGAGATTTATTTGGGGAAAACGTAAATATTTTTTTTTTTTTTTTCATTTTTAGAGGCTTTGAATTTATGTTGAATTTGCATTAGGAATACATTTATTACTTAATAATCTTTTGCCGTTTTATGCGTTGAATTTGTTGTGCAATTGTGTTATTTTTGTTTTTGTTTCGCATATATATTGTTTAAGTGTTTTACCCTTTGGTTTTAATGTGCCTTTTTAAATTGTATGAAAGAAAATATTTAAATTTTTTTGCCCATTATATAATATAACTTTTATGTGCACCTACTTGTTTTATATAAATATTTAAACTCATTATATTTTAAAGAAGTGCATTTATTAAATTGTAAATTGATTAAATCTTATTAAATTAGTTTAGAGGACATTGTATTAGAAATGTCTTCTTTTCCCGTGAAATTCAGTAGAAAAACTTTCCATGGCCATATCTTAGGGGCTTATTACATCCATCGTTTCCTAAAAGTAGAAGACAATAGCGCTGCGTGGCGCTAGCGAGAAATGTCAGCAATACAAAAAGATTGCGGTACAAGGAGGCAGCAAAAAGAATAGGCAAAAAGGCGCATACGGCCCGTTGACATCTCCTCTACTGCTATTGTGGCATTTCAGAAATGAATATATTTAAGAATAAATATAGCGTACATTTTTAATGCTAAATCTACTCTTCTAATATATTTCAGATTCCAACCTTCAGAACCTTAGAGGTAAAGGCCACAACGAGGGAAAAACAGCCCACTCTCAAAGTGTCACATTTGGCAAACATACGTGGAGTCCGAGCGGTATAATATTTCATTTCTAAACCAGGGATTTGAAGAACCATGGCGGCAATCCGCATATTTTTGCTTGTTACATATTAGCGGTACATATAAATCTATAACACCGTCACTTCCGCTTGCCCCAAAACTGAGATACATCTTCCTCCTCAGCAGAAAATGAGTATTTCATTTGAGGCCAACGACCCGTGAAGTTCTGATGGAACAGCCTCGAATCAACACACAGTGCGAGAGGGAGAGAGGGCCGCAATGCAGATGCCTTCCTTTCATACCGCTCGCATTCTGTTTTCAACTGTCGAAAAGAGAAAAATATTCGAAATAGCTTCCTCTTCGGAGTCTTTCCTTCCCCGATGTTCTTCCTTTCCCGTGCTGGAAGCTAGGCATAAAGAAACAGAAAGATGAAATCGCAAAAGCAGAGCAAAATTTGATCTTTCAAATCCAACCGCGGACCTCTTGGTTAGAGACGCAATGAGGAACTCTGATTACTGTGATCTGGAAAGGCGCTGTACTTCGTTAAATCAGAGTACAAAAGTCTGTTTATCCTTAAAAAAATGTCAGCTGAGACCGAGTGCAGGACTCAGAATTTTTAAATAGGTTGTATAGAGAAATTATTTTATGAGCGTCGAATATTCATTTATCTTTTGATATATAAAACTTACAATAAATAAAACATTTATAATTTTATTCTTAATTATTTTCAATTAGATTAAATATATTTACGCCTTGTCTTGCGAGGGTAGGTCCATAAGTTTCCGGCCTAACCGTTTTCTAGGTATGATAAAGACAAAAACTATATTCCACTTTTCAATATGGTTACCCTTTATTGCAATACACTTCTAACATCTTTGAATTAACATTTCAACACCCCCCCACAAATAGTCAGAAGCCTTGTCTGTAAAATGGGCATAAACAGAATCCATCACTTCTTCGCTACACTTAAATTTCCTTCCTCGAAGGTCCTGCTTGACTTTTGAGAAGAGAGAATTGTCACTGAGAGCTAGAACTGGGCTGTAGGGTGGATGGTCGATCTCCTTGAAGAGCTTCCTTTGCAACTTTGGAAGCTTCACAGCTTCCTTTGCAACAAGAGCTGTGTGCACAGGCGCGTTGTCGTGAAGAAGGCGCACATCTCCACTCAGCATTCCTCGGTTTTTCTCTTTCATGGACGCACGTAGTCTGTGCAGTAGGCCAGCATAGTATTCCCATTTACTGTGCTTCTACTGTGTTCTTGGAGTCAATGAAGAGCATTCCTTCACAGTCCCAAAAGATTGTGGCCATGATCTTCTTAGTTGACTGAGTGACCTTGGACTTTAGAGACGGTGCTTCGCCAGATTTACGCCACTCCGCTAATTCTCTTTTGGCCAAGGGATCATAGTTTCATTATAATAGTTTACAGAACTTCTTTCCACGGTAGAGTTCCAAAAATGCCTGACAACAGATGACTCGTTGCTGCTTTTGGACTGAAGAAAGAAGTATAGGCACCCATGTTGCATTAACCTTATTCAAGTTTAAATGTTCATGAATAGTTCGAAGGACTGTTGTTTTAGAAAGGTCCACTCTTTTTGCTATTTATGTAACTTTGAGCCGCCGGTCTTCCACATTTCTCATTCCAGAAGAGCGATATTTTCAGGAGTGAGCACAAGGGCCGACTACATGCTCGTTGTCTTCAATGCTTTCTCGACCCATTCGAAATAGTTTGGCCCATTCTTTTACGGTAGAATATGAGGGGAATGCTTCCCTATATACATCGTCTAATCGCTGTTTAATTTCATTTGGAGTAAGTCCTTCTTTCGAGAAGAACTTGACAGATCGATACTCCATTTTGAATAAGTCACAATCTTTTACACATAGCCTTATTTATGAAAATATATCTGAACAACTGAACACAGCGGAGCGTAAGTTGCAGCTGCAATTATTTACTTAACAGATAAGGTACTTTACATTTAATGATTTTGTGAAGGCGATAATCCTTACCGGCGAGGCCAGAAACTTATGACTCGTATATCTTTATTCTTTTTTATTCCTTATTAATAACATCAGATATATTAATCATCATAATAATGAGATCCAACTTCTGAATATTTTATTTCATCATTTAAGGATTAAATTTGATTACAATTATTTCCACTATTCCTTCTCTGATAGGTTATATTCTACCAAATATTTCAAAAATTTAATCCCAGTGACTTGTACCCTTTGATAATCTTTAATGTCTAGGCGCTTCACTTCCATAAAGCAATACAGACATCACAAAAGTTTAAATAAAAGAATATTGAACATGTTTTGAGGTATAAGATAACAAATATTGATTGATGTAGTAAGAGAAACATGAAGCAAGTGTCATGTGATGTTTGTACTGTGCTTCACACATCTTTATCTATCAGTTTTATTCCTGATCTTTCCTGTCTCTTTTCTTTTTAATGGCAATACACTTACCGGAATGCTTTAGAGCCTTGGTCATTGCTTATAGGTTAACACATGCGGCTATAGATCGTTTTGGGTAACTGACAGCACGTTTTCTTGGCCTTTACTTTGCCGCACAACTACAGCTAGGTCAGAGGACATTGAGGGATAGCTTCTATTCGGAAAACTGACCTCAAAGCAGGGAGCAAACTTTTAGTGAATGATGACTCCTTCATTAGAGTTATGGCCAACTGCACATTGATTCAGGAACCCAGACATAATTTATTTTATTTTTGTTAACATTTTGCATTCCAGAATCCTTTAATCACATCTGATCAGGTATTAGTAATGTTTGCACTCATAACACCCTTTACTTCATGCTTTAGGACATAAATGCTGTTACGACACCTTTGAACTGATCTTTCTACTTGTTCTGGTTCTACTCATTTCTATTTCCATTCTAAAATCTGCCATTCTCTCTCGAGGAATATTTTTATATGCTCTAAACATACATTTTTGTTTATGAATACTGTGGCAAACTCCTCCAGAATAGGACATGGGGAGAAAAATCTGACTTCGTTTCATATCTAACTCAATCATTTTTCATGAGTTCATAATCAAGATGGTAGGAAAATAAAATAAATGTAACTACTACCAATGCAGTCTCATATATGTTGGAAATACATTAGTGTACATACAAAGCATAAGAATAAAAATTTATCAAGTAGATGCCATAGCAATGGCTAAGGAGTCGTGCGTTGTTATTCGCTACTTCTCCATAGTTAGCGGAAAGAAATTTTGCTCAAATTGATTACTGCGCACGCGCAGAGCCTGCTGCCCTCCTGTTCTCAACCCCGCGAAATATTTGCAAACTCGTTCGTAATTGTTGTATGCGTGGTTATAATAATGTTTAAACTTATGATCCTTTACAACTATGGCATATCTCATTATTTACTCCCGATTCAATTATTAAAGCCCATTCTTAATTACGAAGCCCGCCCCCAACGCTACAATATTTATTTTGTTGTTTAGATTTTCTTTCAACTCCTTTCTCATCGTTTTATTTAATCTTGTCGTGTTACTTCTTTCATTGGTCTCAGAAATTGCATCTCTTAGGCATGAATTCTGCTTTTATCCTTTTTAATTAAGGACCAGTTTTTGCGGCCATATAGACAACTAGTCAAATTATAGTAGTCTTCTTTAATGTTCCGCACATTTCATTATTTTTTTTTTCAGTTTAAATTCAATACTTATTTCAATATTATTTAGGGTAGATCCTGGTGGTGTAGTGGTAGCCATACTTGCCTCCTAAACCCAAGATCGCGAGTTCGATCCCGGCCAGGACTGATGGATTTTTCCGGGCTTAAATATCCTAAGTATGATTTCCTTCGGAAAGGAAGTAAAGCCGTGGGTCCCGTTTTGTACATTTACAGTACGAAAAAGAACCTCAAGCCTGAAAGAAGAGGCATGTGAGCAAAATTTGCCGGCCGTTTCACGCTCTGAATTGAATGTGACGCTGATGACCTGAAAAGAAAATCTCATTTAGATCAATTTTGATCTTATCGGCCATTTCCGTTTAAATGGCATATTCTGGAGATATAAGAATGAGGTTATAAATTTTAATTACATTATTTAATATATGCAGAGTAATTATGTAAACAATTTTCTTTGTCAGAGATTAGTACTTTTTCATCCGTGATAATACCTGATTTTACAAATTCCTTACTTTTAAAATTATATTTAATTATTTATTTGAAATGCCTTTTACATTCTATGGTTATATTCTTACATGTTTCTTAATAACAAGTCATTTTTTCCTTAATTCGTTGCCTGTTAATCTACTATAGCTTGCCGGAATCCGAGATCCAACTTCAATTGGCTTCATTCTTTGGAACTAATAAGGGTTAAGATGTTTAAGATGTTTATGACATGTCATATTTTGTTTCTGGCTTTTATTTCAGTCAAAGTGTTAAATTAAACATGAATTAAATGTCTCTGATTACTTTTAGAGATTTTTTGTTTGTCATATTTAGGTGAGTGTTTCAATTTTGGTCATACTGTGTATATTTTGGCGTTTTAAAGTCATATTTTGGTTATATTTGCACACATGATCTTATATTCATTTGGGTTAGAATATGTTGTATATTTAAAAATAATATGCACCTATATTTTGTGAATTATCTATTCTGAAAAAGATACTTGTGTTTTGATTTGGTTGTTTAATGGAATGTGATCTTGAAGGAAGCAATTAAGCATGGTGTAGACAATTGCGCAGTGACTCTTCAGCTGTCCCTGTCTGCCCTTCACATTTCAGTAGAAATGATTTTGAGTAGTTACAGTAGGCCACGGAACATCAACATGCCAAATACTAAGCGTGAAATTGCAAAATTAAGAAGTTATTTTAAAGAATTTGGAGACGAATATTTCAGTACAGATGAAAAAATCCTCTTCTGTAAAGTGTGTGAAATTAAAGTATCGCCAGTAAAGCGATTTAGTATGCAACAGAATTGTGATACGACAAAACACAAGAGCTATGTAGCTCAGAAATGCACTCAACAAAGCAGGTAATGTCTTTTGTTTAATGCGCTTAAAACTATGCTATCAAAATTATCCGACTTTTCGAAAGACCTCTGGAGATGATCCGCTAATATTTCTGTGATAAAATGAACAATGAACATTTTATAAACTATATGGAAAAATACACGACGCACCCCATTACAGACAATTCAACACTGAGGAGGATTGTTATGTCAGTGTGTTCCAAACAATTAGAAGTAGTGTAGAGGAACAGGAAGATAAAACGACTGATGCTTGTGGGTTGTAGATGTTGTTATTGGCACAATCTTTGATGACGTATTTTTACCAAATTGAGAAGTTTTAGATGCATTAAATCAATAAATAATTGTGCTACTATTCGATAATGCAATGAAACTGTTGTTAGATAGTAAAGTTTTGTTGTCTCTAACAGATGCGGCATTGTAGATGATAAAAACCACCAATGGCCTTAAGATTCTGATCCATAAATAGTCGATATTACTTGCTTAGCTTACGGTTTGCATAGAGTTGCGGAGGATATATGCTTTAATGTTCCTGATGTGGATAAATTGATATTGAATGTCAAAACAAATATTCTCAAAGCGCCATTGAGAGTGAAAAAATTTATAGAAATACCATCTTCCCTCCCACTTCTTCTCCAACCGGATGGGTCACTTGGCTCAATGCAGTTGAAGATACATTTGACATCACTCATGCGTCTTCAGTCAAAATTGTTCAGGAAGTGTTTTCCCAGCAGGTTTTTTTTTTTTTTTTTTTTTTTTTTTGAGAATTTGGCGCACATAAAATCAAATTATGGAGGTATCCGGAAACAATTTTTCTCCTGGAAGCAATTGGGAAAGCTTGAAACTGGTAAAAAACGTTAAATGCAAATTAGGGTCAGTACAGCGGTTCCCATAAAGAACTAACTCAGGAAAGTGCAGAATGGAAATAATGGATTTTCAACACCGTGCAAAGCTAGTGACATTTAAACGATTGCAAAGCTGTTTTTGGCGAAGACGATCAACAACTAGAGTGCAGGGACTTCACTTTGTTTAAATATGCTCTCATAATATCTTGCGACCTTGAAAGAAGCCGCTCACGACACAAGATCACTCTGACTGATAACAGGAGAAGATTCCTCTTTAAGAATTTGAAAATGCACTTGGTAATGCTGCCATAAATGAGGAATGAAAATAGGTATGTAATACTTAGAACTTAGTTTCACTCTATACAGGTAGTCGTTTATTCATAGTTAATTTAATACTAGTTGTTGTTCTTTACGGGGATAAGAATTTAAATAATAGAAGAAAATGTGCCAAATATAATATGCGTCAGGAAATTATACATATTTCTCAAAATGAACCACAGCGAGGGATTATAATTTTCTAAAGAGATGTGTGGGGAATGAAGGCGGGCAGTTTGAACACCCCATTTGATAAATTAGTAAGCAAAGAACTGCTTAATTAGTTTGTGTATTGTATCGTTGGTTTGATTTATCGTTTGATCTAACGAGAGCCGCACTAGCCTACAGGCAAAACACTCCGGCATAAATAAATAGCACGGTATGTTGTGTTGTTTTGGCATAGCTGTATTAGTAAATGTATTTATATATAGTAACCTCACGTAGAATAACTTTAAATTAACAATTTTTAATGTTACCCTTGTCCCACAGCCTGACGAAAACGTAGCCGATTTCTGAGGTCGGGATGTCTGGAAGGTTGGTTACGTTATCTTAAGTGTAGCTGGCGGGGGATTTATAGATGATAATTCGGCCAAATTAACTAGGGATACTTTGTGATATATGTTTTATAGGTATTTGTCTTGAGACTCAATCGGAATGTGATGCGTTTGACATTCGTTAATATTCATATAACCAAACGCTTCGTATTAACTACAAGTACTGTATAAAACAGCATGTAGATAGCCTTAGTAGTTTAATGAACATTCACGTATGAGCTCGCTTAGGGTAATTACATAATAAAATGGTTGTTGTAATATGCGTAGGATGCTATAAAAGTGCTAATGACGGCTGCCTCGAACATAAATTGCGCTGCTAACACGGACTATAAAAGATGAAAAATATATTTACTCCTATGGGCTTTCTGTTTTGTTTCTGTACTGCTATTTTACCTGAAGCCAGTAAAACACAAAACAGCAGACATCCAATGTTTCACTTCATAGCAAATGCACCCATTATCAGTAAGAGCCAAAGGGCAGTGAAGAGAAATTGACTGCTGTACAATGAAGAAATAAAATGGTGGTGCAAGTTAACCATATTTTGAACTTTGTAAGTAAAAATCGCCAAAATGCCAGTTCCTATTAACAGTCTGTGAAAACCCTAACCAAATTTAAAATTCTAAAATTGAGACAACTGTTCTTTCTTCTATACCGTACTACCATGCAGGAATACAACGTGAAGCAAGAGAAAACTACAAACATCCTAATAAATCCGATACTTGAGCATATAAAACAAGCCCAAACACACGTGAACCGACCAGTTATCGAAAGGGAGATGCCCTGCCGACCGAGCACACACAACACACACACACCTGCTCCAGCCAAGCCAATCTCCTACCAGCAGCCCGTGTATAAATACGACCCCTCCAGCCAGCGATTCAGTCGTGCCTGAACCTTCACCAAGAAGACTTAGACCTCGTCACTGATGATGTCCTCCGTAGGCGGGGACGAAACGTTTGGATACCAATATTCCAACGGACCATGGCTTCTAAGCTTGGAAGAAACTTCTAGTTATAACTCTAAAACTGTTATCAATTTTACAATTATTGATGAATGTAGATCAGTTATGCAAATTAGGAGAATAATTAATACGAGGGTGATTTGAAAGTAAATGCAACTTCCATTTAAAAACGTTATTTCTACTTATGGATGACATATAAATGTAGTCCCCCTGCACAGTGATGAACTTCTAGTATGATTCAACTTTCAAGTTTCTTCATTCCATTCTGAATAGAAGTTTTTCGGTAGTTCATGAAGTAACAGCTGCACCGCTTGGTGAGCCATACCATCCGAGCTGAATATGCGATGGGATAGTGTTTCCTACAGCGCCAGATTGGGATTGTAAGAAGGTACGGAAGCAGTTCAAAATCAACCCGTTGCACAGTCGTATCGTTGCTGTTCCTGTATATGGTCGTGCGTTATCATGGGGCAGTAGCCCCTCTTTGAACATAAGTCCTCCTAGTTTGTAACGAATAGCATGTTTCAAGTGGTCTTGCAGCAAAGGACTACATTGTTTACGGTTTCACCATGTGACTGGAAATTCGCCAATAGGTCCACGCGTATTCTAAAAGAACATTGCGGACCAGTTTCTTGCAGAACGATTGTCATTTGAATTTTTGGAACAGGTTGTGAGGAATTGCTTAACCTTGTACTCTCAAGTTCGTAATAGTGGACCCATGTCTCGTCTTCTGTTCCAAGATACGAGCATCTTCTTGGCGTTGGAGAAAACGTATCGCAACATTTACGTGCTACTGCTAACCGCGCACAAACATCGTGGTACCCCAAGACATCGTGCTGTATGTGTGTGCAGATTCATAAATGATACCCACGATTTCCGCTATAATTGCTAACATGTGTCATTGGTTTATTCTGATCAAGACACGCACGCACCCGCTGAATGTGTTGCCGTGTGTGATTTTGACGGGCAACCAGGTTGGCTTTCATCCATTACACTTGTTCTTCCCTTATTAAAGCGTGGTTCATACTGTGCGAACATCTTGTGATGCTCCACAAAGGTGCAATCACTTAGAAGAGCCTCCACATGTCCTCGTTATTCTCTGCCATGTGACCGAACGATGGAATGCTGGATAGCTACCCTTCCATCCATGTAAACACATCGTGTTACCCGTCAGCTCCACTCTCTTGATTTTACCTCGTAGTTTTAAAGTTGTCTTTACTATCAGATTCATCCTGTTATTGCCGTAGTGTAAAAGAAGAAAGACAGGCTTGTCGCCAACATGGTTCAAGATATTTCTATGTGAAGGAACGATGTTTAATATAAATGCTTATTTAAGTCATAGTTTCCTGATGAATAAGTGTAAAAGGACATTTAATAAATAGTCATGTAGGCCCCATCTTCATTAACGGAATATAAGTTATAAAAAGGGAAAAGATGTACCAATAAACGATATGTAACCAAAAAGGGTGAATGGATTAAATAGCATCACAAGTATATGCAGCGAGAAATAATAATTACGTGATTAATTATTAATTAATGAAGGAGAATATTTTGAATGATTAGATATTTTGTTTACTTGATTGGTGGTTCTTATGTCAGGGATGACGTTTTCTTCTTCCTAGGTGATAGTTTCCCGCTGTCTTACAGTTGCTTTGGCAAGACCCTCTAGCTGGAATTTTTGTTATCCGTAGATAACAGGGAAAGGAAAGTTACCACGTTGTTCACAATGGAATGAATAGATTTGTTGTTCTGCGTGATGAACTGCACTGTATATTGTGTTGGAAGAAGACTCGGTTACTGCGTGGAGGATTTGAAACGCTGTATAGATCACTTTCACATAATTTTACAATTCCCTTATGACGTCACCAGCGATGTTTCGGCCGCGGCGCTTATTCTGGTGTACTGTTCCTTCTTCGTCAATACAAAAGTTCACGGCTCAAACCGACAATGATGAGGGCGTAATTATTAATAAGTATTTAGCATCATTGTAACCAACTAGTAACAACACTCTCTATAGTTCTCCTGTACTGACGCTTTGATCATTAAATCCCCTGACTCCAATTTTTTTTATAAAACTTTGTCGAAAATAACTTCTTTACAGTTTTAAACTTCACAGACTTAAGCTCGAATTATTGGCATGGTATGCCTGACTTTTTATCTGACTCACTGACGCTAAAAACTGCTACTGAACTATAAACTGATTCCTAAGAACTGCAGATCTGAAAACAGCTGAACTGACGCAACTGACGACTAACACTGATACAGCAACAACTGAGTGTTTGAACTGACCCACATCTAACAAATAACTATAAGCCTCAAAATGATGCACTTAAATAATTCTTGAAGTCGGTCATTCTTTCCCAGGCTATAATTTTTTTTTCACAATATCACTTTAGAAAGGTCTAGAATATTTTCTTTCATCTAAGAATATCTATTGGATACTAAATTCGCATTATAACCTTCTCATCTCTCTTATTGGTTATCATGACTACGTGACTTTCTGCATGTCGATCTTAAGTGACACCATTAGGTATTTCCTTTCTGAGATTATCGGCCGGTCTTCACCCCGTATCGGTATAATATGTTTATTACATTTATCCTTATCTTATATAATAGAAGCAAATTCTGTAGCATACAAAAGGAACCCCACTTGTCAAGGATTCATCCTTCTTTCCTCAAGGAAGTATCCGAGGATGGATGTGTTTACAAAACACATAACACGTTCTCTATTCTTAGTTCAGGTCAACTTAAAGGCCTTCAAGAAAGGAATCTTGTGCCTCATAATATTCAGACACATTTTTCTAGAACCAATATTACACTACAATCATATTACAGGGAAAAAATATAAAATTCAATTATAATACATGGAATAATAATAACCTTGCAATTATGATACATGAGATAACTTTGACCTTGCAGCTATGGTTGACATATGCAAATTACTTCGCAATAATTAATTTATTCCTCATCATTTATTACGGTGGTGTCTAAGTCAATTATTTCGGCTTCAAATACGATACGAGAGACATGTCCAAAATTTTAAATTATCTTCTCCCATTCCCAGCAAAAAAGAGAACACACCCGTTTGCCACAATATCCCAACCGACAGATATTACCTACGCTTGTTTATTCCCACAAGCCACTTTGAGAAATGTTTTCCCCATACCAGTTCTTCCTCTCTGTTCATGTTCTGTAATAGCTTCATCGTGGAAGCAAATCGGCGCCCTCCGAGTTCCCCTTCACTTCTGAGAAAATGAAATTACAGAGGGGTAAAGTATGAAGAACAGCGTGAATGTGGAAGTACTCTTGAAAAAGGTAATGTGTGAGCGAGATGGTTGTCGTGATGAGTCATGAGATGTCTCAATTTCTATTTCAGTTGGGGCTTCTTCCAGGAAAACACGATAATCTCAATGATCAATGACAGTGCCTTGGTCTTCAACTGGAATGGCCGCTATTTAATTATTGCTTTTTCTTCATCGCCTCTACTTGACAGCGGGAAAATTAGCGATTTGTCACCAATGGAAGTTAGCACCAATGAAAACGAAACCCCTTTTGATGGTCAGGGAGATAATGTGGCACCCAATGGGTGCATAGCTATAAGGACTTAGACATTTAGTGCTATGAAAACATATAGACCCCTCTCTAACTCTTCAATCTTGCAGAGAAATCTCTACAAGACATTCGTTAGGAGGTGACAAAAGGGATTCTCGAGTAAATAGTTTATCTTACTCATTTCTGGACATAATATCAAATATCTCTTTTTTTCCTTAGCTTTAGATCTTTAGACTTGTGGCTAATCAATATAGTCATCCATGTTTTCCATCCAAAACTTCAATCGCGGGTTCGAACCCGGCCAGGACCGATAGATTTTTTCGGGCGTAAAAATCCTAAGTATGACTTCCTTCGGAAGGGAAGTAAAGCCGTGGGTCCCGTGTCGTACATTTGCGGCACGAAAAAGAACCTCAAGCCTGAAAGAGAGGCCTCTGAGCAAAATTTGTCGGCCGTTTCACGTCCTGAGTTGAATGGGACGCTGATGACCTGAGATGTTAAAGAGCGTCCATAAATAAACCAATCAACCTCCAAAACTTCATGTTTTAATTGGCTTATAAAAGAAAGCTGTTTAGCTGTTTTGGAAAATTTGAAGGAGATATTCTTATAACATAATCCATCCATTGAGTTTGATATCTTTGTACCTCTCCAGAGGTATATTATGTCTGAATTTGTAAATCTATCTGCTTTTAACACCCTAAGTACTGATTTTGGAAATCTCATCTGAACTGCTTCCGTGTGTATTTTCTGACCCATGTGTCACAAGCGTGTTTTAATGGTGGTATGGTGCATTGTGTAGTTGTCGTTTTATCTCTTTTTTATATTTTATGAAAGTGTCTTATAACTATTTCATTTGAATATTTTGAAACGCCTGCTTTTATATACCAAACTGATAATTTTGGTAATTAATATCTGAATACGAGTACTTGTGCAGTAATACATATATAATTCACTATTTTCATTTTTATTTATTTCTTCCTCATCATAGTAATTGCTTTTGTTATATTTTACTGCATAATTTCACACGCGCTCTCTATTTTTTTTAATTTATTACTTATTTTTAGGTTTGGTTCACTGTCTGCTAATACTATTTCATATTTTGCACAATATGCGTATCGTTATTAATGTGCTTGCGTTGATGTAAGGAAACAGAAGGCACATGAGAAGACTTCAGAAAAAAATGAAATGAAATTAGGAAAGTGGCGTGGCAACACTAGAAGCCTAGGTTCACGCCAAAAAGCAGGTAGTCAACTTTACTATTCGAAGTAGTGATCACGCGTGGAAGGAAAAGACTGAAGAAACTAAAAGACTCCTAACAGCAGTTCAGAACTTGGAAAATTACTGTGCGTACCTTGTATTGGTGGCGGGAATTATTTAACCTATGTTTGTTCTTGGAAATTAGTACAAGGCTTGAAAGAATCATTAGCAATTTTATGACCAGCTCAACTCTAGTCAGCAAGAGGCCTTTATTCTTATGGAATTCTGCAGACATATTTATTATTAATATAAATTATTTTGCTCCTTTTGATTTTCCCGTTTTCCTTCACATTTCAATTAGCTGCAGGTCAAATAATACTGGCCACTTGCCACATCCCTGCCTTAATCCTTTGTTAGTGTATGTATTTGTAATAGCATGTTTCTACAGTCATTAAGTGCTTTTCAGCAAACAAAACGCCTATATGAGCGCTTGCATTTTCTGTAAAACCTAAGTATACCCAAAGTTACATGGAAATAATTTAAATTAATATAAGCCAAATGAGATTTGTTACTACGTTGTTTCTGAAAACATCATAATTGATGTCCAGTATGCAGAAATTCTTTCAAATCCGAAAGATAATTAACTAGTCAATTTCAAGCTTTCTGGGTTAATTGAAGATGCATCGTGGAAATGTTATGAAAATCTACCGCACGGTTTCACTAATCACCTATTCCATCTATGTACGAATGAATCAATGAAAGTGTTTAACGCCCGTTTTTGCTACAGAGGCACCACAGGCGATGGACACTGTGAAATGAAATGATATATTGGAAAAGGATTTATTTTTAAGGAAGGAAACGTTCTAGGCCTAAGTTTAGGGTACCTCCCCGGCATTTGCCATTTATGAGGACTGAGGAAAACCTGGAAAAAACGTCAGTCAGAGAGGATGGTCCTGGTGGGATTCAAACCCCAGACCTCCCGCTCACGAGTCCGCGATTTAACAACCTCGGGGCCATCCGTGGTAGTATCTATGTACGAGGAATTGAAAAAGTTGCGCGTGTATATTACAACTTGTACAGCTTGAAACATAACCAGAGACATACAGGAATTATTTAAAAAATAGGAATAAAATGTTAAGGGAAGAGATCGAACAGAATTTTAAACACTGGAACATGTCCTACGTCCGAATGAATATCATTAGCACGGAAAAGCGTGTGAGCTCCCAGCGGGGAACTTTGAATAATAAGTGGCGAGGGAGGAGCGGACCACCGCATGAAGGACATCTGGTGGTCAACCTCAAAAACTCGGTCCCACACATCCTTTTTTATCATTAATGGGCAAGGTGGAAAGAACTGTTGAGGGAACCAGTGGCGTGTAGAACAGATCAAAGTAGAATTCTGTTTTCCATAGTTGTTTGATGTGCAAATCGAATCAGATGGAATGTTTCAGCTGTTGGGTAGTCTGAGAACGTAACTAACCTAAATTCATTAATAAAGAGTAAACAACTGAGATGTTACATAATTTTATTTAATTATTTGACAAATGGGAAAAGTTTAATAGATAACTAACCAAAACGATGTACTCGCATTTATGAAAGAATACAGAGTTACCTTAAAGATTCATTTGTTAAACTACGGAAGTAAATTGAAACCTACCTAAGACTTGTTTGAACTACCTACATCATTTTAGGAACATTAAACAGAAATACTCTTTTCATTTCACAGAATTATTCATTGTCCCTGAATAAAATGTTATTTTTAAAGTACTTACCTATTAACGTTTGACATTGTAGCATTTACTGGTTCCGCACGCTGAGCCCCATCTGTCAATATGATCCATTGTTTTACAGTCAATGGAACCAACATGTACTGGCATCCTTCAAAGAGGAAATTTCATCCTACATCTCGGAACGTTCAATTTGTTTGAGCATCGGGTGAGATGTGAATTTTATAATTGGAACCTTCCCTAGCTCAGTTAGGTGAAGCACTGAGTTGTTATGTCTGTGGTCCGAATCGAGGATTTGTGGTGAACAATCGAGTTATTGAATTTTTGTACAGAATCATTCCGTTTTATTGTTTTTATTCTTTAATGTACCTTTAACTCTTGTTCTTATTCATTTCATCAAAATTACCATTTTTATTAAACTCCTACTTACAATCTCGTGAATCCTGTTCTCTGAATCCAAAGTGTGATATATGTGTTACTTCTCTCTATTATAACGATTAAAATTCACTAGAGTTGCCTCTAGGGTATCTAGACGACTGTAATATGTATTTTGTGACCCAGTAGGGTTGAATAATCAGCAATAGATTAATGTGCTACAAAGTTCGCCCTCAACTCTGCCCACTCTTATTGTTATCGTTGACCGTTGTACGCACAGGACAAACAGTAGAGGAAAATCCCCTCATCGCACATTAAGTATATACAGGTTAGTGTCTCTTGTTTCATGATTTGTTTTTCATTCACAACTCTCTTCTGAATATGTTTTGTTATACAAAGTTTAAGACTTTCCATGTTTCCTTTTTCTGATTTTCTCATCCGGATATTCTTTTCAGTTAATAAATTAAGGCAATGTATCTTAGATAGATAGATGGATGGATGGATGGATAGATATAGATGGATAGATAGATGGATGGATGGATGGATGGATGGATGGATGGATGGATGGATGGATGGATGGATGGATGGATGGATGGATGGATGGATGGATGGATGGATGGATGGATGGATGGATGGATGGATGGATGGATGGATGGATGGATGGATGGATGGATGGATGGATGGATGGATGGATGGATGGATGGATGGATGGATGGATGGATGGATAGATAGATAGATAGATAGATAGATAGATAGATAGATAGATAGATAGATAGATAGATAGATAGATAGATAGATAGATAGATAGATAGATAGATAGATAGATAGATAGATAGATAGATAGATAGATAGATAGATAGATAGATAGATAGATAGATAGATAGGTGTCGTGGGGGAATATGGAGTTTAAACCACCTCCAACATCAGCCTATAAGGCATATTGTGCTACCCCATTGGGAGAGACACCTTCAATGTTTCCCCAAACCTGTTTCGTGTACAAGTTGCAGTATTCTGGTGCAATTTACCATCCATTCCCAGATCTTCCTGGTTATAGAGAGAGTAAATCTCTTTCTTTCCAGAAATGAACACTCAAACAAGGCAGATTCCTCGTCCTGTTTGCACAATCTGCAATTGGGTTCATCTTTATAGAGTCCCACAATTTGTAGATGTTTCCTGAAGCGACCATGTTCTATAATTAACCAAATAACTTTCTTATTCCTCTTCTGTCCAGTTTAAGAAGAGATGTTGCAAGAGGACATAGGTCGACTTTCCTAGCTTGCATTTGTCCAGGATATGTTTCCACCATAGTTAATGTTTATCCCCAATCCATGTTTTAACCGCGGTCTTGGCAGTATGTGTACTGATTCCAACCATGGACTCACAGCCAAACTGATCTGCTTTCTCATTCCCATAAATGCTCTGATGCCCCGGCATCCTCCGTAGTTCGGGTCTGTTGAGAGATACCAAGGCAGGCAGAGAATTTTGGCATTCCCATATCAGCTTTGATTTCATCTTATCGAAGAAAGGTGCTTTTAAGGCGCTTTCAGAGTCTGAGAGTATAAGAATTCGTTTTTGCTGATAGCCGTTCAGTTGAGGATAGAAAATACTTCTGCCTGAAAAACTGTGCGAAATAACCAAGGCTTGTGCTAAAGTTGGTACCTGAGATAGGCCAATTATGCCTACATTCGATTGTATCCATTTACGAGATATATCGGTATATCATATAAGTTGGTTATGTTCTTTAATGTGCTTGGTTCCTTCCGTCCAGTCTTTTCTAGATCCGAGAGTGACCCTAAATGGAGGGATTTTGCAGTATTAAGTATTCATTAGGTCATATATCCTATAAAGTCTCAAGTCATGTTCCAATAATATCCTGGGTTTGAAATTGTCTTCATTTTTATACATAACTAAGCATTCCTTATTATTATTATTATTATTATTATTATTATTATTATTATTATTATTACTACTACTACTATTTGTTCGCCTACATAGTTACAGTATGACGAAATCATCCTGTGTGCCCGCCACTGGTGCAGAATAAGCTCCCGCACCGGGAGAACAGGCCACTCGAGTGGGAATGGAGGGTGGAGTGAACTGAGAGATGTACACACACCATCACATATTCTAAATCCAAATATTCCCTCTCTATCGTTCATCCTGCCTGCGAGAGAAAATGTAGTGGTGGTCTACAAATCATAGCTTTCCTATCGCTCTAAAACCTTCCTCTGCTTGTTGAAAGGTAATTTGGACTTGAGAGATCGGAGTTTTTCCGATTCCTTCCGTCCGTTTTTGCTTGATCTCAGACAAAGGTATCAAAGAAACATCACTGTATAAATTATGCGGATATAATTATAAAAACTAAGAAACAATGAGTAATTTACTTATCAATAAAATGTTTGACGAGCTCAATACCGTCAAGAGCACTTCAAGTGATGGTGATGCGATCACACTTTCTATTTGATGTCCAAAGAGAATTTATATTTCAGAGTAGGGGCTCGCGTCTCATTCGATGTGAATTTTGTGCATGCTAGCGCCACGTTCTTTGATAATGCTACAAACACTCTCTTCATAAGCGACCATTGCAGGCTTCAAGCAACCCAAACAGATGATTTTCTTTTTGGTATAGAAAAATGTCGTGTGGGATTAAACTTGGACTGCATGGGGAATAGTACCAAATTTTGATCCCTGACTCCTGCAGACATTAAATTGTTTCCAGTTCACTGTGGGCATAGGCATTGTCATGGTGCAGCAGGATTGTCACAGCGTATCGAACATTTTTAGAAAGATATTTTGTAAATTAACATTAGAAATTGATTGTTTTTGTATCTCAGTCATAGCTTTTACAACCTTGGAACTAGCTGAAAACAGACAGTAGACCATCTGCTTACCAAACATTTTCGATATCTTCACTCTTGTTCGACTATCCTTTTCTAGAGATATTGCAGCCTTTTTCTGTGTCCTACTGCTATATCCAGTTTTTGTCGACATTTATGATATTAAACATGCTTTTTGATGTTCCTCCATTAATGTTTTCTAAAGTTTTCTGGCATCCTCCAGTCGCGCTCCTTTTTGTTCATCTTTGAGGGGGTGTGGAATGCAGCATGTCAGAGTTTCCTGAGATGCAGCTTTTCTTTCTAAACATGTTTTACTGCTATCGATGCATTGCCTAGAGACTCCTTAATCTTGGCATGTGTACAGCGAATATCTTCCCACAACACGCGCTCTATTTCCATCACGTATTCATCTGTTGCTACTGTCGTCCTACGCAGCCTTTGACTTCAATAGTGCCCCCTTCTCTTTTAAATTTTGCAATTTGGTAATCAGTGGCTTGCCAAGAGCAAAGATCCTGAAATTAATTGTGAAATATTTCTCTCCTAAATCAACTTTAAAATAAAGAAATAATGTCAAGGAAGTGTTCTCATTTGAGATCCACCCTCGCACAAGTCCAATAACTACATTCACATAGAAAGATGTACTGACGCAAACAGTTCAGACTTGCACATATTGCTACCTGAGCTTCAGATACAGTGAGTTAGTTTCTTATAATTCATTGTTGATCGTTCTCAAAACTTTCAGAGCCTAATCTCGAGAGTCCAAGTATAAATAAAATTACAAACTTTGAACGAGGATTGTTAAGCAAGTGCAATGCTACATTATAATAAGATTCGTATCTTCGTACGATTATAGTAAATAATAAACATAGCCTATAGGCTGAAGATCGTAATAGTTGTGAAATACAAGAACAACGTCAGTTTTCATAAGCGCAAACGACATGCAAGTGTAACATCACGTACTCACGAATCAGAAGCTAAATCCGCGCTTCGTTTATTTTCACCTCTCGTTATCAGCGGCAGAGTGGCCAGCAGTCATAACGTGAATGCACGTTGATTATATACATAGCTTGTAATCCGTTGGGTAGAAGCTTAAAGTTAACATAAAAGCGAGTTATTGCAATAACAGCAAATATTGGCAATCATGGAAGCCATGAGGTCAGATTAAAACCCTGAAATCCATTGATGAGCTTAAATATTAAATTGCTTCTTCGGCAATTTGATTTGCACTAAATCAAATCTTAATTCTAAATAGCTGCTATAAAAGGTTATGAAAAATTGTAAAGAAGATGACGTCAAACTACACATCTATATCCCATCATCCTATGATCCATGCATGCATTGAATACGTTATTTCGGATCATTTAAAAATAACTGCATTTAATTGTTAGCCTGTAATGTTAATACAGCAAAGCTATGAAGTGATATTTATTAGCTTCAGCCCCCCCTAATAATTTACAAGTGTCGCAATAATCAATTCTATATAATCATTTTTCCATTAATTTACTTGTTTAATATACAATTGAAGATTTGTTGTAATGCGCATAATACTCTCTAGCGAGAGTACACATATATAACAATCAACCTTCATTCCTTTGTAACTTATATTTGTACAGCAAGTCTCGAGTCAAATGGGTTATGTGTCATTAGCACCTAAGAATTCTTATTAAGGGTCGGAGTCGAAGATTTTCTATTGTGTGCGGTCAGGAAGTTTTAGCTTTGTTAGCTAAGAGGAAGAATAATAAAACTTGTTGCAAAGAATATTCAGAAAATAAAGGGCGAAACCATTATCTCATAATATATAGTACAGCATCAGAGAAATTATACTGACGAAACATGCAACTATATCCAACTTAATTTCGAACATGTAATATATATAACAATCAACCTGCATTCCTTTGTAACTTATATTTGTACAGCAAGTCTCGAGTCAAATGGGTTATGTGTCATTAGCACCTAAGAATTCTTATTAAGGGTCGGAGTCGAAGATTTTCTATTGTGTGCGGTCAGGAAGTTTTAGCTTTGTTAGCTAAGAGGAAGAATAATAAAACTTGTTGCAAAGAATATTCAGAAAATAAAGGGCGAAACCATTATCTCATAATATATAGTACAGCATCAGAGAAATTATACTGACGAAACATGCAACTATATCCAACTTAATTTCGAACATGTAATAAACCTTATAGACTACAAGAGCAAATTTAAGATTTACTATATTTATTTATTTATTCCTAATAGCTAGGGGAGGAATTTCTAAGCATTAAAATCAAAATGCAGTGGAATACATTTATATTGGTACTGGACTGGGCATGAGCTACAACTACCCTATCCCCTTATGCCTGCCAGTCATCAGTTGCCGGACAGTGGCTTGTTATTGATTTAATTGTATTGCGCTAGTTTGAGTGTATCTAACGTCATATTAAATGCTTAAGAATTCCAATACCCACTGATAACTTAACATCTGCAAGCTCCGTAGACGATCAAACCAGAACTATTCAGCACCAAATAATGCAAATGAAATTAATGTACTAAAATAATTTCGACTTTAGCATACATTTTAAACGCGAATTACAATAAAAATGTATTTAGCCACATTTAACGTATAAAACTAGCAGACAAATTGATCCGAAACCGCCCCGGTTAACACATCTAGTTTATATGCCCTCCATTGTCAACCTGTATATTCTAGTAAAAATACGTTGAAAACTAAAACAGTAACAAGGCAGATATTAAATGAATTGTCTTAGATATACACTTTACTAATTTCAGTAACGTTAGATAGTTTCCCTTCGTCTACTTATGGAAATTCACAGACGAATTGAAAGCATGAGCTTCATCAAGGCTAAGGCATAGAACAAAATCCTTAAGCAGGTTTTCAATAATTATTGGTAGTGTTTGTCTATTGTGTATTTTCCGTCAAATTGTCTTATCATTATATAATCCCAATTCTCTCATTCTCTCTTAAATCTCATATCTATTTAACCAAGAAAGCTGTTTTTTCAGTATTAGATGATCCCCTAGATTCATATCGATTTTAGATTTCATTTAGGATTGTGAACTGAACTCTTCAATATAAAATTGTTTTTGTTTCTGATTTTGTATTACATTTATGTCGGTATAAGACCATAGAAGTTGGATGACATTAAATTTGTGTAATTAAAATACTGTTTTAATAACACAGAAAATAATCCAATTGATAAAAAAATACTTTCCTGCCATAGTAACACACGTATCAATTAATGAGATTAAAGGACAGGGTATAATTCACGTCATAATTTTCAAAATGATTGTGAAGTGTTTAATTTCCATAAGGAAAATACTTTCAAAAGATATGTGTTGACTTATATATATTTATGTACATGATTTCTAAAAATATTTCTTAATTTTAATTGAAATGACGCATTTATTCTGAAAAGTCTTATATAATATAAAGTTTCAGAAGTATATGGATAAGAAATTTTCTGCAGGCCCAATAAGAGTAGTGAAAGAGAAATTTCTAAAATATATTCAGTGACTTTTGTAACTGAAACAAACTTAAATTTAATATGTTAACTAAATATTTCTTATAGATTCTCAAGTGTTCTATTTGAATAATACCGATTAAAAATATACAAACATTTTCGCTATCTTAATTTTGCTTGATTAATATCAGGCTGCTAGCTATGGCATTTTGAACCTTTTCCAAAACAAATGTGCCCTAAGTATTAAACTATACGTACACTCACTGCTACAGCATCAGGGTATTGTGAGCATCAAGCAGAGCTGTATCAAATGATTTTGATCAGTAAGTCACAGAGGAGAAGCTCTGTTAAGAGTTGTTTGAGAAAACTCCAGAAAAAATATAGAGTATTAATTACTCATTTCACCCTTCTCTTCCTCTTGTCGACAACCCAATACGGGCCTAGGCCTATCTGCTGCGTCCTGTACATCCGTTTCGGACATCATAGGCAGAAGGTTTTATTGCAGCGAGGCATGTGACACCCCGCCGGTTGCCATTCAAGATGGAAGGATGACGCCTCTCTATCCAAGCAGCTCCCTAATTGTCCTCAGGAAGCTAGGTGAACTCCGTTCTAGACCTCCCTAATGGGAATCGAATCCGGCAACTGGGCCATTACATCAAGGAGCGATCAATTAACCACATACAGAGAATTATTCTTTTCCCATGCTTGAAGCTACAAACAAGCCGCTCAGGGGCATGCATCCTCCAATGGTTGGCTCCATTCTGCTTCTGTAATTTTTGAGTTTCATTCCTGACATTATATTTTGGTTTCTACACTAGTTTTTATAGCGTTTAAGGCCCGTTTCTCTACTGGGACATCACATGCGGTATACGCTGATGATACACAAGTACAAAATAAACATTGGGAAGGAAAGGTGTTTTTAATTTATGCCATTTCCCCGAAATTTGCTATAAATCAGGACCGAGGAAAAGAGGTGGAAGTCCTGGTGGAAATGAAAACGCAGAACTCCCGTTGACGAGCTCGAGCCTTATTTACTCCGGCTACCTCTGTCGATATTATAGGGATTTTTCCTGTAAACTTTAGTTTACTCTGTTCCAATGATAACGTTTCAGCACAACGCGCTTGTAATTATTAGCACAGGGGCATCAATAACTTGTAAAATGCAAAGACTTGAGTGATATTGATCTATAAACCGAACACACAATTATAATGACACAAAGACACCTGCTGTCACCTATCCGCACGGAGATTGTCTGTTGTTATGACAGTCGAGTGGCGTCACTTTGACATAGCGCGCTGCACGTAGCTGCAGACGTAGGTCAAAACTAATATTCGGTGTGATATGAACAGGGTAGAGTGCAAAATTTAAACTGAAAGGAGGTAATAATGTAAGTTTCAGCTGACCAAACCTCATAACAGTTGTTGAACTCAAAGTTAAAATGATCAAGAAACATTTGTGCGTAGTCAAAATTCAATAAATATGTTTTAATACATTTTTGAGGTGTTAAAATACAACTCACCCCTCTCGCTGCTCATTCATATGCCACAAATGTACCACTTGTTCGGGCTTATGAACTCCTTAAGTATGGATAATAATGAAATAAAAGCAATTGATACTTATGCGCCTCTTACACATTCTTGGATGGGATTGGCTGAAAATCTCCATAATATTGAACCTACATTTCTTTAAAAAGAAACAGTTGCCATCAAGCGCTGTAATTCGCGTTCTAAAATTGCGGAGGCAATTTACTGGCGTTTCTCAAGAGGGAATTGGTTTGTTTGTTTTGTGCTTAGTCCCGAGAATTTTTGTTAAAACCCTATTTAGGCTTCACTAGCCCATTCCCTCAGTATATATGAATAATAAATAAATACTGAATAGCTATAGAGAAGGCAATAAGCCATTGCATACTTCTCAATTAATGAAACTCCACACATTAATGAAATACTGACTCGTGACTGATGTGAACATGTTTACTCAACACTCTGGCATGAAAGCAAAGGCCGCATGAGTGGTCAGTACTTGTATGGCTCACTCAGTGTGAGGATATTATTGCCATTTGTATTGCGAATTTGCAATATGAGCTAGCAATTTAGAACTAATAATTACAATTCCTACAGCTTTCAGCTACGTCCGTGATATAACAACCATAACTTAGATATTTTATATCCTTTATAGAGGGTTTTTGCATATTATTTTTTGGGTTTCGAAGTCCTATAATTTAGTTTGTGGAAATTATGTAATGAAACAGAAAGTGTTACGTTTATATTTGCTCAATATGCACTAGCTGATAGCCTGAGCACAGGTTAAAAATGGCGAAGTGTTTATTCGCTTCTGTAGTGCAGGTTCGGGGATACGGGCTGTCTCTTTAAAGTTAAAAGTATTAGATGGCCAAACGATTTAAAAGAAACAATGAAGAGAGTGAGACAAAGTTTCCCGCGAGTCTAAAAATATCAACAAACTGAACATGTCTGTTAAGTTGGTATTCCACAGTCAAAGATATGCACATTTGTGAGACCGGGCGATTATGTCAAGCGAAAACAGAAGGCATTGGCAATTTGCTATAATTGTAACAGTGTAAATGTGTAGAGCACTGCCAATATTGCTACAGCAACGCAGATCATTGAAGGTCTTCCACCTAATTTCACTTATAAAATTGTATGGATTATATTTCTTCATTGAGAATACTGTGATATGTTACAGCTGTGGAAGTTTCCGCAACTGAAATATGGATGTTCTCATTCAGGTGCTTTGACATCTGAACAATGAATTCTCTCACCGCTGGATTGGATGTTGTGATGTAGTTCTCTCTTCGCCTAGTTATCCAGGTCCCCCGGTCTGTGAATTATTTCTCTGGGGCTACCTAAAGACATTGTTTACTTACTTACACGGTGGGTGAGTTCCAAGAATGCACCTGCACAACTTTGATTTAGCCCTGTAATGCAAAACTTGCAACATTTTGTTTTTAATGCATAATCCATTGATCTATGTGCAATAATTGCTAAATTAAGCATTTTAAAATCCGAATCACTACTTCCCTATACAACTACTACACGAGTTTCAGCATTAGCTGAGAGTTTCTCTGCAGCTGTTTCACAAGTCTTTTGCTCAGCCAAATCTGATTCTTATTAAGCATTAAGGATGATTCATTCCCCCAAAAACAGCTCGGATTGTGACAAGCATGGTGGGTCGAAATAAGATAGTTAAATACTCGTATGTGTTATGCAAATGATATTAAATTGAGTTAATATACAACATAAGCTTCGAAATTCTATATATAAGCATTTAAAAACGACTCTCAACACATGAGTAACAATTTAATTATGAACCAATGCATTAAATCAGATTACAGTGCAATTATAACAAAAAATACAATAAGAAATTCAAGAAAGGCATTAAATTATTAGAGCCACGTTTAATTCTGAGATCTCACGAGTGTATCTAGAAAATTAAATGCGTGAAACACCGAATGATGTTACAAACAAGTAATATTGAGTTTTACATTTCCAGAAAGCAAAGATCAAAAGTCAAACAAAATTCTAGTTCCGGAGTAGCAGAAATTTCTCAACAACGGACACAACCAAAAATTCAAATCGCTCGTTTCAAAGGCAGCTTGAAAGAATCGACGTGTCTTCAACAGTCCTTCTATTTGGTGATCAAATTTATTCGGATTTTGCCGTGAGCCAGTTTGAATGAATGACATAATTGCTAATTAGCGTACCTGCCTTGAAGAGAGTCGGCTTTGAGAGTACAATTTTGTGTCACCCAGCGAGTGGCTAAAAACAACTAACAAGACAGCATTTTACAAGCAAACTGACTTATAACAACGACGTGCCAATACATTTCTCTTTCCCTTTCTATTCCCCGCCGCGATTTCTCAGAACTATATGAACTATTATTTACACTGATATAAATTCTCTCCGCAATAACGACGTCGTTCATTTCAAATGACTCGCGGCAAAACTCCATTAAATTTGATCACCTATTATGTTTGTGCCAGACGAGTCAGGGCAACTTTTTCCAGAGAAGGAAAATTTATTAGAGAGGGTAGGGGGTAGACACACGCAAGAAAAAGAAAGGCGACTTAAAAAGAAAAGAAAATATGGCGGGGCAGGTGTGCCAATCGGCACATATGACATCAATTCAATTAATTATTATCCGTTTTTTCGCTTTCAGAATGCCACCTCTTCGTCAAAAGGACATCCCTACAGCCTAGAATGTACCATCAATTTAAGCTGTGGGTTTACACCAGGGACAATCGCAAATACCAAAAGCACGTTTTTAGAGAAGAGTAATTCAAATTTAAAAATGTATAAAATTAGAATTCTATTAAATACGGCGCTAATCTAATGTAGTATATCAGCTGATATTTTAACTAAAATGTAAATAAACTCTAATTTCTAAATAGGTAACACATTATAGCATCCCAAAAGGCTTATACAGGTAATTTTAAAGATATATTCTGTATAAAAATAAATTATTTTCAGGGATTTTCATTTTATTTGATCAATCAACGCACGAACAGAATAGAAAGACATAATAAATTGTGTAATAGTCCTTTATAATCAATATATTCTACCTTTAAAATTAATACCATGAAACTGAAGAGTATATTTACTTATGAGTTATGTCGCCAGAATAACAAACGTAATTTTAATTGTTTGGTCTTGTTTTGCGCTACACAGTTGTATTACAGTGACAGCTGCTTAAACGACTCACAATTTAGTTCGGCTTACAAGCGGACCTACCCATCCCAATTGCCGAGATACACCACGCAAGGCATCATTCTCCTTTTCAGTCAATTGCAACGGGGTTTAGACAGAGTCGGTAAGTTGTGTTATGTAGTCGAGAGATAGATTTAAATAGGGAGTGCTTTTGTGCAATGGTGAGATATTCACTGCTTGGCCATATATTCATCTTCAAGGCATATTTCAGGTATAGAAAATCATATGGTAGCAAGTTCTACAAGAAAAATATTTAAAACTAGGCAGAAGTTATATGAAACAAACTGTGTGGTCGAGGGGAAAAAAGTTCGAATATGCTATGTGCTCATATGTTGTACCTAATTTTTAAAATGATTAGGCGCTTGAGTCTGGATAATAAAATGCAGGCGGCAACACAAGGTCTAACCGCCGATCAGTTTAACTATGGCATAGGGACAGCTCACGCAACCCACTAAAAAAAGAAATTGCATTCAAACAACCTTTGAAATTTTTGTTTGTGGGCTTAGTAAAAGCATATGACAGCCTGCAATGGATTAAATTGTAGGAGAAACTCGTATAGATTTTATATCACTAAAGGTTTACAACAAGAAGGTTCTTTTTTACCCAATTTATGCACCTTCACAAATCTTTAATTTATTGGAAAAAGAAATGTTCAGAAATTGAATTTCTACTAACAAGAGAGGCTATATATTCATGTTATTTGCTATTGGTCAATTGTTAAAACCGAAGATTATGAAAACATGGAAAATATGACACGTAATCTTTTAAAAGAACGTGAGAAATGGGAACTGAATATTAACATTAATAAAGCAAAATAAATGTCAGGCCCATAAAATTTTATTTATAAAAATGGAAAAACAAATAAAAATAAATGTAATTTAATATTAGGAGTCAAAATAATAAGAAAGGAAATGATGAAAATTATAGTAACAACAGAATTAAAATTGGGGAATCAGCAATGTCAAAATAAAAATAAAAACTAAAGCAAAACTTTATTTTAAGAGCGCAATAACATATGAATATGAGGCATGTGGCATTTAAAATAAAAATTCATACAACATTTTGTTTTACAAAAATAGAATTTTGGTGGTATTCTTTGAGAATGTCACGCAAAGACAAAATCAAAAATGGTATAATACGAGGAAAATAAAAGTAGAGGGTCTTTAGTTGAAAAGGTCAAAAAAGGCATTTAAGATGGTTAGGTTTTAAGAAAAGAATGACAGAGGATAGTTTGTTGAAAAAGTGTGCTTTCTTACAGAAAGAAGAAATGAGAGAATTTTGAAATTGAAGTGAACACAGGAAAAATTAGAATAACAAGAGAAAAGAGATTGGAAGATGAAGCCTGAGAGAATACGGAAGAATGGATAAATACATGTTAAGGGATGAAAATGGGTCTATGATATTATAAAACCCAGCGGTAATGATTTGTTTTCTTAAGTAACATTTTAAATTCTAGGACTAGCTTTTTGATTCCATAGGAATTTCTCATTAAAATAACGAAAATAGGCCTAAAATATGTGGAAAGTTCATTGGATAAAATTGTCCTTGACTAAAAGGGGTAGAAAATTAGGTAAATTAACATTAGGAATCCAAATTCTCCAAAGGTAGTAAAAGCAGATTGATTAATTTATTAAATTATACGTTGTGCATCTAATTTAACAGTGTCTATTGTACGTACTTCTTGAATTCTACTCATTCTTTAAAAAACTTAGAAAACTGTGGATTTATTTTGTACGTCATAAGCAGCTTATAGTGAAATGGTTGCAGTTTTAGTTCATATTTTCCATCCTGTTTAATAGCTAGTCTCCCCTAGCCCATAGTTACATTATATCATGCTCCTTCCACGCAACGAAAAGAAGATTAATACCCGGAATTCCGAACTGTGGTTATTCACGAGCATTTCAAATGTAATATCGTTTCTGATTAACGGTGTAATTAATTCAATTTTTTTGTAATTTATTGAACAGGTTAAATATAAATGGTACATATTTCACTTTTCTATGTTATTTCCGGTTAACAAACATATTTTTCCATGAAGATAGGAAACCTTACCAAGGAAGAATGGGATTAGGTTTCGCACAAATGCTTCCACACCTTCATGTTGCCGAAACGCCAACCTTCCAATGCTTCTTTTAACGAAACAGACTTTAGGTATTACAAGGAGATAAGTATGGACAAAACGGAGAGTGTTCCAATCTGTACAATGCATTCCTCTAGTTTTACAATATCAAAGTAGCTGTATGCGGACAGGCGTTGTCTTGAAGAAATTTTTGAATCGGTTATTAGCGCCCTTATCGCTATTATTTGCTCAAGAAGATAGTAGCAATAACTGCATTGACGGTTCGAAATTCATTAAGAAAATACATGAACAAAGTGTCCTGGTAAACTGTCAAGTAGTCAAGTTTTTGCTTTGAAAAGAATGGATTCCCTTCTTTTCCTCTTATCCATGCTTACTTGATACGACCTGGGATACATTTTTTATGATATCTTATTACTCGAAGCAGAAAAGTTTCTCCTTAATCACAGAATTCAGCCAAAAGTCTCTGATACACTCATATACGTAAAGCCTTTCGATCCTCTAGTAGAATTCCTTGCTGAGGCTTTTCGGTAATTCAAGTTTTCTGAAATGATGGATTAAACATTTAAATAACTTATCTCGACCTTAAAACGTCGGTCACATTGATAAGCCCAAATAGGTTTTTGTAACAACGGCCTCATCCGAGCTCGATGTTAACAACTTTAATTTTCCACAACTGTTCGTCCTTCTATGATAGTTTGTGTCTTATACAGATTTTTATTCTCAAATTGTTTCCTTTATCTTTCCAAAATTTAGGCCCATTTTACGCCCTTCTGCGCCAAAAACTTAATAAGGTATTGCGAAATCATTTTCCGGTTTATATTTAATTTTATATTCAATATGTATGAATTTCAATGACTGCTTTAGATGTGGTTTGTTTAGCACTAAGCTTATCATTGCTAGGCGTCACAAACAGGAAAATTAGAGATTAACGTAAATTGTGAAAACTATTTTAGAATCAACTGCAGATGACAAAATGGTGTTTTTAACTGCTATAGCGTGGGAGTCCGTAGGCTCAAAGATATTTCATAATTGATTTCAGGTTTGGATATATAAAACAAATAAATAGATATATTTGTATTTATAACAAATACCGCAGACAAAGATGCAATACCTTATGTAAATGTCATAGTATTAATACGGGAGACAAAGGGAGCAGTAGCAGGGAAAATATAATGTAGGGATAAATAGGTAAATATATGAGAAAAAATTTAAAAAATGCCGAAAATGGGATTAAATAGGTCAAGAGAACGGAAGGGGAGAAAAACTAAGAAAATAACGTAGGGCACAGATAATTTGCATAGCGAAATTCCAAACCGAGAAGCTTCCGCGTAACACTTGCAAAAGCCAAAAGGGCAAAAGCCCGCACTTGATTCAGGCAATTTATGAACATTTCCACGAAATTCAGTAGCGGCTGTCCGATATTGCGCTACTTTCCTCTTAACCTATGCGCGGTTTTTGCATGGAGATAGGTGGCGGTGCCCCCAAGGGGGTTGTGATGTGGGTAGATGTTAAAAACTGAGCACCTCGCTGTGAAATTCCAGCAGCACAGAGCGCCAGCCCACCACCTCATCGATTACGTGAAAAAAGGGGAAAAGAAAACGTAAGCGAGTAGTGGAAGCGAGGGTGGTCGGTTGGGACATCAAAAAGGAAAAAGGCGGCGGCACACAGACGTTGTAGTTTCTCCATAAGGCCGGGCTTTAACCAGGAGACTGGCCTGAAAAGGAAGGACTTAAATTGTGCGTTAGTCCGAAAGCAGTGAGGTGGAATATCAGGAACCTTATTCTGGAGATGGGAATCTTTAGCAGGTGCGGCAAATTCTTGTCAAAACGAATTTCTTTACACAATAAAGAATTTTAGAATTATCTGAAAGGCGGCACTGCCTTTAGTTGTAGCCCTGAAATAATAGTTGTGCAATTCAATCTAGTTTGATATGACGAATTTAATATTTATTATTTATTTGCAGAAGTTTGCGATTAAGAAATTACTGAAACAAAAATAGAAATGAAACCGTTCTGAATTATTATCTGTGGCATTCCAGCTGCATGTATGGCAGCATTGCTTTGTTTATAATGCATTATGGTGTGCAATTATTTAATAGTACTAATAATAACACTTTGACAATGCTTTAGCATGTTCAACGTATAACACAAGGTTGATAGAACACATAAGGTTGGTTCTTGCGCAACTAACGATCCTATTGGTAGGCTCTTTGACGCCATTAGGAAACAAGAGGAAAACTAGCAGGTAGCGTAAAATAAAACGTGTTACCTTTAACAATAAAATTTTTCTTTTTACGTGCAAAATGTTTGTCGCTGTGATAGGAATTTACATGTTTAAATATGTGCTATAATAAAATGAAAAACTGAAAAATTACAGTAATTTTCAAATGAAATGTCGTAATGCTGACCCGCTAAACTCAAAATGAAACAGCTTTATTCCGAACACATACGTGCTTTATTAACTTCAGCAAATTTAGCAGCAATAAGAGGACGGTTAACCCACTTGCGCCGAGTGGGCAAAGCTGGAAGAGGATAATGCATCTGCTTCCGCAGAAAATGATAGCACAGCCCTAAGTGTAACGGCTTGGCCTATGTCACCTCTAACGCGTTTACATTTAATTTGAAGCGATCTGATCTGATTGAGAGAAAATATTTGACCTCATATCCTTCTCACCTCTTCAGTCACTTCACAATTTCTATCAATTTTAAGTTTGCGAAACTATATTTTCATTTTTGAAATTTGTTGAATGAAGTATCTCTTGCGATTTTAAGTTTCAGACATATTTGATTGAAATTTTAATTTTTTTACTTTTAATATTGCAAAAGACTTTGTGTTTCTGAAAACTCTAAACTTTCGAATTCGATATCGCATGCTTAAATACTTTGTGCAAATTTTCTCTATTTTGGCTGCAAATTTGTCAAGTTCTGCAATGCACGTTTTCGTACGCTATTTATGTCTCTCTGATCTCAGTGATACTGAGCTAATTTGGATCTGAAAGCATAAGTCGAGAATAGTACTTTGCAGTGAACAGGTAAATTAGTGAAGGAACTGCATCTGGTTTTAAGTACACGTTTGTTAGATAACTAAAGCAATTCTGATCGCAAATCTTTTATACAGTCGGATTCTTGAAAATGAAGGGAGCACATTCTAGCATTGGTGATGTTTATTTTATTTTTTTCTGTAACATTTTCATAACCAAGTCTTTTTTTAAATCGGAATCATGTGGAAACTTGTGCAGCATAACTTTATTTTCTCTCGCCACCACTTACTAATTAATTAAAGTACAATACTCAAAAAACGACAGTCAATTATATAAAAAAACGCAATCAAATCAATTACACATGATCCAGACACACACTTCATTGCTAAACTTTCGTGTTTTTGTTCCTGCGTGATGTAATGCGCAAAGCAATGAAAACGCGTTACCGTATGCGCATGCTGAATACACCCCCTGGTATTATAGAGTTATTATTAGCAACAGAGTGTAAGACAGTTTGTTTTTAACAGGCCAATCAAGTTCGTTAAAATAAAAACACAAGGAGAGGAAGGTGATTGGTCGATGTATTATGCGTCACAGTTGCCTTATTTTTGCAATGCAGTTGAGGGAAATCTGTGAACCAAGCAACACGTCCTCGGGTACCTAGGAAGTCACCCCGAGTTCATCATGCAAGGTAAAATCCTTTTATTAATATGAAATACTTACTTTGTTTAATAAACGTGTAATTCAGCTTTACACCACCAATAGTATTGTTTGTGAAACCACCCCAAGACATTTCCTTCCTTTGTTTTCATATTGAAGATTTAATTTTTATTTAGGAATAATGTTTGTAGCAAAATGCACCCCCCCCCCGGTTCAGTGAAGGTTTTGAGTAGGCTACTGCCGTGTAGGTGGCCTAGAGTATGTGTGATATAATACCATCAAGTACAATAATTTACAAAAATTAATCACGCACAATAGGCAATTAAATTTTTATCACATATTTGTGTTATTTAATTTATCATGTTTACAGTTTTTTGAAAAAACTATTCTGGATGTGGCTCCATAAGCATAAAATTGGACAATATTACATTAGCATCAGAACCTGAGTTAAATAGAACGCAATGGTTATAAGACAAAACGATACCATTAAAAAAGAAAGAAAAATACTATGAATTGGTACATTTTTACCCTCTGCATGTTCATTAACACCAACTGCTGCATAAAACAATTCCCTCAGCTATTTTTACAACAAATTAAATTAACTTTCGACATAAAGTTTTTTTTTAATATGAAAACAATGCCTTTTGTACTATATATTGAGTTTCCTGTCTCTTCCAGAATTCTGATTCAGCGCCAATGGCAACTATGAATGCTTCAGTGACTTCGTTACAAACGTACAGATGGAGGTGAGCAACATGAACAGATTTCATATAGAAACTCAAGTCCTGAAACGCCTCGTCCGGGAGCTAGAAAACAAGTCAGTTTGTTTTGCTTAATGTAGGCCATGGTGATATTTAGTTTTATGAAAGGTATACGCGAACAGAGTTTACCAATATAGTTCTCATGCATGGAAATAAAATTTGAGCTACAAGGTTTTTCATGTTAGCATATCCATTGCGACAGTAGCCAGTTCATAGCATGTTCGTGAGATTTCGCAAGGATTGCTGGAAACAGGGAGTCTACAACCAAACTTAGAGACAATAGTGCAACACCATCCTGTAGTTACCTTGATTTCGAACATGTGCTGGGTCATATAAACGGGCGACTGCATGAGAATACACCATTGATTGCAAATCAGATAGAACGTTACAGCAGCATGACTTGTACCCACTACATATAGGAGGTGCCAAAAATGTATACACACTTCAAGCAAAGAAAAAACTGTTAACATAACAAAACTGAATTCACACAAACAGAAAATGATGAGCACTAATCATCTTAGACTTTTACAGTTACAACAGTTGCTCAAAATGACCACTATCAGCGTCGATACACTTCTGAGTACGTTGGACTATTAATTGAGCAACGTTTGCGAACGTTGTGAACATCGCATACGGTACCATGAGTCTCAAATTTGTCTCGAATGCGTGCAATTGTTACTCGCGTTGACGCTTCTGTTCTGTACACACGTCTCCATTGCCTTTGAACTTATACAACATTCTCGGTTTCCAATATCACTTCAAAATTTCTTTCCACTGTTCAGACGATAATCTTGACTCCATTTTGTTGTAGCAACGCTAGCATAACATAATATGAGTAATATCTGTTTACAGAATACTATATTATAATCTTGGCTTCATTTGTTCATTGTTGATTTACCTGTCACGTAGCAACACTATCATAATGAATGTGAGTCACATCTGTTTACAGAACATCATACCTGCACATTACTGTTGTTTTTCGGTCCAACTTTGAAATATATAAATAGATATATACTGTGAAATTGACAGTGCTAATAATAGCTTTTCATTTAATATCTTAAATCCTGATTACGTATATTTCCTATTACTTATAAAATAAAGTTTATTATGAAAAATTAAGATTATTTAAACAATTATGTAAAAAATTTACATGAACAACCATGTCATTTGAAATTAAATTGTATATATTATATAATATTTAAACTTTGGCAAAAGGAAAATAAACTGTTCGATATAACCCAAAGCACATCCAAAAGCAAAAATGTCATGTCAAACTATTAAAATTATAGTACAAATATCAACAAACTTTAAGTAGGGTTTCTCAGTAAAATGATTTTCGTAGATGTCTTAGTTTTGCACCCTGTACTGCGACTTGATATGCGCGCACAGATTAAATAGGTGAACCATTCAGCAGGAATGTTTTCTTTATTCGTCATACATTTGTTTAAAATTAAAAATGCCAGTCATTATAGTCAAACATACCGTATGTACACAAGTAATAAATAGTATGTAAACTCCTAGATATTCTAAAAAGTTTATGTTAAAATGTTAAAAGGATAGTGTGTAACAGTGATTGCATATCACGTCCTAGTTCTTTAAATGATAAAAAGACGATGTTTAATCTTTTTTATTATCTATACAAAAGCTTGCTACATTAATAAAGTGACTAGGACTGAAGATTTTGTACTTTTATAGTTTGCAACATATTTTACTTATTTACAAAGGCGTTAACACATTTTCTGAGATTTCTTATAACACGTTTATATGTTATAATGACAAAGATTGTAAATTCTTTATTATTTTCCCGCTATTGCATACAACCGGATTATCTTAACCTGATATATCTTTATTTTATTGTCTAATGTCTTATTAGTGCTGCAAGATTAGTGAAGAGCGAAACGGGCGCTGAGGAATCTGCGATTAGATGCACTGTTAACCAATACAGCTTGAAACTATAAATATCCGATTTAAGGCCCTAAACATTCATAAATAGTAGTTGTTTCACAATATTATTTTAATAATCTCCTTTAATTATTTGTATATTATGTAAAGCTTATAATGCTCAATATAAAGTCACAAACATTTAACTATGATAATTTAAGAAGTTCGTTTGTTTATGTTATTATGTAAGTTAAAGGCTATAAGATTTAATTTCAAATTAAAAATATTCTTTGGCATGTTTTTAATTATATTAATTTAAATAAGTTCATTTTCACATGTTTGTATATTACGTAAAGGCCTTAATACTCAATATAAAGTCACAAACATTTAATAGTAATAGCTATTTAGCAATGTTAATTTAAGAAGTTCATTTACGTGTCTTATTACGTAAGATAAAGGCTAAAATATTCGATTTGAAGCTCCAAACATTCATAGATAATATATTTAATTATATAACTGTAACAATTTCATTTGCATATGTTTATTTTAGGTAACGGCTTTAATTTTCAACTCAAGTTTGGTAATACGTTTTAAATCGTATAAATATAGTAAGCTCATTTTTATGATTTCATACATCAGATAAGGTCTATTACAATGGATGTTTTAGTGTTTGTTTGTGGGCCTTTATGACAATATTTATAATAAGAAAAATGTAATGATTTCAAGGAAGCCAGGAATATGATAAGATTAAACTACAAATAAGAAAAGTGTAATACTAAGTGAATAAACCAATGGCAAGTAACTACGTTAATAATGTGTACCAAGAATGAAATACGAGACAGGTGGTTTCATTGCGACGAAATAGAAAGGAACGAATTTCATTCGCTTAGCATAAGTATGTTGAAAGTATAATGCATTGTAATGTAAATTATTATTACAATACTATTGTAATAATTTAGGGGGCACTTGAAATGATAAGGCAAAAAAGAATAAGAGTTAAAGGTTAGCTTTTAATAGAATGAGTTTGCGAACTGTTAATTCCACGAATTTTTAGAATCTGCACTCTGTTAATGGCCTGAAGACCCTGCGGAGGAAAAACATGATGTAGAAAAGATGGCAATTTACTGAGAAGAAACTGAACATCAATTATTTCACTAGGACGTCGCCATTTGGGAAGACCCAGGTCGTGGGCAGTTTATTTTTTTATGTATTTTTATTCCGGTTGGTATTGGAAAACTCCAACTTTCGTCTCTATGAAGATATTGTGGAACGTCAGAAACTGCTATGGTCGAAACTACAAAGCATTTCCTGGTATCCTTTTACCCTTGCTATCTTTTGTTATTGTGTGAGACTGTGGGTCATCCAATGACAAGCTTCCCCAAACGTAGATATTTGTTAGTCTTCTATCTCCCAGTGCGTCACTTGCGGACTGTTCTTCACTATGACTTCTACGTGAGCAATGCTTTCATTTGTGACTGTTATTGATCTCTGCAATTTTTTCGTACATCCTTGACTCAGGTTGTACTTATAATTGTAAAAAATCATCATAGAAACATGTCATGTAACCTCTATTTTAGAACATCCGATAGCGAGCGCACGACCACAACTAACATTTATGCAGCTGCAACAATAGGTGCCGCGCAATAACTTCCAATATTTCACTAATCAAGGTGTGCTCTTTCCATTACTACTAACATAAAACTAATATCTCTCATAGTTTCTTCAAATTTCATAAATTAAATAGAAATATTATGTTATATGAATATATTTGTTACATCCTAATTTGAAGTAAATTGAATTTTGTAGTGGTGTGAAGTGCACGATGTAATACTAACACACATTTCGACCAATCTGAGGTTTAAGAGTGAGAGCGGAGTGACATGGAGTAAAGCCAACTTGATAAGTAACCAACTACAGCGGAATTTTGGAAGTTCTTAACTTATAGAACGAAATAAGCGAAATAATTTTCCATATCAATATATTAAATTCTTATCATGCATAATTTAAATACTATTGTTTACTTTTTTAACACTTATAAAGAAAAATTTAATTCACAAAAACACATGAAGTAGATATTGCCATTTCTTAACAAATTCCAAATATTAATGGGATATCATACATACATTAAGAACCTTGAAACAAATAACTATTTTAACGCCACGGACTGCCATATGAGACATCCAAAAATGTTACAATTCTACCATACGGGATGTAACAATGGCAATTGCATTTCAATGCCAAAGTTATTTATTAGTGACGACTGAGTTTGCAGTGTGTAAATTGCGTGCTTTCAATGCGGGTTCAATATGGAGTAAATATGCAAGAAACAAATTAGCGGTTCGGATCGGATAGTACTGGTGAGTTTCTGGCATCATTTTAAATAGCTTTCCGCTCTCTGGGGTATGTCATTTTGGCCTCCATTTCACTCCAGTATTTTAGCTCCTCAACATTTCAAAACATTCATCGAGTTCCCAAGAATACTTTGTGATTTCATTATGACCTCTATACAACTATTGAGAATATTTTTACATAAATATGACGGATATACTTCAAAATATAAATTAACTAGTATGAATTTATAGTTGAGATAAAAGTTTCAACCGTATGATCACAATGTTTCAAATATATTTTTCTTCTATTTAATTAATTCAGATTTAACTAAATATAGTTGAAGAAAAAATGCAAAGTTATTTATTTTACAATTTTTGTAGCCATAATTAAAATTAAAGACTTTGTCTCAATTTATTCGAGAACACTAATAGGTAAATAAGGAATACCTACATTTTAAATAAGAAGTGAAGCCACAAGCTTAAGAGGTATTTATGATTCAGTTTGGGTAAAATTTAAATAAGTAATATATTTCAAAACTTTATGAAAGGCTTTTCAATCTAAAAATAATAATACCAAGAACTTTGCGTCTCATGTCATTTGGTGGTTATTAATCTTAAAATTATTTAATTAATTTAAATTTTATAAAACCGTTTTTCTATTAAACATTTTACAAATTTATTATTGTTGTTGTTATTGTAATATATGAATGTAGTGTTACCATTTACTAAGTTATATGTTTTAGTTTCTTCGGTACTACGCTCTGATACAATATACAGCGTCTCCCTCTAATTGATAATTATTACACATTGACTCAAACGTTTTATACTCGAGACACACCATTTTAAAAAAATGTCTTCCAGCGACACACTAATGTATGTTTTGGCAGCAACGTGGAAAATTCGGTCTAGCACGCGTAAAACTTACTTTCTACAGTCTGTTATTTGTAGGCTTGCAAGCCTAACGTCATTTCGTCCATGTTTTGGCATGCTTTCAGAATGATTGATAGCTTAACACTTTATAAGCATTATAAATTAATTAAGTAGGAATGCGTTTCAGATTAAAAAAAAATTAAAGCTAATTTAGTGACATGGGAACTGATTTTAAATCAACTCCTAGTTCATGAGAAAAATCTGGCACAATATTCACCTTTTATCATTGTCTCCCAGTACGACTGGGTGCGTAGTCCAGAATATACTACCGACCTCTCTCTGGAGAACGCAGAAAAACACGCAGAACTTCAGTAAGGTCGAACACTTCAGCTGAAATGTGGTATAACTACTGCATCTCAAATTTTGGATTTTACAGAAGAAAGGGTACCTAATATTAGCAGTGGCAGCAGCTAATATATTGTTACATTTTTCAACCATCTATTTGTGCAACCTGGACTTTTCGGCATTAACAAACATAAAACAAGAAACGCGAGAGAATTCTATCGGTTAAACAGGAAAGCCATGCGTGTTTGTCTTCAGTTCCACCAAGAATTAAAATTGTGTTTAAGAAACTATACGACACGCTCAAGTATCTCATTTAAATCTCAAATCTGGTATTGTAAAGCATAAGTCAATAAATCCCAAGTAAAATAAATATATTAATCTCTTGTTCCTTTTTCAAAGTAAATGTTGATGAAGTTATTTAAATTGCTTTTATACGCAATGTCAAAAATTGCAAATTTAACGGCACACTTAGCTAATCTCGTGGCACAAATAGTCCATAAATTTCCGACCTTGCGGGATAAGGGTTATCACCTTCACAAAACCCTTATCTGGTGGCTTACCTTATCTGTTAAGTAAATAATTGCAGCTATAACTTCAGCTCCTCTGTGTTCAGTTGTTCAGATATAGTTGCATGAAGAAGGCTATGTGTAGAAGATTGTGATATATTCAAAATGGAGCATCAAGCTGTTATTAAGTTCTTCACAAAAGAAGGACTTACTCCAAATGAAATTAAAAGCCATTGAAGGGTACATATGGGGAAGCATCCCCCTCATATTCTACCGTAAAAGAATGGGCCAAACATTTTCGAATGGATCAAGGAAGCATTAAAGGCAAACAGCGTGCAGGTCGGCCCTTAGAGGTGCTCACTCTTGAAAACATCGCCCTTGTGGAAGAAGAAATTATGGAAGACCGGTGGCTCAAAGTTACAGAAATAGCGGCAAGTTTGGGCTTTCTAAAACAATAATCTTTGAAATATTCATGAACATTTAAACATGAATAAGGTTAGTGCAAGATGGGTGCTTAGACTTCTTTCCTCAGTCCAAAAGCAGCAACGAGTCATCTGTTGTCAGGCATTTTTGGAGCTCTGCCGTGACAACGAGAGAGAAGTTCTGCAAACCATTGTACAGAAGATGAAACTATGGTCCTCTATTATGATCCTTTGTCCAAAAGAAAATCAATGGAGTGGTGCAAACCTAGCAAAGCACCGCCTCTAAAGACCAAGGTCACTCAGTCAACCAAGAAGATCATGGTCACAATCTGTTGGAACTGCGAAGGAATGCTCTTCATTGACTTCTAGGAGAGGAACACCACAGTAAATGGGGAGTACTATGCTGTCCTACTGCACAGACTACGTGCTTCCATCAAAGAGAAAAGGCGAGGGAAGCTACGTGGCGGTGTGAATCTTCTTCATGGCAACACGCCTGTGCACACAGTTGTTGCAAAGGAAGCTGCTGTGAAGAAATGTGGCTTCAAAGAGTTCAAACATCTACCCTACAACCCAGATCTAGCTTCCAGTGACTATTTCCTCTTCTCAAATCTCAAAAAGGAGCTTCGAGGAAGGAAAGTTAAATGTGACTTAATTCAAAGATGTGAGTGGTGTATTGCAAGGGTAACTATATTGAACAATGAAATATAGTTTTTGTCTTTATCACACCTAGAAAATGGTTAGGATGAATACTTATGGACCTAACCTCGTAAATGGCAAATGCCGGGGAGGGATCCTAAACTTAGGCCTGGAACGTTTCCTTCCTAAAAAAAATTATTTCATGTCATGTATCGTCAGTGTCCACCGTCTGTGGTGCCTCAGTAGCAAAAACCGGCGTTAAACACCATTAAATAAAACGCTCCTTAAAAATGTAGCCCTCCTCAAAATGTCACATTTATATTTATGTTTTTGTTTGTTTGTTGAATTGTGCAAACATCCTGGGTCCTGATAATTGCACCTTGCATCCAAAGTCATATGCACCAGCCTTTCTTTCTCTTTTACAATTTTTATTTATAACATTTAAAAAATACTTTGACAATTTGTACAACTTTTTCCAATACCATCGTACGTAAAAGAAAAGAACTAACTTTGCAGCATATTTACGAATAAAAAATGCATGCTTGCTAGCAAATACATCCCAGCGAAGCAGAACTACATAAACGAGAATACAAATAGACTCTTTAACCTTTTCCATTCCTTGAATAATATATTCGTTGGATAAGGAGTCGTGTCCCACTGGACTTTGTACAATGTTTCTCTATAACTTTATAAGTTTAAGGAAAGAAATACAATTCCAGAAGTTCCAAATATTCTTTAAGCCTAAGTCGTAATTCTATAGTTTGTCGAAAATACAAATACATAGGTGCACTTTTAGAACAGGAAAAGGTTTCTTTAACTTACTCAGGTAGCATTTCGTCAGCAAAGATATCACATTTGCACTTACCTGAAACAAAAAGAAAACATTTGTTAAATAGTTGAATTTTGTTTTTTCACACCTATAATTTTACCACATTCACATATGTAATGCATTATTTAGTGTTTTCGATAACATTTCAAAATCAGTTATAGTGGTAGATTTACCTTCTTGTTTTAAAATTCTATACACATTTACAAATATGTTGTATACATGAGCCGTTGTACATACTAAGTATGATGCACAATTTGAAAGATTAACAAACAATAAACACATAAATCAATAATAAAAATAAATTTAAAAATGGGGAAAACGGTATATAAGTGGAAATAACTTACTGTTATTTAGCATTACATTAGTTATTCCGTCTAATTAGAATATAAATTGCTTCTAGCTTCAGGCCCTTCGGCTACGAAAATGCCCATATTCCAGTTCATCCAGTTAGTGTGATCCGCAAAGAGGTTCCCAGCATGCCAATCGATCTCCAATTCCTTAAAAAAAGCTTTTAAACAACTTTTCTCTCAAGGTTCCCAGAGGGTACATTGGGCTAGAATATGTACCCATTCCTCACCCCTTCCACAAATTGGGCAGATTCTCCTACCAAAACTATCTTAATTTTTTTCGGGTCTCCTAACCTACCAGTCTAAACTAGGTCATTCCTGATCTTGCCTTTTTCCGCTTTACCCCGGGTTAATTTCATTTCATTCGATAAGTCCCGTGGAGACTTTCATGTTAAATTCTGCCTCAATTTCTTGCCTGCTGATAACCTTTAGTCTTGTTCTAAGGTTTGTCTGTACATTTTTATTATTTTCATTAACTCGTTGCCATAAAAAATAATTCCTATAAGAGATTACCATGCCACTTTTCATAATCTTTCAGCATTTTTTTTTTTGAATGGTGTTTAACGCCCGTTTTTAATACTGAGGCACCACAGGCGGTGAACACTGATGATACATGAAATGAAATGATATATTGGGAAAGGGTTTTTTTTAAGGAGGAAACGTTTCAGGCCTAAATTTAGGGTATCTCCCCGGCATTTGCCAGTTATGAAGACTGAGGAAAACCTGGAAAAAACCTGAATCAAGAGAACGATCCTGAAGGGATTCGAACCCCAGACCTCCCGCTCACAGTCCGAGTTTTAACGACCTCGGCCACCCGTGGAGGTCTTTTAGCATTATGAGAGAACAAATCCTATGAAAGAAAGCAAAAAATTGTGAGTAAAATAACTTCACAATATTGTTTTGGTAACTAGGAAGTGTAAAAAACGCGAATATGCCCCTAGTATTTTGACTATCAACATCTTCAAATAGATTTATTCCATTGTATTCAAGATATTGCATGATATTTGTGAGGATTGATTCATAATTCTTGCAAATTTTCATTGTTCTACTTTAAAATATTTTTGGCGATACATTCATATAATGGGTTAAGCAATAAGAATAAATCTTAAAAATGTAACACTTTTAGGTAATATTTTTGGATTTTATAACAGTTTTCCTATTATTTTCTTGACCTAGGTAAACATTATGACAAAAGTGGGAGAGTAGTAGGATATCTCGAAAGGAAATATTATTCATTTATAGGGAATTTTGAGAGAAAAAACGCTTAAAAACTACCTTCGTAAGCTCTTGAGAAATTATGTAAAATGCTGCATGGAATAATACAACTAATTCAGCTGAATATTGTGTAAATTATATAATTTAGTTGTAAACGTTGTCTATTCATGTGTGTTTTACATGTCGGCACCCTTACCTTAACTTCGCTTCCTCAAATATGCATAAACTACCTTATAGAAGATGCTGGAACTAGCCTCCCTCGACTAAACAAACATTTTATGAAAACACACATCCTAATTGAATCGATTAAGCTCGATCATTCACAATGTTTTATTTCATTGCTAATGCTTTCTTATGCATTTAGAAACTACCACTTTTTCCTAATTGTAATTTTTTTGGTAATCTTCTGAATTTCTATATTTTTATCTCTTTAATTTCTCTGTTAAACTGCATGTTTTTGCTAGTGCACTGAACTAAAGATCCAAATTTGTGCACAGCATCGTGGGTTGCAGCATACGTTGAACTGGCTGCATTCAAAATAACATTTATTTGTTTCACGTAAACATTATAACTGTTTTCGCAAATAGATGTATACTGCCGTGCGACCGGCAAGAAATAGAAAGCGATGTTCAAGGAGAGAAACAGCAGTGATTCACTGGCACCGCCAGCTGCCTAGAAGTAAAACCCCTTACCTTAGACTATAAGTTGCGTATTAATAAACTATTTTGAGAGGATATTTATACATAGCTATATATATATGAATTGATATGGTTTGGAACAAGAGTAAAATATTTCAGTGAATTAAAAATGGATACACTAAGAGGATATGTCCTATGAGTGAAGAACCAGGTAGTATTTGGCATTATATGTTAGAATGTAAGCAAACCAAGTTTTGGAGGGAACAGTTCCTATTACGAAAGTGGGGAAAGTTACCAAATGAAACAAGAGGTTGAAGAATTTTAAATTTAAAATCAGATGAAAACATTAAGAAACTAGTAAAATACATAGACAAGGTAACACAAAAATGGTTATGGGTGTAAAATACTTAGGAAATGTGATTGAGAATAGTATTGTCAGATAGTGAAAGGGGGATGAAATGAATAGGGGAAGGTATGGGACTAGTTATCTAGCATTAGTTAAACAGGATCCTTATGCACCAATAATCAGGTATCAGTGTGTATAAGGCTTAAGGAATAAGGAACTCTCAAGAATAGAAATTTGACCGAATGGGTTTAATTAAAAAGAAGGAAGGTTTGATATTGTAGGGAATATAACTTAATATTGTATTGAATGTACATATTACTTTCAATGTTTTGTTTTGTTTTTGGTTTGATCGGACCCCGGTCCCCTAGATATTCCATTAAGTAGCTGCTGATGAACCGGGAACTGGGGGGGGGGGGCGGAACCAATCAAATTAAAATAAATTCTGGAATTGCCAAAGGAATTCCTAATTATTATACTTAAGAACGATGTTTTTATTTTTTAAAAAAACTTTGTATGTTGATGCATGAGAAATAAATACTAAATACTAAAAAAATATAATTGGCCTAAGACTTATTGTAAGTAAAAGCAAAAGAGGCTACCATTGGAAAGATAAGTAGTTATTCTATGCTTGATATATATCATAATGTAAACTTTGAGAGAAGTTACATCAAATAACAAATAGGTTTGCCATTTTTGGTGCAATTATAACTATTAAAGATTTGGTAGATAATCAGGAAAATGAATTAATGAAACGGACCACTGAAGCTACTGGCATTCCCCTTCTCAAAATGAAGAAAAGCTTCAGAGAATATTTCACTCAGATATCTTTATTCTTGCAGCCAGTTACAGACCAATGCCTCTTACAACAGGAATATGAAAATATTGACGTTGATCTACAATAAAGTAGGGGAGAAATTAATTTGTGATTGACTCTTGGGCCGTGTTTATGCCTGCGACTCAGCTGGCGAGAGGCTCGTCCAATCAGGAAACAAAAACACCTTATCGTCAGAGGCATGGCATCATTGACGTTGTAAAAGTTAAAACCACCCAGCAGTAACGCGTTTTCAAGTGCCTATACTGATCTAATTTGACTTATGCAAGTATTTTTGATGAAAAGTGCACATTTTCCTCCGCGTACCCGTCGTTTTCATCCCCGTTACTCCTTCGCACCAATGCATTCAAATTCAGCATATGACTTTTGCCGCAAAATGACATTACGTAGGTTCTGCTGCAGTTAAAGCACATTTGATTTCATTACAATAATTTTGAAAATATAACAGTGGAAAATATTTCAGATAAAATGTTCAATTATGTAAGGACATGTGAGTTTAGTAATAAATGTAGAAATATGTACTACACCAAGGATTGTAAAATATGTTTTAAATTATAGAGGTGCAGGAAGAAGAAGTTGGTGATCTTGGAGTGCAGCCAATGAATACGGATGTGGCAACAGCGTACTTGCGCGGCCACGTAGGAATAGAAATGTCAATCACAAAGTAATTTCTACCGTAATATAGAAAGGGTTGTTCGAGAGAACATTTATACGGAAATGATGGTTACATTGAGCGATTGCAGCCCTTCCCATGCCAGTGCAAAACATTGGAATGGGAAAAATAAAAGAGAAAAAATCGAGATTAGTTAATCGACACCAGGGTGAATACCTGCTTTTCTGACCACCCTAGTGTATATTAGTGATTTATATACACCAGTTTTAGAGAAACGATGACTTTGCCTAAAACTTATCTAAAAATATCACGATTTTCCTATAATGCTTCTTTCAAATTAGACATTACGATTTAGGCTTAAGAACACGTTTCCTTTAATGCCTTAATGCTAGTCAGCAATGTCTTACATAAATATTTGAGTCATTTTGTGATCATTTTCAACAACTTGCTACCAACTTTTTGAGCTGTATTGTACCTGTGAACAAAATATGGGTAATTTTTTGCTGCGGGTACAAACATTTTGAAATGAATAGAATAATTGCGCAAGTCTCCGATACCAAAGACTTTGTTATTTCAAATTCTAAAAGAAATCCCACGTATTTTTTTTTCTTGCTACAAAACAAATGTTACTTTTAATCAACTATTAAGAATTTTAATGCTTCGGGAGTGCATTATTAACTACCGTTCTATAAAAATGTGAAGACGTTTTTAGTAAATTTAAAGCATCTACTTTTTTCATTAGACAATGAACTCGGGTCCAAATACATTGGAATTGGCCGTTTTGACCTTGGGTTTTTTTTTTTGTTATTTCACCTGGTCACTTTGGGAGATACTGTAATATATATTTCCTTCGCATTATTTTTTCACTCCGTAGTTACAGAATGGAAAGTATCAAGCTATGGATGGTGCTGTATGGCGTGGCGGTGGATTATCACCATCGAGAAATTTCCTGTCCTGGTGTCTACTGGTCTGCTTGTGGGCAATCTTGGGCTGGCTGTTGAGATAAACCGTCGCGGCTCTCGGAGGCAAGCCCACTTCTGAGGTTCCTTAGGGAGGTGTCCCTCTTGGAGAGTGTAAACACAAAGGCTTATCATGTGTTCGAGATGCCCAAGTATACTCTCCCATCATATTATATCCTATCATATTCTACCCCGTTTCGAATTGGTATATTTGTTGTATTGCGGCAAATAAGCGAGTTGGTATTTCCCATGATAATTAATAATGACGTTTATGTCCATGATGTGGCTATTCTTTCTCGGGTAAGTGATCAAAAGGTAAAAACAAACACTGCACTTAAACAAAGCATTATTGTTAAATTTTTCTTACGATGCAGTTCGGATATTAAGTTCCTTAGATAACTTTAGTTATGGTTATTGCAAATTTGCTTTGTGAAATTTGTAGTTTAAAACCAAAACGGGTTAGCACATATTGCTGAGTGGAATGTTGATGTATCCCTTCAGTACATCACAAAAAGCTTGCACGAAAAATTAACATTATCGTATGTTTTCCCCTTTTACGTAATTTTATTTTTTTTCCTCGGATTGCCATTCCTAATCACCATTTAAAACGAAATCAGCTGTCGCGCTAACATGCACAGAGCAATTATTAACGCTTTACTCGCAACACAAATTACCAGCACAAAGAATAAAAGGGAAATATGGTGACCACTGGAAAATACGCTCGGGTCAAAAGCTGTCACTGTGTTTCATGAACCCGTCCAGCATTTTACTACCTTTTATTGCTCGGCATTTAGCTCACAGATGTGATATTCGGCTAAACGGTCGGTGACAGAAGCCTTGGAGTCTCGGTTTAAACGTTTGGAACAAAAACTTTGGCCGCATTGCGAGTATGCAGTCCTCGGTCGTTTTGTCATAGTATTGTATGTAGTTATGCGTAATTGATGGCGGCAAAGGGTCGCTCTAAATGAACCGTTGTGCATGTTTGATGTGCCGACCGCAACGGCTATACCAGAGGACCTCTCCCAGCTTACACATTAACGCACATCATTAATTATTAGCCAATTATAAGAGGAACCGCTGTACGCAGTCCCGACATTGATATTAGTGAGGTTATTTTACCTACTATGTTCTTCGGCTCATTTTATCTGAGTTCTAGGCTCGAGAGTAAATTACGTGCATTGCACAGCACTAGAATGTATTATCACATTAATTAATTGCTTTAATAAGTAAAATTAATTCCACTAAGGGTAGTCTCTCCTGGGTAGTTTCATTCGCAACATCCTTTTTCACATGTAGCAAATGAGAAGCACTGTGCCATAGAAATACAATAAAGGAATTGAGCATTTTAACTCTTCAAAATATTTTAAATTTAAAAGTACAGGAACCAATTTATTATGATAGTCTATAGCCTCGGTGATTGAAAAATTAAGTTAAAAATAATCACTACCTAGAAAAATACCTGTGCCTAACCATAAACTCTAGATAAATGTGTAGCATACTGTGGTCAAAGTACATGGTATCTATGGCTTTTGTTGAGAGTGTCTTCTAGGCTTGCCGGCGTTTAGCACACCAGTAGGTGGGTGAAACGCTGGAGAAAACGCGGCCCTCACCGAAAGACCTAGATACTAAAAACATAAACTATGGTCCCGTGGCAGGCAAAGGCTCATCCAGGTTGTAGAGTATCACATGATAAGAAGAAGAACAAGAATAAGAAGAAGTCGAAGAAGACGAAGAAGAAGAGTTTCTTATGTTTTAATTTAGGTCTATACAAACTCCAAGATTTAAATATTATCGTCATTTCAAATATTATAAGCTACATAAAACTTTATCCTTTAAATAAAGTTATGAAAGATACCGTGGTAAAACTTTATAGAAGATGGTGGTTCCTGCATGGTTTTATGGTTCCATGTGCTTTGATTTTAACAAAAAAAAAAAAAAAAAATCAGCAAAGAATACAAAAAGTTAAAATGAAAATGTCGAGATAAATAGTGGATAGAAGATGTATGAAATAAGATTCCAAATGAAGAAATTAGACATGAATTTAAAATATTCATTATCAATAGGAAGATATACAAGAATAACGGAGATTAATATTTTCATAATGTTTTAATAAAACAAGCCGCCTTCCACAATACAAGAAATGGATTCGATCGAGTGGATTGTTCATGTGGAAATTCTTAGGACTCGCATTCGAAAGGTTCTGGATACCCACCATCCTTGAATTTCCCCTGGTCGCTTAAGTAAACGCTGCAATGGATCTTTCCTTTCCATGATCTTTCAGCTCTCATACTTCATTTCATTAGTTTTTATTACAGAGTCAAAAGTGGTACGGCAAGGTGGGCTGAGTGGTGTGAAGATGGCTTGCGCTTTGGAAAAATTTCCAACTTGGCGTTTGCTATAAAGCAGCCTTTTTGAGGGGCTCGAAATCGGAGCGGGCCCCGCGGGTGTCGAAGTGCGCTATCTGGAAACATATCCAGACTCTGTCTACGTTCTTGCATCACGCTCGGGCCATCCTCACAAACGGCCAGCCCTTGAGTAAGGCTGAAATATCAAAATAGCCTCCTACTCTCTATTCAACTGCCCCTTTGCGCTAGTGCCTAGTTATTAATACTACCTTCTAATACCACTGGATATTTATTTTATTTTATTTATTTATTTACTTGAATGCCAAGAAAATAAAAACTACTAGGGACCTATCTGGTCCAGGCTATTTTCGATATATCCCTCACAATTACAATTTTTACAATAATTAGTTATATACTAATGCCTTAATCTAAATTCCAAATAAACAGGATACCAATTGTTCACTTCTATTGCATCAGATCCCAGTCCCCAGTTCATCAGCACAACGTACTGGAATTCCAGGGGACCCGGCTCTGACCCGACCCCAGGTACCAAAATGATATCTCTGTCTATACCATTATTTTATCGACCATATACTATTACTTGTGTGAAATTTCTCCTTCTCTCTTCACTGTCCATTTCCACTTCTGTTTAACTTTAAGTACATACTGACCCACACTCCTGCACTCTTTTATGAACGTTCTCTTTGTTGTTCTATTATCCCTATTAAATTTTACCTTAATGAGTTCATATCTCCAGTTTTCAGTTTCCTTACAATCAAACACTATATGTTCTAAGTCTTCTTTCCCTCCATATAATGAGCATTCCCCTGTGTATAACCTCCTCTTTCACCTTTTAACTTCCACACATATGCTTTCGCCCATGCTATACCCTCTCTTCCCTCCTTATTTGTTTTGTATATGTAAATTTCTCTTTCCCATGCCCATTTCATCTTAACATAAAATTCCAGTGATGTCTTCCCAGTTAAATTACTAAACAGATTTTGTATCTCTATATTTTCAAAATGCATTCTCGCCTCTTTCAAAAACCTCTAACAATACCACCTCTATAAGTATTGTTTATTTAAAGAATAATCTAGGCAGCAGAATAGTATTTCCTCACTGAAGGCAAAAAAATAATAAAATAAGTAGAAAAAAATTTCTGCAAGCCAGAGCAAGAAAATACGTTTATCGAACACAGATAAAATAATTTAGTTTTACAGAAATGTGAAGAAAACCAACAAGGTAATTTGACCGTGCTGCAAAAATTTACACGTCAGTATTGTATGTCAATATATCCGGGTTTTTTTTTTTTTTTTGTTTGTTTTTTTTTTTTTTGTTTTTGTTTTTTTTTTTCCCACGTACAGTGGGGTCCGTATCAAACACTAACTCGGGTTTTGTATTTGAGAGTTTTCCTCAGTTCATGGCACAAATATCAGATTACATTTCTGGTCCCCCACCGCAGATAACGCGATTATTCGTTTTTTGTTGTCATATCCAGTTAATGCGTAGATCTGAGCAGTGACCATTTGACAATAGGGGCTAATGCTAGGTGAGTGATTTGTTTTTCGACCATCACTGTGTTTTTCCTGAGTTATCAGAGCGTATGGATGTGTATATTAGTGTACATACATATTAATTTAATTCACGTTACCTATTGTATAAAAAGTAACTATATTAATACTCAGTAAACTGATGATGTTCAAAGAAATTGTGAAGATGATTCTTGTACTTAAGTTTGGGGCCCCGAGTGCTCTATACGGTGATAAAATTTAGGGAAAATGAAATGCTAGACTACTACATATTGCACCAGGCTTTAGTTATGTCTTGCCCCATATGCTGTGTTTTATATTCTAATTTATTACAAAACTAAAACGTTTATATATTCTTTCTTTATGAAGATGCTCCATTTATCGTCATCCCTTGGCTAAGAAGGTACTCTAAATGCAAAACATCCTTTTGATTTAATTAAGTTTGACTAATGTAATGTTTCTGATTTCATTCCTTTACATTCTGAAACCCGTCACATTTGTTAAATTCGGGAATTAATTTATTGGCAAATATCAAGATATACAGCAAAATTGTGTCTAGGTTTCCCCCTGTTTAAACTAAATGCTTTCACTAGTACTTTTGTTTTTCACTGAATCAGTAGATTCAAATTTGCACGCAATATCGTGAATTGCAGGTCTAAAGGACGCAATATGCTCAGGAAAAACCTGAATAAACTCAAACTTTATATATAAAATAATGTTTGTATAAAAATGCATTGTTCTGGGCAACTGTTTTATTTTCAGGATTGAGTATTACGAACAAAAAGCAAAGTTTAACGACAGGACAGGTTGAGGGAGCGGAATTGAAGTACTGAAACTTATCGCTGCGCTATGCTAAAAGCAGACTCAGAGCTTAATAGCATATGAAGAAGCAGAACGCTCTAGGCTGCGTCCAATAATGTGTAATCTCAACCCCGCTGCGTTATATACCTTCTTACCTATAATAATTGAGAAAAAACAATTTCCATTTTCGTCCCAAAATAACGTAAAATACAATTGCCTTTATATTACAACCAGAATGGGCTTCACATACTGAACATGTCTGTACAATTCTCTGGGTTGTATGATGCATAGTTTGTGAGACATTCAAATTGATAAATGTAAACATAACTTCTGCAGTCTTGAATCACAATAGAGGTTGGATAAATTTGCTTAAGTAGGTAACTGTATTCACTTGTACTTAAAATGTGACATGAATGTAATACAAATTATGGTTCCATACTTAAACACTTGTATTGCGCAGTCAAAATAAGAAAAATATGTCTACATTTTTAAAACATATCTTACCCGAAATAGCAAGTGTCGAATTGTTAAAAAACTCAAGAATTGCTCACTCTGATGCGTAGAGTTTCCAACTTAGGTTGGCAATGCCGATAAGCGCAGTGATTAGTTGAAATTCATATGCCGTTAAGTTTGGTGCCTAGTACAACAGCCGGGATGCGTGAGGGGACATGGTTTATATTTAATCTAATTTAAAAGCAAATTAAACCTATGTTTACGATTTAATTTTGCTGATTTGAAGTTTTAGATGCATATATGTCCAATTGCAACATATAACATTTGTTGGCTGTGGCTGTGAGATAAAGTAAAGAATTAAAATAAAATATAAATAAGAGGCAGTCATTAGAATTATGTTCGGAGAATAAAGTTATTTTGTTTATGATTTAAATTACAAATCACATAGGCTCTCCCTATTAAGGCAGGTATACACATTTCCCCTTTCAAGTGAGAAATCAAAGCATTATTTTTTTGGGCTATTTATAGTTGGCATTCCTTGAACAAGAGTCATGCTTTATTATTTCTAGCTTCAGTAGGTGATCAGGTAAGTCCTGTTCTAAATTATTTGTTTTATTTCTTTGTTCTCTTCCAAGTTGGGCTGTTTTGATGTAAATCATTTCTAATGTTAGACTTTTATTTCTTATTCTGGTTGTAATTGGCCCCTCCATATGAAACATTTGTGCTATAAATTTTCTTACAAACTTTCATTATAAAATGTAATATTTAATTACTGTACCGTTAATATTCAGTTGTATTATATTATACATTTATAGTAAAAATAATATTTCAAAAATATATAATATATTTATGAAAGTATACTTATAGTTTGCACACACACACACACACACACACACACATATATATATATATATATATATATATATATATATCGAGCGTGCCAAAATGGATACACACTTTCACAGTAGATATCTATTTAATATATTTCAAAGCTGGACCGAAAAGCAACAGTAATGTGTAGTATGATGTTCTGTAAACAGATGTGACTCACATACATTAATATAACGATGAACAAATGAAGCCAAGATTATAGTAAATCAACGATGACCAACTGAAGACAAGATTATCGTATGATGCTCTGTAAACAGATGTGACTCATATGCGTTATGATAGCGTTGCTATGTGACAGGTAAATCAACAATGAACAAATGAAGTCAAGATTATCGTATGATGTTCTGTAAAATGTGACTCGCATTACGTTATGCTAGCGTTGCTACAACAAATGTAATTGCACCATTACATTAGCACTGAGATGTACGTGACAATCTTATAAGGTACTGGATAGGACGAAGAGGCCCGATTGAGTTTCAACCACATTCTCCGGATCTAAGTCCGTTGGACTTCTACCTATGGGGAACTCTTAAGGATGTTGTATACCGTAGAAAATCAGCAACACTGGCAGCACTTCGGCAAGAAATTGAAACGGCATGTGCTGCAATCACTGTGGACACTTTCGCAAACGTTGCTCAGTCAGTAGTTCAACGTACTCAGAAGTGTATCGACGCTAATGGCGGGCATTTTGAGCAACTGTTGTAGCTGTAAAAGTCAAAGATGATTAATGCTCATTATTTTCTGTTTGTGTCAATTCATTTTGTTATTTTAACACATCTTTTTCTTTGCTTGAAGTGTGTATACCTTTTTGGTACCCTCTGTATATATATATAGTATATATATATAGTATATATATACAATACACCTATGTTACAGTTTTTTTATGGAACCATATTAACCTGCTTTTGGGGATCCCGCTACAGTGCAAATAGCACTTAAGAATGGATCAACAAATTGCACACCAGTCAAGCTGTCTGGATAAGGTTTTTTTAGAGTTTTTTCTTACTCTGAGAGGTGAATACTAGTTATCAATCTATAGACGTGGCTAGAGGGTCAACACAGTTAAAGCGACAATAAATAAAAGCATTAGATAAACAAATAAACAATGAGTTTCGAAGCACAAATATCCTATTTTTAAAATATTTATTTCTTAATGAATTTGTTGAAGTACTTATTCCTTTTGATAATCTGGATTTATCTTTTAATCAACATCTTTTGTAGTCTACCTCAAGATGAACTGCAATGTCTTTTAGCAAATTTCATTAGCAGGTATCAAAATTAGACGCTATAAATTTTCAATGCAACTTTTGTTGGTTTTGGTGCCTGTTCAGATACATATTTATTTAAGTATTTGCACGGAAACAGTTTAAAACATTTTGTAAACATCTTGCAGACAGACAGCATAAATAAACACCGAGATAGCTCGAGGTGTTTTAGCGCTCAAAGTACATCTCGACTCGTAAATATAAATAAAATGTAATACGGGCGTCGTAAGATTGAGCTCTTTTCCAGTAGAAAACCATAAAGCATTGCTTAAAACCAAGAGCCTTGTTTGCAGATACCTTCCATTAGACATTTCTACATTTGCACTGCGTTTATGAATTAAGAGCATTACTTTAATGAGCCTAGGTACATAAGAGTCTGCTTTATGGCTTCTAGTGCAAACTTACTTCACAAAATGACGCTTTAAATATGTAAACATTTACGTATATTAAGAATTACGACCCAAAATAATTAAATATGTATCTTATGCGAGGAAAGTGCTGTTTACGCGGAGAAACTTAGCGTAGCAAATAAGGTTATGTTTAAGTTTTGGTAGCTCTTACTCACAGAATGTAAATTTGCTTCCTAACTTTCAACACCGATGTTTAATGCAAAAGGAAGCTGAAAACTAAAACACATATCGCTACGGCAAAGCAAACTAAGTCATCATAATAAGAGCCATGAGAAACTGCATTGTACCTATAGCGACTGGATTACACGTTATATCTGCAGAAAGGAGCGATCTTTCTTCCAATGTGATTAGGTTTGTAATAGTATGATTCATAAGTAAATACATATCGCATTCATGTGAGTTAAATTATAGTTGAATTCTTTTTCGACTAGTTTAATTTCCCTATCAGTATTTTTTTCACAAATCTTGTTCGAAGTATTTTACAATATACACTTGCAGAGATAAAAGTATCAATATTTATTAATTGATTGCTTCCGTTAGTTACAAACGCGATATGCATTCGGTTTTTACTTTCCATAAGAAATGCTGGAGGATACCATCAAGTTATCGGTCTACCTATCAGGGAAAAATAGCTAATTCTTTTATTGAATTTACAGTTGGAACGAATTCTTGCTTTAAAATGAACAAAAATTAACACGTAAAATAGAACAAAAAAAAACGAATAGGAAACAAATACGTTAAAAACACCATATTTTAAATGATACACATTGGGAAAATGTTAAAAGTGTTTCGTAATACCAATTTTAGACAGTACAATGCTTTAAAATGTTGACACATAATTAATTCAAATGATATAGCGGGAAAACAAAATTTGAACTCAAAATCCATACAGAATACATACAAAATTGTTATATTTGGGCATCTTAATAATGCTCTTCAAACATATTTTCAAATAGGAAATATAAAATTATTAGAATGTTTGATCGTCTCCTTTCTCTTTTCCATAACTGCACAAAGTTTTAAGTCATGTTTTATACTAAAAATAAGACTTTCGAGGGGAGGTTCATGAGTTTCCGGCCTATCCGATAAGATATCCTTATCTGGTGCCATACTTTATCTGTCAAGTAAATAATTACAGCTGTAACTTCCGCTCCATTGTGTTCAGTTGTTACAATAGAGTTTGCATAAAGAAGGCTATGTGTAGAAGATTGTGACATGTTCAAAATGAGTTTCCAGCTGTTACTAAGTTTTTCACAAAAGGAGGACTTAATCCAAATTAAACGGCAATTGGATGGTATATATGGGGAAGCTTTCCTCTCATCTTCTACCGCAAAAGAATGGGCCAAAAGTTTCCCAAAGGGTCCAGAAAGCATTGAAAATGAATAACGATGTTTTCAGGTGCTCATTCCTGAAAACACCACTCTTGTGGAAGGAGAAATTTTGGAAGACCGGCGGCTCAAAATTACAGAAATAGCAGGGGCTTTTCTAAAACAACAGTCCTTCGAAAAATTCATGATCATTTAAACATGAATAAGGTTAGTGCAAGATGGGCGCCTAAACTTCTTTCCCAGTCCAAAACCAGCAACAAGTCATCTGTTGTCAGGCATTTTCGGAGGTCTGCAGTGGTAACGAGTGAGAAGGAGATCAAACTATGATCCCTTGTCTAAAAGAGAATCAATTGAGTGGCGTAAGTCTGGCGAAGCCTCTCCAAAGACCAAGGTCATTCAGTAAACTAAGAAGATCATGACCACAATCTTTAGGGACTGTGAAGGAATACTCTTCATTAATTTCAAGGCGAGGAACGCCACAGTAAATGGGGAGTACTATGTCGGCCTACTGCACAGACTACTTGCTTCCATCAAAGAGAAAAGACGAGGAAAACTAAGTGGTGATATGTATCTTCTTCACAGCTATGCGCCTTTGCACACAGCTATTGTTGCAAAGGAAGCAATGAAGAAGCTTCAAGGAGATCGACCATCCACCCTACAGCCCAGATCTAGATCCCAGTGACTCATTCCTCTTCTCAAAACTCAAAAAGGACCTTCGAGGAACGAAGTTTAAGTGTGACGAAGAAATGATGGATGTTGTTTATGCCCATTTTACAGCCAAGACTGCCGACTATTTTTAGGGGGAGTTTGAAATGTTAATTCAAGGATGAGAGAAGTGTATTGCAATAAAGGTAGCCATATTTAAAAGCGAAATATAGTTTTTGTCTTTATCATACCTAGAAAATGGTTAGGCCGAAAACTTATGGAATATACTACCATAGTATATTTGTATCTCTTACTGCACCGTAATATTGTAATGCAAACCAGTTTATTATAATACATTTTCATATATATATATATATATATATATATATATATATATATAATGTATGAAAATTTAAAATGCCGACATAGAATAGCACTTAGTATTCAGTTACCAAGAGCGTCAAAGCATGATCTAATGCTTCCATTTATGAAATATTTTAACTATTAAATATCTAATCCTTAAAGCATACATATTTTAAACGAACAAATGAACAGTGTTCCATGATGGCAGAATATAAATTTTGCAATCAAACATCGTTAAACTTTATCTGCCACGTCATCTTTTCGCTCTGATCAATAGAGAATGCCTATGAGCATTCAACAAATCAGATTAAGTTGACGTCGTGCTTGAAAATCAAGCCACAATCAGGAGCAGATAAAAAATATCAGAAAAAAATTGATGGTGGCATCTACAATAATTGGATTAACCCCAGTAATGCTCATTTTTCGTAAAAGTTTTCCACTTTTATTTTCACATTCATTTGGATTCGCGCAAGACGGTTACATTACAATTATTGAATCTCGTGGGGAACTGCGATCAAAGAAACTGATCCTGAAGGCAGGGAAAATAAGTCGTGGTTTTTTGTTAAATCGTCTTTTCCAAATTACGAAGCTTGTGTTCCATCGCCATGAAATTCAATGCCTCTCGAGATTGGAATCGTCGACCATTCCCTCCCACAGAAGAAAGCACAAATTTGCAACTGTAACCTTTAAGGAATGATGGATGATGATAGGAGAGCGTGTTTGATTTATATTATGCTCTTGTTTCTATTATTGACCTACCAATAGCGGTGGAACATTTTTGAGTGAAAATTTAAATCATCAACTGCAGTTTAAAGTATTAGCTTTTCACATAAATACGTTTGTAGTCTAAGGTTCAACGATATTCAGTAACTAATTGCTTGAGCATAATATTCTATACATAACTAAGTTAATCTATCTCACAAACCACCTTCGCGACATAGGTTTCAAAAACCATACTAGCTGTTGGATAGTTCAATACTTGTTTGGGACTGACCTTGGATGCATCAGCTTGGACTTTACAATATCTTGTTTTGAACAACTTTTTTATATAATGGAATTAATAAGTTACAGAAAAATTGTAAATATGTTGCCGTATTACCTGCTGAACAAAAGCCAATGATAAAACAATTAAACTTAAAAATAGTGGAAACATTTGAATTCATTGCATTATTTCTGTATTAGCCCAGAATTGTTCCTTAGTTTCAAGGTACAATAAAAAAAATAGATTCGAAAAGCTTTAGCTTTTTTAATAAAGTTCCCTTGGAGATTTTCTAATTATAAAGAAACAATTTAATTTCAGAGTTTAAAATATAACCAAATTGTGAAAATATCAAAAAGGGAATGTATTATAATTATAGCAACAGAATATTTTTATGTTGCCAAAAACTTATTTTATTTTGTTCTGGTGCTCTTGCAATACTTGCCTAATAGACTCAAAGCCAAATTCGATAGATATTTTAGGCCGTAAAACTCCTAAATATGACCTCTTTCTGAAGCGAAACTAAGGTCTTGGTATAATAGAATTACCGCACGTATAAGAACCTCAACCTAAAACTAGAGACCACTGAGCAATATGTATCGCCGTTTTATGCTCTGAACTAAATGGGATGCTAATGACAAGAAATGCAAAACAATGCCCTAAAATAATAATAATAATAATAATAATAATAATAATAATAATAATAATAATAATAACGATTTATTAGGGCTGCCTGTGGTAAACTTAATTTTTTTTGTCTGTCCTAGTGGTGTAATGGTAGCCATACTTGCCTACTAAACCCAAGATCGCGGGTTCGATCCCGGCCAGGACTGATAGATTTTTTTCGAGCATAAAAATCCTAAGTATGGCTTCCTTCGGAAGGGAAGTAAAGCCGTGGGTCCCATGTCGTACATTTACGGCACGATAAAGAACCTCAAGCCCGAAAGAAGAGACCTCTGAGCAAATTTGTCGGCCATTTTACTCCCTGAATTGAATGGGACGCTGATGACCTGAGTTGTTAAAGCGCATCCGTAAATAAACCAAATAAAAAAGCAAATAGATCATTTTTTTAGTTTAAATATCTAAGGCAATAACTTATTTACCGATTTTAACTTTTATTTTTAAGAGCATTCAAAAAACTTTGTGTTTCTTACTTTCAGGAAATGATGCTGTTAAATAATTGTATCTCGTTTATATTTAAGGGATTAAAAGCTGATAAATGCTCATTGTTTAATAAATGGTATCACATGCAAAAGACACTGATGAGTGATGATTTATAAAATGAGAACTTGGAAATGGGTGGAGGTAAGAAAGCGTTCCAGACCTAAGTTTATTGTACATACCTGGCATTTGCCACTGATGAGGACTAGAAAAAATTTAAAAATAAAATGCATTCGGAACCTAGACTATCAGTGTCTGTCTAAAAAGATGTTCAAAATTTGTGTTCTAATTGTAATAACTTTACTAAAAACAATAAGTTTCGCTGCAGCATATGCTTTTTATTACGTGTTACATACAGTAAAACATCTAAAGTAAGTATAAAATTATGTAAACTTTTGTGGGGGTCCATTTCATAAACATTTTCTATAATCCTCGTTATTGTTTAGTATTTAATGTTTTATAAATAATAGAAATTTAAGTTAGTGATAAAGTACGTACAAACATTTTCCACTATTAAATTTAAGGTTTATTTTCCATATTTCAAGATTTTAAAAATATATCTATAATTTTTGCACTTGTTTCATTGTCAGTTTCTGACAACTGGAAAGAATTAGTTTAGTCTCGTATATATTTATGTATTTTATAACATAAAACCTTTTTACACAAATAATATAAAATATAGTATATCCCAAGAGGAAATGTTTATGTATTGGGCTATATTTAAAGGTGTATCGCAGAATTCTGAATGTCATAAAAAGCAAAAACTAGTAAAGTGCAAATATGCTGGAATAGCGCAATTAGGTGAAATTTGCTTTCGGATTAACTGGAAGAAATTGACAATACTGCACATTTTTCATTTTTAAGCAAAACTCTTTGTCAATTCTGAATTACTGTCTAATAGCATTTAAGAAAGTCATTTGATACGCCCTTTCTACATGTTTCTACATGAGAAATTTAATATATATATTTGTTCATCAATTTTACGCAAATTATTTTAATTTTAAATAAAGTAAATACTTAACGTTACTTTTTCATAAGAGAATGACGATCATTTCATGCCGACAATGTGCTAAATGACTATGATCGATGAATATATTGGATAAAACGTTTTCATTAATGCACGAAGAACCATCAAAGGCTCACACTGTTTGAACGGCGCATCCAGACCAGTCTCATTATGCTCCGCTTAAGTGACAAAGTACTTTTCAGTGATCTGGGCTGGCTGATGCCTTAAACACTGCACTTTGGGTTTGGCAAGGTTTATTTCTATCTGATGATGCATATTACGTTAATTCACATGAACGTTTTGGTTCTTTTAGAATAATAGACCATTCTGTTATAGCAAGACATGAAAAACCCATAGTCGATAACAGAAGAGAATTTTAAGCCATTAATTCTGTTTCTTAAGAGTTACATGCCATCTTTTCTATTTTAAAAATAATTAAATTAACAATTAAAGGTTAAAACATATAAATTTTAGATATTTTGTTTAATTCTATAATAAAATTAACCCTATTTTCTAAATACCTTATATATATATATATATATATATATATATGGAGTAGGTAATGGAATTATAACACATTTCATATATTACTTTGGGCAGAAAATGTTTAATAATATATATTATATATAATGACACGAACGGCGTTTAAATGTTCAACGATATAAACTTGTTTTGACGCATACCTTAATGGTAATTAAAACACGAGGGGAGCACAATAGATACAGTATTCTGCACAGTATAAATTATTTAAAAATACTCTTAACGAAGTTTCAGTTTTACAATGTTTCGGAGCAATGTGGAAGATTTATATAATTTGGGTCTCGTCTAAATGCATTGCAGTAGTGCAAGGTTGATCATATATTTAACTTTTTTTCCTTTCATTTTTGGACATTCTGTAAATCTAATTTCCCCAGAATATAGTTTTACTTGAAAACGTTTAAATATAAATAAAATATCATCGAGGGGATTTTGCGTTTATGTGTTACTCAGCGCTTTCGTTGAATTAAACTGTGCGCTAATTGTTCTTCGTTAATTATGACACTACATAAATATACTCTATGAAAAGTAGTAAGAAAAGAGAAGGTTAAAATGTACCAGGTAGAGAAACTGTTTACCAACTTGTTGCGAGAGACAGAATCTCTCAATGAATGCATGTGTGTTTCAAGCCGCCGTGTGTTACGGAAGAAAAGTTGAATGAAATGCAAGAATTTCCTAGGTAGATGTCAACAATTTGTTGCCGACGAGGAACATCATTTTCAACATATATTATAACACAGGCTAGACTTATTATTATAAATTATAAACATGGAATATTTTTATGCTTTCTATAAAAATATAAATACTAAAATAAAAATAGTAAATTATGCGCGGCAACTCTATCTCCCCTTTTCCCAGTTGCGCCGTCTTCTCCAGTAAGCAGCAAAGCTCAAAAAGCTGTAACTCAAACACGCTGCGTATGTCATTCAAGCGCAACAAATGTTCGGGAATATTCTGAGGAAATTCTGAAAATAAATGTATGAACAAAAGAAGGTTTAAGATTATTTTATAATAAAGCATATAAAACGTTTGATCATAAACCGTCTCCATTAATATGTAAACTGACACATGTAGAAAATAAATTAAATTATAGCTTATATATATATATATATATTTTATACTGATGTAATACTGTAACTAAGGCTCAACTTTCGAACACGTTCAACTGAGTAATAACTTTTAACTTAATTTCACAAAGAAATAATTAGTACACACATTTATATCAAATTTTAAATATTATATTAAAATCTATAAAAATCTTATATAAAATATCTGCGACGGTAATACAAAAATGTGTCTATTTGAAAGTAACGGTTTGAACCAGAAAGTAAACAATGGGTATACTAATTGATGCAACATTCCCTTGTAAGGTATGAAAACAATACTGCTTCCATTACCAAACGTAAACATTCGCTCTCATGGCTTCTAAATGAAACTTGTGTTTATTCATCTCGTCACAATGGCCGTGTTTAAATCATCGCGAGACAACAGAAAGTTGTTTATAACTTCTCAGAAACGTTACTCACTTGAATATGCCAAACTTGTGGGAAAGCTTCGAGCCTCATGAACAATCTCTGATTGCTGATTCAGTTCTTCTGCAAGGTATTCCATTTGTTCTGCTCATGTACAGATAAATAAAGATTTCTAACAAATTACATGCTCCTTTTTAAAGATAATCGTCACCAGTGACAAAATCTTCACCAAATACCGAAGTGTTAACTTTGAGGATAGAAATGTTTTCGAGGCGTTAGAATTAACGCTGAAAAGATAAATTTAATAGTTGGATCAGAATATCAAATTCTCAATATCTGCTGGTAAGAAAACGCTCTTTGTTTGGGTATTAACATACAAGAGGCAGTGATAAAAGTTAAATATATATTTACTGTTTATTAATATGCCATGAAGTTACTGCAAACTATTCAACAAAGCAATGCAGTATGGTGGTCAGGTGGTGTGAAGTGGTTGACAGCTATAGAAATTTATCTGAAACAGGATTCAAATAGTCTTGTTATTAATTATAAAATAAGTAATGTGATAAAATAATATCCAAAGAACTTAAATCAACATATATCATTTGAGACGAATTAATTTCTTAAGAAATAAATAATAAAAAATCCTAACTTGTAAATCTGGCTTACTGCATTACAGTATTATTCAGAACATTTCAGTACTTTTAAAGCTGTTATCAATAGATTTGATAGTTTTCTTTATAGCAATGTTGACAAAGTTGTAACAAAGTGATAGCTTTCGAAGTTAATGATGCGGAGAAAAATGCAAGTCTTACAGAACTTTGTTTGCTATCTATGGTGACAACTGCAAACAGCGTAAACTTATGAAAATTAATGCTATCGACAGCGGTGATGTTCTGTTTGGTGGCCCTCAAGTGTGAGCCATTGCTTTCCTCGAAGGAATGGATTGAATTTCTGTTTGTCTCTCTCCATGTTCACCAAAAATAGGCGAATGGCTTGAAGACTTATCCAATGCAACTAGACGATTTTTAGATTAAACATTTATTTGATAATGGTGGTTGTAACTGAGATTTCCAATTTCAATGAAATGGCTGTGTTGCTGGATTGGGGCCAGAGACAAGGGCATTAGCCTTCCGCATTATCTCGGGGGTATCGCAGGTGGCTCTTGTGGATTTGCCTGTTTCTTGCCGTCCGGAATAATACCTACTTACTTAAACATGCATAAGATTCCTTTTTTGGGGAAGGTTAAACAATGCCTCTTACGTTGTTTAATACTTTCAAAATAAAAGTATTTTGCATGTAAAAGGACTATAAAGTACCTTTTCTAAAATAGTTTTATTATTGGTCTCATTTTAATTGGCAGGCAGGAGAGCACACTACAGTACATTCGCCCAATTCGTTTCCGTAGGTAAGCCATTAATGTGAACTTCTGTACTTGTTATCATAGATCGTAAACAATTCCTTCATAAGGAATCAAAGATACAGTACAATTGGTACAAATAAAATACGAAATGGATTTTGTATTATGTATACACTTTCAACTGTTTAAAGGCGAACGCGAATGTGTTGATATTTGGGTTAATGTCTTGCTATTCATTTGACAGGTTGACTTCTTGAGATGTGAAGGAGTTATTTTTCTATAATAAGAAAGCGCTCATGATAAATTTATGATGAGCAATATAATGAGGAATCTAAACGGATGTTTTAACTGTTTAGCCATTAATGGAGTTCAGTAGATTATATATACACCGAGTTCTGCGTGTTAGTTAAATTTATATAAAATAATTTAAGTTAGAATATACTTATCTTGGTTATATTTTTTATATATGTAGCCCCTGAATGTAAATATGTACATAAATCTGCCACCTAAAAGGCAATTTTTAGTATTATGGGACGTGTAAAAGTTTCAAAATGAACAAAATCCATAATCTTTTAAGGATATTAGAATCTATTATTATTATTATTATTATTATTATTATTATACATGTGAGAAAAGTAACACTAATAATGAACTTATGAGAGGTTTTACTACCACTCAAACCTGCTGCTAGAAGATTAATCGACAAAGTGTGGTTAAAATGGTTATCAAGATTGTAAATAAAAAAATACAGATTACTGTCAGTCGTGATGGTGTAATGGTTGCCATACTTGTCTTCTAAACTCAAGTTCGTGGATTCAAACCCGGCCAGGATAGATGGATTTTTTCGGGCGCAAAAATCCTTCGGAAGAGAAGTAAAGCCGTGTCGTACGACACGAAAAGAACCTCAAGCCCAAAAGAAGAGGCTTCTGAACAAAACTTTTCGGCCGTTTATGCCATGAATCGAATGGGACGCTGATGGCTTGAGATGCTAAAGATCGTCCGTAAATATACCAAATCAACAATGCAGATTGTTCCACTTTTTTGTTAATGCTTAAATTCCCATATATATATTAAGAAAAAAAAAACAAAGATTCGCTAAATGGGAAGACTGAACTTATTCGCGATTATTTGAACCGTGAAGATTATCATTTATATCTTCACCAAACTGCTCACTGCGATCTGACAAACAGCACACTTTTTAACGCAAAGAGACGCCAGGACAAACTGTGAAGAGAAAATGCCAAATGCGTCGCGTGTTCCAGAAGAGTTCCGCCGAATCAGAAACAAATTCGGAATGCGAAAGGCATGCACAGTAGAACTAGCACTTCACAGTGCAATAATAAATCTCTTACTTGTAATGAAATCCAAGAATCCGCAGCATTCCCTGCGCACGATGCCGAGGCATGCAGGCACCTCTTGTACGAGAAGTAGAGCAGCAAAAGAAGTGGAGATATTCAGGTACTGGCTTATGGAGTGCCGGGCGGTTGACCCAGCTAAAAGTTTCGAGCCTGAGCTAACTTTTTATCACGCCACAGTGACTCATTTGAGTGTACGCGCGATGTCAGCACTCATCTTCTCAGCACTTCATCTGCCTACACACCTATAGAGCATCTCAAATGTGACGCATACTTTAAAATTAAATAATTTTTTGAGAAAACCCCAACGTCTGTCCATTTGAAATATTTTTGCTCTGCTACAGAAGAAACATTTTATTATTACTTATGTAAAGACTGTGATATAATTACCAATACTATAATAAAAGTAATTTTTTTTCATAAAATTTAAAAAATAAATATTTGTTCTTCTATTTTTTTAACGGATTTAACATTTCTGTGAGAATATTAATTTTTTATTTATTTTCTGTAAAAACGTAACACATTTCAGAATCTGGGGCAGATACATTTACATCACTTTGGCACCGCCACGGGTCGTTAAGGCGCGGACTCGTGAGCGGGAGGTCTGGGGTTCGAATCCCTCCAGGACCGTCCTCCCTGACTGAGATTTTTTTCCAGGTTTTCCTCAGCACTCATAAATGGCAAATGCCGGGGAGGTAGCCTAAACTTAGGCCTGGAATGTTTCCTTCCTTATAAAATAATCCTCTCCCAATATATCATTTCATTTCATATATCACCAGTGTCCACTGCCTGTGGTACCTCAGTAGTAAAAACGGGCTTTAAACACCGTTCACACTTCATATTACTTTGGTACCTAACATTTTAATATTATTCATATCTCTTCAAGCTCAGTCAATGATAGGAGTTTAAGGATGAAGTCTTGATATAAGAACCAGGTATGGCCCAGACGACTGCTTCCACTTGTACACTTTCTTGCTGAATCCACTCTCCATCCTCTGCTTCGGCGCTGTTTCTTGCATTGTACTGAAAAACAACTCATGGAAGTCGATCGTTCCTTAGAGCACCTTTCGACATTCATATCCTTCCTTTTAATGCTATCTTTTGAATTAAATATATTGAGATGTGATTTACTCTCTCATTTGCTTGCATTAAATATTCATATCAGCAGGTTGAATGCATGGCTGTTACGCTTTCGTTTAGACACAATCCAAATCGGTTGGATATTTCAAAAGATAATTTACAACGTTTGAGGAACGATACAGGAGGTTAAGTGGAACCCTTGCAGTTCCTCCGAATATTTCAAGAGTATGTGATTGCTAAATATGATAGGAGCTTCCATGTGTGTATCTTGTTTCACTTAGCAGGCATTCAACATCTTGTGCCTGGCAAAAACAGCTAATGGTATTACTGCAAAAATAGTAAGTCTTTATTTTGTTCTGTTCAATGCACTGCCATTGCCTTGACGATTGAATCATTCCAATAACTCTGGAGAGTTAGTTACTTACTTAGTAACTTAGTTAGTTACTTTTCATTTGAAGAGTACAAGAACAAAACCGATTCTGCAGGAGAGCAAAATTGAAATTCCAAGGCTCACTAATTTATATTTTTATTTGTTTATCATTTTATTCTGATTTAAAACAGTGATGTATAACAAGAAGAAATATATTTCGTGAAAGTTCATTGACTGCTGTAAGAATAAAAATGCCATTTTTGATATTTTAGGGTCAATAAACATTTTACACAAAGCATAAACACTAATTACGGTATAATATTTCAAAGAGGTAGTAATTTTTATTATAACCGAGGGTGCCAAAATGTGTACACAGATTCATAGTAAATATCTAATTAATATATTTCAAAAGTGAACCGAAAAACAGCAGTAATGTTTAGTATGATGTTCTATAAACAGATGTAACTCATATACATTATGATAGCATTGCTACGTGACAGGTAAATCAACAATGAACAAATGAAGCCAAGATTATCACATGAACTTATGTAAACAGATGTGACTCACATTCTGTTTAGCTAGCGTTGCTACAACAAAATGGAGCCAAGATTATCGTGTGAACAGCGGAAAGCAAATTTGAAGTACTGACACTGGAGAGGACAAAGATATCCGATTGAGTTTCCACCGCGTTTTCCGGATCTAACTCCGTTGGACTTCTACCTATGGGGAACTCTTAAGGATGTTGTATACCGTATAAAATCAGTTACACTGGCAGCATTTCGGGAAGAAATTGAAACGGCATGTGCAGCAATCGCCGAGGACACTTTCACAAACCTTGCTCAATCAGTAGTTCAACGTACTCAGAAGTATATCGACGCAAATTGCGGGCATTTTGAGCAACTTTCGTAACTGTAAAAGTCTAAGATGATTAGTGCTCATCATTTTCTGTTTGTGTGAATCCAGTTTTGTTATGTTAACACAGTTTTTTCTTTGCTTGAAGTGTGTACATGAGAATAATTAAAACTGCTTTATAACCCCACTTTCAGAGACATTGTTGTCAACAGTATAGTTAACCGGAACAATTGGTCTAAAACCGAATGAGGAGCATCATTTCAAACAGAATTTGTCCATCAGTGGACAAAATTCTGTTTGATGTGATTTCTTACTGTCAATATTGCTTTGCATAGTACTACAATGTCTTTCTTCTTCAAAACAGTTCTTTCTATGTAAAATCTAGACCTCAAATTGTATATTCTCTGCAGAATGCATTTAATCCATTCAGTATATCAGAACAAAATGCAGTCCGTCCAAGAAATGCAGTAAAAGTAGGGACTCTCATTCCTGAACGAAGAGGAGGTAATCGTAAGAAAGAAAAGGTCTCTAGTTAGATTCCTATAAAATTTCGAAGCACCAGAAAGTCATTACTCGCTCCAAAATAGTAAGAAGTTATACTTACACTCAGAACCAAATATTAATAATTAATTTAAGATGTATAATTCCAGAGTTCCAGATCATCTTAAAGTAAAAAAGTGGGTTTTTCCAGAATATTTTTTCATTCAATTTCAATCTTCAATTTGACTGTTCAACAGCAGATTCTTTTAGCTACTGTACAAGAATATTCCATTTACTGAAATCCACCAATGATGAAAACAAAAAGGCTGAACTTAGAGAGTCTTAGTTCATCACAATTTGAAGGCAAAAACCTTCCAGAAAATTATAAACTAAAAGCCTATGAACAGCGTCTCGTCCTCCTTTGATCTCCAGCAAGTTCAGCCTTTCCCTGAACTTTATTTAGGTGAGGCTTACTATTCAGGGAAGATTTCATTTTATGTTCTTTGTATAACTGACATAGAAAATAAATTTACACACTTCTATGCTGGACAAAAAAAAAAAAAAAAAAAAAAAAACAGTGTGTTCTTGGGACTGTCGAAGGATCTTCCGTTCTAGCCGATTTCCTCAGTAAATTCCAATTTGATCCTACAATTGTAATACTTTTCTATGATGGACAAAGGCGAATTTTCACATTGTTCATTCTCTTTTATGGTGGCTTTTGAAACATTCTCTTCCAGAGATAAAGAACATTTCAATTGTTCTTCCACTCAGGGGGCATTCATTTCTGACCCCAGATAGAATGTTTGGAGTTACATGTCTGAAATAAAAACACCAGAAGAGTACCTTGTAATTTATGGAAAAGTAGACACTATCCATATGTGAGGTAAAGGTTGCACTGTTCTGGAATTTAAGAATAGATTAAAGTGCTAAAATGTTAGATGGCATTAGAGATATGAACAGGATCGTGTTAAAGAAATCATAAAAGGCAGGAAAGGATATTTTTTAAACCTACTTATAGATTAGATGATCCTTCTAAAAAATTCCAACCAGTTTTGAAAAGGTCATTCAGTGCAAAATGTTTGATATCCAGATACTGTGACATTGGTACCCAAGATTAAACCTCCACAAGGAATGGTGAAGACAAGCTACTGACGCAGAGATTTGGTGACAATTGGAGAAGTTTATACTCGTGTAATTTTGATCATGGTGTCGTTGATCAGACGGTACATGATACTGTTGAAGATGATGGTCATATTGGTGCTGAGGGCATTACGTGTGATTTCCTTGAAGGGAAAGAAGGAATGGGGATGTTTTAAATTAACTGCCACCTTAAGATATCATTAAAATGGTTAAATAATTACATTTGCATTTAAAATTCATATGTGTGTTGTTTCAAACAATAATTCCATAATGTTCGATGCAAAAGGCAACTTTTCCAAGTATTTTTGGGAATTTTACCCGAACATTATAACAATTTATTTATTTTTTCAACCTTATAGTTTTGTAAGGCCTTAATCTTGAAAGCTACATTTTTTATTTTTGTTTATCCTTTTTAGTTTGGTTGCTGTACATTTTTCTGATTCCTGAAATGTTTATATTTGTGGGCAAAAGTTTTTAGAAACAATGTTGCCGAAGTTTAAGATATGTAGGAAGTGTAAAACATTATTTTTTACTTTTATTTTATGGATTATTAGATTATTTTCCACTGCCTGTGATTCCTCAGTAGTATGCCGTTTATTAAGTTTCAATTTTCTCTAATGTAATCAGGTATTTCTTCTATAGAGTGAAGCAGGAAATAATGCTGCCTTTATTAATTTAGTAACTAAAGCCTGCAGAGTTATATTTATAAAGGCATTATATTTTATAAGGATAATGTATAAGAAAATCATTTTGAGATAGGTATAACAGGAATAGAAACAATTTGTAACTTGTAACTTACAAAAGGGTTTTGTATACATTTTGTGTAAAATATGTGAGAAAGAGACGCAGATGTATACCTGAGGCCTCTCCACTGACCACTCCTTAGACAAGGCTGAAGAAAGGGTAAACTATCTTTTGTTAGGTCACGAACCTTCTACCCAAGGAAATACTTAGGAGTTGACAATAAGAGAAACATGTGGCCGTAACGGGACAGTATTTAACAAAGTCAGACTTAGCAATATTTTAAGAGAAAATGAAAATGTCAGAACGGAGACGAAAATGTTTTATTACAGGAAAGCCGAAAAACAGCCCATCAACACGTGCTTAATCTCTAGGAACATTTAGGAATCTACAAACTAAGGAAGGCAAAAGTTTTTCAATAGAAATCAGAATATAAGGAAAGTGCCGAAATTTACGACAGGTTGTTCTGGGAAAATTCAAGTTCGTGGGAAGACATTAGATCAAGGGGGAAAGAATAATTCTAGCCAATGGTCTTCGGATAAAAGTTAACGAATCAGGAGAACTTAGATACAAATAAACAATTTTAGGATAGCCAATGACGAACATGTAACACAGAAATAGATAAAATCGAGGGAATTTAATTTAGCGAGAGGCATGGCGATGTAGTAGAAAAACTAGAGTACAGAAGTCAGTGGGGCACTGGGTAGACACATAGTCATAGATTCAGAAGGACATTCAGACATACTTATACATATATCACACTGGCAGAAGCATTTACGGAGACATTCACACACTCGCACATTCAGACATTCATTTAGGAGAAACAGAGGACATCATAGGAGAGACACGAAAGAAATATACGGAATCAAGCAGTCTGAGTCATTTAAAAAATAATCAGTCTAAGTCATTTCTACAGTTCAGTTGAGGGCAGTGTAAGACATTTCTAAGGTCAGTCTAAGTGTGTAGTGAGGTCAGCTATGAGCCGTCAGGAAGTAACCTGCCAAGTTGTTAAATAAATCTAATTTAAACAGTGCCGGACTTATTAATACAGTGAACAATCTCCTTCCCCCCCTAACGACTTTCAAGTCGTTAAAAACAGTCCAAATTTACCCTGAGAACCCATCAATCCCCCCCTATAGTGGAACCCTCAAAATAATAACCGTTCCAAGAGTTAAACCATGTAAAACATAAGCTCTTAGCAACTGAATGATATCCAGAACAAAAAATAGATAGTTTTAGATATATCAGGCTTTTCCCGAGTCCCTTCTAACTTACGTTCCATGAGCTAGTGGGCAGCTTCTTACTTTACACACTGGATTAGGAACAGGTTAACATGTTGTGACTTGCTTGCACAGAAAGAAAAATAGTCAGAGTTGGGTAAGTTTCTATGTAAAATGTATTTAATTAAAATCTGTATATGATTAAATATTGTATAATTTTTATGTAAAGACCTATGAAAGAGAGAAAAAGTGTGTGTGTGTTTTCATGTGTCATACTTATATAAATAGTTAAGCGTTATATCAAACTATTAACACAATTATTATTAATTATTCTCATGCAGTTATATTGTACGCTGGTGTTATATAGTAGCTTGTACGGTCTCTGGGCCCATGCGGTAGATATCTTGTAAAATTTAATGTATATAGTTTGTAAATTAACACCGTTATCGGCGTTTTTATGCCGAAAGCTGCTCAAATAGTAGGTTGATCTCATGCTTTCTTCCAATAACTTCATGAACGACTTCGTGAGATTAGAATCTCTGTGAACACCTTCGTCATCAGTTCAATGGAAGTCAATTTCAACAATGTGTGTAAATGGTCTATATTAACTCGCTACTTGTGTATTGAATGATGCTGAGTCAGTCGAGTTCGATTCCTTAGCAATTGCCTACTACGGTGGAACTACAGATTTTTGTCATATAAAAATTGATCTTGACTTCCTTCATATTCCCTCAAACGTTCTATACAGCAATGTCGGGATCAAAACTATTATACACAACATTGTAAGTGTCTCCTTTGTTTTATTTAAAGGACAATTAATCTTAAGAGACTACAAAATCTTTGAATGTTATCCCAGTACATATTTATATGTTGATTGTAAACAAAGTAATGGAAACACTTTCGAGAAGTGCATGCTCGGGAAGGGTTCTGGATATTGGTAAAATGATCCCAGTGTTGATGTGAGCCGTTGTGATGTACGTGGTTGATTGGCCAGTGCTATCTGAAGTGCTCTAAAACATATTTACGAAATTTGAAAGAAGGTTCTTGGATAAAAATGCTCGCCAGTGCATTGAAGTTGCAGGTTGAGTCAGGGAGTTTTGCGCAGGCTGGAAGAAGTCGGATTGGGCCTACCACGTCTTCTCCAACATCAATTTCAGAATGATATACCACCTTGCATGAAACGTCTCATTATCACGACTCAATGCTGACTCAATTGTTGACCAGGTGGCCGTAATATACCCCATACTCGCCAAGCATAAGTCCTTTATGGTTTCAACCTCTTTCCTCGGTTGAAAGAACTCCTTCTGAGGCACCAGGTTATCACATATTTTCTCCTTGTTATGCGCCATGGGACGGTACATAGCCGACATCAACAATAATAACCTTGCCACTGGCATGCGACGGCTACCACAAACAGTGCAGGGCAATGCAGGAGATTATGTGGAAAGCTTAAACTGTGATTGTTACTGTATGTTCAATAAGATGTCTGTGATAACTATGTTGTCATTACTTCATTTACAGCCCAGTATTTGTAAAAACCCAGGTAAAAGGCCAGATATTTGTAGTGTAAAACTTCCAAAGGAGAATTTTTCAATTACATTAATATAATATTAAATTTATTCTTGTTCTGAAACTTGTAGACAACGCTTCCTCGTTATTTTAGGCCATATAAGGTAAAGATATCTTATTATAATTACTCCTATGTATATAATGTTTTATACAATGGCACTAATAAATTATTTGTGTACTATTTGTTGTCATAGGCATCTATATCGCAACACGCTTGCTCACCTATCCACAAGCTGGAGGATGCCTTCAAGGGGAGGGGGAGGGGAAGAGCACCTTAGCCCAACCTCTCTTCTTGATCTTTATCATACTAAATTTAAAACTATTTTACAAGTTATGTACATGATATTATTGTTTAGCAAATTATAGTGAAATATTTATTGTTACTTTTTGTGAATTATTAGTGAACTTCTCCCGCACTGCCGAGTCACCATATGCTGGAGATTTTTTCAGTTTTCTTAAGTTGAAACATGGCGCCACTTTCTGGTATCATTTCCCATTTATGACCCCACAAATGTCTAAGCTAGATAAAGCCCAATGATGTCCTGTAAGTTGGAAGTTGCCTGACCTGAAATTTCATTTGAATTTTAGCATATTCACAGTATGTTGAGATGTGTGAGGGCAAGTGTTGTCATAAAACTTACTATCATCAGTGTCATAATCGTGATTTTATTTTATTTGTGCACATTTTATGCATTAAAAACTGATAATAAATTATAAAGTGTAATTAAATTGTAACAGTGTTGCACTAGCGACTTGACGCAATGATTTTATAGGGACCCTTTGCTTTTATTTATTAACTGGCATAACGAATTAGATTTGGTAGGGATAAAGCAGAATTTTTGGTAACTCAGTCATGTTTAAGGACTTACCATTTGTGCCTGCATTTCCAATAAGAGAGAGGAATGAGACGAGACGAGAAGAATAAGGGCGTCCAGGTTTCCCATGTGGTAAGACACGGACGTAAACAAACTTCATAACATTCTTTGCAAGAAATTCGATTCCCTCAAAAGGGCCGTTTCACACCAGGCACCAGAAAAGTACAAGCTACCGCCACGCCGCACACACCTCCTCATTTGGCACTTTGACCCTTCAACAGAACCAACAGAATAAAAAGCAGAATTTGAAGAAAAAAAAGTATCCACTCCTAAGAGATATGAGGAGATAACAAAAATACCAAAGGTCAGAATCAAGGGCCCCCAATAGATTTCGAATGCAAGCCCAAAGCTTTGCCCCTCGGTGAAATGACGGAAGTGGGAAACTAAAGCATGACAAACATTCCTTAAAAAATAATGAAATAAGGCACCAAAAGAATTTTGTGAAAAGGGGAAAAAGGTACCACAACATATGGAAAAATTCTGCTGGAAAATATCCGACATGGTAATGATTAAGCTTTCATCTATTATTAAAGTAGAGAGTAAGTTTAATTTAGAGCTAATCCTTATTCATTTTGGGCTAAATGTTGCATGGCTTTGTCTCTCTAGTGCGTGTATTCCAACTTAAAATATGTTGAATGTGAAAGAAATTTTCACATTTGATAAAGTTATTGATTTTTTAAAAAATGTTTCACTAAACCTGTTCCAATACAATTTATGTTACTAGGTGTTACCAGGCAATTTTATTAGATGCTTTTCATAAACAACTCATTTATAATGCTGGGATTACATAAAATTATTTCAGAGTTGAAAAATATACATATTTAAAATAATTCTGTCTTTATATTATTTAGCAATAGCAGCATAAAGGTAAGGTATTTTATTACGTGAAGGTTTTATTGTGTTAGTGGAGATATTCCGATATGTTTGTACTTAGGCACGCCCTAGATTTAATTACGATGTGGTGTTAATGTTTTTATCGTTACGCAAAAACATTAAACGACGCCCTTTAATTAAGCAACGGATATAAAGTAAGGTACAACGCGAAACTAATATAGCTTTATAATTATCAAACATCTTTAATACAAAGCCTCACACACTGTTTTCTTTCGTGACAACCATGCCGCATTATCGAATCCTGCTCTTATCTGCATGAGTTGAAAGAGAAAGTTGTTTGTAATTCCAGTCACACCGTATGGGAACCGGTTGCAACATCCGGCTAGTGGCTAGTGCCTCGGAGAAAAGTTTTAATGCTCGCCCATTGCTCGTTTTTCGCCCTAGAATGAATTATGGTTATGATCGAGTAATTTGTGAGCTAATTAGTGAACTAGTGAGGAAGGGTCGCATTATAACTGATCACCTAAACACCGCTCGGAGTTCACCAGATCTCGTTTTACTTTTATGCTCTCCACGAAAGTCAACGGCGACCTTTTTCATGTGGAGATAAACCTCTTCTGGGGCCCTCTACCCTGTGTTATTCATTCTATTGTAATCATCAACTTTCAACTTTCTAAATCATGCACTGCAATCTCTTGGACTAAGTCTTTCTACAGTTGTATACCTTTTGATGGGACATGTGTGCACTTATCATTATCCAGCTCAACTCTGCAACACTTAGTCGAATGCCATGTCTTTAAGTTGGTCACTTCAGAGTTTATCTACTTTATTTCTTATTAGGAAAATCTACGTCCTTGATCTACGAGTGTTGCTCATTAATTTATGTACTTGGACATGAAATAAAGGACTTATCATAAATAAATTAGTTTTATTTTTCAACACAGTTTCCTGGCAATTAAATTCACTTCAGGTACTTATTTAATTCATAAATATGTTTTATGATTGGCCTAAAAGCCATGAATGTACAACCACCATGACATATTCATTCCTTAAAACCCTGTCAATGAAGGAATTTATTCAAAATTTAAAGAATTATATATTAAAACTAAACTTCAAAAAAAAATAATAATAGGTCACTTTTAAATATGTAATGAACCTACCGTTTGCTAATTTACTATATCAATTATTCTTTCGTTGATTTCTTTATTCGGATATATTAATTATTTTTATGCTTAGCTCATTTTAATTTGTCTGTATATGTATTATCTAATTAATCTTAACAACCACAACCTGTATTTACTTTAGATAGATATAAATGGAAGTTTGACTGCCTCCTTAGTGTAGTGGTTTCAATTGCCGGTAACTGCTTAGACATTTTTCTAAGTGAGGGAGGTCTGAAGCGGGTTCCACCCAGCCTAGTGAAGATAATTGGGCAGTTGAGTGATGAAGGGGTGGCATTCTTTGATCTAGAAACCCGCGTGAAAGCTACCTGTGGGGTGTGATCACAATTTCCTAGCAATACTGCCCTCTATCAACGAAGTCGTGAGACGGAGATAGAGAAAGCAGCGGTCGCTGCGGCAGGTCATAGACCGATCCCGGTTTGCAGTGCCTAAGAAGAACAAATGGATGTTTATACATACTTAAATTATAGAATCTATATTGGAGTAATAAAATTTAATTGCTAATTCTAGCATATAACTGTATATTGATTTTGCTGGTTTTCAAATTTCAATAACAAGTAAGTTAAAAAAGTAATCTCCTATTGTGTGTATTAGTTATTTAGTGTTAATTTCAGAAATATTATACCAACCGAGCAATGTATTTAAGACCGATTGGGTGGAAAAAAAATATTATGGCTTTAACTCTGCCAGTATAATAAAATGTTCTATTCTAATACCTTACGAAGCAAAAAGTATTGCAAACCAGTAGCGACATATAAGGGATAAAAGTCTAAATTTTACGGAGATTATTTCACTCATGTGACGCTATCTTAAAATCAATCAATGACATGAAAAATAATTTGAACAATCACAGCCGGATTAAGGAGTAAAATAATCTAAAAAATATGAAATCCGTTTTATCACGCTAACGTGCATTTGTCTTGTGGTCAGTGTAGCCAACTCCATACCTCCATTATATAAATTCTGAACGCATCACTGACCACTTTTGCTAGAGGCTGTGGAAAGCTATTGATAGCAACAAAAGCATGGACAATCGAAATCATAACGCAAAATTCAGAGTTCTGGTGATTCATCAAATGTGAAAATTGGTGTTATCATTAGGAATTCGAAAACACAGAATGCAAAGAAAATATAGATAATGTGTTATTTTTTCCTCAGTTGGTATTAGAAAATCGAACGGTAGCGATTGTAATAGTCGACTTTTGTTCATTTCAGTCTCAAGGTTTCTGAATAGACTAGGTATTCATAAGTATAACATTTTATACACATGTTAGGTGCGAATTTCAAATATATCACTTTTATTCTTATTCTATTCATGAAATAGTCCTAAACTCCTATTTTGAATTTCTCTATTGGAATTAGTGTCAATTGGCATTCTTCTGTCGCAAGATTGCTTGAAAAGGTTAAGTACAAATACACAATTATTACACATTTGTAAACCATGTTATAGGAATTATGTTTAAATTCTTATTTTATTCATTAAAATGGTGTTAATAAATATCACTCGAAGGGCTGAGCTCACTAAGTTCATGAATTTATCAGTAATCTCAGACCCTCTTGTGATATTACTTGTGATAAATTACTCTGATTGATTTAAAACCAAAGCATCGTGTTTTTTGTGAGACATAAACAGAATATTTATCTTTAATTGATGCCATCTTTCGTTGAAATGTCCTATTATTATAATTATTTTGCTTTCTAAATTAATTTTTGGATGGAGTGAATTTGAATAAAAGTTATATTCTGCGTTTTTCTGAGGGCATTAATAAAAAAAATGAATGGCAGTTGCGAATGTGTATTACAGGTAGAAATGCGCCAGGCTCAGCCTAAAAGGCCTGGGGTTCGATTCCTAGTTTGAAGCTATTTCCCCGACCCAGAATCGCTCTATTGACCAAATGGGTACCGGGAAGTTTCCCTTTCAACAATTTCCCTGCGGCCACATACCACCATTACTGCCGAAGGCTTTACATTCCGCGAATACCATGCCATCTCTCCTACCATGAGCGCGTATTATAAAGGATATTCCATTACCTAATGAATGAATGACATGGTACACCGTTATGTCCTTTACTCTTTAAGTATTTCTATTATAAATTAAAATATTTTATTTTATTAATTTTATTTATTTTATGAATTGAAATATTTTAATTGAAAAACTCCGAAACTTCAAGTCTCCCAACAGAATTTGACAGATCATCCTCTACTATTGAAAGAAATGAAGATAAGAAATATAGTGGGCAAAACTGGAGTAAGCAGGGAAAACGTCTTTACGCCGATATAAAAACAGTACTATTACTGTAAATAAAATATTTTGTTCTTGTTTGAAATACTGTGGGTTTTTTATTTCTTTTCAAATACTTTAATGTTATTGACATAATTATTTAATTAGTACAGATATCTGAGGAAAAATGTGGGAACAAAGAGATTATAGAATTTGAACCATTAGAAACTATGCATTTGTATGTGTATATACAAATATATACATTCGTATATGCTTTAATGAATGATTACTTCTAGTAATGCGACCACGCTTACTGGTAAGAGCAGTAAAAGTTTATCAACTTTTGTAATAAACCTCCAAGTTTCACTAATAAAAACCTCATTGTTGAATATGGCATGAGCGAGTGATCATAGTGCATTTCATGTACGCGTGGATGAGACATCAGAGAGATTTTCACTGTGTCAAATTCCATTTCTTTATTAGCCATAAGATAAGTGGCGCAGGCGTATTCATTGTGATAAACGAACCTGGACAATGCCCCAACTCTCAGCAAGTAATTGGGAATTGCGGCGCAAGAAGAAGCCGTAATGTTTGAAGACAGTCGCATTTCGGTCGAAACAATGGTGGAGAAGGTGCACATTAGTCATGGCTCAGTGAAAAACATCGTTCACAACGTTTTGCATATGACAAGGATCACTACCCGGTAGATACCGCGCGCTAGCTCACACCCGAGGAAAAACAGAGCCGAAAGAAAACGGCAGTTGAAGTATTGCAACTTTGCCAGGTGATCCTGATGATATTTTGACCATGGATGACACAGACGTTGAGTGTTTTTGGGATTTCCATGGTGTGCTGTTGACAGATTGTGTCTATAGGGGCCAGACAGTAATTGTAAAATATTTACCAGAATCACCTGAAGAGATTACGAGAAGCCATTATTGAAAAACTGTTCAAGAGAGATTGTTTGCTGCACAACAACGCGCCAGCACATTCCTCTTATTAGAGAGTAATGCATGCGGATACTTTGCGGTGTGACATTAACCCCATTTTCCATATTCACTTGACATTCAGTGATTTCTTCCATTTTCCCCAAATGGCAGCGAATCCTAGGACGACAACGAAGTGATACGAGGGGTGGAAAAGTTCTTCAGTAGCCAAAGGAGGAGTTCTAACATCAGGATATGTTCCACCTCATTCATCGGTGGGAGAAATGTGTCAATTTATGTAATGTATAACATATACAAGACCGAGACTGTTGACCATATGCATTTTCGTTTTTTGGAGATAGTGCGAACTTTATATCAGTGTACAGCGTCCCTCTCGGTAAATATATTTACGTACAACTATTGGCATTATTTAAACATTTTAATGCCTATCTCAGAGATACTCAATGTGAGCTCCTGGTGTCATAATGAAGACGTCAAGGCGATATAATATATCTGCAGCGATGGACTCAATGGCAAGCAAGGGTTTTAAAGAGTCATCAGGTTTCAATTTATGCACTGTTGCAGTTTGTAAGCGTGGATATTTAGACAAGTCCGTCTTAGGACTGCGCACAAAGATCTCCCACACACATTTCACAAATTTCGTATTTCCTGAACGACCTTTCCTTTGATGACATATACGAGGGTCATACTGAAATTAGTGGGCAACAATTTTTAAACCTGTTAATATTTATCATCAAGTACATCATCGCAATCTACAGACTTTTCCCTCACTTTTCAACAAAGTCTCCATTTCTTAGGATACATTTTTCCCTTAGTTCTGCAAGTTTCAAAATACCCTTACGATAGAGCTCCGTTCCAGTAGCACGAAGACACTGACGCACTGCTTTCTGATTATCCTCCACCGTCTCGTAGTGTTGGCCTGTATCTGTTCCTTAACAGAACCAAAAAGATGGTAGTCGGAGGGGCCAAGTCGGGACTATAGGGAGGATGTGGAAGAGTTTCCCACCCAAATGTTATGATCTTCTCCGCTGTAGCAAGGGCAGTGTGAGGACGCTCATTATCCTGTTGCAGAAGGATCTTTACAGAGCACTTATAGCGCAATGCACGAGGGATTTCCAAAGGGTCTGGATATAGCGGGCAGCATTTATGGTTTGTCCAGGTTCCAGAAAATCAACCGGAATGCAACCCTGTGCATCCCAGAAGACGTTATCCATAACCTTCCCAGCACGATCGTTTTCTTCTTCGATGGCGAATCTAAATGATGCCATTCCATACTCTGGCGTTTTGTTTCTGATTCATAATGATGGGACCTGCTTTCATCGCCTGTCACAATACTCGTTAAACAATCATCACCTTCATTTTGAAATCTCTGAATATGATTTTGGTCGATGGTTATTCTCTGAGGTTTGTGGTCTTCGGTCAATAAACATGGGACCCAACGGGCACGAACTTTTCGATAACCTAAGCTTTTAATCATTTCTTGGACTGCACCATGTCCTACTGCAAGTTTTGCAGCGATTTCATCCACAGCGATACGCCTATCTTCTCTAATGAGCTCATCAACTCTTTCCTTGTTGCAGTTCGCGGGCGACCGCTACGAGGCTCATCTTGGATACTCGTTTTGCGAACTTTGAAATGTTTCACATATCTCCTAACACTGCTAGCACCCATTCAGACATCTCCATAGGCACGATGTAGTCTGAGGTAAATTTCTGCAGCAGAATTTCCTTCTTTAACGAGGAATTCAATTACAATACGCTGTCCAAACTAACATTGATGTCCGCCATTTTGGAAATACTGCCTATGGCTACGTGATAAAAGCTAAGGACGTCACAATATGGCAACACGTGGTGTAAAGTCTGTAGATTATGATACTGCAGTCCTTTTTGTTACATTGTTGGAATTTGAATTATAACAATGGGTTACTCACGACTTTCAGTAAGACCCTCGTACATTCTTTTGTACAAAATCCCTATACCACTTCATAATTATTGTCAATGGTTGTCTGTTATTGAAACTAACTCTAAAGCTACGCTAAACTGTCCTAGAGTATTTGAAATTACTCCAATTACACTCCTGTGGGGTCACCATTAATCCACTAATTAACTCCAGAAGTCAAACTAAATTGAAATTTAAACATTCATACAATTTATCAAAATTTGCTTCGGTCCAACAATGCAACAAATTAAAGCGAAACTGTGGCAACCAGGACATATAGTAGCTTTTGCTTATGGTGTCAATAATTTTTTCCGTGTGTAATTACACGTTTTGCGTTATTTAAAACAGAAATTCTTTCATTCGTGCTTTCTAATAGCACTAGTACAAATTTTATAATACACGCAGTTACGAAATTAGAACAGCTTATAAACACACGGTGCTTCTGTGGAGAGACTGTATAATAAACACATTAAGAAGCATTTACTACTGCCGTTAAGGAAACAGTGTAGTCATGTAGAAATAGTTTTCTCACTAACTTACAAGTTTCCATAAAAGGTAAAATCTGCGAACACGAAAATGTCATTAGTTAACGCTGCATTCCAAACAACTTCTCCAACTAGACTGCACAGAGTTGGCGCTTTGGAATGATTAAATCTCCTTCAGAATAATTTTCCCTCCCAGCGTTTTGAAGGTGTTGGTAGAGAATTAATTGAAGCTAACTTTTGTATTTAGCACCACTTTTAGTAAGACTGTGGTCAGTTAATCTTTATCACTTGCCATGTGTAAAAAATACAGTTCTGCGCAGACAGAAAAAATGCAAAAGTATAAGAATATTTAATACAGTGTTATGAGAATTGAAATAAGAAGGAATCTTCAACTAACACTGAATCTTTGTTTGATCTTTACTTTTTTGTTGTCATTTATGTATCATCCTAGAGAACAGTTTCATCAGCTGCAGCATAAGATGATTTCCAACTATTATAAATATATGTTCTGCTCTACTCCCAGTTTCAGTGTTACCAGTTCTGCAGTATTTCCCATTTGCCTTTTTTTCATGGCGCTGAATGAAACACAGCTATAGCAATTTCAGCTTTTTTTCAACAAATTATGAGATAAATTAGTTATTTTGTAGGGTTCAAAATAGGAATTTAGAGACAAAAGCATGCCTAGCAAATATTCAACAGCAGGAAGTGGGGTACACCTAACAATGGTAAATAATATAATTTATAAAGTCTTACAATTATAAAACTTTTAAATGTCAGTGTCTGTAAGTAAAAATAACAATGTGTTATGGTGGTTATATCTTTTATAATAATTGCGAGAACATCGAATTAGCAGCGAAGAACTGCATCGACCGATAAGCCAAGTTCAGTCGAACTCACAATTCGAGGCGGGCGGGATTTACCGAACTGCTTCGTTGGGCTTCTGTTTCACTTCATTAGTCATTTAAATAGGGCAAAAAGAGGAAGAAAAAGACAAATAAATAGGCGTCTGATCTTAAAACCTGCTAAGAATACTACATGAAAATATATAACGAAAATCACTTTGCAATGCTATCATAAATTTTTTCAAGTTTAAAGTTATGGCATTTAATATAATTTAATTATATGAAATATTCAACCTCGTGTTCCATCACTCACACATAATTTTTTTTGTATTTGTTCTGTGCATATTCAATCACTCTTGCAATGAATTCTCGACTTTATATTGAGCTTATTACAGTTCCTTTCTCTAATGTCCTAGGCCGTTCTGCTACAGTTAACAGTTACGAAAAAAGTGTGGGAAAACCGACTACGGTCTCGCATATTCTAACGCATGGTTAAAGGGATTTAAGAACAAGTTTTTAAAATAATAAGGCATAATAAATTGCATTTACATTAAAATAAAATAATTACATTATTTTACATTGCACAACACAACCAAAAATAGCGAAATATTTCATTTCAAATTGATGTCGTCTGCCTGTTTTCTTCAGGTACTAGAAAATCCCAGAAGAGTGAGACACAGAGACCAGCTAGCCTAAGCAATAAAGAAAACTCAAGACCCCTCCCCTTACATCTCTTTCTGACAAGGCCTTGAAAAATCATTACTACCTTTGTGCAAGACAGGCTGAACTGAACGTCATAGAGAGCGCACTAGAGCTTATACAATCCAGCCTAAGCCACATAGATGCTATGATGGAGGCACTATTAGAAGGTCTAGATTTCCAGAAGAGAAAGGCAGAGACGAACGTCACTGTTATGAAATTGATGCAAGATATATGTGAGTGAGGGAATAACTAGTGTGATTTGGAAATGTGAAATACATGCAAAAATGTAATATAAACTGGAAAGAAGTGCTGAGAAGAAAATTAGTCTAGGCAACCCTATGGTACGGTAGAAGTAAATGAAAAATAAGGGAATGATGAATGAAGATGCATGCAAAAAGAAATGAGAAGATTTTTGGAATAAAAACAATATTAAAGGAAGAATGGTATAAAACGCATTGTATATTTTATATTTTTATCAGTTAATTTGTAGCTCTTAACCCCATTTGAGCGAATGTTTCCAATTTTTTTTCATTAATAACGTTTCAACCACTTAGTGCCTGTTTTTTCAATACCACAAAGCACAGGTTAATGCCAAGGAAGACAAAACTCATTTATCTTGCAGACAGTTCGCCACTGATGAAATAAACCATCCTTTATGACTACACACGCGCTTTTTTCCTCCCCCTCTCTTTCTTTCGGTGAAAAGCTAACAGGACGCTGTATCCATACTGAGTAACTCTCTCCCTTTGCCTCTGCTTTCCATTTATTTTCATTACATGCAGCTGTTACATTATATTAAAAATCGATATATACACGTAGTTTGTATTCATACAAGGTCTCTATCCAGGCAAGGCACATTTTTCAAAAAAATATATATACACATAACTGGAAATCTTTCAAAGCAGCTCATGCATATCCATTACCTCTGAGATTTAAATACCTTTTGATGTACTGGGTCAGTTTCCAAACGCAGCTTACCTGTGAAATGATTTCTCTCTTTTTCTCTTAGCACCGTCTGAAGTTTTAGTTTGTTTTTAAGCCCAAGCAGCGGATTTTCCGAGCCGTTTCCTAATTTCATCTTTAGGGTGTTAGTGCGCACGAATACATTTCGTGTTAATGTAGAAAAGAATGAATACTGCTAACTGAATAAAGGCTGTGATAGTCTGTGAAGCTGCTAAAAGCTTACAGAATATGCAACCACGAAAACTTTCAGCATCAACTCTAAACCTTAGGGTTTTGTATAGTCAATTGGTGTTAAAAGTGAATATTCATTCTATTTTCAAATATTATATGAAACAAATTAATGAAAACCTGATAAAATATAGTAAATATAAACACAATTCACCCCTCTATGCTGGTGAGTTATTAAACAATTATTTACATTATTAATAAAGGACATTTTCCACAGCCAGTGCTTCACAGTCATAGGTCACAGCAACTTGAAATAAACCAATAAAACCCTTGCTGGTTTATAAACGCCAATTAACTACAAGTGTCAACTACTAATATTGTTGATATACAAATATTTTACTTTTAAAAATTAAATATAAAAATGATTAAAATATATGTATAGATATTTTGATGACATATGTTTCTAAAGGTGAAATATGTCGACGCAGCTATACGAAAAGAATGAACTCATAACCATGTTAAGTATTTTAGGAGGACAGGAGTCACTCAAGGTTTGTCGGTAAAAAGTACAGTAGAAGACGTTCGCAAAAGTACGTGGTAGTAGCATGACGGTGCGCCAACACACTTTTCTCAAACTTACCAGATAATTTTTCGGTGAGGTGGATAGGAAGTAGAAAACAGCAACTTTTTCTTCCAGTTCATCTGTCTTATCCCCACTGGATTTTAATCTTCTAGAGATGTCCAAATGATCTTGTTTATTGCTGAGAAATTTAATCGGGAAGAGGGTCTTGTAGCACGATAATGGCTTGCTACACAATTAGTAACACATTGGAAATCTTTATAGGAGTACAACAATCAATCGTGCGGCGCTGCTATGTCTGTAACTATAATGAATAACGATTATCCACATCTGGAGACTAGCAAACTTCGGGCACTTTTTGGACATATGAAAATTGTTCATATCAATAATATCTAATACCAGTAAAATGTTAATTACGTTTGCGTTGTTTATAGGAAAAGCATACGTAATTTTTACAACAGCGGACATGTTAAAATCGTCCTCTTTATTTACATTATGTACATTCATAATATGAGCTACAGGTAATTTTTGAAGATTGCATTAGTTTATATTTATCAGCACCTAAAATTAAAATTGAATTTCACTATTTGAGAAGTAACCAGAACAGCCTTAACAACGTTAAGGAACAATGTAATGAAATTTTTCTTAGGGTTATAAATTCAAAATAGCATATTAACTTCCTAAACTTCAAAAGTTGCCAGTAATTTCACCAAACAGCTGTTGCCTGCATTGAGTTGACATTTTCTTGTGTCTCTTCTTACACAGTAATTCATCCGCAGGTTTTGATAAATGAAATGAAAAATCTATTATTTAATAGCTGTGACCAGGAGCTGCAATCATTTGCCTTATATTCTGAACCTAGAAACTAGAATGTATCCTTTAATATGATTTGTAATATTTAACTAGGCATGCACTATTACTATTCTGTATAGGTTCTATTTCAAAACCTACCAGAATTGCTATTACTGAAAATGTACTTTTTAAAGTAAAAAAATAAGGTGCTTTCTTTGGGAAATATTTAAGATTGTTTTTATAAGAAAATGTGTGAATTTAATCTAATTACATTCAACTAATTAAAATCATTTTTGCGGAATTTAAAGATAAGTGAAAGAATGCAGATGGACACAGCATTGTCTTTTATTTATATACTGTTATATGTGCAGAATTGAAGAATTATATTTATTTGGAAACCTGCACTACCCCTTTTTCCCCACCATGTTAAGAAATATTGACACACCATTCAACATAATAAATGTATGAACGTCTAAGTTTTGTTTTTGTATTCGCTTAGTACTTTCTCTTTGGCGGTGACAGCTGACACAACAATAACATTTTTTTTTTTTAAGATTGCTAAGTTAAATGTTAGAAAAATGCACATGCCATTAGACAAGATTGTTTATTATCTAGCATGCCCCTTTACGAGTACATATTATATTGCATTACATTTCTGTTCACAATATTGGAAGTATTGTTAATGCATAAAATTTAAAGGTGAATCGATGTAAGATGCCACTTGGCTCTATTTCAATCTTGTAGAGCCACATGACAATTTTTTGTTTCACCTGTGAGCGTACGTTCGATCATAGGGATTTTTTTTTTGAATGATTTATTTATGGACGCTCTTTAACAGCTCAGGTCATCAGCGTCCCATTCAACTCAGGGCGTGAAACGGCCGACAAATTTTGCTCAGAGGCCTCTCTTTCAGGCTTGAGGTTCTTTTTCGTGCCGTAAATGTACGACACGGGACCCACGGCTTTACTTCCCTTCCGAAGGAAGCCATACTTAGGATTTTTACGCCCCGAAAAAATCCATCGGTCCTGGCCGGGTTCGATCATAGGGGATTATCCAAACCTATTATATTAAATCGGAGGAACCCTAAAGCACCTTTGTAGCTAAGTATTGAGTAAGCTTTTTATAATATTCTGTTTTTGTTTGTTGCTGTGTTATGTGTGTAATGTTCATTAAGAAGGGATGTATTTAGCATAGTTTGAAACCAGGTGGAATGATTTGTTGCCCATTATTTACCAAATTATAGTGCAAATAAAAAATAAGCAACATGTTCTCCTCGTCACGTATGTAAAGATTCCATCTCAATAAACTACCTTATGAATATTTTATTTAAATAAATCTTGGTTAACAATGTGTATGCTTTCTGTAAGAGTTTAGTTAATAAACGTAATCATATATTCAGAAGAAAAACATGTAAGTATGTTCAGGAAAACCTGAAAAAAACCTCAGTCACGGAGGACGATCCTAACGGGATTCAAATCCCGGAACTCCCGCTCAAGATTCCCCGCCTTAAAGACCGCGGACACCCGTGGCGGTGTTAAAATGTTTCTGTTAATTTCTTAATACGTTATCATTATTTCAAAATATGAAAAAATATTTTTAAAATTATATTATATGAAATAAACCAATATTTATATGTTGGTTATTTATTCGTGGATTGAGTACTTCATTTCACTTGCACTACTTGTATCGTTCCAACTGGCAACTTCACCCTTAATTAGTGACACTTTACTAATATGTACGGGAAATACTCCAGTTTTGCTCTGTTAAAAGTACAACACAGTTTTGATCTTTTATGATTAATACTAGACTGACATTTTGCGACACACTTTTTATGAAGATCCAAATATTGTAATGTGTCAATTTTAAAACAATGTGACTATTATTACTTAGTGTGGCATCTTACACCGATTACTTATTTACATTTATTAAACTATTACGAAAACATTAGGTTTAGTGTTTATTGCTTTTATTAGTTAGCTTGTACTTTGTATTTTTTTCAATTTATAAATTGTCCGAAAACATTTATGGAATACATTAAGATAATTCTTTATGAATGGAGTATTAGTCACTGGCCAAGAGCGTCTGTTTTTCTTTATGCTTTATTTACTAATTATCTCTGCTGCCAAAGGTCTTCAAATGACTTATAGTATCTCTCTTTTATTGCATGTGCATGGTGGATATTTTAAAATGTTAAATCTATAAAACTATAATTTAATATTGTCATGACCTGTGGTTATTATTGTGAATTCCGGTGTTAGGACAATTTTACTTTCAGCCTATCTTGAATTGATTGCAAAAACATCTTGCTAATATTGCCTTTGGTTGTAATGTTCCATCTGCTTTGCCTTTCTTACAACTTTATTTCACTAATTTCTGTTTCGATCAAGGATTGAAATGTTCTATCGTATATCGTACCTTAGTCATTTTCTCCCGTGCTTCTTCGGTTATTTTATCTGCTAGTTCTTTTCTCACGGTTCCTACACGGTCTTTCACCCAGCCGAAATATATTTCCCATTGATTTTTTTTTTTCAGTATTGTAATCTCTTTGAGAATTTTTTCTATTAATGGGCTATTTTTGTTAGTTGTTCGGGAGATGTAAAGTAGTTTTACTATTAGTATGTACTGCTTTATTTATTAAGCTCTTTTGACAATTCTTTATATTTTCAAGTTCCCATAAGGCTACGTGCTCTACCTGGTTATTTGAGCAGTTTCCATTTAATATTTAATTGTTGAATCAATGAATCTTGTGAAATATAATTGCTGTACCTCCCATTTTCTCCTCATTTTTGCTCCCATCCGTGTATACATAATTGTAAATTATAAGCTTCTTTATTATGATATTTTTTACTTGAAATATTTCAGTGGGATGTTTCCAATTTCTCGAATGCCATATTGCACTGCAATTTCCCCAAGAGGTGTTTGATTTCAATTTCCTGGACTAAGCTACTATGACGCCACCCAAACGCATACTTCATAATTGAGCTGCTGGAGACAGAAATTGTTTTAAATACTTTATCAAGCCTCAAAGATTAAAATAGTTTTGTTTAATTCAGTACCTCTTAAGAAGTGCTCTCAACTATATATAAGGACCTAGCAGTTCTTCTCTGTTTTATACTTGTATATAAATATTACTAGTGGCTATTTTTATCCTCTTTGAATGTAAATTTTACGAAACAGTTCACTGTTTAGAACCAAATGACTCATGACAACATTTTGGGAAATTAATTTGCAAAATTACAACATTTATTCTATTTTACGTATGCAGGAAAAACCAAGAAATCAAGAAAACATGCTATAAATATGATTAATTAAATTTATATCAATATACTAAAGATGAAATTATAAAGAACCAATAAAATTAGCAATCTCACAGCACCTTCAAGAAAAGTTTTTTTTTTTTTTTAAGAAAAATTGTCGCTGACATGATTTATAAATGAAAACTGAAATGGATGCAGTAAAAAGACAGCTAACACACAACAAAACGCTAATTTGCTAATTTGGAAGAGGAGGCAACGATAAGAAACAACTAGGTTCATTTTTATATTTACGTTTTTACCCCCGAAAGTTATTTCTTTCTGGAAATTTCTTTTTCCTGCACCCAAGGATGATTCAATTAGCAAGAACTTTTCATGCTATATTTCATAGTTAAGCATTTGGAGCAATTTGCACTGTAATTTTAGAGGCAGTTACCAGGTCGTTTTGGAAGAGCTAGGAAAAAAAATAAAAGAAATAAAGAGAATGGAGTGGGCGAACATTTGCACCTTTTTCTCCATCAGTTGCAGAGAGGGTCGCGACCTGGTCACTACCCGCCTCTCCACTGTACATTAAACATGACCCCCATGTACACTAACCCCACCCTCGCCTGCCCAGGACTTTGCTGCAACCCTCTCGCCAAACTCAATTAACAAAATTGAATTTTCCCAGGTTCCACTGGTAAAAATTTAAACACATGAAGCCACATAATTGGTAGCTAAACATTGAACACAGGGGTAAAGGGGTCGAAACGAAAAACTTTCTGTCTGTTATTGCTTTGCGACTCTTCCATGCATCTTGGTAAAGTATTCTATTAAGTAATCCTTTACTCTGACGCTATTAGATCTGATTTTCTCTTCATTTGTTTATTGATTATGATACGCAAAATTATTGTTCTTTGTTCTGTGCAAACACTCATAAGAATGCACGTATTCGGCCGCCTACTTGGGATCATCTAGTGTTCTAGTAGTGCATGGGAAAGAAACAATTTTTTTTAAGTTACACATAAAAGTTTAAATCATCTGTTTAAATGGAAAACAGAATTAGTAACAAAATTACCTGTTACTCATTATTTAATTGTCATGAAACAACAGTTTATTTTATATATATCCTTTGTTGATTTAATAAAATTATATTAAGATAACATTAATTTCTTTTAGAGACTAACATTGTTATTTTCCAAGGATAGTTAGCCAGACTGAATGAAACAAAATGAATTATAATAATGTTTTTTTATATCTGAATACTTCCAGAGAAAGTGCCTAAGAAAGTAGTCAGTCAATACAGGATATAATATTGTTTTGCATGAAGTTAAACTAAAATTAGAAATAGTTATTTCAAGTATAATAAAATTTTATCATCTCCAATCATTTTTCTTGCTTTAATTTCTCTTCAAGCTATTTCACAGTGCCCCAATTATTACGAGATGTGGGCAATAAGTTTCCGGGTTAGCAATCCTTAAAACAATAAATAAAAAATTGCATGCAAAATGCTGAACAAGACGCACTTCAACTCATTATTGTTCGTGAACCTGCCCCATCAAAGGGAAGATTTTGAAAATAAGCAATAGTCGCCAGGAACAAAGTATGGGCTGTACGGTGGATGATACAGATGTTGATGTGTTTATACAGCAGACAAACTTCTCGATCTAGCATTCCACGCCTCGTTTTCTTAGTGACTGCTGAATATATGCAGTAACTCAGTATAGTACTTTTTAGTCACCGTTAAGTTTCTTTCTTTGAAGCCCATCAGAATTCCTCTGTAGGAAACTATTGAAACTATTGAAACTATTGAAGAAATTGAAACTATTTCTTTCTTTCTTTCTTTCTTTCTTTCTTTCTTTCTTTAAATTGGGCCATAAAAGAGGAACACAGCTTTGTTCCCTGTGATGTTGGATTCCAATACTGATCTCTCATCATCATGGCAAAGGCTTCTGACAACATTCCACGCGCACTTGCTTTTGAACTATTGAAAGAATGCAGAGCATCTATCTTGCACTGACCTAATACAGTGGAGATGTTTTCTTGTGTCAACACATTCGTAAGGCTGTCCTCACGTGAGAAACTTCCTCGTGCACGCTGTTAAAGCGTTCTATAATAAAATTCCTTAAATTAAACATTCAATCAATATTCTGTGTGCATATTTGAACATCACCCTGTAATTATGCAACAGGTCAGATGGCCTTTTTCAAGAAAATGAATTTCGTGGTCTGATAACACATGCTTTTGAAAGATGTATCAGATTATATAGCATAAACATTGCTACAGTGAACCATTGCCTACGATATCAGGTCGGAAATCGCACCTTATATACATATGTTCCCTAATTTCTAATTTTATGTTTAAATCAACTTCGTGTTCACACCTGCAATTATATTTGTATTGCCTTTTTCTTAACTCCACGAATAGATTACAAAGCATTTAAATAATATTACTGTAGCTAAGTTGCAGATATTTGATAAGTTTCAAAAAGAATAAAATTACAATAATTTTTCTGTCATATTTTATCTGTGATCTCCCAAATATTTCACCAGCAAATTTTGTGTGCTTTCGTACATAAAAATAAAAGAAGGATTGCTGTAGATTTGCAAATCCGAGAACTAGCATAGACAGGCAGTAATTGAAAATACTTTTCTTCCTAAGGAGAAAGCAGCTTGGAATTTAAATATAAAATTTAATTTCGTGTCGGAACCAATACAGTGAATATTCTTAATATATTCTTAATTATCAAATCGACTCACTAGATATAATTAATAATAGAGCTTGGAATTTATTTGAAAAGTAACATGCTGTTTTTAGGAAACAATAAACTTCCTGATTATGTTACAATTGTGAACAACAAGCTACAAGGACTCTTTAGTTTTGAAATGCAACATTGGTCTCTAATTAAACCTTTTCTTCTCACTATTGAGTGCATTTCCTGCATATTAGGGCATAATTAAAGAGTAGGTGAGAGGTTTTAATGATATATTCTAGAAATGGGAAGGAGATACCAAGGGCATTGGAAATACATAATTCGTTGCAGTTTACTGTTGGACGTAGGGACTATACGGAAATACATAAGAGAAATTCCAATGGAGAACATTCCAGACCAAATATTTCATTCTTGTTTTGTAAAAAAGTATGATATGATAAAGAAATGTTTTTTTTAATCAGTGATATTGAAATATTTGGAATTACATATCACAAACAAAACTGCTTTTAAAAAGTTTTAATTTACAGACATGCGAAATTAATAAACTGACCTACCATAGCCTGTAATTACACAAACTTGAGTTATACCGATCTCTTCATGTAAACCGAAGAAATTAACTTTTTATTACTGACCATGTTTAGCCATTAGCAAGCTATTATTATCACAGGCAATCGCCTTAACTTTGGTCCGGCGCGCGCTATGCTAACTTGCGGACGCGTGCCAAAAATAACTCTTGGTAGCCGGTCTATATGTATCGCTTTTTTATTTCATCAAAACTTGTATTTACCAACTATGAAATACATTTCCAAAGCTTTTAAATTTCATTATAGCAAAGTACCTAGGAAATATATAGAAAACTTTAGTGTGAACTAACATTAAAACTCTTAAAAGTCACTACACGCTAACTCACTGAAAAATATCATGACCATAAATTTTATAGTTTTCTATTTAATACTCCACTTTCCGATTATTAAATAATAATAATAAGAAGGTTATTTTACTTTATTTCAATCCTTTACTTCGCAGTGCTGTAATTTATATATGACGATTTAGGGCTCCATTATTTTGAATATATTGTTTAACGCATCATTTGCTACAATCTCTTCGTTTCAAAATCCATTAAGCCTAAGTATTATTCCGTGTTTTAATTCTTGGTAATGGCATACGTATAGTGTGCCGATTGTTAATGGAATAGCCATTTCACTGCTCGCTGATGGGGTGTCCAATATCGACTGCCATCTTTTCACATTAAAAATACACCGCGGAGTTAAAAATTGAAAGCCAGGAACAGCATTTTTATAAATAAATGACATTAATTTTCAATATAGTTTTCATTGTACTCTATGAAAAAAAAATTACAATGATCAAGAAAATGTGAAATACATTTGTAGACGTTTTGTTTTTATTACTTTTAATTAATGTATATGGTTTCCTCTAGTTGATTCAAAATAAAGGCTTCTTTCAGGAAGCACTGGCTCCATATATGGTGTACATGGTAGATGCGGCGACACCTCAAGCTAAATGAGCAAACATGACTTAAAATTCAGTTTCAAACTACAATTAGCCTCTGCTCTGGAGTGTTTAGTTATTAATTTGCAAGATCCTATTGGTGGAAAAGAAAATTTTAAACGTTTTAGGCCCAATTATGATGCATTTATCTCAATTCATTAATAAAATACTTTCCCGGTATATGGTTTCCAGATTATCCTTCCTTTCTAGATCTTTCGTCATCATTGGTGCGGCTGAACTTTGTGAATTTCTGTCCTTATTAAAACAACAACTGTAGCAAATATGTATTGTAATCCGTGTTTATAGCTATGAAAAAATTTGGCTATTAATTGGCTCTCCGAAATGCTGGTTCCTGATTGACTGACTGGACAACCACCATTATAATGTATATTCTATAATAAATTGACCGTATGTAATCAAAATTTCATTATTAGCTTTATTTACCCTATTAAAGAAGTGCGCAGTGATCGAATTCAGTCCAATACCAGGCAATTAACGTATTCACAATCTTTATAAGAAGTAACTTCTACCGCTGTCAGTAAAAGTGCATACCAACTATGTTTGAGATTTATGTTTATGACTTGCCCATATATAGTGCAATAGAGCGTCCAACAATTGAAACTGCAATACTTGAGATAATCATAAAAATAATGCAATAGGAATAAAAAGCATTAAACATTAAACCCGATACCCCTGAATGCTGTAAATCTGAAATTATCATAAATTTGGTGATAGACATACTCGAGAGGATTTACTACTAAGGTCGAAAGAGTGTTTAGCAACTGTGAACAAAGTATTAAAAGTTTTAACAATGAATGCCTACAGGTTTGAACATACAAAGCAGCAGAAAGATTCAATTTTGAATAATTTACTTGCTTCTAAATCAATGATGATATTAAGTTTGGTGTTAAATGCCGCGGTTGCCCACTAGAGGGTTTCGTTTAGTCACCCTTTGCTCGCCTTTTGCTACGCCAGTCGAGATTGTGCAATTGTGTATGTTTGTTTGTGTATGTATGTGATAACGTAATGCTCAACGATTAGTAATTCTTTCAGTTAATGTTGAGCTGAAAGTAAGACGTTTATAATGAAGATAACCTTTGACAAAAAGTCCTCATATGCATTAATCTTTGGAGACCTGCACACACTGGCCATTAATAATGAAGTAACAGAAGGCAATAGCCCTATGTACATAATTATTTTCGTTTAAGTTTCGAAGTGCATTTGTCTTCTAATACCTCTTTACTAATCAAATTATCTATAACAGAATTTTGATGCGTCTTGTTTATTCAAACCGTAAGTTATTTTTGTAGGTCATTAAATGATTATTAATATTTTAAGAATAACGTTGACCATTCTTTTACAAACTTCATTTGGTTTCTTCAGTGAATATATATATATTGTAACTGCTCATAGCTACCACCCCAATATAACTGTTATGTATAACATTTGTCTGTCTTTTGCATACTTTTAATTACAGATGTGAAATAACATCTTATTAATATAATTAGTGGTATGGATATTTTAATTAGTAATACCAATATCCCTATGACTGTGTAATCAAACGCCATCAATATAATTATAATGTAATTATTATATCAATGTATTACTATGTCAGAAGGTACAGAAATTGTAGCTGGAAAGTCATATGGTCAACCGTCCTTAGGCAGCCGCTATAAGAAACGCAATAGAAAAAAGATTTGCCTTCCAAAGCCACGAACAAAAGACTTCTTAAAAGGGTAGAACCTTCCCTGGCCGTGTGAACCAAATCTTTGCGAGAATTTCAACAGCTAGCCCATTGAGGACATCGACCTGTGTGGGAGTCACATCTTTAAACCTCAGAGGGCAACCCTATGGTCCGGCTCGTATTTTCAATAAATATTTCTAGCGAATAAGATGTCAGAAAGATCTTTGAAAGGCATCCAATAGCTGACGATTTTATGAAAACGGCGCCAAAAAGTGGCATGGGCAGCTTCATGGCAGTTAAATTGGTGTTGGCTATACAAAGGAGCCTTCGCCCCGCTTTGGTACCACTTTTATACTAACTCCGCTTCTAAGTGCGAAGTTCCACTGAGGTCGCAGGAAAGTTTCAGTCAAGCTATGGCAAAAGCTCCAAGCATGAATTTCAGTACTTGCTTAGCAAAGCGTTATGATGCTCGCGAAGCGGCAAGGTTCACCAATCGACAATTAAATGATCAAACGATTAATAAACAGCAGTTCCATGATATGTCGTGTGAAGTGTTCTATGCCATCTTATACACGTTGAGCGCCCTCAACGAAAATCAGCGAAAGACCCAGAGACGGAGTCCCAGAGGAAGTGTTGGCGGTCGACGTGAAGCTCCTACGTCATCAACTCACACCACACTACAATAGACCCCCAACAACCTCAATATATATATATATATATATATATATTATTATTTCATTGATGGTTGAGAAAACGGTTTGTTACTATGTAATTGCTTTATGATACTAAACGGTCCTTATTAATGCGCATCGTCTCATATGAAACACCGCGTGAATTGTTAATATTTATTTGACTCTTCTGGGAAGTTAGATATAAGCTATAGACGAATGCACAGAACTAATGAAACTAAATACTAAAAAATACTATATTATTACTTTTGGTAAAATAATTATTTAAAACGCTGTTAATAGGAGTAATAGAATATTCATGTTATATTAAAATATAATTAAATAACTGTATGAGGAACAAGAATAATTATAATATAAAAATAATACTAAGGTAAAATACTTTTTCCCAATTTAAATTTTGGTGTACAATAGTCATGTAAACAATCACTTTTACTAATAGTTAGACAATGCTGAAAGAGAGTGGAAAAAAAAAAAGCTGATAAATTTAAATGTTAAAGATCATTTTAAAAGTAAGGGATTTGTAAAAGACGGTTATGTTCAGGAATGGCCTAGTTCTAATGTGTGACAATGGCAATATTTTACAAAAAGCTTTGCATGAATTATTAAAACTATAACCTTGCCATATCTACAGCAAATTTCAAAGTTTCGACTGTCAACAATTAACTAAACATTCAAAACTGCTGAAAACGCCAACATTGGCCAGAAACATGAGTACCAACACGTTACATAAAAATTAAAAATGGATTTATGAAGCTCGTGAAATAAAAAAAAATTGTCGTTATTTTTTGATCACACCTCCTATAAAAGTCCCACACTTATAAGCAAAATTGGAGATAGAATGGACTAAAGCCCATACGCCAAACAAACACTTTCTTATCATCCCATAAGTAAATCTCTGATGATAGACCATGAATTGAAGAGGCTCGAAACCAAATTGTAATCCAGAACAAAATAACTATTAATATGTTTAAACAAAATTCACGTTTAACTCATTAATCGATATATAACCACATACTGTGTGTTTTCATATCTACCAACCTTTTAATGTTTTTCTGCAGTAGATTGATGCAGAGGTATGAAAGCAAGTTTGCAATACCAGAAAGTTCAAATGTAGGCACTCAGAATGCAGTGTCATTACTACTTTTACGTATACAATATTACATCGTTGATAGAGTTGCGGTGACTTTTTTTTTTTTTTTTTTTCCAGAGCTATGTGAGCACGTCCAGAGCACACCACACTACATTCATTTTCTGAGTTGTTTCATTTTTTTCTCATTTCCAGCAGAGCGGTAGCTGCAGCAGACGGTTTGATTGTGTTCCAGCATGCCTGTCTGTGAATGGTGTTGCCATGCGTGCGTATGAAAATTCCGTGGAGGGTGAGAGAGTTCATTAAAGTCAGTTGCTTCGTACCAGATAACTAACAGATGTCATTTTGATGTGCGGAGCCGTTATTAACAAGTGAGCAGCAAACTCGTAACTTGTACTTCCTTTCATTACAGCATAATATGTACAGCCTTCCTAAGGATTTCTAATTTATCCTTAGAATTGAGAGTTTGTAATAATAACGCTCAAGTTGCTGTGCTAGAAACAGCGACTAGTGCTTCATATATGGCGATTTATCCACTTCAATTTCATGGATCAGGCTCGTCTATTGCGGCTTCAAGAGCTTCGTTGATTTTTACATCCTTTGATCTTCCTATATTGCCACTAGCTTTTGAATTATAAATGCTCTTAGATACATTAACTTTCAGCTGCCCTCAACTGGCTCAAGTTTCATTGTGCATCCCTTTATAGCCTACACCTGCTCTTAAAAATCAACGCAATTGGCTCCCTGTTAGTGTCCATATTCAAAACGAGAGAATGTATTGTATAATTTAATTAAATCTTCTCTTCCAGATTTACTATTTATAATTTTCAATAGAATACTACCTATTATTGATTGTTCAGATTATTTTGAAACTATCTATATTGTATTAAATTTTAAAAATAAATTATTTAACACTAGATACTTTCCCAATATAAGTATTAACAATTTACTCTTAATAGTTTCTTCTCCAAAATATTCAGTTGTTTTTGTTTCTTACGGTCGATTTTTACGCAGTACACCTCAAAGCTAAATCTGTAGAAACAACGAAGTCGAAATCATTAATATTAACGTTTTTAATCGATGAAAATACCACGAGTGATTTGGTTTACGCTTGAACCCACCAAAGAACATTTAAATTTAACTATGAACAGGTTGTAGCTTCGAGCGATCCTAGAATTTTGCGATTTTAATTTTGTAATGTATAAATAAATGTATTACCATTATATTGGTTGGATATTTTTATTCGGTGTAAGAAAGGTGAATAAAATTGTAAACGTTAAAATTGTACCAGGATCTCGAATAACGGATATTCGATGCTGAACCTGTATATTTTTGTTTAATTATCGACACTTTCGCAAATAAATACATCGTTACAAAACAATGATGTAATAGAATGATACAAAGCTATGAAATAATTGTAAAAAATCAGTGACGAAAACAGCTTAATAAATGTATAACTACAGTCATTCAGTTTTTCAGTCCTCGTGTTTCACTATCTGGAATGTGCGCTTGCCACCAATGTTGTTTATTTCTATTTCAACTAGATTATAAGTTTAAAGAGTATCGATTACATTTTAAAAAAGTTAAACAAACATACGGTTGAAAAAATAGTTCTAAATGTAAAAAAAAAAAAAGTATGAATTAAGAGAAATTAGAACTTGCTCCTAGTAATATATTATGATAATAATTTATGTTTATTTATTTATTTATTTATTTCCGATTACAATGTTCACTTAATCAGATATAATATCCTTACAATCAGAAAACAATAATAAAAATAAAATATAATGCAATAAATAAACGTGACCAAAAAGTTACAAAAACAAATTGGATAAAAATTGCTAATGTTGGTATATGATAAGTTAATCAATGTATAATTTATAATAAATGATCACAGGATAAAGCGAAAGTATTAAGATTCATATTGAATATATCACTAGTTTTGTAATGTAATTTATTATGAAAGACTTTGCATTTTAAGCGCGGGAGAATATTTATATGCATCAGTATAGCTCTTGGAATAAAATATATATTACGAAATCAGTTTGGTGTAATATTTGGAACATAAAAGCATATTGATGGTCTTAAGATAGAATTATATACCTTATTGTGTATTAGTTTGTAGAGGAAAAGTAACAAGAGAAGATTCCTTCTGTGAGATAAACTTTGGTATTGAAATAATTGATGTAAAGAATCATTAGAAATGAAATTAAAAAAAAGCAAATGTTTTTGAAAAAGACAATTTAGAATTTTGCTTAGAATTATTTCAATAAGTTTAACAGATTTGACAATGCAAACACCCCATATAATAGAAGTATATTCAAGTTTAGATATGACAAGTGAATTGTATAAAATTATTAAAATTCTCAGATCATTAAAATAAGACGAATTGTGAGTAATAACTCCCAGATTCTTATGTGCTGCATTAACAATTTTATTAATATGTTTAATAAGTGATAAATTTTGTTGAAAATTACTCCGAGAACATTTTTGTTTCGACTAATTGTAATTTTGTTTCATCTATAGTGTAAATAAAGTCAACATTACTTTTGAGTCTAGAAAATTACATAACCTGACATTTTGATGCATTAAAAGGAAGATGGTTTGCTTTATACTCCATTTATTTAAGACATTCAGGTCATTTTAAAGCTTAACACAATAGGATATAGATTTTTATAGAGACAAAGATTTTAGACCGTCTGCAGATAGTAGAATATTAGAAGAATAACAAGTAATGCTATATCATTAATAAATAAAAGAAATAATAGTGGACCTAAATTTGAGCCTTGAGGCGCTCCAGAGTAAACTTAAAAGCTGTATGCTATACTGTTTTTATATTTAACAACTTGTGATTTCAATGCCATAACAAATATCATGGGCTTAGAAAAACCATATAACGGTAATTTGTTTATCAATTTATCATGATCAACTTTATCATAAGCTATTTGAAAGTCTTACTGTTCTACTATAAATATTTAAGAGAGTTTCAAATGTAATAATATAATATTATAAGTGAGTTTCGAAATCTTCTTGTTCGTATGCTATAATTATAAAATAATATTAATAATAAGGCCGATTTTCTAATGGATTACTCGGATGTCATTGTCTTTTTATTATACCTATGACATTAATGAATCGATAGAGTGTATTTAGTTCGTTTACTTCTTGTTTTTGTTGTAACCGAAGATGGATTTACAACCAGAAATGTTAGCTGAAATTGAAAAATAACGGAACTATCACTAATGATATTTATTAGAAGGAGCAATGGACATTAATTAATTAGATGAACAATAAAGATATTAAGGATACTTCAAAAAATATGTATGGACATGTATTTCAGAACAGATTAGTATTATCAGATTTTACTAATGCATTTTATAGCTAGTTCTAACTTATTCCTTTTTTAATAATTATGTAGTTTGCAACGAAGATGAATTATTGAGTCTGTTTTGGGAAATACATAATTTATTTCCTTAATATTCAGTTGAGGACAGCATTTTAGCAATGAAAATAATTTAATGATATTATTACTATTATGGTAATTTCTGCAGTTCGTGCCATGTAGCACTTTATTAACAATTTTGACCAACAATAAGGGGTATTCAACACATATTTAATGCAAATATTATCTAAAAAGTGTAAATATTGTGGTTCTAAGAAGTATATAATGTTTAACGTGTCCATTACTAAGAATTTCAGAGAATAGGTTGAACTATGTGATTTAGTGAGAGTAAATAAATACAATGAGAAAAGTGTTACTTCCATAGTTTTTCGATTGAAAGCTGATAAGTGTCAAATCCTAGTTTGGAAAGTATCACGTTAAAGGGAAAATACATTGTTTTTAGTTTTTATTACCTTTCTAAATTTTCATTTAAAATAGTTTTTCGTCAATACTTAAACATTTTTGAATTGTTACAGTCACAAGTATGCCTATGGACTTAGCGATGAATTAGCTTATATTATCACAGATTATATTGCAATATTGCACAGATTAGATGGGACATAGTTAACTCAATTTGCTATTAAGTTCGGGGCTAGTTAGTTGAGAGTCAATGTGTTTAGTGCCGTACAAAGTGGGAAAAATGCTCCAGGAAAACTAAATTGACTGACAGAGACAATAGAACATTACTTCCAATAATACAAGTTCCTCAATTTTCTCAGGACAGAAAATCTGAACTGCTTATGAATAGAAACATAATATTCACCCTTTATACTCCTCCCCACTGCAGAAAGCGTTGATATCTTGAGATGTGCACAATCTGTTTCCTTTCAATAAAGAAAAATAGCGGAGATTCTACTATGACTTGAACGGCCATACAATGGTCTGCAGCAGTTTCTATTATCGCCTTGGGAGCAGTGATGATGGCTGATGCAATTAAATCTTGTCTCCCAAGTCTATTTCAAGATGATAACTCCTCATTTCTGTTGCTGAAAAGATCTAAGATTCTTTAGAAGAACAGGATAAATTCTATCAAGCCGTTATTGGATGTTTTGGAAGACATAATAAGATTCTGCAAGATCTTATAGCATCTCTCAAGTAACTCGAAGAGATTGTACATGATGGCATCAACATAGTGGCTCATCAAATGGATGTAAGCATCTGGTCACTTGATATCTCGTGATTAAACATGAAAGCGCAGCAACTGGAGCAGGTTTTCATTTTCAAGAAGATGCTGAATAGGTTTTAATTCTTGTTTTTAAACTTTCAAGAGTGCGAATATCAAGATATCTTACGGTGATGCTTTCTCTAGTATTGTCACAAGTCAAATTTGGCGTCTTGGCCTGTGTGTAGAGAAGCGGTAAGTCGTTTTATTGCTGGGCTTCAGACCGGCTTTTATTACATTGTTCTTTCCCTCTCAAGTTTACATTATCATTCTGCCCTGATCGTGTCTGTGTCTTTCTGCATCTATTAAATCCTTTGTTAGTGCTCTACCTAGAGACCATATCTTTATGGAACTCTTATCATCTGAACTACTTATCGCTTTCATGTTCTGCTTTGGTTCGGGATAATGGTGAAGTTTTTATGTTTCAATGCTCTTGCTGTCACTATTTATTATGCTTAAATTTAAACTTTTCTGATGAATTCAGTCTGTTTTGAATGCCAAAAATGCCCCAAAATTCTATTTAATGAGTAATCAAATTATTTTATGAAACACCTGTAGATTACACAGAAAAACATACATTCCCTTTATAGTATTATCTAATTTACATCGTAGCCAAAGCGTACTTTGAAGCAAAGAGACCTAAGGAGCTGCACAAGCCGGAAGGTCCAGCATCAGTGCCAATGGGAGTCTTGTTTACTGGAATGATGAAGAGTCCAACGGGGACACGCCGAGGGCTGAAGAATTTAATCAGATGAGACACTCCATAAGGTTTCAAAGTGCTTTTGGAAGCAAATGATAACTGTTCCTCGAGAGCTGCACAAATCCTATAGTCTCAAGACTTCCATTGCCACTGAGCTAGACCTATTCCATATCAGTTTGGAGAATGAAAGCACCAGCATTGTGTCAACTGTGGAATTTGCTGGAAGAGATATGATGGTCTTGGACCATTTTTTTTCTGTATGGGTGAAACAACTCCAAACAATTGTGTAAAAAATATGCAATTTTTCTCCTCTTCTAACATGAAAGTGCTTGTATCTGTGCAGCAATGGTTAGAAAACATCGAAGCTGAACATAAATGACTTGATCTGAATCCCACTGAGCACCCTGCAAGCCCAAAACCATTGTGAAATAATGGAAAGCTATTCGTGCAGAAAGTTACCAACTTATAATCACCCGTCTTTTCGGAACAAATAGATCAAACGCACTATTTTATTATTGCACATAAATGGAAATTAATAAATGTATTGGAAAATTTTTGGCCAGATAGTGTAACTATAACGATTTCAACGTTCTAATAAACTGGAAAACACCGGTAAAACACCACAACACCAGTCACAAAGATGATCAAGTAATATTTTGACCGAAGAAGCTATTGGCAAAACAACTCCATCCTTTCCGGATGACCTTTAATTCCCTTTATCTGTAATCTAGTTTACTTCAGCTCTGCTATAGCTTCCCGGAAAAGAATTCACAAGGAAAAGCCAATCGTTTGAATTACTGCTGCGTATTAGAGAATACAGCGTGCAGAGGTAAAAGTCAATCCATTAGCGAAATTGATTTGTGTATTGTTTAACCACCTGATATATAATTTTCACTGATACGGATGTAGCCTACGCCCATCTTCAGTGGAAACTAAGAGGTTGAATTCGAGGTGATGTGGGTGTGCGCTTCCTCGTCTTATTCTACCTTCACTTTCTTTCTAATATTAGGAAGATTGCAAACATTGGTGTTACAACGTCATTCCATCAGCTTGCAGAGGCACGGAAGTGGATGGGGCGATTGGATTAAAGGGAGGGGTATCACTACGTGGCAGAAACACATTTTTCTGAAACTACTCTTCATTGTCGCCAGGAGCGGCTCCCTATCGCCTTTCATGTTCTGCCTCCCTTTCTTTGTCCTTAATTCTCCGTTCCATTCTCCTCCCCCTCGCCGTCCTGGCGCAATGTCATTAACGTTATTGCTTGCTTATTCGCCTACACAAGTGACTCTAGCGAGACGAACTTGATGTTTCCAGAATAGCTCGCAGATCCGCTTCTTCTGGAACGACAGAAGTCATTGCGAGGTGACTTGGGCGTGAAAATCCTCACTTTACATTCACTGTAAACTTTAGCTTGTAAATGATCACAGCGATATCAGCACATGCGGCACATTTCCTGTATCGCTTGCTTCCTCATCTCGTATTTTAAATAAAATATAAAAGCCTTAACTGATTATTTTGGAGTTTATTTAATGTTTCTTGTTACTCAACAATTATTAAAGTAACTTGTTGTTGTAAGATAGAGGTAAGTACTAAGTAAATGTGTTACAAATAGCTTAAGACCTTATAGATTGAAAAATTAGGAATTTGTGTAAGATCACAAACATAAAATGTGAACACATTGATTTTCATTTTTATATTAAGACACAAGAACTTTGTTGTACAATGCAATTGCCAATTGCAAACATGTTTTAGGTCCAGCTGCATACTCTGTTCTATAAGACTTATCAAATAGATACTTTTAACGCTTTTTTGGTGCAAAATTAACCTTTCGATAACTATCTGTACGATAGTGACCGTCTCATTTTTCCAACACAAGGCAACTGGTATTTTTAATTAGATAGTAACTGTTCAATACTTTGAGCCGTAAACTAAGGCTAGATGCGCTGGATACATGTCTATTCCCAAAAATATTATAAATGCTAAACTTGGGGTCTAACAAACTCCCCAAAATACTATTAGCATTAGAGATATCCCCCATTCATAAAATATCATCTGTGGAATTAAGAAAGATGTCGGGACTAAACGACGTGGCTCAACGTGCAAACAGCCTGAAGTGGAAATGAGGCGGGCTACCAAGCAGCAGATGGGGACATACAGCTACCACGTGGGATCTGGTATCGGTAGTAGAGGAAGAGGGAGGCCGAGAACGAGAAGGATAGACTCCTTCAGGAAAACAGCAGGTGCACACTGGATCAGTGTAGCACGGTACCGCAGTACCTGGAAGAGCCTGGGTACACAGCCGCAGAAAGAAGAGAACAGTGAAAGTGATACCAAACTTATAACACAAAAACTTAATAGACTCAGCACTTGAACCTTCTAGTTAAATTGTGTTAAACTTGTAAAATAAGAAATATTGTAGACTTAACAAACACTTAGGAACAATAGCTCATCTTATCAATCAGCCTCTTGCGGAGGCCCTAGCCCTGGATGGTACTGGGGGAAAAAAAACCAGCATTTCTTGGTTCTATAATTTTTTTTTCTCACCAAGGGACTGTATGCGTGCTTGAGTGCGGTATACACAATGAAAACTGGTTTCGTATAATATAAAAGTCTTCTCTGTGATATTCTGTGGCACTTTTATGTAATTTTGTCTTAAATGCGCAACGAAAAGAATAACTTTTCTGGTAGTTTGGATGCAGTAAATCCATGTATTTAAATTATCACAAGCATAAAGTATAGCTGGTTTAAATCTGAGGTCATATTTTTATTTGTATTTCATTCTACATTTATTTCTATTTTATTCTTAAGTCATCACTAGTTCTTTGGATAACTATATTAGAGGATATAATAATGATGACGACACCGCCAATGATCCAGCATCCATATTATAAAGAGCAATACGTTTTAAATAAAAAGCTTATTCTAAACAACAGAAATATCAGATTTGTAATAAAATATTTGAAATATAACATGTTCTATTCTGAATATTCAATACAGGGAAGTCCAAACTTTTTTGGATTATCACATGGATTTTGAACACTCACGAAGAAAGTACAACACAAATTAATATATAATTTTCAAAAAGTTAATATCTCATTAATTTATTTCCTACACATTTTCTTAAATTTATTATCGTCGTCAATGGATTATCTATAGTACGAAATGTACCTGTGGTTGCTATGTAGGCCCAAATATTTTGTCATCAGAGGATGATGATGATTATAATAATGTAATATCCATTTAAAAAGCGCAAGATGTTTTAAAAAAGTATAATTTAAATACATAAATATCTGATTTGGAATACAACATTTAAAATGTAATATATACCAACGTAAATATGTCAGAACAGGGAAGTCAAAACTTTTTGGATTATATTTTGAACACCCACGAAGAAAGTGCACAATAAATTGCCATTTAATTTTTAAAATGGATGTCATTCCTTTATTATTACAATTTCAACACACGTGCACTACAATTTCACCATCTTATAGGTTAATCAAGGCTTATGAGAGAGATATCTGATGAATTTTCTCGAGAAAAGTTTTTGAAAGGTTATGTGCTATATGACTTTTCAGAAAGGATTATTGAAGCAATATGATTATCAAAAAATATCTGTAAATGTCACAAAATGAACCTTAATACGTCTTTAGGCTAAGAAACTGGTATTTTGTTATACGAATTAAATATAAATTGTTAACAAGTTATAGTTAGATTTTACGTATGCAAGTAGTTTTAAAAGCACTACTTGAGTTTATTCTAGTGATATTTTCAAAAGATTGGCCAACCGTAACTACTGCTAGAAGATTGCAAGCCTGGAACTAAAACTTAAACATGTATTATTAATTTATAATGAATCAATTTGTTACTATGATTACTGCTTTGGTATAATCACATATAGCTCATATTTAAACATAAGTTAATTTTTTAAAATCAGTTTTGTTTTAAAAGGTATAATGTACAGAACTGTTGAAGAGTGAATTCATTATAATACTATTTTATTTTGAATACTATTTTTAATTCTTCTAAGAAAATCATAAAGGTATGTTTGTTAACTTACAAAATTGAAATATCTATATAAATGTTCTTAACAAAGCGTGACAGTTTATAAATATTCCGCGTTCAATCATTTTTAGAAAATTTCCGTATTGTAATTTACATTTGTGACTTCATCGATCACATTGAACAAAGTACCGCTAAGTATCGAGTTTACAAAAAGACGACGATTTACCGGGAGGGATGATTGCTTTATAAATGGTGCGCAGGTGCATTGCGCATTTTATAAAAAGGCCCATCGTGGACAAATAACACTTCACTGTAACTATTCCTTCTTAGCTTTTAAATTAATGAAATTTAAATGTACGTGTGAAATATTCCGAAAACGGCTTAACACAGCAAAATAACACACACATGGAAGTAATTCAATCTTTTCTTATACCGGAGATCAATGACATCTACCGCAATACTTTTAGAGGTTTTAGACAAGCAATTTGAAGTAGGTATGCAAACGAAACTTAACAGTGGTGATAAAGAAGTTGAAATTAGATAATGATAGATCATAAATTACTTAAAAGTTTGCTTAAAATGTCTTCATACATACGACGCGAGAATACCTCGATTTTTAACAGCTCATCATCATAAGACATTAAAATCGAGCTAACTGCCTGAATATATAGCGACGGATTTTCGAAAATTGTGTTTTCGAAAATCCGGATTCTGTGGAGTAGGTTATACATTTATTTATTTAATTATTTCACGAAGTATCTCATTAGTAAAATAATATTTGTGGAGTTTGTAAAGAAGTGAGACAGAAGATAGAATATATAGAAAGGCAAGAGATCTGGGCTAGTTTAAAGGATAAATTTCCCTCAGATTTATATAAAGTGGTTAAAAGAAATTGGGGACGGGAGAAATATATAGATATTTGTGACCAATTTGGAAGAATAGGTTTAATATGGATGAGTACTGGGCGTTAGTTTTAAAAGGACTAAGGATAAATTGTAAAGAAGGATGCATTATGTGTGGGAAAGTGGAAAGTCGGTTTCATTGTTTAATTGAATGTGAAATGGTAAAAAGGCGCAGGTATGATACCTAGGATAGAAAATGGGGCAAATTACAAGAAGAAACAGTGGCAACAAAAATATTATGAGAAACAACAGCAGAGAAAATGATTAAAACAGGGGCATTTCAGGAAAAGTAAGGGATAAGTGGAGAAGAAGCTTGAAGTCATACGCAGTGATGAAAATTAGCAATTTATTTTAGGGTTGGTTTACCATACAAATAACCTGCTGGTTGAGATATGGGAGGGCCTCAGTTTTGGTGTTGCGAACATTTGGAGATCTTGTGTTTATATAAATTAAATTGTAACCATATAATCTTGTAAACTATACTTTGCTTGATATTTGTAATATTTTATGTTAAATAAATTCATTCATATATAAGTAAAAAAATTTAATATTCTAACTTGTAAACCTGACCTACCATGTCTACTGTACCAAAGAAATGTCCTCCATAACTTCATTCCATTATTGTACGGTATTATTTCGAATAGAAGCTTCCCTACTGAGTGGTTTATTGGTCTTTTAGAAACTAAATGTCTTAACTTTTAAATCTGAAGGGGCAGACCATACTCAAATTGTTTGTGTAAGACTCCTCAATAAACTGTAAAATGTTGTAGTGTAGTTATTAACCCCCTGCATACATTAAAATAAAAAAAATTGTTTTCTCTAAGGGTTAAGGTAATAAGCATTTGTAATGCTGAACATTTTATAACAGTGAAATTAAAATAATTGTAATCAATTGGACCATTCTTTTTTAAAGGAACAGTAACTGCTCCAGTGTATTTGAACACGATATGCACATCCTTCTTACCCGACACTCATACACTCTATGGAAACGAGGAATTTTACTTCCAACAGGATGGTGCACCACCACATTACCAGCGAGATATACGCGCATATCTTGATGACAATCTTCCAAGGCAGTAGATAAGACGAAGAGGTCCGATTGTAACCGTGTTCTCCGGATCTAACTCCGTTGTACTTCTACCTATAGGGAACTCTTAAGGATGTTGTACACGTAGAAAACCAGCTACACTGACAGCACTTCTGGAAGAAATTGAAATGGCATATGCTGCAAACGCTGATGACACTTTTGCAAACTTTGCTCAATTAGTAGTTCAACATACACAGAAGTGTATCGACGTCGATGTGGGCATTTTGAGCAACCGTTGTAACTGTAAAAGTCTGAGATGATTAGTACTTCTGTTTGTGTGAATTCCGTTTTGTTATGTTAATACATAATACATTAATACATTTCTTTGCTGGAAGTGTGTGTACATTTTATATATATAGCGTTATTATATATTATATATCTTGTAGTCTATTTTTTCCAATTCACTCATTTCTTCCTTTGATGGAATTTGCTGCGCTTGGGTTTGTTTATACCAATCATATTAATCTGATGTTCATGTTAATATTCAGTAAATGAGATTTCAGTAATAGAAATAACTCAGAATATATGAATGACATTTATGAAGATGAATAATATCTGTGCAAAATATTATCTATATATAAGTATTAAAACTAGCTTCCGGCCTCTTTTTGCAAACATCCTAATCACGAAATAAAATCACTTTTAACAATTGTATCATACACTAATTTTATACAAACCTGAATATGTATAAAAATTAAATTTATTCCACTCATTCCGAAACTTTCCATGTTTCACAGAATTCACAGAAATAGTTCATATATTTCTTTTTCTCTAGGAGAAACAAAGATGAAGCGTTAACTAAATGCCGGGTTTTTCATGGTTTTGTTGCCTATTTCGCCGCAGATGGCGGGTCGGTAGTCAAGAGTGGTAACTACCAGAGAGACGAGTGTAATATCCGCGCAACTGATTAAAGTTCTGGCAGTTACAGTTACAATTACAATGAAAACAAGCACGTACCAATTGGAACCCTTGTCTTGCTATATTTACACATTTTGGACATCATTTTAGGGAATTATCATCCGACGAATCAGTTCAACTTCCGAAATTGGCTCAATTTCCTGCCTGATATCTTCTTTCAGTTCCTCTAAATTTTGGAAGTTATACTATACATATTTTTTCAACCTTTCCCATAAAAATCACATATTGTCACATAAGGGGGGTTGTGAGCTATAATTCCCTATAAATTACCCTATTTTCAAAAACATTAGTTGTAATTGATAATTGTATTAAGAATAGCTGAAATAGTGGAAAAGTTTAAGATAATAAATAAAGTTGTTTCATTTCTTTGGACAATAGACTCTTGCTAGCGATTTCCTTTTCATGCTAGGAGGTTTTTGCGAATAAAATCGAGTTATTCTGCACTACAATATATATTATTTTGCTTCGAAATATGGCCAAGTAAATGGAAACATCCTCTTATCAGTTAAGGATATTAACATAAAAGTATATATATGAATGGTTTAAAAAAACCCAAGCTTAGGAAATTCTATCAAAAGAAGAAACGTTGAGTAAAATTAAATATGCTGTACAGTTGTAAAGCTTTATAAAATGCACACTTAAGCTATTTCAAGTATCCGATGCATGGTACGTTTAATTATAGAAATTTACCCAAATATCAGGATCACCTGTCTGCAATTCCTATATAACAGTGACCTTATATGCTTTCAAGTTTAAATTGATTTAATTTTGGAAGATAAACAGATGTGTGTGAAGGATAATTTTCTAACTCTAAACAGAAATATGTGGATGTAGAAGGAAAGCATTTGTTAAACCTCCTTTCAAAAGGTACGTACTCATTTGCATTGTAATGTAATTATAATAATAAGTTGCATAGGTATTAGATTCGCTTCACCGATAGCTGTCCCCGGTATCTGGATAACATAAAAATCGCAGCGGAAGTAATTTAGAAGTGGCTTTAAACGTATTTTGACGGGATAGGATTAAATTTCTGTTTTATCATTATTACTGTATTATATTTTCTTTATATGTTATAAAAATTACTCTTTAAAATTTACTTTTTTGATGTGAAAGAAGTTGAAATATGATTTAGGTATAAACAATAATGGGGTCAGCTTTATTCATTTTATTCAAGTAGTCTTACATGATTTCAGGATTGTCTAAAGGATTACTTATGAAAACAAATCTTAAAAAACATATATCACTAATTGAAATATGGTTTGATTCCGAAATCACCATAGGCAGTTTTTAAATTGAAATATTATGAATTGTGTTATAATGTATTTGATTAGTATTCGCTTAAATAGAATAATAATCATCACATTCGTCGTAAGTTGGTAAAACTGGAGGATATAAAACATAATAGAACTGAGTGTTACAAAGTACAGTTTCTTGTCGGGCACCTTGTTTTAAAACTACTACTTTTAATACGACTCCGCTAAAAATAATATTATTTTTATTTTTTATGGCAGATGTGACATCCGTTCGTTGTTGCTGATAAACATTAGCTATGCATCTGTACCTGAGATTCTGAATGCCGTCTACTATAACGATGCTATTTAACGAATTTTAGTGTACATTCATGGATAGTAATTAAGTTTTTCAAACAATTTTCTATTATAAATTTAAAGATTATTATTAGTATTATTATTGTTAGAACTAATTTTATCTTATTTTAAATATAACCATGAAAAATACTAAACAAACAAAAGGACTCTCAGGGATATTTCTCCTTATTAAATATTTTTATTTGTAATTAATGATGAGACCACATACTCGTTCCTGGTTTAGTGTTAGCGTTGCTGACTGCTGGCTGGGAGAGCAGGGTTCGATTCCTGGTACGTACTTATGAATTTTTCCTAGTTAGGGAGGTCGTAAACTGGTCCGCCCAATCTCCTGAGGACAATTGGGAAACTGCCTGATGGAAAAGTGGCGTTTTTCCATCTAATAGGCGACCTGTATGTTAATCACATTCACCCCTGCAATACTGCTCTCTATCAATGAAGTCGTGAGACGGAGGAAGGGGAGGCAGAGGTCGCTGCGGCAGACTAACTCCCATTCCAGTCTGTAGAGTGCTAAGAAGAAGAATTCATAATGAATCTTTAGCGCTATAAGCTATGAAAATATTCGTAGATTTCAGAAGTTCCCTAAATTGGCTTCTTTATCCAAAACTGAACCTTTGCTGCTCTTCTCTCAAGACACTGTATGATTGAATTTGTTCATTAATATATTTGGCCAAATTATATGAGACTGACAGGAATATCAGGTTCATCTTTAACACCCCCCTTTGCCCATACTATTTTAATTTATATTGCATTATTGTATCTTACAATTCTACGTTTTCAGTGAAGAGAATTAACATCGGACAATTAGGACATCAGCCCTACGTTCCTTGATGTACTGAACGAGAGAAGGAAAGAAGTAAAGTTTTTCACTTTGTTTTTCTTCTCGTCCTCCGCTTTTTGTACTTCTTTCTTTTCTTTTTGTTTTCTTTTCTCGCTTCTAAATAAATAAAGGGGGAAAGGATAAGAATATAGAGAGAGACCATTCTCAAACGAAGAAAAAATGCCTCTTTGGGTTTCTCTCTCCTTCTCCTCCAGAAAAGGACAGAGAAGTTTCTTTCTTTTTCCCCTTCAACCTCTTTCTATGAAGGACAAAGTTGCCTCTGAAACACCTTACGTCGTATTCTTCGCACAAATGCATCCATTGAAAACTTCGCAGTTTTAATTACATGCGACGTTAAAGTAGAAATAAGTCAAAAGAATGTCAAATGAGCATGGCGCAGAGGAAATGAACCTAGTGATCTAGAAACTCCGGCGCTAAACATTTTGTTGAGTCTGATATTAACACGATTGAAGTTGAAGTGCTTTTGGAAAGTTGTTCCTGAGTATTTTCAGGTCAAAGGGCACGCTCAAGTGTTTGTTTTATTTCTAGTGTTTGAATTCCTAATTAGTTAGTTCATATCCAGAGGAATATTTTAATGAATCAATCTTAAGACTCCGAGGTACAAACTATCCTCGGAAACGCAACTGTTCGAAACTGTAAGATTTATATTGTGGTTCGGCTGCGATGGCAACTCAATGCTTGGCTCCCATCAAACAACATACTTTATTTTGAAACTTTCTTTTATTTTCTGAATAATTTTAGATTATTTACTTAAACTACTTCCACGTTTTTTTAATTGCTTTAGAAATTATCTCGCCATACTATTAATTATATCAGAATGCGGTGAATGTAGCTTTCCAGTGACTCTTTCTTCAAGTTTGAAAATAGATAAATATCTGACATAGCCAAAACTCCTCATAGAGCATGTAGAATCAAATATTTTAATTTATACAATTTTGTCAGTGAAACTGCAAATGCAGTTGATAATTTATTGTTATGAAAAACATTTTTTTAATAATGTGAATGTTTCCTTATGATTATGTTATTCACACTGTCCCATAACAGTCTTTTGACACCGTTTTTCCTTTTTGTTGTTGTCAATTAATAATATGGCACATGTTTCGCAGTTGAGAAATTAATTGCTCTTATTGTTCGTTTGCTCTTGGTGTGAATGTTTCGCCCATAGCTGTTAAACGTCTGAATTAATGTTTTGAAACATTAGTTATTCAAACTTTTGTTTATAAAAGTAACACTGTTTTGTAGATAATATTTTGCATATGTCTACATCTACGGTAGACATCTTCAATGGCAGTTGCAAGGTCGAAGTGTTCTAACGGAGGTCTCGGTGGCGAGGTAATGCTGTTCCTAGTGAAGACACTGGCCGCGAAAGCCCAAGATCTTTAATGTATGCATCAAATTGTTTCTAATGTCAGTCAAGTGAAAATTGCTGAGACTGCTGATGTTTTGTTTAAAATTGTAGATTAATAGCTACGAAACATTTGGGAAGAAGAAGAAGCCCAGGAGACCACGGCTCACAACGCAGGAAAATACGGTTCTTAGTGATTTTGATGCAATGCTTTCAGCAATTTCTAAAGTTGTTTATATTCAACGGTTTTAATTTTGGTCGTAGATGGCGAAACTGTAGATTCGCTATAAAGCAACTCTATCTTACGGCTTTGGGTTTGTATTTTATTCTCTCTTTCAAATGAGTGAATTCATCTCTACTCCATAATCAGTTCTGCCTATTTCCAAAGAAGCGTATGAGTTATTTACTGCAAAATTCGCTTACAGAAATGTTAATAGATGGATACTTGAGATTTCGCAGCAGTTGTTAAAAGGTTAAAGTTTAAAGACCTCGATCAAATTCGTGCTGATCGAGGGTTACTGAAACATGATCTAACTTTGACTGCGGAGAAATTGTGGTTGCAGTGCATCATAATTAATTCTCGTTCAACAAACCGCCTTCAGCTGACCGGGCGCTAGGTTCCTGAACGATCACGATAATTAATGAAAGGAAAGTATGTACCGGTATAACCAAAGAAATTGTATTTTAATCTCCTTGTCTATATCGCTGTTTTTTGTGACTGATTACTATATATAGGTAAACGAAAATGTAAAACAAATAAAGGTTTCTAAAAAGCTCTCAGCATGAGATAGACATTCTTTTGGAACTAGCTATCTCGTATTCCAATAAACTGGAAAAATAAAAAAAAAAAAATAATAAAAAAAAACCCATTCATGTTTTAAAAGGAAAAGAAGGATACATAGAATATTTAGCCATGCATTTCAATATGAAACTAGAAGAGTTCTAATTACCAAAAAAATAAATCTCTATTTGTTAAAGCTGCTTGAGTCATGCAATTTAAAATTCTATTCATGGGTGAAAAATTGTGATAGTGGTTAGTAGAAAGCTCTATCCTCTCAGTCATCACACTGTATCCTTTGATAACCGGAAACTTTCTTCAAATTTCCTGTCCCCATACTCTTCAAAAGAGTCACCTCTTTCCACAATGAGCCGGTTTTGAGTTAATCTCATCCTAAATACTTTCAAGAAAATGGAAACGGACAGCCATGTGTAACTTGACCGCAAACAATGGGGTGATCAGTCCATCGCGCGCGGTCAAAGTTGACCATGATCAATTAGCTCGTTTAATTTTGATCATTGTCGATGCAAAATCGCATTGATTTGACCGTCTTCAAATGTTGATCGAGGATGGTGTACATGATCATAAACCATCTCAGCCCTTTAGTTCCTTGTGCCATCATCTCTTGCGTTTAGAGAACAAATTTTATAAATAGATTTAGGTAGATTCCTGTCAGTTTAGGTGACAGAATATAACAGCATACAGGCTACGCAACAGGAACAGATACAGCAATTACCTGCTGTGTAATTCCTTATCTTGCATGAGCTGCGATGTGGGAATAACTTAGACAAGATAATCTCATCTATTACAGATGCCCAAATAATATTTATAGTGATGCCGAAGTTAAGAAAGTTTTATGATTACGTATGAGAATGGCAAAGCAAGAGTAACTAATTTAAACCACAAAATTGTGAACCTGGTCAATCAGTAAGCTAATGGACAGTAGAAGAGAGACATATATGCACTAGTCAGCATAAAAGAATATTATGGCACTCGCCAGAGACCGAAGAACTGACTTCATATGGACATAATTTTGGAAGGTAAGAGAGCTTTCCCATACTCGTATGCAAACATGGGTAGCCAGTCGTTAAAATGTCCGGAAGGAAATATCTGTGCAGCTCTGTAACGCGAAAGCGAGGTGTACGGTGACATGAGGAAATTACTGTCACCTTCTTTTCACCCATTAGTGTCAGTTTTCATCTAGGGACTGTGCTGTTTAGTTCTGTAGCGTTACCATTGACAGCTCTGAAAAAAATATATCTGTCTCTTTCTGAACGTATCGCGTCACTCGGCCCGCAAGTTAAGAGGGCTGTTCAATAAATAATGATCATAAAATTTTTCGACAACTATGTTTACTCATCCTCAAAATTTTGATGATATTTCTCAAAATAGTTCCCGTTGAATATAGTGCACTGCCCCAGCGTTTCTACTTCTTAAAAGACATGCTGGAAAACATTTTGGGAGGGTATTTCAGAATTGCCCTGGCAGCCTTCAATACTGCTCCTGATAGTGGAAAATGCCTTCCACGAAGGTGCTTCTTCAAACTGGGGAAAAGGATGCACTCCAAAATAATTTCTGTGAGATATTCAGCAACAAAATTAGCGATATGCTTTCGTGCATTATCATAGTGCAGCATGCGACCTGCTACCAAGGAAATGTGTCCTTGCATGTGATGGGGCCTTGCAGAGTTTTTAGGATATTTCTGCATGTGCAGGTGGTAAACAATTCCTTAAATATAATAAAATGAGATAACCGCAACTTTTCCATTAGAAATAACCACTTTTTATTTTTAGATATTGATGACGGTGATGATTTACATACAGAACTTTGCTGTTATCTCTCAGGATCGGAATGATGTAGCCAAATTTTATCACTAATGATTATCTTTGAATGTCCGTTTGTTTTGGAATCAGCAGTCTTGGAACCAACCGTGCAGAAACACCTCTCATATGCAACTTTTTAAATTTACCAACGCATGGGTAACGGCCAATGAACTCTTTAAAATTTCACAAAGTGTTCTAAATACTGTTTGATGATTCCATCTCACAATGACAGCAGTTGGTGTAGATGTTTTCAACCTTTAGAGCAATAAATGGACCCACCGGGTAAAAGTTTACGAAACAATTTAAAAGTTTGGCGTCTGTTATCGTCGTCTATCATAATCGTCCAAGATTAACTGAAGAATGAGAATACGTTATCTTTTTTTTTTTTTTTGCCAATCTAAGCTTTTTATGTGCATTATAAACAAACTGGAAGCATATATGCACCTGTTGTTTGAAACTGAATGAAATGCAGGTCGTTCAAATCAAACTAAAATGGTTATCAATGTCACAAGCTTTTTAAGAAAAGTTTGGAAATTTGTTGGTGATGCATAGTTTGGAAATGACTTTTGATAATCACCAAAATTCTGAGGGAATTGCCAGCAGTAATTGATGTGGATCTATAATTTTACTCCACTTATAATTAGGGAGCAAATGTTTATGAAAGAAGTGCTTTTGCATAATAAATAAATAATGTTGCACTGGAAGATAAATGACAATAAAGGAAAACTTTTACGTTACGTATGTGGAAATATTTCCATTTTAATAAAATAAGAAGTTTTGTTTTAATATGTAAATTATATTTTAATTGTTGGCCATATTAGAAAATATTTTTAGATATTATTTTTTTATATTTTAAGTACGGAATTTGTTATTCGTAAATAAAAGCTTTCCCCTACGTTTTCCACTTCCTATTTTACCTAAATGCTGGTCTTGCCTATCAAAGATGGAAATGTCCATGTAATTAGTAATAGTTAACAAGAAAAAGTATTGTGCCGTAAATATAACAAGAACAGTTATTTCCTTCGTTTACTTGCTTTTGAAAATACTTTTACACAATGATAGAATGAATTATGCAAACAGTATCATTTAAGTTCAAAGACTGCATTCGCAGCTGAGCGCAGCAAGCGCTGGATCAAGGTCATGAGAGTTGCCAGATACTTCCCGCATTATTGGCTGCATGTGGACAGACGCAGTGCGCTGTTACGAAGAGCAAGCATTATTTTTTCATTTGTGTTATTATAACTCAGTTTGAGATTAAGAAACCATAGTAACTCAATATTTTATTACAGGGTATCGGTGTGTCAATGTTAATAAATAGGGTTTTTTTTCAGTAGTGTAAATAGAACTGCTAGTGCATGTACACTATTCCTGATCAAACTTGCAAGAGTTGAAATGCAAAGAACTTGTTCTTTAACGGATCCGGCGCCTGGTGGAACCTTGAACGCAAGCCAAAATGTTTCATAAAAATACCTTTCAATAAATCCATCTTGCTCAGTCGTTGCTCAACTTAACGAAATAAACTTTAGTCGGATTATGCGTTTGGGGTAAGCGATTATCTGCCATTACACAGATAATCTTCAAACAACAATCACTAATATCATCGTTTTCATAGCGAGGCTGTTTCATTACTGCACCTTAAATTATCTTCAACGAAGCAATGTCGGATGAATGGAACTTGAAAAAATTACATATTCGCATTATATGAGTGAATTTATTTTCGTAAATTGTTAAAATTACTTTCATTTTTATTATATGTTTAAATGTATTTATTACATTTTTTTTTACTTCTGAAACATTAAATGTTATTGATATATCAATATTTATTTTGGTCTTATTTGTGGTATATTTTGAATAGATGTGCAATAAATGTAAAATACGAATAGGTTTTAGTTGTATTTGATTTTATAACAAACTTTATTTTTTGTATTGTTAAAGCGAGAAACTTAGAACTTTAACATAGTAGTAGATTGTATATTTAAAATATGTCTTCCAAATGTTTACAGTACTTATAAAACGAAGAAAAGTGTACTCTGTATTCCAATCAGCTATCTGCCAGACTGGGTGGTCGACTATGATCCAACATCGGCGTTTTCGATCCGTTGGCAGATGTTTGAATGGGATGCACAGTATGTAGTTTTAGGAAGATGAGGCTAACTGGATTATTACTTATTACATTAGTGTGCTTGCAGTTAGTATATATTTAGAAATAAATATGCAGCACAGAGCTAAGATCACATTACTTTTATTTCCTATTAGCTATAATAGAGAAGTAATATATCATGAGAGTTAGTTTATAATAAGGACAGTTTTTAGTCTTGAAATAATATGCACAAAATATTTGTCATATTGTTCATGTAGGCATTACATAATTTTTTGAAATTCGTATTATTATATCTAATGTGTCATTTTATGTATTTTGCTAAAGACCTAAGAGAAGATCTAAAGGCATTAATATATCAGGAAGAAAGTGAAATAATACCATAGTTTATTAGTAAGCATCCTATGAACTTGGATGGAGAACATAAGTTAAAATTACCATCAGAATCAGATACTTCTCATGTTTGCTCTCTACATTTCCTATTATTAACGTGGTTTTCTTTTAAGCCCCAAAGCGAACCTATATATTGCAGACAGCGTCTGCAAAATGTGTCACAAAGGATCAAGTACGCAAGCCCTCCAGGCGAGTTAGACTCATGCACGCAAGTCTTGTGTTCCCGACACAAAGGGGATCACAACAACACCTCAGTTCACTTCACATTGCGTCACATAGGATTTTAATTTAGCAGAATTATCAGGAAATTATTTCATTTCCTCTAAACGCATCGCAGCCTGCAGCATGCCATTCTATGTACCTATGTCGCACATTGTCACATTTTCGATGAGATGTCAATATCGAATGACATTCTTTAATTCCACATTCATTATTCACATTCAAGGGCGCAGGAGCTGTAAATATAACTAACTATAACCGTATTTTAATAATATGCCTTAGTTACAACGGAAGTTAATTTATTTTAAATTTATAAAATTTACTATATTTATATTTCTGTAAAATACTAATGCATGTGTTTTAGCTATAAATAAACGCATACGTAATAATGTAAACGGTTCTTTCCAATCACACAAAAATCTATGACGTGAATGCCGGAAGCACTTCGTTTCCAGATTTCCGTAATAAGGGGCTTTTCAAAAGTTACCTCAACTTTAAATGGCTATAAATGTTACAATAGTTCATTTAGAAGAAAGGAAACTAAACATTACTGTGTTAATAAAATAGTTATCATTCTATTGATTAAGCCATTAATGCTTTTTTCATTACTTCTACAGAAATGTTACGCTCCACGCAATGGTTAAAAGCTATTAGGAAAACAATGCACGTTTTCTTTCAGTCTAAGAAAATTTAGAACTTAGGACGTTCTAAGAAACTGGGTTTGTTGCTGATAACAAGAGAAGCGGGTTCTTACTGGGGTGTGTCGACGATATTGCCCCACGTTGGATGCCTGATTTGAAGCGGTTTTTATAGGCCGATGTTGATGTAGTCGTTGGACCCAGGGTCCCACTTCATACCTGGAGGGGTCCTAGTCACCTTTCGTATTTTATTGGTTACAGGACAGATGGAGAGGGGTGGTTCAAATCACATCGCCTTGCTTCATTTAAACGCAATGAAATGTTTAATCACACTACACTAGTTATCGGCTATCTGGTTCGTTATCTCTATGACTTCGATGACGCGTGCTATATATGCTGCATCTGTGTGCCTCTCGCCTACTGTCCCTGGTAAAGCGACGTTGATCATTAGAGAACGAATGACAAGAATATATGTGTGAGTGTGTCGAACGTAAGAGTGGAAACGTATATGTGAATGAACCGAATGTAACACTGAGAAGGGTTGTACTGCCTTAATTTCCTAAGCTGAACTGCGGCTGCAATCTGGTAAAACTGTCTGGAAGAAAAAAAGAGATTTGCTAGATTTGTTTCTCCTTATATATGAAATCCACACATCGTCACATCGTTTCAAATCGTTACATGGGGTTCACAGCACAGCGCCCACGGTTTTCCTGAGCCTCTGAAATATTTAAATATTGTTGGCGATTTCTTGGGCTGCCAGACGCGTTTATTTAAATTTATTGCCTTTCTGACACTTGATCACTTTCTGACACCTGTTTCCGCTTCTACCTTCAACGAATTTTGAAACAACTTCAGCTACTAAAATACAAAAGAATCTATTGTTCGGCCACCTGCATGCATTTAGCTTTGTTACAGTAGAGAGACCCGTCGCTCTAGCCATTAACAGCAGAAGAAAAAAAATATGACAAAAGGCAATCTTTTCCCTATTGTCATAGAGTCAAAGGTCCAGATAGCCATGAACATTTTAGTAATACATGAAATGTTTCAGTTTATTACTTACTATAAGCTATATTTTATAATTATTACTATTTACATTATCTAAAAGCATTTACTTTTGGGCATGCATGGGTATGAGGATCTGTCACACAAGAAACTTGGAAAACCAAAGGAAATAAATGATGTGCTGTTGGTGAGATGCTTCAGAAAAATAAGAAGTAATAACACAGTTTGGAGAATTGTAAAAAAACCCTCTTAATTTGTACCCATATAGATCAAAATTTGTGTAAGCAAGTGATGAATGATTTTGCTTCTATGTGCTAGTTCAATTAACAATAACTGACTAAGTAAAATTCTACACAGAAAAAGCACATTTTTATCTTAAGGTGAAGTTAGCACGTAATTACTGAGGTTGATCCGAAAATGATGTCCGGACTTTAAATGAACATTGCCTTGATACTGTTAAGGTGACTGTATGGTATATTTAACTTTATAATTCATCATTGATCCATATATTTTGAAGAAGAAAATAGGGAAATGATAAAAACAGTTCTAGAGCGCTACTGCAGTATTTGTAGCACTTCGTCAACCGAAGACTGAGGAAGAGAACACAATCTTTATGCAAGATGGCACACCCCTTCATATTTACACACAAGCAAAACAATTAATTGCACAGATCTTTAGGAGATCTTGTCTAAGGCTTTCCAAAGATATAACCGATTTACCCGGTCAATGTTTACTGTGGGCTTGCTTAAAAGAAGCATTTTTTGCTACACCCATCGACACCGCAGTAACTCAAATATTGCATCTCGCAAGAAATTGAGAATATTTAAAGATAATGTATGCATAACGCTTTGCAAAAAATAGTGCAGATAAAACAAGAGAACAACAGACATATTCCCGATGAACACAGTGATTGTTTTTTTCTATCTTAGTAAGATAGTAAGTAAGTCTTCGCATTGGGTGGCGCGTATATATTTTTTCATAGATTTAAAATTGTATTTATAGCTAATCTTTTAACAAATTTTCTGTCATTTATTTTTGAAAGGAATCTCTTTTCCGGCGTGTTTAAAATGGGAAAGATTTAAAATCGGCCTTTTATTGCATCTTTTTATTTATAAAGCTGGAAGATGCACATATTTTGAAGAGATAAAAAGTGTACAAGAAATAAGTGTTCCATTATTTGCGACTTTAAAAAATTAGATGACTGTGATCATACGCCCAACTGAAGAAGAAATCATTACAAAAACCATGATATAATGTTGGCAGAGACAATATTCAAATTTTGCTAGATGACCACTGTGGCAAATATCACAAAAGAAAGGATGCAAGATATATTCCTGATGAACATGCATGCTAAAACTTTCAGCTTTAAAGGTCCTGCGGCTATTTACATCCAATCAAAAAGGATTTTGAGTGCAAGCTTTCCAAGAGTGTTTGAATCGCTTTACGAAAATATTTAGCAAATTTTTGGTCTTGAATCATCGCTGCTGATGAAACCCGTTTTCCTTAATACACTCCAGAAACAAAAAGGCAAATGAAATCATGTACAAAACCCGGTTACCCAGCCAAAGAAAGCAAAGTCACCAAGCAAAGTCATGACTTCAGTTTTCTGGGATGCAAACATCTTGAGATGACGGATTATCTTCAAAAGTGGCAAACTAAATTGAATATTACGGTTACCTTCTGGAGAAGTAACACCAGAATGCCCAATAAGAAAGACCAGGATTAACGAGTAAGAAGGTGTTTTTCATCAGAATAATGCACGCCTGCACAACGGAACTACAATAAAATCAATGATTTAAAGCACTACTTGCTTCAGTATCCATCTTTTATACCGAATTAGGCTCTTTCCGACTTTCATTTATTGGTTTCATAAGAAGAAAACACTCTTCGTGACGAAATCAAGACATTGGAAAATCATTGGAGAAAACAAATTGCACTGGCAGGAGAAATAAAACTGTTTTTCATTATTAGGCTAACAAAGTATCATATTGCCTCTGGTACTTTAACATTTCTAACACTTTACAATCTGAAGTTATTTTTTAAAGACTATATATCTCAAGAAAATTTTGAAAAAGGGTAACAAACGCGATGTGATGACAAAAGCATTACACATATCCGATCACTGGACCATGTTTCTAAAAATGGCATGCGCACAAATAATTCTATATAGCATCGCATAATCAAAGAACTTTATTGTTATCATACAGGGAGAAAATGTAACTTTCTCAGCATTTTCATTCCATTTTAGAAGATTTCTCATGTATTCTTGGCCGCAGGATTCATATCGAATATTTTATATCATTTAAGGCCCTTTGAGATCAAGTAGGATATATGTGTGCTGCATACAAATATTATAAAAATCATGTTAATGGTAATAGGTTTACGATATAATCTTCTGCGTTATTCTGCACACCCTAAGTCGTTGGCCAGGTTTTATTGTTGATGTCGGCGAGGGCCGCATACATCACGTAGAAAGGAAAGATTTTATTGATAAGGTAGCATTGCAGGAAGACATGTGATAAGCATACTAACTCCCCGGCGGTCACCGGCTTTCTGGATCAAAAGACGCAATCTCTCTACCAGGCAGCTCCTCAGTTGGCCTCAAGAGGCTGGGTGAACCTCGTTTATGACTTTCTTAACTTATAAAAAGTATAAGAGGTTACTGGGAATGAAACTTGGGATCACTAGTAACGTTTTTTATTTAAAAACTAGGACGAAAATTGCTTCGGTGAATTCAGTTAATTAATCGTTCAAAAAGCTTTTGTTCAAAAGTATGCCGTGTGTACATCACCCCATGGCTTCTACCGTTTCTATATAAATTTTATATATAATTATACTATCCTATAGCTTTCACTTGTCACTATATTCTCCTCATTACTCTTTACCTTCAAGCAATATGCATATATCAGAGTAATATTTCAAATCAACATACGCGATACTATTATGAATGAAAAATTCCGGATATCTTAAATCATTTTGATATTCATTTGACATCTATCAGCTAACTACTAAGCCACCAGAGATTCTCTCATTGAAATTGTTAGCAGGTATCGGCGCCATGGCGCGGTTAATTCAATCAGATAACTTCCCGAACTAATTTGGTAAAATGAGGCGCAGAGATAGAAAATCGGATATAATTCCAACCTGTTGCTATGGGTAATGCTGGCGGCCAAACTTTCTTGATAATGAGAAGTAATGATCATACATATCCCAAATTTGACCACCTCGTAACGTCGAGCTCGCCCGCATGATATAACACCTCATGCACGATGGACTCCCACGCCGATAAAGAGCGAATATTTTGCACTTTCAGTCTAATTGCATATCGGCGACCGTAGGTGTTGAGTACGTTAATTTGTCGCCTAGCACCAAGTGTGGAACCATCGCACAAACCGGAATTTCTGTGTAATAATTTACATATATTTGTCCATTGTAAATAATTTTGTTATTTTAATGTATCAGTTCCACGTCAATAACATTACATTTGTTGAAACCTCCAGTATCTGATTAAATAATAATACTTTAATGTTCTAAACAGGTTTTATGAATACAATTACCCAGGCATTTTAAATATTTCCATCACATTCCGTAATAACTATTTTGCTAAACGTCATCAGACTATTTAGAGCCCATAATTTGCTCTCTGAGACCTTTGGATTGGGGAAAACGGATTTCTGGACGACATTAATGAGACCACAACGATACTCGTAAACCGACCAATATAAAATTACTGACAGAAATTTAATTGTTTGAACAGCAATATATAACACAAGACTAAGGTATACCTTTTAAAATAGCTACTAACATTTCCGCAAGTCTCTGGCAGTGTTTCTGTCGATATGACGAGCGCATAAACCGTTGCAAAATCTGTATCGATGTATACTTGCGTAAAAGATATAGGCAATTGGTGGTTTAAAAAGAAAATACCCAAGGAAGGGCACATAGTCCGTTATACCTTTATTTGGAAAAAGAGATAAATATATTTGTAATAGCTATCGTGGTTTAATTCTTTAATTTCATTTCGGTGTAAACAGAATATCATTAGCACCTCTAATTTCAGATATATCTATGGTGGTAGTTTAAGGTGATCCCCTGTATAATATTGAAAACATGTTTGTATACTGTACATATTTTAATATTTTAATGTCAATTCTTTTTGCAGAGTCCATAAAATTTATGCAAAGATGGTTACAAAAGTTTGGAGATATTCCTTTATGAAAATAACAGGCGGAATTTCGTAAAGGCAGAACTTATATGGACAATATTTTCACTCTGAATCATTTATTTTAAAAGAAATAAAGCATTTATTTAATGGACAAATAATTCATTTAAAGAGTTTATTACAGATACAATATAGCAAAAGAGGAATACCATTAAATTTAATTTAGGTCATTGAAAGTCTATATAAGGAAATAAAGATTAATATAAAATTGATAGATAAAATAGGTGCACTGTTCTTAATAATAAAAAAGGAGTAAAACAAGGCTGTAGCTTGTAAGCTCTGCTTTTTAATTTTTTACGTAATCGAAACTCTACGAAAACGGAAAGTTAAAGTTAGTAATTTCACTGAATATGGGTTTAATAAATGATTTAATATTTATTTGTGAACGATTAGTTATACTTACTGAAAATTAAAGAATATTTAAACATCATACAATTCAATACCATTCTTTCAAAGAAACATTTTTCTTTCTGAAGTCCTAATATAAAATTAGTTAAATTCTTACCGAAAATAAAATAAACTTTCTTGGCCGTGAAGTATCATGCAATTTTGCTAAAATAATGTATGAAAATATTTATTGATGGAATCAATGAACGCCGCTGATATGAGCTTATTGATACTGATGCCCGAGTTATTACAGAAACATTTGTACTTTGCATATAACTCATTTAACAGTTTGTATTGAATGAACGGAAGTATAAGGAGGAAGTCCTTTCAATTTTCCCACCTTTTTCTTATTCTTTTCTAATTTTATTACTTTAGGTGGACGTTTCTGTTTAAATTTTGAATCATAGAGCAACATGACGGCTAACACGATAATTGTATGCACCTTAACGCTACATGAAAGTTGAATCAGTGGCGTGCAATGCTTTAATGGAATTTTATCGGTTGGAATGGATTTTGAATCTGCAAAAGATAACTTTTCCAGCTCATAAAACTCACATACAGTTCGTTTACAATTCTTAGAATTTGTGGTGCTTAATTATACAATACTTTATGTAAACAGTTATAATATATATTTTTTACAAAATACTCTGAATTAAATTAATGTAAAGTTCCAATTAACAAAAGTGGGTTTTAGTAGTCACCTTTCAGATAATATATTTAGCGTACTTTATATATAAATAGAAAATAATTACATATAATTCTTCCAAAAGAATTAACAGAATCTAATGATTCTGGTATATTATAAAATTAATTTTCAATTAATGAGTTTTTTCGCATATTAAAATATTTTAATGGAATTTTTCTACGCAACACATGCAAAGTTTTTTAATTTTTTTTTAAAAATGCTTTCTTACATATTCAATTTTATATTAAAAAGTATTTATTATTTACATTATGTTGACACTAAAATATTAAAATATGTACATTATAGAAACATGTTTTCAATATTATACAGGAGGATCACCTTAAGCTACCACCATAGATACATCTGAAATTAGAGGTGCTAATGAAATTCTGTTTACACCGAAATGAAATTCAGACAAGAGCCCATCAATGTAGCCAATACATAACTTTCATCAGCTTATATAATTTACATTTTTAAAATGAAATAATGCCTATTGGCATAAAGAAGAAAAAACTAGATGAGAATAGAACATCAGCACGAATCTAGACCTAAAAGTTTATGAAACATAATCATAAGTAAACTCAAACTTTCAGACTCTTTTTAAAGAATGTCTATGATCAATGGACAAAAATAAATACACTTCCCCGATTTTCAGACTAAACAATACATATATGTATGCATTTTGTATACAGTTTAGGACAATTATGAGCAGTGTTTTGCAGTTTATTCTGAATAATCTAAAATTCTGAGCTGTGGTCATATGAGACTATGAAAGGGTTTTTGCCCTGTTTAACTGCTTATGTTCTAGACTGAAAAATGCACTACACATCCATGACTATCGTTACGGCATTTTTATTCTATTTGAAAATTCACTAAAGTTATGTAATATGGCAAGCAATTAGTGCGAATTTGGTCCAGCTGCAAACGGAGGCTAAAATTATCTCTCGATAGGACTGGTAAAGAGAACGGAATATACCAGCTAATTAATTAACTAAACAATTTATTCATAATCTATTTTTATCTTAGTTAACACAGTAACTCAGTAATTCAGCCAAAATTGATTAATTATTTTTACCCAATCTACATTTATTTTATACTTATTTTTATTTTCTGCACAATCTAATTTAGTGTGTATTGGTGGGAAATGATTTGTCAGCCCCCCACGATTTCTCATTTAAGCTACAAACCAAATACTATTGGTATTCTTAACAAGTTTAAAACAGCCAATGTATAAATCTTTCTCATATCTGTGAAGAATACAGTTGAATCAAAAATACCAAAAATAAGTATATACATTTTATATGCAAGAAAGTGCATAGCTTAACGTATGGAGACAAAATGTTTTATCATACAGGCTATTTCTGAGCTGTTACTGCATACTGTCTACAAAGTTAGTTTTTTTTTTTTTTTGAGTAGTGTTTAACGCCCGTTTTTACTACTGAGGCACCACAGGCGGTGGACACTGATGATACATGAGATGAAATGATTAATTGGGAAAGGATTTATTTTTTTTTTTTAAGGAAGGAAGCGTTCCAGGCCTAAGTTTAGGTACCTCCCCGGCATTTGCCAGTTATGAAGACTGAGGAAAACCTGGAAAAAACCCCAGTCAGGGAGGACGGTCCTGGCGGGATTCGAACCGCAGACCTCCCGCTCACGAGTCCGTGCCTTAACGACCTCGGCCACCCGTGGCGGTTCTACAAAGTTAATTGTGTAGAAATAGAGTATATGATTTCTAGTGAAATACAATGAAAATAATGCAATAAAGATATAAACTTTAGAATAAGAGAAGTAGTGTTTATTTTAGTACATTATATTCATTAGAAAAAAATGTATAAGAACAGATTGAATGCTACTGTCTAAGAAGCTTTTAGCTTGTTTAAGTCCTTTTCTCTCCAAGCATATTAACCCAGTTTTTCTTAAACTTTATAGGAAAAAAAATAATAAAACCTGAATGTTAAGTAGTTTCGGCTTATCCACTAGTTCTAAGCACAAATTTTAAGGAGATAAAATACCAAACTTAGCCATATCCATTTGCAGTAGTTAGCAGAGTTTAAATCACCGTATTTTATTTATTTTTTTTTTTTTCATGGGCGTCACGTTAATGTCGCCGCCAGGGCACAAAACAAACGCAAAGAGAGAAGCGTATGTAGGAAAAGTGGATGCGACCGCAGCCTTGTCAGGTGCGAAACAACATGGCCTTTGATATTTAAAGCGGAAGTCTAGGGGGCGGTTCCTTGGCAAGGATGGCCGCCCCGAACAAGGTCTGCACCGTGCTGCACCATAACTCGCCCCCAGCGCCGCCTGGGATTGAAATTCCAGCTCCTCCCGCATTAAGTAACAGCAATTTGCGTGGCCCACTGCGGTCCGCGAAAGCATCCATCTTTAATAGCTTGGGCTTATTTACGTACAAACCTTTTCTTAAACAGAATACAAATATGCAAAGTGGAGCAGAGGAACAGCGTAGATAGAACATTTTACACAGATAGAGGTATCTATTTTTAATTTAATCCAGTATTAAGTTAATTATTTAAATTTTATATACATTTTCATAATATAAAAATAAATTTATTTACGTAGTAGTTAATTTTGAACTACAGATTGTTTTATTACGTAATTTTTACATTTTAATTTTAGCTGAAAAACTCTACTAAACTACAAATGAGTATTAATAGTATTTTTCGCAAGGATGTTTGATTAAAACCTATTATATGCAATTTTTTCTGGAGCAAAATTATTGAAAAATATTAAAAATCATGATGCATTATGAATATTTGTCTAATATTTCAGGTATATATTTAACACAATATAGATAGGTATTTAATTTTTAGAGGTATTCTATTTTCCATGTTATAGAAATTGATGATACATGATGTATTGATTCTATGTTCTTCTAGCCCATAGCAGTTTAATGACCACTGTTTCAATCTTAAGGCAAAAAAATTGCTATGACAAGAGAGAACCAATAAACAAGTCCTAAAGACCCGACAGCTGAAAAAGTAAAAACAGATACACAGGTTTTTATAAAGCCTTGGAAGATTGCCTCCATCCTTACTTCTTACTGTAATAGTGGTGGTGGTAGTGATAGTAGTAGTGGTACAAGTATGAATATAAATAGTGTTTAACGCCCGTTTTTGCTACAGAGGCACCACAGGCGATGGACACTGATGATACATGAGATGAAATGATATATTGGGAAAGGATTTATTTTTAAGGAAGGAATCGTTCCAGGCATAAGTTTAGGGTAACCTCCCGGCATTTGCCATTTATGACGAAGGAGGAAAACCTGGAAAAAACCTCAGTCAGGGAGGACGGTCCTAGCGGTATTCGAACCCAGACCTCCCGCTCACGAGTCCGTGCCTTAACGACCTCGGCCACCCGTGGTGGTGTGGTAGAAGTAGTGGCAGTAGTAGTGGTAAAAGTAGTAGTAATAGTAGTAGTGGTAATACTAGTAATAGTAGTAGTAACAGTAGTAGTAGTAGTACTAGTAGTAGTAATAATAGTATTAGTAATAGTAATAGTAATAGTAATGGTAGTAGTAGTAATAATAGTAGTAGTAGTAGTAATAGTAGTAGAAGTAGTATTTATTCCAGTGGTTTCAATACAATAAAACTTCAACAGGCGCATTCAGTCCAGTAGATCGTATGGGTTTTTATAACCCACAAGGTCAGTTTGATTTAACACAAGATATTAAATTAAATATTCCATCATAAACTATAAATCAAATACTTTATTTGAGAATAAACTCTCCTTATCTCAGTGATTTTGAATTCAGCAATATATGTATCCATTATTCTCACTTCTTAAAGATGAGGTAAATTCTATGCTCATTTTCCTCGATTGCCTTAATTATCTACCATGTCCCTAGTCTGAGATATGATGAATCGGGTTTGTGTATTGATGTAATATTCCATCCCACATTGAAATTTAAGCTCCGATTGTACTTCTGGCAAAATCATCTCCCTGTATTGCGCAATTGTGCACTGTCTATCCATATCCCTTAAACTTTTATTAACCTTCCCCCATGCATTCTTTTTATTTCCCTGAACCGCTATTCAAATGGATTTCAGGCCTATCTTTTTTTCAAATTCTTATCTAATTGGAATCCACGTGTCATGTTTACTTTCAACCTCAGCTTACTTGATGGCATAATTTTCTAATTAAAGTCTAGTTTGCATGAATTATTGTTTCAAATTATTGGTAGTTGTTCTTCACTACTCAGAGTTTACTCTTTATGGTCTCGCTGTAGTATCAGGATTCTCTGAAGTGTCTCTTAATTCCGCAGTTCTCTGTGCTCCTTCTCAGCACCAAAAAGTTGATTCTCAAAACGTTCCTCGCTGAATCTAGTACCGCAGCCTATTCCTACCCCCAAATCTCTACCCCATGGATGATTTGCAGGCATATGTACGTAACCGAAGAGTTCCCACTGCTTCACGCTTTGTCATGTCAATTTGCTTTTTTTATCTTCCGTACATCGTAAAAGTGATTATTTACGTTGTCTAGCGTCGCTTTCGCATATGTTCATGTCTCCGTCCTACTATAAAGGGATCCGATCTTGGAAGTCATCGTTCTCGTCTTATTCAATTAACATAAATAACCACTGTTCACAGTAGGTTCAAATTCTGTCTAGCCCTCTCTGTAGGCCGTTAATCACAGATGAACACATCTAGCACATCATCCGATTACAAAAGCGCTGGCACCTGCATACTGGTGCCTCCATATTCTATAGTAACATTACGTCAATAACGTCATCTATAGGCAGATTAAAAAGTAAGGGTGATACAATATATCCTTGCAACACTACCCTTTCGCTTACAAAACTCTCTGAAACCTCGTAGAACTTAATGAACTTGATAGGACAGAGTGACACTTTCAGTCTGTATCAACATCAAATTTCTATGCAGTAAGATATTAGGTCCTTTACATCAGAACATTCAATGAACTTCCTGCATCTCAGAAAGTTTGTAGGCAGGTCTATCCACCCTATATAAAGCAAAAAATATGAAAAAAACTACACAAACAAACTGAAAAGAAAACTGTAAAACAACGCGACACAAATTTCAGCACTAAACAGTTCATTTCAAATATCAAGAACTGGTTGAGGAGATGCTGGTGCTAGTTCTAATTTCGTGCAGGGGAGTGTTCTTTACAAAATGCTGGGGATGAAACAAATACGCCGATTCTCACCGTTACAATATTTTTTTTAAAGAAAGGAATGGTCATAAATTACCTCAGGATAACCGAAATTACTTTGTTTTCATGACTAACTTCGAGAACCATTTGGGTTATAATATGACACTTTTAAAGTCATTATTTTATCCTCGTTAATAATCAAAGGTCTCCTTTAAGTCTTGCTTAGTGATAGACATTCTTATATGATCCCAACTAATATTTTAGCTATAGCCAATATTAGCCATCAGTCATATATTTCACTTAATTAATAGTGTACCATTAATTTTGGTAATAATAATAATAATAATAATAATAATAATAATAATAATAATAATAATATCCAACCAGAATGATACGTCTTATTTGCTTACTCTATTTTATGATTCATCCCCAACATACTAGGAGGTATCATTGCTTTAATCATATCAAATGCAATTTTATTTATAATGCCTCTCAATAACTTTAAAATACATTATTATTATTATTATTATTATTATTATTATTATTATTATTATTATTATTATTATTATAAAACGTGGTTTCATGATACTTATTGACTGCAAGAATTCTAATTTTGTTCCCTTCATACCACACAGTAATGCCATAACTTATTTCATTTCATTAATTTGGATTTTATATTCCTTTTTTTAGAGTTATTGAACTAGGTGAGCAACTCGCTTAGTTCTCGCAGCCTCTGCGTGACGGACTTTTTAAATACTTTATATTATATTGTATTTTAGAAAACTGTTCCTTAAGCCTCTACTTTATATAATTTACAAATAATTTATCAGACTGTATTCGCAACAGTTCGTTTGTTAATTGTTGAACTATAACAGAGCGGTTTATACCTTTTTTTTACCACGAGCTTAAAAGACAGGGCAAAAATAACTGTTACCAGTTCATATATGTATCGGATCATACATTTTCAATAGGTTAATAATTACACCACAGAACCCAAAGGCATGCTTTTGTTTGTATGTGTTTTTAAAGGCATGTTGTTTCACATTGAATTAATTAACGAACATTTTACTATATTCCTCCGTCGTTAATTGGAAAATATCTCTAAAAAGAAAATCCATATTTTATTTAAACCCATATTATCGCTTCATCTGGGTGCGTGTATGCTCCAATGTGAATTTTATAGAGAAAGTTTAATAAGTATAAAACAGCTTTCACTAATAGCTTTCCTTAAGCAAAATTATTTGCGTTGCAGTGCTCCAGAAACGGTTGGGAAAGAGAGGTTATTTCAACATTAAAATAAAGCTTATTAAATATATAAAGTTAACTAATGGTGCTTGTTTTTAATAAATTAGGGTGAATATATAAATACTGAAATCTTTATTAAAGGTTAAAATACGAAAATTCTGCACATTAGGGCGGCTAATTATCTTATCTTTGCCACTTTTTCACATGCAGCAGTCTTTATAGAAAAAAAATCGGACCTGTATCATTGCTTGCACTTTTTTAAAGAGTGATGAACATCTAATATATATATATCGAATCATAGTTTTTGGAATTCATTCGTTCAAATTTATAAGCTAAAGTTCATCCACTTAAAACATATATTTATTTATTCACCCAAATGGTGATTGTATAAGGTGTAGAAAGCATTTTTCTAGCCAAAATGTTTACGCTTTAGCCGTCATTTCTATTTTTTCGATAAAAAGTTATTATTGTATTATTCGCGTTTTAATCCAAGCTTCTGCCATTCATGAACCTTAATGGTTCGTACATAAATTTCCATTGTGAAAGAAAATGTGTTCTAATTACTATCGCACTTGGCAAGTAGAAGGCATCTGTCAGCTTGTAATTATGTGCTTTGCTTATTAAACAGTCTCTGTCGAGTGATCGATACTAGTTTGCCTCAATCAGTATGTAAGTAATACCTTTGGGATGTTCATTGAGTATGTTGAAAAAACTATATGAATGTCCATATGAATTTTACATGAATAATTAACACTATTTCTCAACTAGGAGGCATAGTAGTTAAATCGTTTTATTTTTATTTATTTTTCTCATGGTCTCTATGTCTCAGATCTAAGATATAATTGCATTCTGAAATATTACATTAACAAACAAGCCTCTAGTTCATTCATTATATTCCCTATTTTAAAAATAATTGTCCTATAGGATGAGATAAAATGGTTTCCGTCAAAAATTTGACAACGATTCTCTCATGTTAAAATGTAGATTTCTTTACAAAAAGAATTAGAAATGGAGACAATGTTTCTCGATGCGTAATTCACATTGTTTATGGTTTTTGATTTGTTGAAATTGCTTTATTTACGGACGCTCTTTAATATCTCAAGTCATCAGGTCCCATTCAATTCAGGGCGTGAAACGACCGCCAAAATTTGCTAAGACTCCTCTTTTATCAGGCTTGAGGTTCTTTTTTGTGCCGTGAATGTACGATATGGAACCCACGGCTTTACTTCCCTTCCGAAGGAAGCCATACTTAGGATTTTTACGCCAAAACATTCATCGATCCTGGCCGTGTTCGAACCCCCGATCTTGGGTTTATAAGGCAAGTATGAGATTGTTTATGGAAAAACAGTAACTTAAAAGAAATATATACGGTTTTTGAAATGACTGTTTGGCCAATTGTTGCAAATAATTGAGATCGTGTGGTTCGGAACAAAAACTTCGTGTTTTACGATACCGCAAAAAGAAAAATTACACGTGGCGTGAGGTGGCATGGCGGTCAATCGATTAATGGAGTTGCTTTTTATAGAAGTTCCTCATCTCTAAACCATAACGAAACGATGCCCCATCTTGCTGCCATGACCACATCTCAACTAAGGGTTGTTTTCAAGTTCTGATATAACCATCACTTATAAGATCACGATATCGCTCACTCATAACCTTTCTTTAAATAATTTAATGCCACCCCAAAAGGACCTATTCTTTCGTGATAGTTACATACTCGTTTTTACTATCCCAGTAAACGTATTTGTAACTGTTTGTGCGAATATTCAGCTTAAGCAATATCCATCAGTCTACAAAACTTCATGCTGCACAAGAAATATTTCTCAGAAATTCAACCGAGGTTTGAACCATCATAAAATAGTGTTTACACAGATTTTGGTCGTTCTGATTTCAGTTTCACATCCTATAATAAACTTCTTAAAATGAAATGAAAATTCCCAGAGACCTATTTCAGATCTGACACGGATTAATGACTTTGAGCAACAAAATGTGCATTTATTTCTGTTACACCTAACAACTCTTGGTTGACCTGTTAATGAAAAGTCCTCTTATCTAAATTCAATCGTTGAAATTTTGCATTGCGTGATCCTTTGAACATCAAGATTTTTCTGTTTAATGTTTGAAATCAAGTGAATACAATAGGGACAGGCCTGTATTATATATGGAATTATATTAGATAAATTAATGGTGTAAATGAGCTCGGGGTCCGTGGTGCCTTAAAGCTATCTGACATTTGCCTTTTCAGGGTAAACTGCTAATAAAAACTTACTCAGACATCAGAATTAGTAGTTACAAACGCTACCAATGCCGCGGTGCGATTTATTTCATATTTTCCATCTTTGAAAGCCCTTTAAGATCCAACCAATACTTGTCACGAATATGAATATGAATTTTATTTTTCATGCATCAAAATACCAAACTTTTTAACAAAATGAAACAAAAATAAAGAAAAACTAATCTTAAATATAACTAATACTATCGGTGCCTTCGGCAATTCCAGAGGCAATAACTCCAAATTTATTCCATTTTGATTGGCTGAATCCCCCAATTCCCGGTTCTTTAGCAGCTACCTACTGGAATACCCAGGGTACCAGGCTCCGAACCAACCAAAGTACACAATACTATAAATAATTTATACAATTAATACAATATTAATTTACATTTCATGTAATAATGAACCTTCTTCCTTTTCCAATTAAACCCATTCAGGTAAATTTCCATTCTTGAGAGATGCTTATTTCTTTGGACATTACAAAGAAACAAGTAATGATGTTAAAATGAAATTAATCATTTTCCTTTCCATGTTCCATGAAGTTGCATTACTTCCGTACCCATTACAATTTACCACAGGTTGAGCATGTAATGGGAATCCATATTCACTCCTAAATAGTGCAAATGCCAGCATTGCTATTTCCATTTATCTTACCCACCTTCCATAAGCATTTTTGTTTCATCTTGCCTAAGCACTTTCTAAGTTCCTGAATATTTTCGTCTGATTTTAAATTTATAATTTTTCTACTTCTTATTTCATTTGATAAATTTTCCCACTTTCGTAATAGGAACTGCTTCTTCCAAAACTTGATTTGCTTACATTCTAATATACAATGCCAAATACAGCATGGTTCTTCACTCATAGTACATATTCCTTTAATATATCCATTTTTTTATTCCACCTAAGCTTGTCGTGGACGTACACCGAGGGTAGAACTTGAAAAATGTACGGCAATTCTGGGACACACTGTATATCTATCAATGAACTGTGTTGTTACTAAAACTATAAATATGTAAAATGTTATAAATATTGTACTATGTTTAGAAGCAACTATAAAGCTTAAAAGCTGTTGTTGTTGATTCGGTTTATTTATGGACGCTCTTTAACATCTCAGATTATCAGTGTCCTTTTCAATTCAGGGCATGAAAGGCCGATAAATTTTGCTCAGAGGCCATTTCTTTCAGGCTTGAGGTTCTTTCTCGTGCCCAAATCTACCACACGGCTGCATTTCCCTTCCGAAGTAAGCCATACTTAGGATTTTTACATCCGAAAAAATCCATTGACCCTGGCCGGGATTGAACCCACGATCGTATTAATAAAACCAATTTGATTTTTTATGTAGATAATTTTACAGCTATCCCCCGGCTGTTTATATGAACGATTTGAAGATCGCAAATGGTGTTTTAGAAAATAATGTTCTAAGAGTATGGTAATCGTAAATTTTTACACTGTATTCAGATAAAAATCTATATAAAAATAAAAACATAAAACTCCAGTGTAAAATGTTATCTAATGTTTTTATGCTTTTGATGAATATTTTGCAAGTATAAATATTTATATTTATCTTCAAATTGTTCAACACGTATTACTGTTTCTTACAATTCAGTAAAGGATCTGCATATCAAAGTACTCAAATGACATGTGTACACCATGCTACATGCTATCATGACAATTCCTCTGCCTAATTAAACTCTGTATGAATTTCTGCTATTTGCTGTATGATTTCGTTCCTTAGAAATATTCCTCTCTCTAGACACACCGCCCTGCCTCTATACTTTTTACACTTAAAACTTCCTATTCTCTTGATTATATACGTATATCAGATCAAGTTTTTCTCAACCACAACGAGTTCTCTGCACGGAAAGAAAGCTCCTTTCAGTTATATTTTCCCCTCTATCTGAAGAAGCAATAAAGGGGAAATGTTGTCTCCCGTTTCATACACGTGTATATAAAGGTTCATTAATATTTAAGGCTGCCGTAGCAAGGCATCTGGATTACGGGACAAGGGTCGAACATCAGACGGAAAAAGTCTCTCTACAATACCGGCAACACACGTGGATTATGAATCATACCTTAGAGTATACGTTGAAAGTGTTCTCATTGCACTCTTATAGAAGTTCCTGGTCGCGAGAATTTGTTGTCACTCGCTTAAGCTCATCAACCGAATTTCTGCTTATTTCATATTCAATATGAGCTTCTAATACTGGACAAGAGTTGCTCTAATGTATTGGGACTAGTTTGTCTCTCAAACTACCTCATAAATGAAAAACACAGCGAATTAAGTCGGAGTTCGCGAGGCCCGCAAACCAGCACTAATTACTCTATCATCGAATTTATTTATGTTTCTTGAGCCGTATGTACAAAATAAAAATGAATTTGTTTGTTCCTGGGTTACACATTTTTTTTTTTTTTTTAAATTTTTATCCTTGACACCTTGTAGTTCTAATGCTGTGTAACGCTACAATCTATCATTAACTGATAGAATGTAAATTTATTCTCAAATTGCTGTGCATTCGAGTTAACACATGGGCTATTAAACAAGTTAATTTATACAGATTATGTATATGGTTACAAAATCCTGTTGGAACAAACGTACAATTAAAACAGTTCGTCTTCGGAACGTGTTTTATACATTACTGTTTATGGTCAAATTTATTCGCTAGTCTTTGTATACAACTTCTTCAAAGGGCACTGCATTAGGAGACGTTTCAATAAATCTCTTCGAACACAATTTTAAAAGACAATTTTACACGGTAAATTTGGTTCTTTCACTGTCAAATGCTACACCTTTTTAAAATATGTGTCCCCATTGGATCAATTCTACAAAAACTATTGCCAAGCATGCATCCCTGTCTCAGGCGGCGTGAATCAAATGTTCTTGAGCAATTCTAAGATTACGAATAACTTCAAAGTCAAGGGGAGTAGGGAGGAACGCTTAATGGAAGTACCGGCCAATGGATTGGCGTTTCCCCAGGAATAATATACCATATATTCGGCAGCTATATATAGCTGCAAACATATAGCTACCTCCTTCCAGATTTGAGCCATACTAATATTTAATTACAAAAAGTCAGACACTGTTTATATATTTTATGAATACATAATATTTTAAAAAGAGTGAACCTTTCTAAAACACAAACGCAACAATAAATTTGGTGAGTTATAATGACTTAACTTATAAACTTATTACCAAGTTACATATTATGTTAACGTTTTATATACAGTTCACTCCAGACTACTAAACACTACTAGGTAGGGCCGGAATTGAACAGTCTGCTATTGACTTGACTTGACGTCACTAAGGAGCAAAGAGGCAGCTTTAGCATTGAAGAAAAGCAGCAGAACTGTTCGATATCACGACATGTAAAAGGACATCAAACCTCAAACAAGAGGTCTCTGAGAAAAATTTATCGGCCGTTTTACGCCCTGAACTTAACGGGACGCTGATGACCTGAGATGTTAAAGAACGTCCGTAAATAAACCAAATCAACCGAAAAAATAAAACGAAATGTGAATGAGCATGTGTAGAGGATAATGAATGAAAATTTACTTTTTAATTATTTATTGTCTGTATATTTGCCCTTGATTTCTTGAAAACTGAAATGTAATCAGCTCGCTCATCGCCAGAACAAATAATTCAGCTGTGTAGCTCTCTTCCCATATCTGCACATCGTTTTAATTGTGTTGTAAACCGCCAATTGTTCTTTGAGCGTTTGAAATTAAAGAAATCAACACTAGTAAAGGTGATCGGCACTGAAGATGAGAAACTCAGTTAAAAATCATCAAAATAAATCGCAGCAAGTATCTATTGATTAAAATATAATTTTTATTATCCTATACTAAAATTTACATTGTTTATTGCGTGTTATCTGTATCAAAATGAATATAGTTATGTTGACTTTTATTAATTTATTTAGTTCATTTAGGAACGATCTTTAACATCTCAGGTCATCAGTGTCCCATTCAAACCAGGTCATGAAACGGCCGATAAATTTTGCTCAGAGGCCCCTTTTTTCAGGCTTGAGGTTCTTTTTCGTGCCGTGAATGTACGACACGGGACCCACGGCTTTACTTCCCTTCCGAAGGAGGAGATACTTAGGATTTTACGCCCGAAAAAACCCATCTATCCTGGCAGGGATTGAACCGGCGATCTTAGGTTTAGGAGGCAAATATAGCTACCACTACACTACCAGGACCGACTAAATTATGCTGATCAGGCCTACATAATCGCGTATAGGGTTTTGCTTCCTGGTATTAGAGAAGGTCTTAATGGTTTATTAATGTTTTGAAATAAGTTTATAGTTTTTTATTATTCCACATTAACTGGTCGTATATGCACTTCTTATGAAGTTTACTATAAATGAACGCTGGTAACTAACTTGGTACTGGTGTCTGAATATCTATAGTTACATGATCGTTGCATAATATACTACTGCTGGCTCAAGTATCACGCTAACCATGGATCTAGGATTAACACCTACTTGTAAATTACTGCATATGCAAGTCAAGAGTTCTAGGAACTGCTCTGAAAGCTCAGATTTCGTTAAGCCTGCAATGGCAAATGATGTGCAAACAAAGGAGCCGACGCTCGTTGACACCCGTAATCCAAATACCTTGTTATTAGAAACACCCAGAGCATTAAACAAAACAGCAGCGCTTTCATCAGAACTATAATGTTCTTGCTGATATCGACTGCAAATAACAAAGCTCTGCGCTCCGGGCGTTAATCCCAAAAACGACGAACGTGTTTCCTGCGAACGTGGTGTAACGTAAATGAAAATGGGCTACGTGACAGACCATTGCAAGTCTTCATGCAGGAGTTAGCGTTTCGGCACTTACCACATTACGGCTGCAACTGAATTACTTCGGCTCTAAGGAGTTTAACTTGAAGGTACGAGCGCCAAACGTCGCTCTTTGCAGCTTGTACAAGGAAGAGAATTATACCGCTCTTTAGCACGTCAGGTAATAAAGGAACCGTGTAACATGTCTGCGCACAGCCTTGAGCAAATATATCTCCACGTGTTTACCATAGCAGCTAAACCGCACCAGATAGCTCAATGTGTGACCCTGCAACATCAGTGATAACGTACCAAATTTCTGCTGCAAGTGTGGATTTTTACCTGTTTACAGCATTTTATGGATTTATGGACATTTATATTTCTAAAAATGAGCACGCTTTTCAATACGGGGCATTATCTACATCATCTGAAATATCAACCGAAATATTGTTTTAAATTTATGCATTAATCCAACAATCAAAATAAAGGAAGATCACAAGGGTAATCTTTTCCTCTATGTAGTGATAATGAAAACTGGGTGACCTTGATTATGTAACACTGACATAGCCATGTTATAATTTAAAGTCAACGCTTAAGCGTTTTACTGCTCCTTCAGAAGTTAATTGAATTAGAAGTCAAAAAATGAACGGCAATAAACGACAGTAACGCTTGTGACCTGCTTTCGGAAGGATCCGGGTTCAAATACTTTGGGGCCGGCCATGAAAAAGAAAAGTCCTTCGATTTCAGTTGGAATAAAAGAAAATTTTCAAATGCGTGAACTTTCCTGTGTTTCGAAGAGAGAATGTTTTTACAATAATGAGGTCCTTTGCATCTGTTTTTATTTAATCACTGAACTCGGCATATCCAACATGAAATGTGTGTGCGAGAATTGGCTTATAATGGAACGAGTTGAACAAATGCAGAAATATTGTTAATCTTTTAATGATCCATGCTAATGGATAGACCTTTGGGACACTGAATGAAATAGATCGATTTAATTTATGAGTCAAGTTCGTTGGTCCCAGAGTATCTAACATTTGCCTTTTCAGAATGTGAGTAGTTTGGATGAATAAAAAAAAAAGTGGATAATTTGTGCCAACCTTAAATCTACACAGGCGATTGGTATGTTCTGTTCGATTGATAAATTTAAAAGATTAGGCAAACTATACAAATTATACCATTGTTACTATTAATATTGTAAAAAGAATAGGGAACTAAGGACATTAATTCCACTGACATAACAAGATTTTATTTTAATAGTGTTTAACGTCCATTTTCACTGCTGAGGCTCACAGGAGGTGTTAATTCATGATGCATGAAATAGAATGATAAATTGGAAAAGGAATTTTTAGTAAAGGAAGAAAGTGTTCCAGGCCTAAGTTAAGGTATGATAAAAGATAAAAAATTGAAAAAAACCCTCAATCAGAGAGAACGGTCTTGGCGGGAATGGAACACAAGACTTCCCGCTTACGAGTCCTTGTTTTATGACCTCAGCCGCTCGTGGTGGTGACATGGCGATATGTCAGCAGGATTCTATTGAAAGAGAAATCAACTCATTATTTCTTGTTTTCATGATTTGTTTACAACATTACTCAGGCAAAAAATATTCATTTAATTCTAACATCCATCTCTTAGACATAGCAATAAACAATTTGGGTATAGCAAACTACTTTGCAATACTTTGTTTATTTAAAAGTACATTTATTATGCAACAGTTGGATACAAACGGATAAGGAAGCCATTTAGTAAGATGCTCTCAATTTTTGATAATGCAAAAAATGTGATAAGTTTTATCTTAACAAAGGAATACAAAATAAGCTATTTTTTATTTCATAATTATGAATATTTCCCTTGTCACTGTAAATCTATTCCAAAATATTTCTAATACATAAGCACAAATTAGACCCATTTTGCATAATGCGTTTTATTAAAGTACTAAAATGCTCTCAGTTACGGTTTAGTTAATAAATAACTAACAGTAAGAAATATATTGACCTTCGATTAAAAATAAATAGACACCCCTTTTATATTGATGTCCACTTCCTTAGTATCCTACTATAACAGCAAATAACAGTAGTATTAGAACGAAGGTTTTGAAAATACCAAACGCTACACTTTTCCTTGCCACTGTACGTCCTCTTTCCATTACCGTTTACCTATGATAGTATTCTTTTAGTATTGTTTTCCATGGTCTATATGTGCGCAGAAAATCATATAAAATATTAATACTGCATGTTATTGATTTATTATTATAATATGAAGATTTCATAGATTTCGCCACAATGGAGACAAGAAGATAAAATTAACATATGAAAACAAGAAATGAAGAGGGAGAGATGAACTGATAGAACGTGAGAACGCGGACTTGTGGACCATATTTTCCATCCGGAAGAACTGAACCAAATTTGGATTGGGATTCGGTAGCTATCTAGCCAAATGAAGTATTGGAACTGTCTTTTAGCCGTTACAAAGCAAATTATGTGTCAATTAAGAAATATGTCAGTTACTAAAAACAAGTAATATGTTTTAAGCAAACATCTTACCTTTAACATCAATACTGAGAGCGTTTGTGAGTGTAGCTATACCGTATCAGCTCTACTAGGCTATAAAAATACGTCATCCTAAGAACTGTTTACAGGCTGAGAGATAGTTCATTTTTGAAAAGGACATAATGCTACTATGAACAGGTGGGGATGCGAAGGCATGGGCATCCAAATTAAGAAAGGAGCTGGAAACAATAGGGCTGAGCTCCATTGACGAATCAGGGAAATAGAAGGCATGGAGGAAGGTTAAGAACCTCTTGAGGGATATGGAACAACTGCTCAGAGAGCATGATTTCGCTGCAGTACAATTCAGGTTAAAATCTGAATGCTGGATGGGCGATACATCAAACAGGGGTCAAGTAAGTTTGACTAGATGTGAGCTTGCGTGATTCAAACCAAAGGTATAACGGATTATTAAACCCCTGACGTCTATAAGGGGAGAATCAGCCCCTCTGTGAGGAGGGACCGTGGACACATATTGGCTGAATGTAAAGGTACGGAAGAATGGAAGGAAAAGTAGGTATCTACCTCACTCCTTTACGAGATCGAATAGAGGGAGCTGTTCTTGCTGCGCTCTGCTGGCAGACAAGGAATTTTATCTATTCTCTCCCCCCGGAGAGAATAGGTAAAATTATTATGCAAGTGAGAGAACTCATATCTGAAAAAGTTGATAACCGGAAATGGGGCGGGGGAAACAAATAGATAAAATGTAATTCTGTGTGTGTGATTCCTAATGTAAAACCCATTTTGTATATTTTTGGAAATGTTAGTGATAATTTTCCTTTTTGGCTCTTTTATTTTATTGTTAAATATATATTTATTTATGGTTTATTGTGAAATATGTAATCTCATATCTTGTGTTACATCAAATAGACCTAGAGTATTATAAAAGATTTACGGTCTGTTAGACTCGTTGCTCTTTTGAAGTTTTGTATATTGTTGCCGCTGAAATAAATAATACTATTAGTACTACTAATACTACTATTACTACTACTAGTAATACTACTATTACTACTACTACTACCACCACTACTGCTGCTACAACTACTAGAAATACTTCTATTACTACTACTACTACTACTACTACTACTACTACTACTACTACTGCTGCTGCTGCTACAACTACTAGAAACACTACTGCTACTACTACTACTACTACTACTACTACTACTGCTGCTGCTGCTGCTACTACTACTACTACTACTACTACTACTACTACTACTACTACAACTAATAGAAACACTACTGATACTACTACTACTACTACTACTACTACTACTACTACTACTACTACTACTACTAATTTATTTGAAAGAAGCTTGTTTCTATGTGAACGACTTAACAAAAAAATTCGACCGAATAAACTCGCACCAAAATACAATTGGAGGACATTTACTTATATCTGAATTTAATGCAGATATTCGTTATACTACAAATCATTGCAGTTACTCACTAGAGAACTTCGTTTACTAACCCTTTGCTTCTCTTCTGCTAAGCCAATCAGTGTTATAAATTGGAGAGCTTTCCCATTTTGTGGAAATTAACTATACAAAGAATGTGAAAATGTGAGAAAAATAATTAAAAGTGAAACTGAAATAACATAGGGATTCAGTATTTCAATACTGAATACGATATTTGAAATATTTCGATTTAGTTTTCTAGTAGTTGCAATAATTTGCTATTACACAACATACTGTTAAAGTATTTCCATAATGCATCATGGAAGTAAATCATGACTAAGGAAACAGAAAAGTGTACTGAATACATTTCTCTCCTCTGCAGCCAGTATCCATGCAGTTTATGGTTAATTTTATAATATACTAAGCATATAGCACGCTCTAAAAGTATTTATTTATAAAAGTGCATTTATATGTACGTTTCATCTCTTTGGGAATAACTTGGGGATTCAAAATTTCTCTATGAGATAATTTTGTTAGATTTGTAGAAATTTTAATCCATATTTGCTGGCAACACTGACCCAGTCAAGATTGTGCGGGTCTGGTATAGCAGGTTTCAAAGTACACTTGTCTGCAGGGGCCATTATTGGTCAACTGCGGCGTTTTACAGAAAATGAATACCACCACTGAATTCAGAGGTAAGTAAACGACATGTAAATGCATTTTGGAACGATTTTGTTTATTTGATCCGGAGTAAAGGGTGACTAAATGGAACAACCTAGTGAACAACACTGGAGTTTTACATAAAAATTAATGTAACTACTGGATTTAGATTAAAGTAAATGGATATAATGTAGTTTTGTTTGTTTGAACCTTAGGGTTTTTCTTTTTGATAGCTGGTTTTAGAATGAACAATGTAATAGGTAGACAGAACTAAAGAAATGCTTCTCTGAAGGTTATTTAAAATCGAGGGGGAAAGAAGAAATGATCTATGAATACTCTCCTATTATGTATTAGCAGGGGAATATATCTGGCGAAAGAAGAGGCTTTCTACAAATACTGACTCTGCAAAGTGGAAACCTTTCTGCTCCAACTTTTTGTTTGAGAAAAGAAAAAATTGGTTCAATATGTGTTCGTGTTGGTATTCATATTTCTACCGGTGTCTAGGGCACTAGGCGACTGGTATATCACGGCTCGCATTCACCTTCCGCCCCCTCCCCCCAACGCCCGGCGTTATCAAGCTCCCCATTTCTTTTCTCTGCCCTGCAGCATCAGACAAAATTGCATTCATGCTGGGGGCCTGCGCTGGATGGGTGACGATCAAAATCAAATCTTCAGCTCGAGGTTTTCGAAGGGAAAGAAGGTAAGAAAAACTGCGTGTTTTATAAAAACGCTTACAGAAAATGGTAGGAGGAAGAAAAAGCTCTTAAGGCCAAGATGGCTGAGAACTGTCACATCAAGGCTAACGGCGCAGGAGAAAATGGCCTTTATCACAGTGAAGCCTGGCCATCTCAATCATACTCAGGCAGTACAAGAAAGAACGCATAAAGAAGACGCGTTAAGGTAAAGTATACATAACCTTTAGGCAATCCACGTCATCTTCAGCTGTTATCTAGAAAATCTGACACTCAACAAATTAGGACGTATAATAAAATGGATGAAACAGGTTGGGAAGTATAGATGATACCTTTATTACTAGTATTTGGTGTCTAAGATAATTTGATTAAGGTTTATGGAGTAGCTTTAGAAGTTTTAGAAATGCAAATCCTGTAAAAGCTCTGCAAAAAACATAGCCTTCGGTTTTGGCAGCATCAGCAAAGAAAGTTCTTACTGATATCGCCCACATTTTCTGTCGTGTTTTCACAGCTTATTCTGATGTAAGAAAACACAGGTCATAGATCAAAGGTAACTATTAAAGGATATAATTTATGAAGCGGAAACAATAGACCCAGTGTTTAATATTTACATGTTTGCTACATTTAATTTCCTTTCTTCTGCAAGTTGTGAAGGTGAATGAAAAAGTCTTGCAAAAACATTTATTCTACTATTGAAAACACCATCTTTCTACTAGATTCCTATTCCATAGTTCATTCACTGAATTTCCCTGCGTGTTTATTAAGAAACGGTTATTAAATTAACGCGCGACAAGTGCTTAAAATAAGCGACAAACAAACGGTAACCACACCAGAGAACACAAAGGACTAATGTGATAGTCTTGTGCTATAAATTTCAATCCCTATTCGGTTATTTGATAGGTTCTTTTTTCCAGCTATCTACACATAACTCCACGTGAAGTCCTAGACGTGGTTGCACCATTTCCTTCTGCTTCATCATATCTTAGTTTGTTTCGAGGTTTTGAAAGCAGCGGTTGCAATATCAAGCATTCAATATGTGGAGACGTAATTACCACGAAGAAACAGCTACACAAGAATGAGGTTGTGTTAATTTTAACGGAATGAATAGTATCTTTCCTTTATCCTTATATCAAGAGGGACACTAACCGAGGCGTGAGAAGATAAGAGGTACTTGAACGCGCTCGTTTGTCGCTAGTTTATCAAACATTTGCCTATTCAGCGTTCCTATAATTATGGTTTAACTTGGTTTTTTGTATGAGAAATCGTTTTCCTGCTGTGCTTTATATACTCTGATGTGGCATCCCTCCTATCAGATTAGTTGCACATTTGCCAACAGAGCGTCCTTCCAAGAGATGACTCAAAATGTCATTGAAAGAGAAAGCAAAGTCCTTTTTAATAAGAGGACTGTTAAATAAAGAATGATCATAGGTAAAGATGATGTTACAGAAAGATGCGGAATTTTATTTAAAGGAATCAATGCCGATGAATCGTGGCAACATAATTTCAAGCAAACAATTTCGATGTAATTGGAAAATACTACAGAGATGTTCTGAAAAACTCTGCAAGGCCACATCACACAGCACAAAAGGCCACATTTTCGTGAAACAAGGTGGGTGCTTCACCACCATAATGCAGGACAAATGTTATTGCTGAATACCTCACAAAAAGAACGGGTAAGTGTGTTTTCCATTTTTGCTATACTCCAGCATTAGCCTCTTATGACCCACATTGAAGAAAATCCTTCAAGGGAGGCATTTTTCATCATCACAAGCAGTAGAGAAGACAGCAGAAGCGATTTGAAGGACTAGTCAAAAATGATTTCCAGAATGTCTTTGAAGACTGGCAGAAATACTGCAAACGGAGATTACTTTGGTGAAATTCATCAAAATTAGAATGATTAGAAAAGATACGAGTTTTTTAAAAAATTATTGAACAGTTCTCGTAAAGCTACAAAGTTGTGCAATATTTGTCTGCACATTTTAAAATTTTATTACAATCAATAAAATGCATTCAGGCGATGCAACCTACACTGCAGATCTTTTTTGTGGTTTGTTTTGATTTCTTTCTTTCAAATGTTCGCTGTTTGTATGCCATGTTTTGGCAGCATCTGAAATGATATGTGTTGGATAATTATTGGCAATTGTATATTGTGAATGGAGGCTAACTGTATTGCTGATCAGTGCTCTTAATATCGTCACATATCTTGCGTTCATTATGGTACTCTGGTAGACTGCCATCCATCATTTAGACATTGCACGTAAGGGAAGTAATGTTTGCTTAGGGAATGTTGTTAATGAAATACCCGGTGATTGAGAAATGGCACTAGGTCTCAGTCCCAAAAAGCTGTGTTCAGGAATTCTGACTGGGAATATGAGAATCAAAAGTGAAACTAGCAGACTAGTAGTACCAGTGTATTAGTAGTGAATCCAGTGAGATTCAGAGGTTAGTCACCAATAATTTGAGCATATACTAACAGAAATTATGTATTAGTTAGATAAACTCTAAAAATTCCTAAGTTGTGTAATACCGAGGGTGCCAAAAATATATACACACCTTCACAGTATATATGTATTTAATATATTTCAAAGTTGGACAGAAACACAACAGTAATGTGCAGTATGATGCTCTGTAAACAGACGTGACTGACATTGCATTATGATAACGTTGTTATGTGACAGGTAAATCAACAATGAACAAATCGTTTGAACAGCGGAAAGCAATTTTGAAATAGTATTAGAAAACCGAGAATATTGTTAAAGTTCAAAGGCAATGGAGACGTGTGTACAGAACAGAACCGTCAACGCGAGTAACAATTGCACGCATTCGAGACAAATTTGAGACTCATGGTACCATATGCGATGTTCACAAGGGCTGATCTGGGAGACCTCGCACAGCAATAGGCCCGCGGCACTGGATCCAAGGCATTGGATAGGACGAAGAGGTCCGATTGAGTTTCCACCGCGTTCTCCGGATCTAGCTCCTTTGGACTTCTACCTAATGGGAAATCATAAGGATGTTGTATACCAGCTACACTGGCAGCACTTCGGTAACAAAAAGAAACGGCAGGTACTGCAATCGTTGAGGACACTTTAGCAAACGTTGCTCAATCAGTAGTTCAACGTACTCAGAAGTGTATCGACGCTGATGGTTATAAAAAACGATTACTCTCATTGGATCCTATATCGCTCTTGTCAGTCTTTTAGTGTAAGATAGTCTTTTCATTAAATCTTCAATCCGAAAAAGCAATACTTTTCTCCGACCATGAAGAATTTTCTTTGCTTGGAACACCATAAAGGCCTGTTTAATTGCCAAAGTTTTGATTCTTCTTCAGTTAACGAAAGAGTAAAGCTGTTTCCACTCTAGGAAAATCTACGATTTTTTCCAGAAACGATAAGGAATTTCCAAGACATAAAACCGACGAACGGTGTATTACGTGACAAAAGAAACCAAATAAAAGAATCTTAAAACTCTCTTTGTTTCCATCTGAGAGATAAAAGAACGGCATTCCCCTCTAAGACTCAATACGGACGGACATTTCCTTTTAGTTGGCAACTGTGCAGTGACTGTCATTCGCAGACCGCACACGAACGTTTCGGAATAAGGTAAGTTCAATGTTTGGGACATTTACGTTAGCTGTAGGAAGTTTCGAAATACTGCAAATAGAGGCTTGAAGATTTTGTTAATGTCTGCGTTTCTCATAGTATGGCAGGTGAACTGATCTACAGTGTGATTTATACAATTTGAGATTGCATATGACATTTTTACTATGCGCAAGCTCGCCGCTAGTCTGCGATTACAGGTGCTATTTTGTATTGAACAATTTCATCGCGTACTTAAATGTTTATTATGGAAGATATACTAAAATAGAGCTCTTCTTTCAGTTACTAAAAATTAGATTCGCATGAGACCATCTATTTTCTAAATATTTCAAATACTTGGAGTAAAATTAAGAGCTATGTCATAGATTGGGTAGGTGTTTAGAGATATTTCAGAACATGATTAACTTATTAACCTGAGCAGTTTACTAGAGGTTTGAGGTTTTGGGCTGGATTTGTAGGACCCGAGGAGGGTGTTCCGGTACTTCGGTTTGTTCAAGGGCTGGCCGTTTGTTCCTAAGCCCCTGATGGAGGTAGAAGAAGGGATGAAATGTAGGATGAAGTGTGTAGCCAGGATCCAGAGAGAGGACATTTATTCCTCTCCTACCTCAATCCAAGAAGCTCAGCTCTTCAGAATTGCCGTTCTATTCCAAACGCCGAAGCAGAAACTTTTCCCAAGCTCAAATCACAATCACACCGCACACAGCACCAGCCACCTCATCTTGCACTTTCGATGCTGTAGAAGAAGAGCGGAAAACTAGCTGAAAGGAAAGGTGCATCTGAGCATCCGCCCAAAATACCAGTGGGGAAAAAAAAAAACAATGTCAGGATGGCCGGTCCTAGAACCTCCCAAGCGTTATCGTCTGAGCCACTCCGCTAGATTTGATCCTTGTCTCGAGGATCATGAATAGCTTTACATTTTTGGCACCATGTATCGATAAATTGGATGATACCAACTCTCTTCAAAGACGTATTGTCACCAATCCACATTCATGTTCATTTTCTTACCAAATCACCTTGTACTAAATGTCCTTAAAATTTTGCAAAATATAATCTTCCGTCTATTACTTTAAATCGCACATGGTCTGTTCTTTGGGATTCTACCGTTATACCCAAGTTGTGCTAGTACTCGATGAGCAAGCAGTCCGGACTCATTCTTCACGTGTCAACAAATGATTTCACGGTTTTCTTTAACTTGCTTTGTAGTAAAGCGTTCATCTCTGATGTAGAAGTTTTTTCTTAATTTTTTTTTTTAAATATTTTTGTATGTGCCGTTTTATTAAATTTATCGACCACATCTCTTACAACTACATCGGTTTGTACACATTCTTACCAATAATCCTTTATAAATCAAGATTGAAATCATCACTAATAAACATTTAATTTCACCATATTGGACAAAACTAATCTGTAGTTAGACACCATACATAATTAAACACGAGTAATTATGCTCAGTTCCTGCAGAGACACACAGATACTTCACGATTACTTACTACAGTGTGAAGTTTTTTAAATTGATTTTAGGTTTACCAACACCATCCCCAAATGGTACAACACAGCTAGAACTAGATAGATATTCCACTAAAAAATAATCACAAGAATTATGAAATATTTATTCAGAATTACCATATTAGAACACAGTGATATAATTAAATACTGTTTTAGCATACAGGAGGAATATACGATGGAAAGAATCACCGTATTTCAAAATACAGGAAATTTTACAATAGACAGATATGAGAAAAGTACGGATAAAAATGGGAATATCAAAACGGATACTTTTAGAAAGAAATAAATCTAAGATTGGAAGATATTGAACGATAAGAAATAATTAGTAGTTTATATGAAAAGAGTTCATTATAGGGGAATATAAATAGTATGCAGTAGGGAAAAATATATAAAACAATATGATAAGGCAGTTAGAGAAGGGTTTGCTTGGGCTAGAACTGAGTTATAAATTTAAACGGATTAGAATATGATAAAGGAATAGGAAATTGTTTGATGTGTTATGGTCTAATCAAACAAAGTTGTAGAGAGAAAAGTTTTGGAATAAAAAATGGGAAAATTTAGAAGGGAAATTTTAATTAGGAAGATTTTAACTGCAAAAAGAGAGAAGGATATATCAATGATAGGGAACTATTTGGTAAGGTTAGAGAAAAATGGATGAGAATGACGAAGAGGATAGTGGAAGGAAATCTAGAAAGAAGTGTAACCTTAGAAGTATAATTTATGGATATTACAGCATATTTAGGGGAGGTGACGGAGAAATGATAAAGAATGCCCAGATGGTCAATGATTGATAAATTAAATATGGAGGAGTAAATTATCATTAGAAACAGAATTATTATACACCAATATCCTGGGTGTTAGTGTGTATATAGTCCTAAGGAAATAAGTAACTCAGTATAGGATAATAGTTGTATGCAGTGTTTAGAATTAAAATATAATAATAGAACCATAATTATATGTGTTAAGTATTATGGAATTGATGAAGACATAGATCTTATTGCAATATTTTAAAATTGTATGTTGATATAAAGAGAAATAAACTAAATTCAAATCAACACTACATTGCTCAGGTAGCAACGATGCGTTTATTTATTAATACGTTCATTTAATTTTTCCTAGATATTTAATATGACACTCAAAATGTAATAATTTGCATTGTTTTTGTCTTTAAACCATCTTTTGAGACATACTTTTTAAATACCAATTTATACACCATATGCCGTGATAATATCATATGATCACTATGGTTTCAGTGGTAATATTTATTATATTTTTTGAAATTCTTGAATGTTCATGGAGTTTTGTACAGGTGCGAGAAAGATTGCTTATATTCTTCAGCTTCTGAAAGGGGCGGACCTGAAGAACTAAAGGGAAATTTATCATCACGAGACATGTCACCGCTGACCTGTTTCGACGTTTGAGCAGAAACGGATCAAATAGGGTGTCTTTTCAGTACTACAAACACACATACACTTCTCGAGACAGACGGGGGGGGGGGGGGGTTACGTAAAGGGTTTCGATTTTCTTCCCGACTGAGGGCAGAGTGCACGATATCGAGTGAAAAAAGGGAAGATTTTGCCAATTCCAATCTTCTCCTTCACACCTATCTTCCACATGCAAAAAATATATACACGCTGAATGTTCCATGACCATACATAGGTCAATATATTTAAAAGAAATTATATATTTATACAGCGTGACCATATAATTAACAGTTTGGTTTTAATTAATCTCTTATGTTCAACTCTAAGTTAAATACATCGTATTAACTTATAAATATATTGCCAAAGTTTGTAATGATGTTCGTAAAGTATTTTAATATGGGCATTCTTGGTCAGTCTAACTGAAAGTCTAATTCATTTCACACACCCTGCAGCATATCAGGAGTGAATGGCATCATAGCCTGAATGATGGGACTGCGAAGGTCCATGAGATCTCTGGCAGAGGTAACTTAAACGCGATTTTTCACCAGTCCCCACAAAAAAAAAACCAAACAAACAAAAAACAATAGAAAAACAAAAACAACAACAAAAAAAAAAACCAAACAAAAAAAAAACACGATGTGAGAGAGAGAGCGATTTTGGTGGCCACCGGAATGGCGTCAGGTCGTCAGTTTTTGAGGCGGCAACATGAATTTCGCTCATTCTGTGTTCGTGAGGTGCGCCTGATGCCAAACTAAAATATGTTTACACACTGGTATAGATACATCTTAATATTCTTGAAATAGGAACGATCTGTACATTCCTCCCAACACATAAGATGCGAATTTTTATATGTATGTTTATCACGCCAATAATAACATTTTTTTTGTCGGTCCTAGTGGTGTAGTGGTAACCATATTTGTCTCCTAAACCCAAGATGGGTTCAATCTCGACCATGTCGCACATTTTCAGCATGATAGTGAACCTCAAGCCTGAAAAAGAGACATCTGGGCAAAATCTATCGGCCGTTTCACGCCCTATTTTGAATGAGAAGCTGATGACCTGAGATGCTAAAGAGCGTCTGTAAATAAACGAAATAAAAATGGATTTTTACACGCAAACAAACATGCATTAAAACCTAAAATATAAACGAAAAACATTTTAAATACCCTTAATATATAATCTCTCTTGATGATAACGTATCTCAACATTTGTGAGCAGACAAAATATTATTAAATTAAGAAAACTTATAATCACTCTTTTTGGAAGCAAAAGTTACTTCTGATGCTGTTCATTCAATGTCAACTTATCAGCTTGTTGCCTTGTATTGCCTAACGACTCTAGAGGTCCAAATGCAACATTCAAATCTAAGGCTGTTTGTCTTACATTAAATTAAATTTTGTTGATATCCTATTTTCTAAATTGCAGTATTATTCCTGTTTTTCAGTAATCTCTATATTTACTAGAAACATAAGTGCAAAAATTACATGAAAAAATGTGACTAGAGTGAAATACTTAAACATGTGCACTAATTAGACTGTGATCAAACTATGACGAAAAAGCCGAAATCATTTAAAGAAACGTAAATTGACATTTCTTCCAAATTGTATTGCACAATGTTTGTCGTAACGAGGCTTGTGTGATTAAATTTATATGAAATTTTTCCTAGAATATTCCACAATAGGTAACATATGGAAAAGCACATCCATTGTTGACTGAATAATGTTAAAGCACTCTGAAAGCTCAAAGCTAAGTAAAATAAATGGTCGTTCATAAAGAATTCAATTATTTATTAAAATTTTTTTAATATCTCCTACAAGGTATTCGCACAGTTCCTATCAGTTCTCAAAACAACAGAATGAAAGGTTTAGAAGTAACCTAAGGTAATCTTACCGCATTTTGCATCTCCTTACCTTTTATGGAAAACTAAAAGTAGCATGGGGACAGGTTTGGGCTCTACGTGGGCAGCTCCTTGCTAAAATATACCGAGGGTGCGAAAAATGTATACACAGTAGATATCTATTTAATATATTTCAAAGCTGGACCGAAAAACAACAGTAATGTGTAGTATGATGTTCTGTAAACAAATGTGACTCACATACATTATAATAGCGTTGTTACGTAGCAGGTAAATCAACAATGAACAAATGAAGCCAAGATTATCGTATGATGATCCGTAAACAGAGGTGACTTACATTGTTATGCTAGCGTTGCTACAACAAAATGGAGCCAAGATTATCGTTTGAACAGCATAAAGCAATTTTGAAGTATCCAAGGCACTGGATAGGACGAAGAGGCCTGATTGAGTTTCCACCGCGTTCTCCGGATCTAACTGTGCTGGACTTCTACCTATGGGGAACTCTTAAGATGTTGTATACCGTAGTAAACAAGCTACACTGGAAACACTTCCGAAAGAAATTGAAACGGCATGTGCTGCAATTGCTGAGGACACTTTCGCAAACGTTGCTCAATCAGTAGTTCAACCTACTCACAGGGGAATCGACGCCGAAGGTGGGCATTTTGAGCAACTGTTGTAACTGTAAAAGTCTAAGATGATTGATGTTGATCGTTTTCCGTTTGTGGGAATTCAGTTTTGTTATGTTAACACAGTGTTTTTTTCTTTGCTTGAAGTGTGTATACATTTTGGCACTCCCTGTATAAAAACTGGTAGAGATGTCGAAAGGGAAAAAAAAACCTCCACTTTAAGTACATTTCTGTCTTATATGAGTTTCGCTTTGACCAAGTTTTGTTGTAATATACCTTTACTTTAGTTTTCCAATGTTAAACAGCGCTGTCCTAGAAAAAGTAAGCAATTGTGATAAGAAGATACAAAAATATAATTTATGACTGCGGCTTGTAACACAGTCTTACACCGTTCGTTATTGGAGTCATTTCTTTTGCCAAGAAATATCTCCGAAGCTACCAAGAAAGTAAACTAGTTAGCACAAAAGAAGGACGTACGAAAGAGGAAAGGAGAGAGATGGTTAACAGCAACCACGTAGCTAGGCCGGAAAGAAGGAAGGACCTCAGTGAGTAGTGTGACACTTGGGGCAGATCCTGAACTATAGAGTGTCAGGACCCTCGACCTTCATATAAAAACTGTCGACAGTATTTTGCCCCCACGGGAAAAAATGACCCTTTTAAGTTAGCGCTCTTTATAGAGAGATAAATCCCCTAAGACAAGGAAGCAATATTGTTTTTCGACATTCTGCCCTTAGGGCAATGTGTAACCTCTGTAGCACGTGTTTAAAATACTTGTATACAAAATCTAAAGTGCAGATAAAAAGAAGTCACGAGGTCGGCTAACTGTTGCGGATTGGGTATAAATGTTATCTTTTCTTGCTGATATTTTCGTGACAGATTTTGAACAAAAAGTTCTAGCATTAAGGGACTTAAAACCTAAATGTTGGTTGTTAAAATGGAATGCATGGGTAAATTAATTTTTTGCCATTTTGAAAAAGTAATTCATTATAGATTTTGAAACTATTATTTTACTAAACAATAATTTCTTTTAGAGCATGTTCTTTGTGGTATTATGGAAATTAAATATGTTTGTAGTGTCTATATTTACTTTGGCATTTTTATTATAATAGAATATATTGTAGACATATGAGGCTATCTTGCACTCAAAAACCTCTTGTACGATTTTAATGCCATTTTAACCGACTATCCAAACTATTGTGTTCATCGTTAAACATTTTAAGATTAATTTAGCTATTGCTGTTAGAAATTTCATCGGTCACTAAGAGAAGTTCGTGCATTCTGCAAGTAAACTTTTGAATGTTTTATTTTATTCTGTTAAATATTTTTACAATACATAAGAACCTTTAAATTGTTATGTAATATGTTATTTATTAATTGCTTGTGAAAAAATCTTTCTTATTGTCCAATTTTAATATCTCTGACAGATTATTGTATATTTATTTAACGTTAATTTTGTAAATGAATGCAATTTATATCTGGAGCTATCATCGCTGTTTCTAATTTTTTTTTTTTCAAGTTTCAGAAGGAAACATCTATAGATCTTAGTTTTTGGAATTATAAATGCATTTAGGGTGCCATGCAAACTTATTTCATGAACAGTTAATAACACGTATTAGACAAACGTCATCATAAAGTCTCAATTCACAAGGAAAAATGTCGGTAGTAACTATTAAATAAAATGACATAAATATTTCTATGCTAGCTTTTTAAAGTTTGAATCATATAAAGCAAGGTATTGAATCAAATGCCCTTTTAAAAATAATAATCAAAATTAAAAGTATTTATTAGTTAAAGTAGCCAACTTTTAACATGAAGCGTTATGAAATAACTGATTGATTAATTTTTATACAATATATTGAGAAGTTATTGGCTTACAGATGTAAACGTCATATTACTTATGGCAAAGAATAACCAATTGCAGAAAATTATTGCTAAATATTTTGTATGAAACCCGAAAAAGTTTAGACTAAAGTATACCCCCTAAGACAGTTGACAAAAATTCATAATAGGTTTCATTTACACACAAATATCATATCATTTTAGAAAACTATATTAATATATTGCTTACAAGTCTAGATTAGATGACTCCATCCCTTCCAATGTAAACACGATGTTTATGCAATACTGAAGCACAATTTTTAAGTGCTCTTAGGAATATGTTTTGGAATACAGACTGAATATCTTACATTAAACGCTCAACACCTGAAATTTTCACTGACAAATTCGTGGAAATAAGACATGGGAAACGAGGAGGCCATTCATTGGTATCACCTCTATCAATCCATTGATCAAACATTTCAACCAAAAAGTTCCTCACAACCAGTCAATGAATGGTGCTTTATTTTGATACTATCGAACTGATTGCAGATGTTTAAAGGATTGCAGTTTCCAAATCCCAACATCACTTAATGAAACATTTCAGGTAATTGTTAAGAGTTAATGTTTGGGCAAAAAATACGTACGACTGGCGTAACTTTTCTTTTCTTCTTCTTTTTCATTTGGGTTATTTATGAACCATGTTTAACATCTCAGGTTATTAGCGTCCCATTCAATTCAGGGCGTGAAATGGCCGTCAAATTTTGCTCAGAGACCTTGTTTTTCAGAGCGTGAGGTTCTTTATCGTGCCGTAAATCTACGACAAGGGACCCACAGCTTTACTTCCCTTTCGAAGGAAGGGATTTTTACACCAGGAAAAATCCATCGGTCCTGACCGGTATCGAACCCGTGATTTTGGGTTTAGGGGGCGCATGGTTACCACTACACCACCCGTACCGACCACGCCTGCCTTCAACTACCAAAACCTGCCGCCCAAGCATTTAGACTGGAAACATTTAATTCTGTCTGCATCTTCAAATGTTAATACACAGAATCCCATACTATTTGTCATTTCACTGAATGATCATCGCCTTCATGTCCTATTCTTATCACCCACTTTTGTTCGTGTATCAGTGTCATCTTCATTTGGAACCAGAAGGAGGCATACACTGTACTTATTAACTTGTTGTATTGGATTATATAAAACATTGCACTATAATATGACGACTTTCTTAAACAATTTAGGCATAATCATAATCAAATTAGCAAGATACTTCTACTCAAATTTTGAATACGTCAAGTTGGAGGAATGATGTTCTGAAAAGATCCACAAATTCTCATCAACTCTATACTTGATCAAGCTTCTAGCAATTTTGAAGCGAAAAAACACAATTTCTATAGATAGCTTTTCATTAACTAACAAAAATAACATACTTTCATTTACAAATTCTGGCTTATCAAAATGTAACGCTCCAGGTAACATCCCCGGACTCTTGAGTATGCAGTGTCTTCCCCAGGAGCCCGAAAGCCCTATGTACTGATGAATTGATCAATCTATATCAGTTTTAATTTGGTTCTGATTGATGCTCTAACGTTGATCTGTGTAGTTTGTGGCCAAGAAATACTTCTAAAAATTATTGAAACATATACGCCAATACACATTGATAAACTAAAGCATTCATTTTATTGTTAAATTATTGTGCAATCATGGGTAAAGGATATTCATTAAGAGTGCAAAAAAGAGGTAGGAGATACATGAACAATATGTGTAACTTTACTAGTTTCGTTATAGTACCAGAATGAGCATTTTAACGTTATCTTGTTCAAATACAACGGACTAATATCAAAAGTTATGAGCCTAGAACAAAGAAAGAAAATTAATATCAGCATATGGTGTCTAATGAATCTTTCCACGCCGAGGCCCCCAGAGGAACTGTGTGCTAACCTGCGATGCAGCAAGTTTTGCAGAACTGTCTTAACTTTATAAGTAACGAAGCTAACATATAATTCATTTCCTGCTGTTATGAAAAGAACAACAGTTCTGAAGTTTTTAGCAGGTGTTCTCAAGAATATTTTCATAAGGCTCATTATCCATCGAAGCTGTAAGACACGACATCTGCTGAAGTCACGAAAGCGACTTGTTTAACCCGTAGCTGAGTTTAAATTATGCAATTCTCTTTGTGCTATACCTTACGAATACATGGACTTGCATAAAGGCAAAGGTATTTGCTATTACTTAAGTATGCATTTCCTTTTTGTAAGATTTTAGCAAGTGGCCTAACAGAGCAAGCAAACTTCAAGGCTTTTACGAGGAAATATAGAACGTTCAAAATTTAAAATTTCTACAAAGTAAACTATTATTGGATTACAATCTAAATAATAAATTATTATAAAATTGAATTATTTAGGCTGTATAATTTTCTAGGAAACAAACTGCTGATTGTACACTCCTAACATCTTAAAGGCTTAAACTAATTATGAGCTTTATTGAGCCCTCAAAAGAAGACAAAGAGAGGTTTTATAGAACACATTTATTTCTGGTTAACATCTAATGCCTTTATTCAGAACTGATTAGGGTTTTCCTTGCGTTTGTTCATTGTTGTCACTGTTGGTGACACTGGTGTCAGGAGTTCTATATATCCTTTAAAACTTCGAATACACGAATAAGGGTACCTCATTCGTTCATTCTTTTCTATAACTTTTGTTTATTTACAATGCCTAATGCTATGACCCAGCCAATATGTAGGAAACATTTCTCTGTGCTTCTCTATAGTTTTTTCAGAATAAATGCATTATTTATAAAGAAGTTTCCTCTCATAAGACCTAATAAATAACTCATATCAAGTTATCTTTTAATCAATTAGAATGATGTCCTTTCTTAAATATTGGAAGAATTAATACATCATACCATGATTGTAGAAATTTTCCTTTGTAATCACCACTGCCTCAGAATATCCAAACATATATTATCATTTCTATTTACGTACATTGGGAAATGTTTATGTGTAACTTACCTGTCCTGTTCATCAAGCGAACTAGATTTCAAATAATTTCCAAACACAATAGTAATTTTGAAGTAGTATTTTTACTGGCTTCTTGAATTGAGGGAAACGTGATAGATAGACTAAAGATAAGAGAAAATAGATCGGGGATAAGAAAAACATTTTCCTACCATATGTCGGATAAATTCAGGTGGTGATTTTAGAACCTTGTGAACCAGGATTATCACCTTGGTAGATACTTTCCACATTATTTTATAAGTGCGGTGGTCATCGTATTTGATTAGTTGTAGTTGTAGTATTGAGTGCTGATTGTTTTTGGCAGATTTCAACCCCTCTTAAAAATGCCTTTTCGTTCCACCAATATATAGAGGAATGCCTTGTGAGTATAGATGTGGCGCATCACATTGTGGTTATGGTTATCAAAGTATATACATTTTCCATCATCCAGTTTTATTCCCTTGTGTCTTTCCAAGGTAGTCGCATACAGTCTGTGCACAGAAACATGCTGTAATTATAAACAGTTTTAACTTTGGAACCATATGCCATTAGAACGAATTACCCAAAGATTTTTATTTTAATACTTAGTTACCGATGAAAATGGATGGCACCATAAGCAAATAATTTGTGCTGGTTGCCCTTTTTTTCTCTTGTCATTTGTTGCGTTGTTGGGTTGAAGCAAATGATTAAAATTGTATGAATCTTACATTTCATGTCAGTTGTTATTCTGAAGATATTTAGCGACCCTATAGGAACGTAATAGGAATGTTCGTTTGCACGCAGACTAGAGCAAGCTTGCAGTTAAACGTCTGTAAATTCAACGTGTTCAAGACCTTCCGTACTTATCTGAGGTTTCATCTTTACAAACTGCAATTAGGGCATGAATTGAAGCATGATGCCCCTTCAATGCGATTTGCTTTCTGTGAACAGGCCAATCCCCGTAGATATGTTGGAGCGCGTGTGGAATGAGTGGGAAAATTGCTTTGAATTCTCCAGCACACATTGAGTGTCTATGAGAGAGGCACTTAAATTTTCGTTTTCTAAGGTCACTATTTTCATTTAATATGTCTACCGCGAGTGACACTATATATTTATAATCAGGGTGGTGTTTTTGTCCACACTTTGTATTGAGCACTTCTAAACGGTATTCTTACTCCAAGTGGCTTTTTAATTTTACTTGTCGTTGGAGCAACTCTTCCAAATTATCGGTTTCCTTTTCTGCTGTTCGTCATAAGCGTTTTTTTTTTGTTTCTGAAATCTAAATTATAGATTGTGAACTGTAGACATCATATTTCATATATAATAATATCACCATTGACCGCCTCCGTGTTCACTGGTAGCAGCAACGACTATTTATCCGGAGATCATGGGTTCATTCCCTATGTGGGTAGATTTTCTAGGAAAGTTTCCTTATCCAGAAAGGGTGAATGCCAGATAGCTTTAAAGTGTGAAGGTGCACCACCTTAAACTCATTCATTTCTACAGACTGTAGATCTACATCTTTAGTACTCCTACCGAAGTTGCAATAAATAAACAGTATAAAAGATTACTATTGCTGTCTTCAATCATTTTATTTTTTTTTTATTTAAATTAAATAATAGCAAATTGTAATGGTGGATAGGCATTTATATCAAATTAAACGGAGTTTCATCTTCGGAACTGAATTTAAATAATTTGTTATGAATAAAGAAAAATTTACTATCATTAAAATCATAATTCTTAAAGCCAATGCGAGTGATCCGCAGAACTAAGTTAAACCTAATAAATATTCACGTTGGCTATCCATTGCATAGCAAGCGTTTAAACCTTAGGGGAAAAAAAACCACCTTAGCGCTAAACATACCTAAAAAGGACAAACTTTGGATATTTGAACAAAGTAAATAAAAATAATCACTCGGGGAGAAAACACTTACGCATAAGTAACTTATCAAATGCATGTAGGTCACAACCAGTCTTCTATTACAAGAGTACGTGTAAATCAAAATACTAGAGTATCAACGCTATTTATAGTCTTAATGCAAATAGTGAGAGTTGAAATTTAATTAAACTAACGAAACGTAAATTAACATTTGTACATGGCAAAAATAAGACAAAGGGGCCATAATATTGTCACTGTGGACATTTATTTTATGACTGCATTATTATGTGTGTTTGTAATTTTCGAAGTACATTTCAAAAGCAAGGTCCTGACATTCTCAACACAATAAAAATTTAATCGAAAAGAAATGTCATTGCTTTTGCACATATTTTCCAAACACTTTGTGCATAGAAGGACAAGCTTTTGAATGCCCTGTGCATAAAAATAGCTCTTTATTACTACCACAATCAACCCTTCTCTGTTCAGAACGAATCTGTTTCTGGAAGTGAAGAAAAGCATGGAAATCACTGAGTGCCAGATCTAGGCTGTATGGTGGATGCATAAAATGTTTCGACCGGCATTGTCATGAAGGAAAATTCCTGACATCAGCTTCCCAATTCTTGGCTCTGAATGGCATGTCTCAGCTTGTGAAGCGTTTCTCAGTGCGCCTGTATTCTGATAACTGTTCCCGACACCATAAAAGTCGCAAAGGAGCATTTCTTGCTTCTAGAAAATGATCTCATAGAGAAATTTGCTTCAGTTTTTTTCTTTTGTTGGGAATTTAAGTCTACTTCATGAAACGTTTGTTTTGGTTCAACATAGTCGTGCGATTCAAGCAAGATATGGGAAAAAAGTTCACCTCCTTCTCTCTCATACTTGTCCAAAAATTCCAGTGTAGCTTCCATCCTTTATTTTCTTGTTCACGACAATCAATGTTTTAGGTAATCATCTTGCATAAATTTTGTGATATTTAAGATTTTGGTGATAATTATGATCAGTGAAATATCTGGGAGTTCCATTGTAAGAACATTAATTGTAAATGGCGTATTTTTTTTTTTTTTTTTTTTTTGTCCACATGCTCAACCAGGTCATCCGTCACTAGGTTTTCCACTTCTCTCATCACGAATATTTTTATTTAAAATGACAACATCATGGCTGAGTTTTCCTTAACTCATTACAGTTGGTTCATCACTCAGTTCACTGTGAATTTCGGCAGCACGCTTACCTTTAGCGTTAAGGAATCAAACCACTAAACACACTGCATAACTGGTGGGAAAAGGTTCAGACGTAAAAATAAATCTTTTGCCACAGTTAACCTTTATACCCTAAACAAATACACTCAGTATTTACCTTTGCTTTCGGCATATTGAGCAGACACAAACAAAGGCAAACATAATATAAGATATTTTCAGAAATATTTTCAAATATATAAATTAGTGGAAAGAACAGACTGCTTAGCAAATAAACGGAATATAATTCAAAGATATTCAGAGATCGTCATTAAACAGAGACTATTAATCTTGAGGTGTCAATACACGTATACCAGAAACAAGTTATATTTGACCCCCTTAAAGGAGCGGAGATGAAACTTCGATATAGAACTAAGCTACTGGCACAATTCCCCAAAGCATTTCTGCTTTCCATGCCACATATTCCCCAAATAATTCCAATTTTCTGGAGATCCCCCCATACCTAAAGTCTTCTCTAGGTTCATCTGCAGCAGTTAGATACACAATAATAATATTCTTTGGTAATACAGCTGGCCAAGAAGTGAGCATCCAGCCCCTTAATAGGACTGGAACCAGCCTGTGAAGTTAGTAGGTCCTCAGTAAGGACAACAATTAAATAATGGACCAGAGAGAAATGTAAAATACGATGGTTTAATCGCCCAAGACAAGCTCTTGGGAAAAGCCTTGTCAGCGGACCTGATCCCACACTCACCGGAACACTCCTGATGTTGGGAAGGAAAAAGTTATGGACAGTAGTGGATTTAATAACTGGACATGGTCAATTTAGGAAACATCTCCAGAAAATGGGACGCTTCCAGGTAGAGCCCATATGTAGACTTTGTGGCCAATCTCACGAGACTGCGAAGCATTTTCTCTTTGTATGTGAAGCCCTGGAGAGAAGATAGCAACTCTTCGGTTCACAGCTATCTCAATATGGATGATCCCCTTATAGGAAATAAGGTTCTGGATTTCCTCAAGAACACAGAATTTGGAACACTATAAGGGACTTAGGTGGGGGGGCACAAAAAGCCTAAGGCTGAAGTGCGGGAGTTTTCCAAAACTCTCTCCAATACCCCCTCCGATACTTTGCTACTGCTACTGAATCGTGGCTTCTGCCGTTAGTAAAACATTATACAGCAAAAACCAACAAAATAGACACTGTTTGCCGAGAACGCTAGGACTCGTACATATGAACGAGAGATATACGGTTCGAATCCCACCAGAATTTCCAACCTGAATGAGATTTTTCAGTTTTTCCTCAGTCAACATCACTGCAAATGTTGGAGAGATATTTAAACTTAAACATGGGATGATTTCTCCTCTCCAAAAGAGTCATTTCTTAATTTATAATTTAATATCACATATCAGTGCCCACCATTTATATTACACTGTAGTAAAAATGGGCGTTAAACGCAGCTGGAGTAAATCAAAGGGCAAAAATGCTAAAAATCACTCATACCTTTCATAAATCTCATGCGAACGACTAACTATTTGCCTTAAAGAACGGATCTTCGATGACGATGACGATGATGATAATAATAATAAATATGACTTCAAAGCGCATAGGACCTCTGAGGTTATTGCCACCAGTGAAGAGTAAAATGGCTACTGCTACTTTACCTCAGAGTTACTGACTATCAGCATTTCGCACTTAATTTGATGTTTCTTGCATTTAATAGTCTCGGAATTTTTTTCTCAACCTATGCAATCTAATTCACCGATTTGAACTCTAGAAACGTTTTTCTCGACAGAAAAATTTGAATAAATTCATCTGCAGTGAATAATGAGCTTGTATTCAAATGAAAGTCTTCGCCAATAATGGGCAATTGTTCCAGGCATATTGTTATCTGACCAACCGATTGCGCAAAAGAACGAGATTCAAACTTTAATTAATGTCTATCGCAGACCATCATTGCAAAACCTCAAGGATAATTTACCCTAGAACAATCTTTTCGTATGATCAACACAACTATACTCCCCCTTGCAAATTTATCCAGAGTGAACCTTTCTACAGAAATCAAAATGAGTTGACAATCACCTTTCACTCGTAGCTTGTAATGAAATTCAATCTGGGCAATGACACATTTGTTAATGTCATTCGTTATTGCGAAATGTCAACAAGCATTCAATTAAACACCCGAAACAGTTGCAGCGGTATAAAATAATTGAGATATGAGAGTAAAAATGGAACAAAAATATTACAATACAAATCTATACAATAAAAAAAATTATAGCTCTTAAATTGAACATTAATTCACTTTCCGTTCTGTTTATAAATTCCCAACATATTAAACTTTTTGACACTATTTAGTGAACAAATTCTGACTGGCTTTCTATTCTAACTTTAACTTTCAAGTTAAGTTGTTTCTCTTCTGTTTGATTCATGGTCTTTGATTCTATATTAGTAATAACCCTGTAGTCCACAAGCATTCATTCGAGGAAGGCTATAAGAGAGTAGTCAGAAAAGCTTTCCGTCTAATCTTGGAACAATTTTAACTTGAACATTATACAGAGAGTGCCAAAAAAGTACATACACATTCACAGTAGATATCTATTTAATATATTTCAAATTTGGACTGAAAGACAGTAATGTGGAGCATCATGTTTTGAATTAATGAATGAATAAATGAAAGAAAGAAAGAAAGAAAGAGTGAATGAATGAATGAATGAATGAATGAATGAATGAATGAATGAATGAATGAATGAATGAATGAATGAATGGTGTTTAACGCTGGCTTTGCTAGAGACAGGCGATTGACACTGGTGATACGTGTACTGAAATGATATATTGGGAAAGGGCTTATTTTTAAGGAAGGAAGGCCAGGCCTAGTTTTAGGGTACTTCCCCGGCATTTGCCATTTATGAGGACTGAGGAAAACCTGGAATAAACCTCAGTCAGAGAAAACGGTCCTGGCCGAATTCTAACCCCATACCTACCGCTTAGGAATCCGCGCCTTAACGACCTCGGCCACCCGTGGCGGTATGATGTTCTGTAAACAGGTGTGACTCACATACATTATGATAGCGTTGCTAGGTGACAGGTAAATTAACAATGAACAAATGTATTCAAGATTATCGTAAATCGACAATGAACAAATGAAGCCAAAAGTATCGTATGATGTTCTGTAAACAGACGTGACTCACATTACGTTATGCTAGCGTTGCTACAACAAAATGGAGCCAAGATTATCGTTTGAACAGCGGAAAGCAATTTCAAGTATCCAAGGCACTGGACAGGACGAAGAGGTCCGATTAAGTTAATTCTGTTGCTGTTATAAACTCCACGTTAGGTTGAATTGCTTTAAATCTTAATAATCACACAGAGGGTCACCTAATACCATACAATGTATTTTTTCCATTTCACTGAGGTTGAATTGTGCTGTTGTTACTCTTTTTGGGATGTCTTTATATGGATTTATTGCCATGTTAAATTCATTAAATTCATCAATTCATTTTTCATGGTTGAAAATAGAGGAGTCTTAAAACTCTTAAATTTGGTAGGAATTTCCTTGGGCATTAAACCATGTTTTCAAACAGCGTTATCGTTCCATTAAATTCATTTTATGCAATAGCCATATTGCGTTTGTTGTTCTAGAAAGCTGTATTAAGTAAACACCAAATTATATTTCAAATGAATGCTTCAGACATATGTACCAACGTAAAAAGCAATTATCTCGTCAATTGCATGGCAGAGGCTAGGAACGTTTAAAACCACCTTCTATACTGTATTATCTTTATTCAGACAGGATTCCTTCACTGAAAGGAAAGTAGCGGATAAAACCAGGTCAAGTGATTAGATACTGACTAGACTATTGTGTTCTGACGTAAGGAAAAAAAATGTCTGAACAGTTTACTTTTATTAAATTCTATCCATAAGTTAAGCCATATCTACCGTGCAAACAAGCAAGCTAGACATTGGCTAATTTTTCTCTTCAGTTTCATTTTACTTTCGTTATATAGGAAGTAAGGGTAAGTAAATAATACAATTAAGGGGATTCTACGTGCTACAAAAACAAATAATTCAGGAGCTAAGTATTTCTACTAGTCCCGTGTCTTGTACCATCAGATAAGAGTTTTGTATGAGAATTTATGATCATCGATCAATTTTACAGCTAACCTGAAGAAATGGAATACAAAAGAAAGGGAGTTTCTACATTGGCACGCTCAAAGCGGCCAAAAATATCCTCTTTATGTACGGTTTTCATGTAAGGAACATACTGACAACTGTTGTCCACACCTCAAATAAAGCTAAGAGGACATTTTCAAGAGTCCAAAAGAGAACATAAACTTGCATCATTGATGTCGTGGTGAGGGTGTCGAATAATGAAGGACATCTCCATTTCTGTCAACAAGGAATAAAAATGGAGCGAAACTTTACTAAAATCCATCTCTGTCTTTTTTATTTTTATTTATTTATTTATTTTTTAATTTTATAACTTTGAACATAATTCTCTTCCGAGGAACAAGGTTCAGTGGCAGCAATGAAACATAGACGAAGAATCTGATTAGGAACAACAATCTGGAGTTAGTTCAAATCTGCAAGATTTTTTCCTCGTATCCGGCATTCATTTCTCTGCGTAACAAGGATATGCAATATTCTGTAAAGGCAGTCTGTTCGAGCCGAAGTAACAGATCATCCCTGTCATATGAAGGATAGAGGTTGACCATTTTGCATGATTAATGATAATGAACAGTTGTTCAGAGCTAATAGCTAAAGTAAAATAGTTCAACATTTTAAAATTCTTTATACCTAACAGCACGCCTCACACACTGAAACAGAAATAATGTAAATCAAAGATAGAACCAACAGAAGTTACAAAAATACGAATCTAAAACCTACCTATACACTTAAGTAATGAGAAATCACAGGTGAAAGTAAAAATCAAATTATATAAAATATATACTTTGCAATGGTTATATGTAGTCCTGGCTGTGTAGTTGTTACCATACTGGCCTCTTAAACCCAAGATCGCGGGTTCGATCCCGGCCAGGACCGACGGATTTTTTCGGGCGTAAAAACCCTAAGTATGGATGGCTTCCTTCGGAAGGGAAGTAAAGCCGTGGGTCCCGTGTCGTAAAATTACGGCACGATAAAGAACCTCAAGCCTGAAAAAAGAGGCCTCTAAGCAAAATTTGTCGGTCGTTTCACTCCCTGAATTGAATGGGACGCTGATGACCTGAGATGTTAAAGATCGCCCGCAAATAAACAAAACAAAACAAAATAAAATGCTAAGGAAATATATTTCATTTTAAAGTAACTTCCTAGTTTAAAATAGCTATATCTAATGTACATATTAACAGTTTTATTTCATATATACTATTATGGTTTGAAGATACTGGGGTGTTTTCCAATATGTATTTGTTTAACTTTCCTTGCTACAGTAACTGTGCCACGCTTGTAAAAATAGTAAATTGAGAAGATTTTGAGCGTTACATATTTGAGAAATGAACTCGAGTGTGTAAACTAATTTCGTAAGCGGGTGGACAAATTTGAGGAAATTAATATAGTTACCGATAAAAGGCGGAATATTAAACTGATATTAGCACAAAACGAAGTAAGCGCATCTCCAATTTTTTAAGAAGTCGGGAAGTTTATGAAAAATTTACCTATAATATTTATAATGCCAATAAAGCTGAAAATCGTTTGGAGATAAGATATTCGATAATGTGACGAATTCTGCGGCAGACAGGAGACTCTATCCCTGTAAACTGTAAATGCGTTTTGAATTCAAAGAGCAAAATAACCCGATTCTTTCGCTTTGCAAATGTTAGCAGAAATTTAGAATAGCATTGAATAATTACTCAAAATTTTGTTGACAGATGAGACATAGGTGCGTTTCCAAATAAATAGATGAATTAAATCCACAATTACAGGATATGGGGGGATAATTAAAATATAGTTGTTCAGTAAGGATTACAACGAAGGCTAGATTACTGTTTAGGGTAGTTTTATGTCGCATTTTATAACAGGACCTTATTTCAATGAGAAAATGGAAAATTGTAAAAAAAAAAAAAAAAAGATAAACAGTAAAGGGGCAGACGTTGCAGCATTGTGATATCGAAAGCATTGTTTTACATTACGCAAGATGGCGCCCCACCTCACGAGCAATGCATTTAGTGATTGTGTAATTAGTAGGAATTTGCCGAACTAGGTCACCTGTATGAAAAAAGGATATTTTTAGTAGACTTATTACTTGCAAAGAATTGAACACGACTGAAAACATGCACCTATTATTCTCGTTTATAGTACAGAAGAACGATTATTCCTTATTAATCAAGATGGGAGTAATTTATCCTTTCATAATATGTTATTTATTCTCATTATAATGAAATCTCATTTCTTTACGAAGAACTTGGTGCTTTTATATTTGCATATGGGCATTTGGAACTGGAGACTATGGTGTTGTTTTAAATAAACTGAATCGTAAATTTTAGAAACAAGTAACTCTACTTTTTTTTTTTTTTTTTTTTTATAAAATCAGTGTTTTTGCTCTGTATATTTTTAATCTATGTATATAGAACTGAATTGAAAGACAGCAACTTTATTTTTAATATATTTAATAATAATTTGGGATATTTCACTTTCTGTTACCCCTGATTTTCCCTATTAAATGAGCATATACTATGCTAAATTTTATATATTATATCTTCATTATGATTTCCATACACTACTTCACATTGGGTGTGTGATTATCATTACATCACCAGGACCGACAGGAATGAATAAAGATGGTGCATAGGTACGCATTCATTTACTCCCCCAAAAATGATAAAAAAAATCGTTTCTAATAGACAAAACTTTGATTATTTGAAGTAAACACATCAACCTAACTAAAAACCAATTATAAACACTTTTCACCGACTCATATTCTGTGGCTTGTCATGTTTTCTTTGCCGTCGAAAGTCTTTAGAAGTTTGTCTATAAGTTTCCTGCCTTCAAGAAGACAAGGGAAAACAACATATAATATATGTGCATATTATATCTTCTTCGTTGACAATGAGATGAAATGTAATTTGAATTTTATATGGCGGAATATGAGTCGAGGTTTCTTTAAAATGCAGTTCCATTATTCCTCGTCCTACTTTTACGTTAATACTTCCACAACATGAGTGGCAGGTCAGTGAACTGGAACCAACCTCATTAACCCTTTTTCTGGCACAGGTTACCCACCCTACAGCTGCCGCCAATAACAGACCAACTTTTTAAACAGTTTTCATTAAAAAAATGCAAAGCTTTTTGTTCGATAGGGAGGGTTTATATCGGAAAGTTTTAGCCTACAGTTACAGCCAGTATCGACACTTTCAGTATCTAAATTAGGCTATACTGGAGAAATTAAGGCAATTCGATTGTCATATGCACACAAAAATGAAAGAATAAAAAACGTTTAAAGAAGGTAGCTAACATTCGATTTTCTTTATTAAATGAACATTTTGAACTATTTCTATTCCTATGGTTCTTTAAAAATACTTTTCCTTTTTGTGATATTGTGATATTATGCATCGGCTGAGGTGTTGTTTATTATTATTATTATTATTATTATTATTATTATTATTATTACTATTATTATTATTATTATTATTATTATAAGGAAAATGTCATCATTAAAATATTTTAATAAACTCCTTGGTTGACTAGAGTACAGTAATACTTGATGTGAAATCTCAAATTTCTATCCTATGTAGAAAGTTAAGATTTCTTCTCCTGCCTTTAGAATTTCTCTTTCCTTTATTTGATTTAAATCCACCAACATTTCCCATTATTCTTAAACCTTTAAACTAGTTTTCGCCTTCATTTCATTTCACCTTAATGGCTCAACCATGGCATATATATCAGATATATTTTTGCAACATCGAGCTTACAATATTGAGTCTTAACACCCAAATACCGGATTGCCTCCCCTTTCACTCGTAGAGTTTTTGAAACGATATCAAACGTAACAAATACAGTGTAAAGCTCTCTATTATATAAGTATGGACAGGCCGTTTTGGGCCTAACCGTCTCTAACTCCCGTAAGACTACATGTTAAGTTTCTGTTGTTTTACTCGATTGTCATACAGATAATTCCTGAAATATTTGTGTTAAACTATTGAATGTTACCTTCTGCATCTGCTAATGTTTTTATTTTTGCATTAGAAGACCTAGATCAAGCAGAAAATGCATACTTTTAAGAATAGGTCAGTTATAGTTACGGCACTTTCACGCAGTACCGCATCTGAACTCAGCGGCCAATGACGTATCATTTGCCGGCAGATGAAAAGACTGTCATCGGTTAAAACAGAAATCTTAATATTAAACGTAGGCCTTATTAGTTACATACTTTTAACAGTTCAGCTACACATGATCTTGAAGGAACGGAAGTTCCATGAAAATGACGTAGAAATTTACGCGCATATCTGTCATAAGATTGTCTCTTTCAACAATGAATATTCGTTGCTTGACACTGTACCGCACCATTGTAGACCAGGGTTTTACTGTAACTCGCGTATAGTCAAAATGACACTGAGCGGCCGGTGCGGCGTGCCTGGTGATTGTTTTTCTTCTCGTGAGGAAGCGGTAGGTTCTCCCCGGTAACCACCGCCGCACGGCCCGCTAAAACGCTGGCAGGTTTGAAATGGACCGCACGGTATGGTGGATATGTCTGAGGGCAATTAGCACATATTTTTAATTCTGCCCCCATATAGTAAACAGTAGGCATAATTTGTAATTTTCGCATACAAAATAAAGAAATAAGACATTCAAGGGTAAAAGTATTTAAGGTTCAAAATGCAACTTAAAAATAAAGTTATTCAACATTGGTCGTTTACTATATTTTGGTTTTCATTAATCTTATTGTCAGAGAAGATGTACTTTTAAGTTAAATAATATCCTATGTATCTGTGTAGCTATAAGGTTAAACGTAGGAAATAGTTAAAAATGTACGAAAGAATGGTAGTACCATCTTTTATAAATGCGGAAATGAAGTTTCTCAGACCATTGAAAACAGACTGATAGACTAGAAAAGAAATACTAATAATATAATACTTAATAACAATCACTTATTTCCAAAGAAAAGAATGCCAAGTGATAATAGAAAAAAAACATCATAATCGTATATAATAATAATAATAATAATAATAATAATAATAATAATAATAATAATGTTAGGTCAAAGAGTTCTTAAAATAGTATTTGATCTCCAGATGCCGAAATCTAATTCATAAACAATTTTAATGTGAACTCTTCTGTCCAGGGACGTTTTATTGTTAGTTTATTTTTCGAAATTTATACGTTTTATGGTGACATTTTCTATCAGTTCTTCTAATGGATAGGAGTTTGTTCCAATAGCTTTTATTTTCATTTTTTTAATTAATTAAAAGCACATACTGCCAGTGTGTAAATGCAATATTTTAATACTTTGTGCTTTTCAGTAAGAAATAATAAGGGTGGATCAATTACTCTATCATTAACGTTCCGTAACGTCTTATTACAGAAATTTACCCGAATAGCATAATCGCCTGCCTACAATTCGTAGAACAACGGAGATTGTGTAAGCTTTCAGAACAAACTGACTCAATTTCGGAAGATGTGTAAGAACAGAAAAATTTTAAAAAGAAGCCATATCGTGTCATAAGGTACGTATTGATTTTCATTGTAATGGTAGTTTTAATTGGGAAAACTTGAATAGTTACGCCGAGAATAATTGCTCGAAGTGTTGCTGATGAGCCAACTGTCATTAAAAGAGCAAAAACTATGATGCTAGTAGCGCACATTAGAGACAGAGAAGAAAAACACTATCAAGACAAAACTTCCACATAACTTCATTAGGTTAACTTTGAACTGTACAAATAACTTTTACAGACGAATCACGGTTTGGATTAACTGAACATGATGGGCTTCTTGTCGAGAGAAGCTTAAGTAGATGCGATTTCCCAAAGAACAGATTTAGCTTTTGGTCATTCATGGCAATAGAGACATCAAAGTAGATGACAAAACTGCCCTTTTCGTTGTGAGCGAGAAATATATTTCTTCTAGACATATTCGTGGCACTCTTAAAGCTCATATTGAATTAAAATGTAGCAAGGAACAATCCTTCAAAAGAAAAATTCATGGAAACTTATTTCAAAAGTCACACAAGTGCTTTCTGTACTTTATATTGGTATTCAAAATGTTATCTATAGCTTAATTTAGGAAGTGTGATGTTTTTGTATGAAAGGTATTATTGTTATGCGCCAAATAAATGAAATTATTATTACTTAGAATTTTTCTATAAGTAAAATTATTTTACCACTCTGTATAACAGTTTTTTTTTGTTTTATTTACGGACGCTCTTAAACATCTCAGGACATCAGCATCCCATTAAATTCAGGCCGATAAATTTTGCTCAGAAACCTCTTTTTTCAGGCTTGAGGTTCTTTTACGTGCCGTAAATCTACGACATGGCTTTACTCCGATAGAGAAGGGGGAGGGAGAAAGTGTTGCAATATAACTCACTGCCTAATGCGAGTGCATTATTTTAATTTGAAACCTTTGCTGTCTAATAAAAATACACAAAAGTAGCATGCTCTAGCTTTGAAAATAATACAAATGTTTTCTGCGTTATCTTATATCAGTTTCAAATGAAACATACATACAAGAGCATGATACTTTAGTTTCCTACATTTATGGCAGACTTGCTGGTTTACTTCAACATCCACTTGCCTTTCACATAAAGGAAAGGGTGATTAATGACGATGAATAAGCCTAAGGGCGTGTAGAAAGCGACAGCAGATGTTGCTATGGGATTGCCTTAGTATAACGATCCAGTTTCGAAATTGCAAGTGGCCATTCTTTGTTCCGCTTTACAAAAATGCAATATTTCTTATGTCATCCTCAAAGCACGAATTGTACGTTCCTGCAAGCGGTGAACGTTAATCCAATATCCGCCATAATTTTTCGAAATTGTGCGGTTATGGCATGCTTAGTGCAATAAATCCTCTCTCTGCAGCCATTTTCAGAAGGTGGATGGTTCTAGCTGTTAAGGAAATGTGATCGTATTTCTTGTTTTTGTTTACGTAACAAGCCGCATTATATTTCCAACCGTTTTACACTAAATGATAGCTTGGAAATAAATAGTGCATAAAGGATTGCGTTACCTTTAGGAAAAGATTTTAAATCTTCCCTTGTAGAAAAGAGAACGAAAGGTATTTTAATGCTTAACATTATGCAATGTATTGTGCTGCATAACCTGTGAATACATACCATTTTTTTTCAAATTACTTTCGTAGAGAGAATGTTCTTGAAGTAGATATTATAGTAACTAATCGTGAAACATTGGAGGGAAAGGTATCAAAAGATAACTACTATGAATTGAGAAACATATGAAGAGGAAAAAACTATATAGAGTATTTATAATCACACAATTTTCAGAGAACAAATGGGGCTTTAATTTTCCACTTATTTTCTTTTCATAGATTTCATAGATTATACAAAAGCATTCACAAAGGTAAATAATAATAAAATGTTAAATACTACTTTATCTGTACATCTTGTTAGCAGGCATTTTAATGCTTATCGTTTGACAAATTTGCTCTAGTTTGCATTCCATATTACGAAATAACAAATCTCTCCGTGCACTTAGTAACAAAAACCCGTGTAGCATACGTTTTGATATTCACGGAATGACGTCAATGAACTTCGCTGTGAACGCAAGCCAATACTACATTTCTAGTCTTGGAACATTTTGGAAGCACCTCATACCGTGCCCTCATTCCATAACGCAATCGGATTGTATTCACAGATAAAATAACAGTTATTTTTCGCTGATTTAGGCAATGGCACTGTTCATTCGTGTCTATCAGTTGCATTTCTATAGGAAGTAGGTTTTCTACAACATACTTGTGTATAATGGAGTATGTCAGAGAGATATGCTGAAACAAATTATATTTTTATGGTCGCTATATGCAAAAGAAATCCTAGAAGTACTATAGGGTAGAATTTCATGACTTATTTCCAGGAATGCTGCATCAGCATGTATACTTTTCAAATTGGTGAACAAGAAACAGAGATTAAAAATCTCGGTTTTAAAAAGAGAAGCTTGATGAAAGAGGTCAACGATAGAAACTTCCCCTCGAAAGTATTTATACGATTAGCTCAACAATTGGCGTGTCTGCCATCGGTGTATTCAGTTGCAGGATCTTCATTACTGATATGCCTGAAATAAAGCCAGTGGACTTTGAAAAGAGAGCATGTTCTATAACTGATTTATCATTCATGTGCATGAAGAACTTCTTGTCCCTAATATAACATTTTCCATACTCCTCAAGAAAACTTTAGGTGATGGAGTAGGTTATGGTCGAGTAATCGAGTGATTAGGTTATGGTCGAGTAATCGAACTTCCACTTTATGAATCGAAAGATGAATTGCTTCAAATGTCTTAAAATATTTTCAAACGTATTAAAGCACGTCTTACAGCGGAAGGCACGCATTTGGGGCATTTCTATGAAGGTAAGTACAATAATAATTATTTACTAATAAGGAATTTAAAAAATGCACGCTCTGAATTCCGGCACGCGGTAGGTGGCGACCCCGTTAAGCAGTCATTTTTTTGTCGGAAAAATCCATTTCAGACTTCATATCGTAATGAGCACTGTGTTTGTTATACACCTGTGGCAAAGAATGTCAAGGAATGCCATAATAATAAGCGTATTAGCATACATAATACAGTAGTAATAAATGAATAAATAATAAATATTGTAAAATATTTCCAAACATAGAAAAATGTAAACTTTATCGTAATTTAAACAAATAATAGTTTTAATATTAGAAATTAAATAATAGTTATTAATGTTGCATTATTATAATTGCATTTAATATTCCTTTTTATTATACAGTACCTCATCGACAACCATTTAGGAGGACAGGCCATATATGGGGAATGATGTTTTGATTAGGAACTCTACTAACATCTCACTTAAATTATACTCTGGCTTTAAAAGTGTACTCCATGAAATCTGTGCGGTAACTCCTCATTACATAGCTGATGCTCTTTATTATGCACAATTTATCCATTTCCCTTCCACAATGTTTTGTCATAACAAGTTTATTGTTATACGTTAATGCAGAGCACACTTCCGGCTCCGATTGACGATATACCACTTTTTATGTTCACGAGCATGTAGTTCTAGAATGATGGAACGCCACCACATTGATGCGCGCGCACACTTAACCGCACAATTCGGAGAACATTGAATAGAAAGAAAAGACCTTTGCGTGACCGGTACAATTGCCCCATTAAATGCCCTTTGATTGTTTTCTTTGGGCGCAAGTTAAGAGTATCATGTACATCATCACGGAAAATTTAAAATGTAAAATTTCACTTGTGGAAAAACAATGATTTAAAAAATTATCAGAAAAAACATGAAAAATTAAACTGCATTTCAGCAAAATGCTTTACCCGAAGACTGACTTTTTGATATATCGCTCTTTAACTTCGTGTTAGCGAACATATGAGGGACATGGAGGAAAATTTGATAACATAAAACAGTTGGAAAATGAGATAATTTGCTTGATCGACCTTTTTAGACTGATTTTATAGATTAGTGAAAGATTTCACTTTCATCAATAGTGGGGGAGAGGATAGTCTGTGTGTATATCCCTCTTTGTGCTTTGTTTAGATAGAAAATAATTTAAAATCCTCAATTTCAAGATTGTTGTTGACTTGTTTTATTTACGGACGCTCTTTAACATCTCAGGTCATCAGCGTCCCATTCAATTCAGGGCGTGAAACGGCCGACAAATTTTGCTCAGAGGCCTCTCTTTCAGACTTGAGGTTCTTTTTCGTGTCCTAAAAGTACGACACGGGACCCACGGCTTTACTTCCCTTCCAAAGGAAGTCATACTTAGGATTTTTACGCCCCGAAAAAAATCCATCGATCCTGGCCGGGTTTGAAGGGTGTAGAAGGCAAGTATGGTTACCACTACACCACCAGGACCAACTTCCAATCAATTTCAAGATGAAAGATATCGAAGCTATTGCAGAAAATCAGTATTTAAAAGAAGACATTTTAAAAGAAAAGCAATTGTGTGGCATTAGTGCTAATGTTTGATTATTCACATGATGGTGTTTGAAATACTGACTATATATACAACAGTAACGATAATTTCAGCAGTCGTTTTGTCTTATGGAACTTTCTTTATTCAGTGTTGCAGGTTGCACAGTTTTCCATTTAGTTCATTATTTATTGTTAGCATATCAGTGAGAACATTAAAATGATATTATTGAGTATGGAAATTTCTTAGAAAATAAAAATAAAAATCAATGCAGTATCAAAGATGTTACGCCCATTTTTTAAAATTGTGGCAATTATAAATTCAGCAAACGTTAATGATATCTTGTTTCTTTAAACCTACATTCCATATAAATATAACAAATTTTTCTAAAAAAGGTACAGAAGACAAGAACAAAAGGTGATCTAAACTATCTCTGTCATGCTTGAACGAAACTGTGTTACAAGAGTATGACACTTGAGCATTAAGATAATTATGCAACTATAACTCATACTAGGAAAAGCAATAATAACCAAATAAATATTTGTAGCTTTCGCATTTAGTTACTGAAAATGCTTTAACGTTAATTGGTTTAGTAAAATATACACGAAAAATTTTATATTCCACTTAAAAAATTAACAAAAATGTAAAGTTTCATTTACAATGTTTTGCCAAAATTATGACAAAAAGGTTTAAATATATTTCAAATAAGATTTATAGGAAGCAATCGAAGAGTTTTCACATTCTTCTCAAAAAAGGTAACCATGGGTCATCAAGTTTTCCCCCCACGCCCGTCATTTTATCCTTAACAAAAAAGTATCCTCTCAGTATAACCTATAATTCCTCAGAGTTCATGTTAGACAATATTCACATATAAAAATATGATAGGGACCTTTGAGAATTAGTAACAATATTTTATAAAATACTGTTATACAGTCTACGTACTTAGAACTTACCTAACATAACCTAACCTAACCTTAACCTATGTACTCAAAACTTTTACAAAGATTCCTTTCCGAAAAAATTATTTTCGGTTTAAGACGAAAATTGCAAGAACACAATTAATTTCTAGAAAGACAGTGATATAATGTATTTGAGTTGCATCGTATCAAGTTTCTGCTGGAAACAAACTAACAACAATTTGTAACCGTTTTGTTTTGTGTGGTCACAAAGCGGTTAGTGGCCACAGATGACGATAACCTACGAGACCCGATTATGTTTGTTTCATATACTAATCTTGGCTTCGTTTGTTCATTGTTGATTTACCTGTCACGTAGCAGCGCTATCATACAGTGAGTCACATCTGTTTACAGAACATCATGCTACACATTACTGTTGTTTTTCGGTACAACTTTGAAATATATTAAATAGATATCTACTGTGAAAGTGTGTATACTTTTTGACACCCTCGGTATATACACACACCCCGTTTGACTTTTGAGTTTGTTGCCCAAATTAACTGATCTTTTTTCTGTTTCTTTTTTTTGGGGGGGGGGCAGTGTTTAACTCCCGTTTTTACTACTAAGGCACCACAGGTAGTGGACACTGATGATGCATGAATTGAAATTATAAACTGAGAAAGGATTTTTTTAAAGAAGAAAACGTTTCAGGCTAAAGTTTAAGGTACCTCCCCGGCATTTGGCATTTATGAGGACTCAGGAAAACCTGAAAAAAAACTCAGTCACGGGGGACGGTGCTGGTGGAAATCGAACCCCAAATGTTCCATTCAAAAGTCCGCGTCTTAACGGCCTCGGACACCCGTGGCGGTTTTTTCTCTGCACTTTGGCTGTATATCCTGTTTTGTCAATTTTCCTAAGTCTTTCTAGTACCTTCCTCCAAGCATAATTACAGTTCCTTGCTTCTTCTTCCACACGCATCCCATCTCAACGCTATCTAAACTTCTTTTAATTATTATCGCTACCTTTGATATCAATTACTAATCTAATGTTAGTAGCATAAATCCCTTTACGTTGCGATCTCCTTTTATTACATGTAACCAATACTTAATTATGCGAAAGTCTCCTTGAGCCTATCCAATGAAATTAAATTAACCTGGGGAAAAGAAGTGTATTTGCTTATCTAGGGAGAAAGGAAGACCAGGCATAGCCTATTTTAGACTGAGAGCTTTGAGAAAATGATGATTAGATCTGGTAGGAGAATCTGTCCATTTATGGAGGGGAGAAGGAATGGGTAAATATTCCGGCAGAATGTTTCCACTGGGAACACCCGAGATAAACACTGTTCCCAGAAAACGTAGAGTCGATTGGCATGCTGGGATCTGTTTGCTAACCACTCTAATTGGTTGAATATGAACATTTTCTTAGCCAAAGTGAGCGAAGCTAGAAGCAATTTATTTTCTGGTTAGAACGGAATAGTTAGTATAATTAAAAATAATATATAATATGTTTCAATTCATATATCTAAAAATAACGTTCTTCATATTTTAAAATGTTTTAAATATATATATTATTATTAATATTGCCGCAGTTTATTATTATTTGCTCCTCTTTAAACTTTTTATCTTATTTAAACATGTACGGTCCGCGACCCATGCATAAAAATATCATTATTATTGTTATTATTATTATTATTATTATTATTATTATTATTATTATAAATTTACAATAAACAATGTCTTTAAATCTCCCAATTTCCCGTAAAACCCCACTATTGGCTGAATCCTCCCTACTACTTAAACTTGCTTTAGAATCTCTTTTTGAACTTTGTTCATTCGGTCCACTTTTCCACCCCCATATCTCACAACTATGGAATATAACAGAGTTTACCATGCCGCTATACATATTCTCCATTACATGAATATTGTGAAAATTGGAAACGAAACAAAACAGTTAAAGTTCTCGGGGGAAAGAATTTGCCCATTGTGTGAAGAAAGCGATACCTAGAGGCACATTTTGGCAGAATGCAGAGAAACGGAGCTCAAATGTTAGGGAATTGAGAAGCAGTAGTGAAGGGAGTAAAGATTGGCGAGGAAATAATTCGAGATGAGGGAGTAACAACCAATAAGAGAGCTCAAGAGTTGTCTAATAGTTAGGAATTAGAAAAAGTGATAGCTAGAACTCAGATCTCCGTGAACAGTCCGACCTATGAGAAAAATTACATAACGAATAAATAGTGAGATACAGAAAATGTTGCTTGTTCCTCCTTGTGGCTTGTGTTTGAAACCTTCCCGTCCCGTTGACTCTCACAAGCTACAAAACATCCAGTAAAATACGACCCTGACATTTTTTCCTCCCAAAGCCTTCAAGAACTTCAAGAACCTTGAGAGCTCCAAGAACAGCCGCCTTACACACCAAACACAGCACCCATCCCATATATAATTCCCGTTTCAAAGTTTAACTGGATTCCCTAGGTCAAGGAACTAATTGGTGTAATTCACTTGAGAATTGTTCCAAACAAACTTCTACAATGAACAGAGGAAGCATTGCCACATTTCCAGTAACTAGTTTTACACAATATTGATCACAATATCTAAAGACAGTAAAACTTAGAAACCGGCAACTAATCTTGACAAAAATGCTGTTACAAGGTTTTAATTTAGTAACATATTTTAATATTTTCTCATTTGCTTTAGAAGTTTTTTTTTCTTTTCTTGTATTCTAAATAGTGTTAGCACCTTCAGTTCTCAAAATAACCTGCTTTTGTTTTCAGACGTGATCAAAATGTCTTTGGTCATTCATCTATATGGTATGCATTGTGAAATCAGTTATTGACCACTTGAGACTCGCTATATAAGGTGTCTTTTGTTGCAAATCATGCTCTCAAGTACTGACTACAGCGTGTAGTCCAGGGTGTTAAGGTCAGAACTTCTAGAAATTCAACCTGGAGGCACTAATAAAAATCTGAAACTGTGGACTGGAACTGAATCTTGCTGGAAGTTCCAATATCCATTCCTGAACAAGATTCCAGCAGAGTGATTTAATTCACTTTTGAGAAAAATGAAATTTGTGACACCATTAAATTTCATTCCCAAATAAATCTGAGACAGGATGATGCCTTTCCTGAACCTTTAGGACATCTCAAAAGTCCTTATAGTCCATTTTTATAGTTGTAGCACTCTTCAATATTGAATATTTTGTCAGAAAAAAGACTCTTTCTGTGACCATTATTATCATAATGCTTTAGGCATGGTGTGCATCTGAAAATACTCTGCTGCTTCAGTTTGCAGATAAAATGACCATTATTATGACTTGCCTAAGTCCAAAGTCGTGCTTAAGCACTCTGCATATTCATGTCCTAGATGCGTTCATCTCACGGGTCAACATTGTCTGCTTCGCATTGGTTTCCGCCGAATCGCTAGGTTTTCATACAGTGCAGGAGTCAGGGTCTAAAACGGTCGCCAAAGTACCAGACTCAGTGAATAGTTGTATGCCTCATTTCACAAACACCTCTTTGATTTCCAGTTTTTAAGGTTCTGGAAAATCTTTCTTGGTGATTTTACAACTCTATGAAGAACTATGACATCAACACGGTGTTTATAATTGCCCCATTTCATGGTTAAAATTCAAGCAATGTACTCTCTCTGCTATACATGAACTGAACAGCTGTTATACGATTGAAAAACAACTGAAACCGTTCCATTCAGAAGTTGGTAACAGTGTTTATGGTAAGTTTACGTTATAATTATTTATTTTCCTGGATGTGGCACACCTGGGGCAAGACGGACGATGTACGACCAAATAAATAAATATTCATTGTTGGTGATGAAGCAAATTCTGGTAATAATAAAGTAGTAGCAATAAGTAAATTCTACTTTTAAAGCTTTTAAGATATTTATTAGAGAGAATCACCTGAATCCACCACAGTGAATATATCTGAAACGAATGGAGCTAATGTGCTGCTTTTACCGAATTGAAGTACAAACAAATGCTTATCAATGTGGCTCATATAGAAATTCCAGTAAATTTAGTACAAATCAACACGTTTTCTTTAAATGAAACAATGATTATAGAATTCAAGAAAATAGAACTGGATGAGATTACTCTTTTGAGAGATTCTAAGCTAAGTAGGTCATAAGATATAAGCCCTGAACTTTCAGTTCATTTTTAGAGAATTCTCATGACCACCAGCTAAAAAGAAATAAATTTCCTGATTGTTAGGCAAAACAGTACATATATGTTATTTAGAGAAATTACCAATAAAAGTTTGCAGTTAATTCTGAATAGATGTGAAACATTAAAAGAGTTGACTGTTCCATTTAACCGCCAAATTATTGAACTGGAAATGCACCGCACATTCCTACTTACTGAAACCGTATATGTACTTTTTTGTTTACGTGTTCTTTTCTTTGTACGAATTACATGAGACGTTTCTGTCAATGCGTCATGATACTAGGACGTGCTGGTTGAACTGGAGAAGATGATATTGTTTACTAATGCTAAGAAACCCCACATGAACTTAAAAAAAAAAAAAAAAAAAAAAAAAAAAAAAAACCTGCTGTACTGTGTGTACTGAGAGATAACCAGATAGATAATTTCCCTAAGTTGTAGACAAAATGCACATACATGTGCTCTTTTAGCCTAAAAACGGGGGAATGTAATGCTTCTTGCCAAATGATCTTAAATTTAAACTCTTGATATACTGAAAACCCAGGGTATAGCCTGTAACATGCTACTATCAGAAATTATAAAACGATGACATCACACGATGTTTGCCTGCCCTAGTTACCAGTTAGAACATTCATGCTTGGCTCGGCAGTGGTGAAAGAGAGACGAATCGTAATTCATCCAAAAGCATAGCAAGCGCTACTTGTACATAAACATGTCAGAATCGCGTTATCGTGTTTACGCTTTCAAGCCCCCCATGTTTGTTTAACCATGCTCTTTCCACCAAGCGCACATTTTCCTCATTTCAACTTGATTTTCCTGCACGGAAAATCACATTGTGACTAATAAACTCATTTTGATTTAGTAAATAGTTGAGTTATCTCACTTTGTTTCAAATTTGTGGTATGTAAATTTCAATTTAATTTTTTGTTATGCATCCAAACTCAAATGCTGTAAACATCAAAGTTGAGCCTATGCTTTTTGACCAATATATAGGGACTCGCAGTAAAATTCTCTACTAAATAATGCCTACCATTGATCATTAAGTATTGATCAAACCAGGTTGATGCAACGTAGCAAATAAAAAAGCCCAAATTAATACCTCAGAATCAATTAAAACCGCAAATCCTGTTGAAAGACTACTCCTAAATGACATTTGTATTCAAATGAACACAATGGCACAAGAAATGCTTTAATTTAAATAATAGGAAACATAACAATAGAAAATCTCTTTCCACGTAATGTAATCCGGAACAAAAAAACTAAAAAATAAGGTAATTAAGCCAAAATTGGAAAATTCGCTGTGAATTAAAGAAGCAGTACAAAGTAATAAATGACATTTCATACTAAAATAATGAAGCTTTGTACTAAAATTAATTGCAGAAGAGTAAAATTCCATTTCTCAGAACGTTTTTAACTGGATATCCAGTTTTTAAAATGAAAAAAACAAACGGAATGTCAAGAGAAAGTTATGACGACTTGAACCTTGAATAGATAAATTTTTATAATCTGAATCATTTCAAAAACGTTTAAATACATTAGAAACATGAAACACGCGATTAGAAGTTTAACTTGCATTATTAATGGAATTAACATTGTTTAAAATGTTTTAATATGCAGGATTAAAAAATGTATTAGTAGAAAGAGTGATTGACACTAACTATTTTAAGAGTGAGAAGTAAAATGGTCTCAGATGCTACAATATGGAGATACAGGCAGCGAGATGGCCCAGCGTCATAGCTACATTGCAATTTGACGTCTGTTTGTAAACCAGCCATCTCTAGGCCAGTTCTTTCAAACATAAGACCGAGCAGTAGAAAGTTGTATAGGCGGTGAAGGAGCGGAAACCCGCATGAGTGAACTACAAAGATAACAGAACGTTATGACATTAACGCTGTAACGTGTAATAGTTGTCATGAAATAAGAGGGGCGTTCTAAAAGTTCTCGGTCTGTGGAAGAAAACACAAGATTTTGTATTTATTTTTCAACATAGCCAACTTGTAAATCAAGACAATGACTTTCCAACTTTTTAGTGCCCTCAGTAAAACAAGAACTATCCATTTGAGAAAATTAAGCGTCTCTTTCTGCTTATATCTCATCATTTGATGTGAATCTTCGTCCACTCAGTCATTTCTTCAGGTTTGGGAACAAAAAGTAATCGCTGGGAGCCAAATCCGGCGAATATGGCGGATGTGGAACAACTTTAAGTGAAGGTCCTGTAGTTTTGAAGCAACAATCCCAGAAGTGTGTGAAGACGCATTATCCTGATGAAAGAGAACTTTCTTTTCGAGGTGTGGACGTTTAGCGGAATAGCATCCGTCAGTTCGTCAGCAATGAGCCGTAATACTGCCCGATGATGGTTCTGCCCTTCTGGAGGAGTCTATGAGCTTCACACCATGAACATTCCGGAAAACTGTAGCCAGATGGAAACATTTTTAGCTTTCTTTGGTGCACTTTCATACCACCTAATGTTTGGATTGCTTCGTCTCTTGCATGTATTGATATCCATGTTTCATCTACTGTTATGAAACGTGGGAGAAACTCACTGGAATTATACTCTCGCAAAATGTTGAATGCGTTTTTGGTCCATTGTTAACAAAAGTGGCACCATCGAGAGGAAAGCTTTCTCATACCCAAAATTTCGTGTAAAATGCAGTGGACACGGCCTATCGAGGTCTTTGTGATGTCATCAAACTCGCCTGTCTTGACTCCCTGAGCGCTTATCATCTTCAATGGATGTAAGACCATGGATTAACTGCAGCAGCCCACTTTTTAATCGTCGAAATGGGGAGCATCCTTTAATCTAACTCCTTTTGTATTTCTGTTGGAGTTAAACCCTTTAAAAGGAAGTGCTTCCTTACGCTCGTAATTCAGTTTTATTCATTTTGTACAAAATGTTTACACTAGTTTGTTTACACGATCGTCACAAACAAGTGACAGCACTTACGCGTCTGAATGTTCACAGCGCGCCATTTAAAGGACGGTACTCAACTCTCATACTCATAGTAATTTGGCCATCTTCACGACATCTCTGAGTCAGGCTGATAACTTTTAGAACATTCTTATTGCGTATACGTCTAGGCAGGATCAGTCGATCTATTCCCCGATCTAGACTTATTAATACCATGTTGCATTTGAATAATCTGAACAGAAGTGTACAATGCACATATGTAACAAAATAAAATGTAGCAACTAAAAGCTATACCTTACGCACTTCATGTAGTATACATACTTCATAGAAGTGGTAAGGCGTTTTCAGAGCTGCAGTAGGCAGGTTAATAACGATTACTATACCTGAACTTCAATTAGTTAAAATTATGACATGTTTTAGTCAGAATAATTTTGTAGGTTTAAGATAACGTATTATTTTTACAATCCTCTTGCGTGTCCATAAACTCATTTGCAGCTTTGAAGTTCACTCCTGCAGTACCACAGCGAATCGTTTCAGACCATTTGCAGCTGTTCTTGAGGGGCCTATTTTTAGTTCTCCTTTGTACCTGTAAATTCTTCGTACATTTTTATTAATAAGAAAATGTATACGATAATTGTATGTGCATTATTTTCAAAGAGATTGGTCGCCCCAACCAAGGAATAAACAGTACTTTTTTTTTTGAGTAGTGTTTAACGCCCGTTTTTACTACTGAGGCACCACAGGCGGTGGACACTGATGATACATGAGATGAAATGATTAATTGGGAAAGGATTTATTTTTTTTTTTTTAAGGAAGGAAGCGTTCCAGGCCTAAGTTTAGGTACCTCCCCGGCATTTGCCAGTTATGAAGACTAAGGAAAACCTGGAAAAAACCCCAGTCAGGGAGGACGGTCCTGGCGGGATTCGAACCGCAGACCTCCCGCTCACGAGTCCGTGCCTATAAACAGTACTGATATATACATAACCTCTAGCTTATCTTAATGTGAATTATGTTCTAAAAGTTCAAAATAAATTTTTTACATGATTAACAAGAGTTTCTCATAATACTTTTGTCAAACATACATTATTAAATATTTATGGAAATTCGGAGGGGAGGGTTTGCATAAGTGAGCTGATATACTATGCAAGTTTTCTTGTTTGCAAGACTTTTATTGGGAATAAGTCCCCTATTTTTCTGAATGTGTTGGGTATAAAACATTCAAACGAAACTTTGAAAGTGTGTGCTTTTTATTTTGCCAATAATAGTTGCCAGGTAAGTTACTTGCATTAGTAAAGTATTTGGCATAGGAATTTAAGTTATTTTAATATAAATAATCAGCGTTTTTTTCATTCCAAGCAGTAGGTTTAAGGTTGATGTAAAATAAATCGACAAGTATACAGTTAAAATGCATTTCGGCATTTTAATTTGAATTATATATTACAGTCTTTAGCCATTGTAATTATGAATAAAATTAGATTATAGATTTAATTTTCATTAGAATCTCTGTTCTTTTAACGCTGAAAAGCGTTCTGGGCTGGAATATTATCCTTCATACAGTTGTAAGCTTCTGGAAGTGAAAATACTTGTTATTGAGTACATAGGAAGTAAGTAAAAAAATATTGCATGCTTTTCCAAACAAATGGGGTCTTTAAAAACTTTTTTATTGTTTATTAGAGTCTTGTGCTTTCCATTGATACAGTAAAAAGATACTGGTATCTTTCGACACGCGAACATATTTGGTTCGTGTGGCAAACCTAAGTTAATTGTAGGCTGGGCTTCTATAGTTTAATTTTAGTTCATGTGATATGCTTTGTGACAATGTTTGAATACCAAAGTAATTATTAGTCTCATGTGGTCATTAGCGTAAGTGTGTGGCAGAAATCTAAACGATGTATACTATCACAAAGCTCCGAGCAAAGTGAAGCTGATTGCTTACTTAATTGAGTAAGCACAGAGTTCTGAAACTGAAAAAATCTATTCCAGAGTGTCTTAATAGAACGGAATTCTCTTACTAAGTACATTAAACTTCAGAACCAGCACACTTGTTCGAGATTTAGTTTATTTAACTTAAGTATATTGACGTCTCTGCAATAGGTAAGAATTTAGAATGCAAAATGAAAGCATATGGAGCTTAGCACTGCAAAGAAACAAACACACTACATGAAAATATTTCCAAGCATTAACCGCATATCTGCAGAGTTCGTGAGTGTCTGTGTTGATTACCACATTGGCTATAATCTCTCATGCTCCATTATTAAATACTTGGAAATCATTTTGTACCACAGAAATGCGCAACAAAGACCTACCTTGACTCATTTCGTTAATATCAGTTGGCAAGTTAGCTCAAAGAAAGATTTATAATAGGAGAATCAATTGCATTTTTTAAAATTAATTGTGTGTGCTTTTAGCATGGCTTCTGTTATAAAACTTATCCATTCATGCGCTGTTTCACACCTCAGCTAATAAGCGAGCAGTAGCCGGCGGCGCCTGTGCTTTACCTTCGCTTCCTAAAATGCATGCATACCTTAGAAGCTACTGGAAGTATCAAAACACATTTCTACTGGAAATTCAATGCTAATAAATATGTTTAAAATTTAATATTCTCACTTGAGTTAATTCCGGGAAGGTTTTTTAAAATTTTTTTTTTACTTATTTCTTTATTTTTTTTTTGAAAGGTCAAACTTTCTCGTTTTTCGTTACTTTTCCTGTGATAAAACTGTAAATTTTCTCTCGTTTTTATCTGATTTGCACTAAACCAGTAGAATTAACATTGATTATAATATAATTTCAGATGAAGATAATTGCTCAATAATAAACTCTACAATACACACCCACACATACACATACAAATGCGTTGCTCTTGAGTCAACTATCTACTATAAGCACGCGATGAGATGACCGGATATGACAGAGGTAGTGCGAAAAGATGGCCGAGCATGCGCAATGTACTTCGCTCTCCTCCTTAGCTTCCTGTGATCATCTTACGAAATCTACTTAATTTATTGGGTTATACTTTTATTAAAATGATTGATATTTGCTATAAGCAAAATGTAGTGGATGTATTCCTATTAATTTTACCAGCAAAGAAAATATCATGTCATCTTCCATCGTATAGATTGGCACTTATATTTCTAGGAATGTGGTTACCTTGTGAGAAATATAAATACCAATATTTAGAATTTTAATTAAATCATTCCTACCATTACATTTATTATTCTTCGAATCCTCAAGTAGCATCCAGTTCTAAAATTGCCGAACAGGTGACTTAGTTTGTACCCTACAATCTTTTGTTTATTGTTCCGCAAATTTGTTGGGAAGAAACTACCTCGGCATTGTATTTGCAAGTAAGAAAAAGGAGAGAAAGCACAGTCGGAAATTATTCTCTATAAAACACTGAAAGCAAAGGATGTTCATGCATCATTATGGTTTTGTGGGGTATTTGGGGAAACATCCTCTTCTGGTAGGAATAGCTTTTTATTTTACGAAGCGGGAAAGAATTGTGATGAAAACCGGAAATCATTCCATTCTTTCCCCTTCCTGGTTGATCGACCCCAATGTTTGATTCCAGTTTTGTGCTTCTACTTCTTTATCACTTATTTTCTTTGGTGGTTTTTGTAGACGCGTTTACCAAAAGGGTTTTTTTTTTTTTTATATAGAGCTTTCTTTTCGAAACTTGCCAATTCTGAAAAACGATGTATTTAAAATAATTTAAAAACACGTCCACTTAGATATTTAGAGAAATGTTTAAAACCATATAAATTAAAAATTTATACCGCTGCATTATCAGCCAATCCCATTTCCACACTTCAAGTGCCTACTCTACCTCTACTTTCTGATTCTGAAACTTTAAAGAACATGCAAATGTTATGCATATTTTGTTCTCTATACTTGTCTGACAGCTTGAGCGGTTATTCCTAATTTTAATTGGGAATGCTGTAACTCTGTTACTGTTTTTTGTAATAAAATGTTTCAAAATAGGCTGTATGGATTAATATTTACTATAATGTCACTAATAACCTTGGATTAGTTAGTCCTATTCTGTAACGCCTTGGTAGAGCTCACTCAAAACCCAAACTTGTTTCAGTATTCTAATATTACTTATTAATGAAATTACCTTCGGGAAATGCCTTACTGCAGCCAAGTGGCAAATACCAATGGACGGTGTGAGGAACTCCTTGCCTGCATAGATACGACGACATTCGTTCGAGCCAATCTATTCGCACCTATCCAATTTATTCTCCCTATTTAAACAGGACCTAACCGGAAGGTGACTGTGTTATCTCTGCCCCTTTGACTCACAATTAAGGTTTGTCTTAATTTTGTAATTTGAACCATTAAGCCTCTTGTCGTGTAGGAAGGTTTTTCTATGAAATAAGTATAAAAAATATTTTTTGGAAGACACACTTATAAATATCTCATGGTGTATTCTTAAACGATAAACAGAAAATGACAGTACGTATGTTGTTTATTGTGCTGCATTGGGGTCAACCATCCATCCTGAGTAATTTTCATGACCGCAACTAAAGATAAGAATTTCGTTTATAGTCCGAAATTTACCAATTTGCCTAATTTAGTTTAGCATGTGACAATATTACCGAAAATAAATTAATTTTCATCTTACAACCAATCTTACAACTGATATAAAACAAAAGATATAACAGTTGAACCATATTTAAAATAAGGCAAGGTTGCCACTTGAAATTTCCCAGTGAGAAAACTGACGGTAATGCAACTAGGAAACCTAAAAATAATCCACATTAATTTTAAACTTTCTATTCAATATTTAAAGTGCTCAAATTGTTTAAAATATGTATTTATTCAGGCTGGCAAGGTTTGGAATGTACCTTCTGCATATAAAATTATTCTGAATTTACATACCTATTATCATGTGCTATTTAATAATTCCTTTAACTTATATTTGTGTTCTCTCCTGGCACGATAGTTGTAGAGTATATTAAAGACCTAATTTTTCGGTGGTGCCTTGGTCTAACAGACAGCTCGTCTCGCGGCCCGGGTTCAATCCCTAGGTTGGATTTGTGACGAACGAAGCCGAGCTAGGACAGGTTTTCACTGGATACTTCAGGTTTTCCTGGCAATCATTCCGCCCCTTTTTCATAATCATCTCATTTTCATAACTACAACGGGAAACTACCTCCTTACATTCCCCAAGAAAAACTGCAAACACGGCATTACTACTATGATTAGTGTACCGTGAAAGACTTGCCATCGGATGCTGTGAATGAACTATTACTCTTTCTCATTCTACTTAAGAACAGGAGTTTACAACATAAGTTCATGGCGTAAATTCTGTTTCTTATAAGTATAGAGCTGAATAAAAATAATTATTCCGTAATATTGGTTTATGAGTGACTAAACTCTCTCTATGAAAATCGGATTTTCGCGTTACCTCAAAGAAAACAAAAGATGTCCTCGTTCTACCTGAAAGCATGTCTCATTTTAGTCTCATTGCCAGCGACGAATATTTCCTAAAATACATAATGGTGATTTCTTGGCGAATCTGCCATGATTATTCGTCAAAAATGGCCTTCTTGCATTACGGCGCTCCCGCACATTTCAGTGTACAGAAGGGTCAACTGCCTATACTTATTGTATTAAAACCCATTAAATTTCTGCTCAAATTCTTTGAATCTGGGATCATTGGAACCTGGGAATTGTGAACATTTACCTAAAGAAAATGTAAAGAGACCTTAAATTTCGAAAATCAATAATTACCGTCGTATTTTTGTTTACATATTAGGAATTTTGCATTAAAACGATTAAAGCTAAAGTTCCTCTGCATCAAATTGTTGAATATTTAAATAATATCTGCCTTCTTCACCACACCGTAAACTATCAGCATTTGCTAAATTTGCCATAAAGAAGCTTCTGGGTGTCGTCTTGTTTGTTACGAGCAAGATTACGACATGAAACGTTTCTAAATGGTGATTTGCATATTTTAAAGGTTGGTAGGTAAGTTGTATACACAGTGGCTTACATAAAATTATTACTGTGGGGCATTGGCTTGGTTCACCTTCCCCTCCGAAAGGGAGAAGAAAGATATGGGACGTTAAAGAGGTAGACAAAAGCAAGGAGGGAGTTCACACCGTGTTGGAAAGAATTTTGTTTTACTTTCTCATATACGTAGAGGCTCGTTTATAAATGATGTCACTAAATTTCCGGCTTCACTCTCCTCCATTTCTATCGCTTTTTCTTAAGCCTGCTTACCTCGTAATCTTGACTAAATATTTATGTTCTTTTCTACTCCATTTTGGACCCTCTGATAAAATGGTTATGCGCAAAAACCTGACATGTCTATCTTATGATATGCAAAATGTTGATCACACACTGCATTGCAATCAAAAGTACCTTCAGAACTGCTGCTAAATTTCATTTAAGAGCAATGCTATAAAACCACATTTTATTAAAATGTAAATATGATTAGTTTCTTAGAATTAGGCACAGTATCTTTCTTATTATTTTATTTATGTTATATTTTAACACATTATCATAAAAACTTTAAAATCGATTATAAGATAGAAATTCCCCATGAAGGAATATTTTAACTTCTAACGCAATGAAGTGATTTCTCATATATTTATCTTTCCCTCTTCTCTGTCGTCTGATTCGTAGTTAAATATTTACAGATAATAATTTTTAAATGAAACATAATATCCTTTTATTTATTATTTAGATATATTCACTTACTCTCTGAATGTAGGAAGACTGGTAATATGCTATATCTTTAACATCTCTCACAGGTAACAATCACAAGAATATGTAGGCCGCTAGGTATTCGTGTCTATGCAACTCGCAGATTGAAAACATCGTCCCTTTCTCCAAGCAACATTTTCATTCAGTAATTATATTTTTTAATATATTTATTCGTTTCTGTGCCTAGATAAAACTAACCATCTAATGCTTGATGAATGTAAAGAAAATGCAAAAAGCACAAAACGATAAATCTGAATGCAGGAAGACTCATATATATATATCGTTCTGTAACGAGTAGCTGTAGATGATCCGAGCCTCCTGGTTCCTGTATATTTATAGACCCTTTATTTTAAGTTATCAGGAAGAAATCTAGCCGACCGTGTGACAGGGCCTCCTCGTCCAATCCACTTTTTCGGGTATACTGGTTCCGCAAGATCAGATGCTAGTGTGTTCTCCTTACCTGTGTCATAAAGAGCACATTTTCAAACAACTACTTCTTATGAATACTTAAGATACCGCGGTCCCAAGAGGTTGCCTTCGAAACAATGCGGCCCAATCAACTAATCGCCCAGTATCCCTCACCAAACATTAGCACTTCACTACATCAGTAACGCAGTTTCTCGTAACCAGTGGGCATTGATTGTGTATGCTCTATAATGCATATTGTGAAGATTCACAGTGGTTTTCATCGCTAAACAGCAGCTTCAAAACCTTGGAGTAACCACCGAGAAAGTACCATTTTTGCTTAGAAGTGGTTTCAATGTTTGTGTCCTTCCAGAGGTAGGAATGGAATTTGTGGGATGGAATATGCTTGGCTGATGCTTACATCAATGCTATGATCCTAGAATTGGTATGCGGGTTGTTTTCAATTATCTTCTTCATTATTTCCAGAAGTTACGAACAGCAGCTATTTTTCCTGCTGATCTATTTCACACAGGAACCTTTCAACCTTTCGAAATGTGCTCGCGTTCGGTAGTCTCGTTTCTGAAAATCTTTCTTGATATAAACCACTTGCTTCCACTTCATTACGACGTTATTCCCAGTAGAAGAACTTGTTATTTTCATAGATTGCTAACATATATCTGAGCAAAAAACCGTAACTCGTGGAAAGTTTTAAATTAATGCAAATACCAACCTTCGTTGGAATCAGCGAAATACTTTAGACGTACAAAGTGGTATGATCGAGAGTACTTTACCTTGCTCCTAAACTAAGAACGTTGCATCCAGTTGCATTTACTCCCTCTCTTAGGTGCTTCCCAGCCTTCTCTTCGTGCGCCTATTGTGTGCAAGAAGTTGAATGGGTCAAGTACATCAGGTACTGAAATTAAAATACCAGCAGATCTATATCGGGCAGACTGCTCCTTTACACCCTAATTTTTGGACCTTTCACACGTTGCTATTTGCTCAAGAATATAAAATAACGCAACCAATGAAACGAAAGACGAAGTAAAACAATTTAGACATATTAAAAGATTCGATTACGTGTTATTACTACATGGCAGTGTACAAATGATCGTAATTTCAAGCTGCTATCCTAACCTTGGGGCTCAATGTGTTGTAACTACCAAGTCTAACTATGCACTCAGCTCTCAACTGGAAACTTTGTTGTACTTCATGGTATTTTAGCACGTGATAAATCCTATTAACGTCATTAATTAAATGGCGCAAGACAATGTGTCTTTAGTACTAATATGTATGTCCAGTAGTTTAAGGCCAGAATTGAAACATGAACTAATTCATGATCACATATGTGACAAGACTATATATAATATAATGTGATATATATTGCAGTGTAATGATATAGTAGATAGGGGTGATGTGGAGTGAAGTGAAGTTAGTGGTGAAAATCGTAAGAATAGTTTTAAACTTGTAATAATGTGAGTATAAAGGACAATAAACAAATGCAACAGAGAAGTGTTAAGTGTAGTGGAGTAGCGAAGGGAAAATTTAATAGGACATAAAACAGCATTGTGCATAAAGAATGAGAGGATGGTAAAGTGATAGTGGAAAAGGGGCATGGTGAAAGAGTGAAGAAAGAAAAAGAAGAAGAATAGGAAGTTAAAGAGGAAGTAAAATAAAATATAATAAAAATGCTATAATAATTAAATTTGATTATAACCAATATTCCTTGTGATAATATTATTACTATTGTTAACCATGTTAAAGTAATGATGACACGGTAAACGTTGCATTGATAAATGTCAATTGTTTTTTGCAAACAGAGAAGATAATCAATGTTTCTTTTAATTTATTTATTTATGGACTCTCTTTAACATCCCCGATCATCATCGTGCCATTCTATTCAGGACGTGAAACGGCCGACAAATTTTGCTCAGGGGCCTCTCTTTCAGACTTGAGGTTCTTTTTCGTGCCGTAAATGTACGTACGACACGGGTCTCACGGCTTTACTTCCCTTCCGAAGGAAGCCAAACTTAGGATTTTTACGCCCGAAAAAATTCATCGGTCCTGGCCGGGTTCGAACCCGCGATCTTGGGTGTAGGAGGCAAGTATGGTAACCGCTACACCATCGGGACCGACGTAAGCAATGTTGTAAAATGGATTAATATAAGATATAATTGTGAAATTTAAACAAATAAATTTATAAAAATGATATAATATAGAGAGATAACATGATATAATATGGAAAATAAAGAAACACATACAAGATCTATAGGTTTATAATAGAGTTTTATACAAATGTAGACAGTAGTAAAGTAAAAATATGTAAGAAATGTATTAGTCACCAGTACAGTTTCTACCGGATACTGGTGAACAGTAGTTTAATAATAGAGTTAAAGATTAAGTTAACGTAGTAAAAGTAGTAGCTGGTTTCCAGTTACTCGAAAATTTCTGGTTTCCAGCAATTAGGAAGCAGATGAAGGGAGATGTAATTTTGTTATTTATCAAATTTGTTATTTTTATTATTTTACTAAAGTTCTAATTGTAACCTAGGTATAAGTATCATCTGGAATATAATAATGTATGCATGTAATTTTGTAATTTAGAAATAAAGCGTAAGAGTTAGCAATATACGTCCCGGTTTAGGAAACAAGGCGCAGAGATGGAGTACTTCACATTTTTATTATGTTGCGACAAGACTATGCACTATACATTTGGAGCATAAACGTGCTTCTCATAGTTTGTTAGGTTTCCAATTGCATTTCTCGGCCATTTTATTTTCGACTGATTTTGACACTGTACCTGTGGAAGTTTTGGGGGAGGTAAACTATTAATACTGTACAGTAACAGTAAATAAAACAGGCTAGAAACTTATGTATCTCTTAAGTGTCATGTTTTAGAGATGAACTTATACACATAATACTTTTTTTCCCTAAATAGTTTTTGCAATGCATGAGCCTTCGCTTATCTATAGGTTACGAAAATGAGCCTTTAGTGAATATCCCCAAAATAAAAGTATGGTACATTAAGTTCAAAAGTGTTTAGGAGAGGGTGATTTAGCCTGAGAATAATTTTTATTTCCAACATATGACTGTCTCATACTTCCACCCGACATTTCAAGGAAGAATTCGTTTTAGTGTAACACCTTTGTTAGTTTTGTAGTGCTAATGAGGATACAGACTTTCCCACTCCATAACTTCTTTTTGTAACTCAATTTTATTTCTTAAAATGCAAATGGCAACGTATATTACTGAAATGAAATATATTGTTTAACTTTTAAAACATTCCAATTCAGTTTTACCTTCATTTATACCTTTTTTTGTGTAGTTCAGATGCAGATATTCCCATTTCCTCCAAACTTGCATTCATAGTTTTAAAAATTAAAACCATTTAATTCAATTTCCCTGAACGTATGATATATAAATGCATAATACTGTTTAATAGTCTGTTTTAACAATAAATTTCCCAGGAGAATAAATCCTTTATTACTCCATACAAACAATGGAACGTTTTCGAAACGATCGCTCTATTCAGATTAAGGTAGTGGGCATTTATAAATACACCATTAAGTAACAAACAATATTTGTTGTTTTAAGAGACTTTTCCCATGTAACTAAATTGTGGTAGCCACTGCAGCTCATGAAGGAGCACTTACAAATATTCTGGCATACATGTTTAGATTGTTCGTTATAATATTGGGGGAAAGGTAATCGTTACAATTTCACCTAGAGACACGTCACATCTTCCTTTTCTCCAGTTTGGGAAAACGTGTGAGGTATGGAGCATTTGTAACAATCATTTTCTTATATCCAGGAATAATATAACAAAGTTATAATGTGATCCAGTGTCTATTTACAAAAATTTTCTCCTAAACTTAACTAAGCAGCAATGTGAAACTATGTTCCCATATTATGGTGCCTTAGAAGGAGGTATTTGCGGGCAAATGAGTCACGTTTCTGTTTGTTTGCGTTATTTAAGCAAGCTCTTTAACATCTCTGGTTATTAGTGAGCCTTTCAATTCAAGACGTGAAACGGCCGATAATTTTAGCTCAGATACTTGCAGCATCCGTTTTAGAAACTGTGTTTGTATCTGATTAAGTTCGTCGGTGTTTTCCCATCCCCCAAATTTCGTCATAGCTGACCTAATACCATATTCATTGTTCTCAGCGATTTTGCCGGTATTTTTACTAAAATCTTTAATGCTTTCATATTTTTAACGTGCTCTTTCGTTTGTGATGTCTATGTGCTTAGACTTTACCCATTCATAGCTAAAATGACCCCGAAAAATGTGAATTTCTTTACTTTTCTAATGCCTGACCTGCTTACTCCCACCTTTCTCTCCTGCTGTACTCCTTGTATAGCGCTTTCCTCATTGACTGCCATTCCCCATTCGTGACAATTGACTGTCAATTATTGTAGACATCAATATTAGATAATCAGCATAAAGAAGAGCTATGAATATGGCTCGGATATTCGGGCCAGCAGATTCTGCAACGCTTATTTTCTTCGGTATGCCATATACAAATAAATTGAAAAACGGTTATAGCATGCAGCCTTGTATTACTCCTTTCCGTGTTATTACACTTTTAGACACTTTATAGCGATGATATTTTATATAGAAATACACATTAATATATTTATTTTGATGGTTTTATCGTGTCCTTTCCTTCCGTCCGTAATTTACTTCATAATGCTTGGATTTCCACTGAACAAAAATATTGTCCACCGTGCTATATCCTTTCTTAAACCCCGCTTAGAATTTTAAAAGCCTATTGTATTCTACTATCCAGCCGAATTTTCTAATGAAATTTTGCGAAATAAACAAATGAAAGCAAGAGTAAGTAATTTCAACTATGTTTTTCAACCTTATATGCTCGTATCCTAACCCTGCTACACATTAAAAGTAACTAAAGCTTAAATTTAAAGTAAGATATACTGTAATACTAGAGCAATGAAAGCGCTTTTGAGCCAGGTAAGATCTTGGGAGTATCGTGCCGCTTCAGATATTGATTATTAGCTTTATTATTAGCTTTAGTGGAATTAAATATAATATGCATCATAATCTACGTTTGTTCTTTCAAAATAACCACTACCAAGTCGTATATTTATAAATCACTGTAACCTAATTATTGCTCTTGTTCAAAATTGCAACCTTTGGTCTAAATCAGGAAATAGAAAAAAAGTTTAAGGTAACCGAGAAGTGTAACTCTCGTAAATAATGCATCAGAATACATTTTGGACTGTATCTCAGAAAATTTTAAACCTAGCAATATGAAAATTTTGTGAAATATTAAGAAAACTTAACTAAATATAATCTGTAAATTTTAATAGTCTAATGCACATAATTTTTTCGCTTATTATATTTTACGAGAAAATTTATTTATACTTTATGTTTTACACAGAAAATAAATCTTATTTCCTGATAACTTAAAATTTTAACATAAATATGCATTTTTCTCAGGATTGACTGGACCAATCTTATTGATAATTTGCACACACATAATGCATTAAAATGTAATGTGTGCTAACTATAAGTATTTAAATTTCATTGTTAGTTGATTAAAAACCATATTAATAAGAAGTGAAAAATATTTCTATTTGTTTTCTTCTAAAATTTAAAATTAAAAATCTTTTCAAGCAACTAGCTTACATATATTATTCTAGTTGCCAGGATAGCTTGTTATGACAAAAATAATTCCAATTCCACTAATAGTTTATAAGGAAAAAGCATGATTATGTGACAGTGTTTTAGTAAGAAGGACAAAAAGGAATGAAGGGGAAAAGATTGCTTTCTAACTTATTCATACTCCTTTCATGAATTAGAGGATAAAGAAACTGAAATCAATAATACAAAACTGACATCGAATATAATAACAAAGTTATAATTCTTAAAGAATTCCATCTTAATAATTCTCATAAACATTTGTAACTTTGTGTAAACCATTAATATAAATAAATGTTCTAGTAAAATATAATAATTAAAAGTATGAATGTAGCAATATCCATAATATTACAACAATAATCAAAGACAATTCATAGACAAATAATATGTAAATCATGGAAGAGGGAGAAAAAATCTGATAATGGAAAATGAAAAATGAAAATCACGAATGTCGTTACGAAGGTAATAAGAAAATTAATGAAGAAGATGATTATGATGATAATAATAAAAATAACAATAAAAATAATTAAAGGATAATACATTCTATAGCTAAATGCAACATAACAAATCTCTGTTCTGGAACATAAGTCTAAAATATTACGTCATTTTTAATCACATGAACAATTTATTATGAAATACTCCTAAATTTTAAAAGTGTTAGACAACCTTTGACAATAACTTTGCAAACTTTCTTTGGTTACGGTGAAATATGGTGATTAAAGTGATTTTCGGTGTAATAGTAATGATTAATGTGCCACGGCAATGTAGTGGTAGCATTTACGTTTACTGCGCAGCGAACCCGGCCTCGATTCCCGATAGCGGACATTTGCTGAGGATTTTTTTTCACGAGTTTTTCCTCAGGGTTTTAGGCCTGGGAAATTTAGGACACAATATCCCCTGAAGCCAGCCAAGTTATCATCTATCACTCTGTATTTATAAATATCACCCAACATCTGGCCAAATAGATCTTCGGTCGCAGTGCCATGATCACAAATAACAATAACAACAACAATAATACTACTGCTAATAATAATAATAATAATAATAATATCAAAATCAATAAAGGTGCCTAGTTTCAAAGTGTTTTAAGGTTGTAAGAAGAGGATTTCTGAAAACGAATAGACACATAGACTATACCTGAATAATTTGGTAAAGTCATGTAAGACAATGGATATTTCTTTCGTCTTTCAGGCTCAACCAAATATCGCAGTCGGTAGTTGAAGTCAGGGATTGAACTAAGGTTTTCGATAGGAGTATATTTAACGCTTATGCATGAACATAGCTTTTCTGTAACACAAATATGGACATTAAGTAAACGCTTCGAAAATGTGCTGAATTCTAGGTCAAGTAAATATATCGCCATATGCCGAGCTCGAAAATTTCGAAGTCTTTATATTCTTTACATAATACGTTCCCCGACTGTTGGGCAAAAACAGCACAGGTCTGTTCCCATTTGTCTACAAATGAGGGAAATTGTCTGCTGTATGTTGCAGTTTATCCTGGATGTCTGCCTGAACATCTCTCAATATACACAGTAGAAGAAAGCATGGCATTCCTGCTACAATCTCCATACATTAGGATCATGTCGACCTTTTCAGTATTAGTAAACAGTAATATCTCTAGCATGACCTACTTCTGTGACATATCGCGACATTTGACAAGAATATCCTTCACTGTACTCCTTATGAAGAAAAGAAAATATAAACACAAGCGTACAGAAACATGTGGCACGTTTTCAGTCTAACACGTAAACAGTTAAATGGCTCAGACAATTCTACAAATGTTTCTTATGACAAGGATCAGATTAGACCCATCCAGAAAAAACTGCAACAAACAGTTAATAGTTCATAGACAAAATACATGCACAGTTCTTTCCTGACGATCAGGGACTGTAGTGCTTTTTGTCCCATGAGCATAGTTATTTTCTAAAAAGAATCTGAAATTTCGAACCCTACATATGACGATATATCGTAAACTACTTTGCTTAAAATCGTGATGAAATCCATCGACATTCTTACCTAATCTATTCTTTGTTAATAATTATTGTTCCATTTGAAGAAATGTAACTTTGCGCACGAAATAAACTTTCTATAATTGTAGCAATCGTTATAAGATCTACAATGATGAGTCCTTTATGAATTTTAGGTGATTCACTTTGTATATGGGATGATAGACAGTGGCAGGAAGGCGAGATACTATAAATAAAGGAACCTAGAATATGAAGTCCACAGTTTTGTTTTGTTTTTGATTGTTTTTTTTGGGGGGGGGGCAATTTCAGTCTCGTAGACCTCACGTCTGATAAAATGTTAATCTTTTAAAGGTGTGGAATAGAGAACAACTAACTTTCCTGCAAGTTTCAGAAATATTTTGTTTTTCATCACAGACTACTATCACAATTAACTCCAAAGGTTTTCGCAGAATTCGTGAAGATATCACTTATAACTTTCAAATTCACGAAATAAGGCAGCACAGATTTAAATGAGGAAATGGCCATAACGGGACAGTAGATAAAAAAACTAAGATAAAGAAATGATTTGAAAAGGGAATTGAAATGTCAGAAGGGAGGCGAAGTGTTTTTTTACAGGTAGGCCGGGGAAACTGGAGTCAAAAGCGTTATGCCGCCTATTCATGAGAATGTGTGCGAAAGTAAATGCAAAATATGCGTGCGTTATCAATGAGAACATTTGATTATTAAGCGAAGAAAGGGACTCTGGTTTAGAAGTAGAGCATATAAGGAAAATGCCGAAATTTATTACGAGCTGTTTCTAGGAAATTCCGACTTTTGGGAAATGTTGAATGCTAGAAGAGGAAAAGTAATTTTAGCCAATGGCTATCGCATAAAAATAAGCGAATGAAACTTAGCTATATAATAAATATTTTAAGATGATGAATTTATAATTCCGGAATAAAATAATAAATGAGGGAATTTAATTTAATTTAATTTAGCAAGGGGCTTGCACTTGGAAGATCCACAATCTGTTTTGAGCTTTGGAAGGCGTTCATCAATTAATGAAAAGTTCAAATTTTAAAATCGTTTTTCATGGATGTTCCTCTTCTTCTTTTTCAGTAAAATTAGAAATGTTACTAAAGCGGTGTCCGAATGAGAAAAAGTAAGTTGTAAGATGTATTTATTTCAGTAAGAAGCTATTGGTCACAATAAGAAGCTAGGATTACAATTAATACATAAAACTTTTGAAATACCCCGCGTACTTCTTAGCACAAATTCGCATATACACAAAATAAAGCATGCTAAATTTCGTAATTGTGCAAGCAAGTTTTCTAATTTGCAGCTGCAATCTCGGCAGTCGGTGGTACATGCCAAACTTTAGCGCAAGTTGCATGTTGACGCAAGACAGGCTGCCCAAGCAAACCACGCCAGCCATCCTCTCTTGCTTGCTCTCTCCTCGCTTCCTGAATTTGCGGTTTCCCTCCCCAAACCCTCCCCCCTCATCATCAGCATCTCCCCGGGGGGCACCAAACTTCGCCGCACAATGGCGAGAGGCAAACGGAGATCAACTAGGGCAAAGACAGCGCAAAGTGCGTCATTTCAATTGTGCCCGCCACTTGCAGTCCTGCCCTATCCTTAATAACATAACAGCATTAATAATTGGGTTATAAGCTAACGCTCAATAAAAGCTAGCGCCGCTCATAAAGCGAGGATTACAAATGTAGGACGCAGACAATTAAAAGTTACATACATTATAACGTTTTAATAACCAGAAAAGTAATGCAAAGATTACAGTGTAATGTAATTTTAATTCCATTTATTTAAATACTATTTTTGCGGGTAGTCCTATGATAAAATGTATACATTAAAAATCAAAATAATATACATTGCATTAATTAAATGTTTTAAATAATTTAAATGTCAAATTTAACATAAAGTTTTATAAAATTCATAATAATTCTTTTTATTAGTCACTTAAACAGTTTTGATCGCTTTAATATATACAGGTGCTACAAAATAACAAAACTAAAATATTTTCTAGGACACAATGTAATTTAAATGCGCTTCCTAAATAATCAGTGCAACGGATTCTTCCATTTCTTTTCCTATTTTGCCTATATAAACTGAAAGTTCTGAACTGAAGCTTAATACGTAAGGATGTTTTAACTTTTAGAAAAAAAAAAATCAACGAGCCCATTTTTCAGCTATTGCCCTTTTGTAGTCATCCAACATTAATTATAAATTCATTAAACAGTTCTTAAATAAGAATTTATATTTGTATTATCATTATAACATGCTTTACACAACTAGGTTTCTAGGTCACATAACAAAGTTGCTTGTAAAATAAGCCCTGCCAACACATTATGTCAACTAATTTAGTATGAATGAGATTTACAAAAAGAGTCAAAGAGAAGAAAAATATGTATAGAATAAAATTTTATCGAATAAATAGACCCCATTTTCAAAGCAAGTTCCTTGGGCATATATTATATAAATATTAATTGGATATTATGTATTCCATAATAAAACATATAATTAACAATGAAAAAGTAAATAAAAATAAATAAATAAATAATTGGGAATTGGGTTCACTCGGTTTGTTTCCACCCCCTGATGTGTTGTCCCTCTTCTCAGACCTGCTGTCCCACTTTTATCATAAATTTACCTTCGGGTCTCCCCTCTCTCTCTGTCTTTCATTTTTTGCCATCTTTTTTGATTCGTTAAAGGTTCGTGGTAGATAATTTTCCCTCCATTCTTCCATGTCTTTACATTCAGGGAGTACAAATGATAGATAAACCAAATTAATAATCCATTTTGGTCAATTGCCTTAATCATTCTCATGCCCTTAGTTTGAGTCACGCGAGTCCTTGGTTTTGTGTATGGCTCCTGTTTTTATTTGCTGCTCCATTCTCGAATCAGACTTTAGGCTCGATTATACTTATAACAAAATGATTTTCTTTGATATTTGTTGCCTATCCATCTCTCTCAATCAGTTCTTAACCCTCCTCCACACACTCGTGCAATTCCCCTGACGCGCTATCTGAATGGAGCCCAGCTCTAACGTTTCCAGTCTTTTCTAAATTTGGATTCTCACGTCATATTTCCTCTCAAACTTAACTGTTTATTGTTGCACAATGCAATAATTAAATGTTTGGTTCCCACGAATAATTCGTAGTCAATATTTTCCCCCTCAGATTTTACATGGTATATTCTCACTATAGACCCCGAATGTCCTAATTATGCAACTCTTTGTGCCATACCTCAGCCACAAAATCCTTTTTAATACACGTGACGTAACTGAATCTAGTTCCCGCCATTTGTTCCTTCCCCAAATTTCTGCTCATGTCATCATAGATCTGAGTACTGCTTAATAGACAGTTTTAGTATACTTATCACATCTCAGATTCTGCTAGATAACTGGTGAAATTTCCCTGATTTTCTCCAGATGTATCATATTAATATTCTTCATTCGTCATAAAAGCAGTGCCAAAATACACGAAAATATAGCGTTGTCTAACGACAGAAAAGTATAATGATTTTGTAAGTTAATTTTCTTTGTTTAAAGTTTTGTTCTTAGTCTACTGCAAATTATTAATTACTTTATAATTTCAGAAGGAGGTAAATAAAAGTATTCGTTGTTCGAAATTGGTAGAGCGTAAATCGAAAAAGAACTATATGCATTATTTAACATTAAACTCCATTCTTCTCAAGAATTCAATATTAAAATGTTTCATTTAAAATCACGGTCCCATAATCACATTCACGCAAGTTAGAACACGAAAGAGTAAAGTTCCAACAATCGTGCGTTAAATGAAATAAATTGAAGCAATTTTTTTTCGGTCGTGATGTACGCTTCATAAAACATGAATAGCTAAATTGCTGGAACTGTTTTCCCATTACGTTTATCTCCCCTTTGCTTACCACTGACCTATTAGAAGACTTAAGTAGGACGGACAAAAAGAAAGGGAAGGTAGAAGAAAAGAGCACAGGAATTAAATGGAGAAAGCCCTCACAAGATTTTTACTATGAGATATTTCTTAGAAACTAAGCCATGAGTGTGGACTTTCCATACAGGAGTTTGTTTTGTTGAGCCTTCAAGGTGTGACAGGACAAAAGGTTTTTACCATTCTTCTGGTTGCTCGAATTTGCACTTGCATAAAGAAAAAAAAAAAACATGCCTTACACATAAAAAGTCAAGCGATATTTGGTAGTAAATGAAAACTAAATATCAAGAGTTCGTAACAACTTGAAAATAACAAGAAAACATATCACAGAAGAAAAGGTTACAGTAGTTTAGGTTAGGTTAGGTTAAGCTCTTTGAGAAAATAAGCATTTGTATCCACTCAGAATAGTCAACAAAGAAATATTTTCCTCAGTAGAACGGAGACAAGAAATATCTTCGATTTTTTTGTGATAATACGAGAAAGGTGAACAAAATTATTTCTAACACTACCTATTTCGTGATTAAAGAGAAGTATAATAGATATAAATAGCCCGTGTTTCTAAAGGGTGTAACTTTAGGCATCGAACTGTAATGAAGTTAAATGGATATAAAGAAAGTATGTTCTCAAGAGATGATAGAAATTTATTTGCTGAAACGCAGCTGCGGCTCGCGGAACTTGCTCACATTACGTTATACTAGCGTTGCTACAACAAAATGAAGCCCAGATTACCATTTGAACAAGGGAAACCAATTTTAAAGTGATATTGGAAAACCGAGAATGTTGTTGAAGCTCAAAAGCAATGGAAACGTGTATACAGAACCGCCAACGCGGGTAACAATTGCACGCATTCGAGACAAATTTGAGACTCGTGGTACCGTATGCGATGCTGACAAGAGCAAATCTGGGAGATCTCACTCGACAACAAGCATCGCGTCCAAGGCAATGGAAAGGGCAAAGGGGTCCGATTGAGTTTGCACCGTGTTCTCCGGATCTAATTCCGCTGGACTTCTACTTATGGGGAACTCTAAAAGATGTTGCATACCGTAAAAAAGCAGCTACACTGACAGCACTTCGGGAAGAAATTGAAACGGCATGTGCTGCAATCGCTAAGGACACTTTCGCAAACGTGGCTCAGTCAGTAGTTCAACGTACTCAGAAGTGTATCGACGCCGATGGTGGGCATTTTGAGCAACTGTTGTAACTGTAAAAGTCTAAGATGATTAGTGCTCATCATTTTGGCATCCTCTGTATATAATATTTTTCGAGTATATGTGCTACAAAATTGTTGTTTTTCACAAATTTAATAAACCTATTGCATTAAAACAGGAAAACTAATCGAATTAAAGAAAATGATCCTTTCATAGTCTTATATCTCTTAAACTTATTTAGATTTTTTTTAGAAAATATTAATTTGTAACCTAATTACCTTTATACATTATTTTTCCTAGCTATCTTTCAGTTTTTTTTTATAGGATATCCTCTTCTATAGTGTTATAGTGCAGCTTATGGTTAATGATATCAAATCCTTAAACATTTCCCTTGTGTTTTCAAAACCAACTTACCGCTGAGGTTCAGAAATACTCTACATTTGTTTTAAATAAAAATTAAACAACTGAAGTGCTTATGACATTTATTTTCGCTTTGTTTGCGAAACGCTAGAACACGTTGGTAGAGATGACGGAGAAAACAATCTCTTCCTTTTTTGCTTCAGGGTTTCCTAAGAGAGCACTAAAAATCCCTTCACATTTTTCGCCCTTTTCCCCGGGCAAGTTGTATATACCCTTCAAAAGGGATCAGCAGCTGACACCGACCGGATGCGGAGGAAGGAAATCTGAATTTGCTGGCCACTCCCACAGTTGTAGTTCAAGTTTAGGAGCCATTAAAAAAGTTTGTAGTGGAGTCGTAAATCAAAAGATGCTCCAACAACTACCTGCGTGCCTGCAGAGTGGAGTGCTTCCCACCATGTCACGATCCTCTGCACCGATATTATTGATGGCTTCCAGCTCTCCTGCTGCAAAATACTGCCGCACCCGTTTCGTCAACTAATTATCATCCACGTATTCTGTTCTTCAACGGAAACATCAGAGGTGTGTTTCTTGATTACATGACAGCTTAAGTAGGGAAGAGTTCGGTTTTGATTTTAATAAAAAAACTGCACTTATCCACAAGTTATCAACTTACATCTTTAGTTACGAAGTAACACATCACCAACCATTTAATTACAAATTAACTATAAAGACGAAATTCTCCAAAAAGAAGGTGCTAAAATGTTTAAGCATTGCTAAAAAATTAACGATGTAGAAATCAGGATTACGAAATGTTTAAACTTACTGTAGTATAAGGTTGTAGCCTAGTCCTGTCCTCTTCAGTAGCTGTCTCTGACTCCCCGCCAATATAAAGTAATTGAAATAATTAGTATTTGTAATTTTAGAATCGCCAACTCTATGAGTATGTGCAAGTATGTTGAGCATTTTCTTTCAGTGGAGAAACTGAATGACATAACTCGTATATGTAGAATTAATATTGTATAGTGTATTATAAAGTACAATATTTAAGAAATAACGTGTAGAAATGTAACAAGGTAAAGAAAAACTCTCGCCTTTCTCCGAACACAGAGAGACTTGGCAAAAAGTCAGCAACGCAACGTAATCCCTTCTGGTATGCATCTAGGGTTGAAAATGCCCACGGCTCAGAACAGAAGCCGATCTGTTTGGTGATAAAGTTGCAAGTGTCCGAGAAAAGTGCGTCGTTGACAGTAATATGTGAAATCTGTTTAAATTCATCTTACTGAGGAATTGGCTTGGCTTGGAAAAAAAATTCCAGCGAATAGAAATGAAATTCAGTGAGGTAAGCACTTACCTATGAAACACGTTAACACAAAATTGGCGGCAGTATTTCGCGCCGTTGCCCATGGATAGCTTCATATTGTGTTTTGTAGAAGGAATAGAATTTCCCCAAAAGTGGAGCTGTCTTAGGATTTTCCAGGTCCAGATACATGTGACTGCCGTCGTCCGGAAATCAGCGGAAGAACGACCTAAGTACCAAGTACCAGCTCCGACGATGAAGCTTGAGTGCCAGTCACCACTGCCGATATAACATTGAGCTGCATTTAGAATTCAGTTAAATTAACAATTTATTCGCATTCGACACCTTTTGGTCAGCGCAATAAACTTAGGTATTTGCCAAGATTACCTTGCCTGTGTTTCGACGTAAGACATGAGTTTGCCCGTATATGTTAGGAGAATAAATTATATCAACAAGTAAATAACGAAGCGTTATTTATCGTGGAATGTCACCTTTAGAGTCCCATTCCACTCATACCCGGCGGCTAGCTCACAGCCGCCAAAATACAGCGAAATGCCCTCGAAAGAGTTTCATCGAAGAAGAGGAGGGGTGGTTTGCAGCAGCCGTGGCGAAACGTGCGATCAGTGGGCATAAACTGTTTACCGCAACACCCTTACAGCCTAATTCCCACCCCCCAACAATCTGGTTTCGAGCGATAATGATGTTAATCTATTTTGTGTCCAAAAATAATCATTACAAGGATTGCACTCCCAACCGTCGGATTACGCCGTTGTTCCTTTCATCTGTATACTTATTAGTTTAATTCTTTGTCTAAACATGTATATACTCCAGGTCGTGTCCTGGTAACATCATCCTGTATCCTTAGGATCTGATTTCGTAGTTTCTGAGGTAAAGGGGAGGGATTGCTATCGGGCGCCATGCATAGCGAAGCTACCATTCAAAGTTTTTATAAAAAGTTTCTGGGTCCATTTTATTATTGTTTCTAGTGGTATCTTTTTAGAACACTTTTGTTTCACGGATACAAATAACCAGTAAAATTGTTTTATTCCAGAGACAGCGTCACATAAAAATTCCATAGCATCACGTGCACGAAGCAAAATATTAGATAAGATATCCCATCCCAAAAAATAAATAAAATAATAATATAAAATAAATTAAAAGAATAAAAGATTAAAAGAAATCACATTAGGATTGTAACAGCTTGGATATGCTTAATTTGTTTCCCATACCCCCCTCTCTTATTATCGCCATTTTCAGATCCGAGCTATCATCAGAAAGTTACCCATTCCCTCTTCTCTTCCTTGCTGCCAGCAGAGCTCAGCATTAACCAAGATACTTTCCCTTTTATTCTTCGTACCTCTACATTAGACCAGTGTACTGTATGTATTCACAATTCCTCCCTTTCACAGGTGAGAAATTCTCAACCCATTTTCGTCGTTAATCTTAACCATTTGCCATGTCTCTAGTCTGAGCCCCTGGCCAAGTTTTGCTTCTGTTTTGGTGTACTGCTGGATAAACAACACTATATTGTTATGGGTAATCTAAATGTTCTATTCCTGTTAATGATAAAATTAGCAAATTCATTTTATATTACTCCAGAAACTACCTTGAGTTCAATGATATTTTCCCCAGTGTATTATGTCACATGTGTTTACACCGGCACTTAGGCTACTCATGTGAAGAGAATCATACATTTTTGTTCAACAGGACTCTGTCACTGCTCACATTGCGAATAATTTCATAAGAGCAACACAATGAGTTTTCACATGACAGGGTTATTAGTAGACAGTTGTAATCCCCTCGGTCCCCGATTTATCAGCCTGTGACTATTATCTCTGGGACAAGTTATAAAAAAAATGCATTGTACAAAACAAATCCGCACACCACACAAGAACTCAAAGATAATATTAGTTAGGAAATTAGGTACCAAAAATGAGCGCAGAATGAAGGCAGGTAGTTTTAATACCTTATTTGATAGTTTGGTAAGTAATAAGGCTCCTAAAATGGTTTGTGTATTGTCGTATAAATGCTTTGTTTTGTTATTTTACTCTTCATCTAATAACCGAGACCCGGCTGGCCGGTTAATCGGCTAACGAGTGTCGCGTTCGCTCATAGACAAAACATTGATGGAACGGTATAAAAGATAGTTGACTTTTTGTATGATATTTTCCAAGTGGTTGATAAATATATATATTTGGTTAGAATAGGATGGCCAACTAAAGAGGAATTTAGCACGTGAACCACTATACGAACCCATTGCACATATGCGCCCAAGCGAAGCACCTCCGGGAGGAAGGGATTAGACGAGGGGGATATCAATCAGCCTGGAATTTGAGGAGGTGACGCAAGAGCTTAGGCGCGGTCCGTATCCTTTTCACAGATGACAAGTTCAGACTCCCGCGGTCTCCTGAAGAGGAGCCCGAGGAGTCGATCCTGCAACTGGAACTATAAAAGAAAATGAAAATAGGGTAAACGTAAATACATTCGCCTAAGTGACCTGGAGAAACCGCAAAAAATCTTAATTCAGGATGACGTACCAAATAGAAATTGAACCCGGGGCCTCCCAAATGCGAGTGTAAATCTGTTGGATTAATTATATGGAATAGTAACAAATTAGGAATTTTTGAAATATCATGATGCACATCTTTCTTAAATTTTTTTATTTTTTTTTCTAAAGTTAGTGTGTTCACAGAATTTTCAAAAAGTTGATTGAATTAGTTGCTACTCTGTTAAAAATAGTTCGTAAAATTTAAAACGTTTTACATTTCCATGTTTCTGATATAATGGGAGCATTTGCTTGGACAATGAAATGGTTTAAGAAAATGCAATTAAAACAAATTGAAATAAATTTCACATTTGTGGAATAAACATGATCTCCAAAACCATCAATGGAATGGTACGTCATCTCTTCCTTTAGAAAATGTAAAAATTGCCATTAATTCCCTTAAACAAAAAGACACCCAAAGGAATCTATGCAGTGTAATAATTAAAAGAATATTCATCTAGACTTCAATTATGAAAAACTATCAAAGAATTCAGTCTTCAGAGAGGAAATATTGGTCATTTCCAAAAGATATAGACTATTTATAAAAAAATCTGACCAAACTAATTAAATATTTTAAAACGAAAGTATAAAAAGATGAACAAATGCAAAAAAAAAAAAAAAAAAAAAAAAAAACAACCATTAAACCGTTAACCATGGTGAACCACGGAACCCAGGCAGAGATATGACTAGATAGATAAAACAAACGAACACACACTTTCAAAGCCTGAGGGGAGATAATTGTAATAACGTTGAAATAGTTTGCTTTATAGGGATGTTGTAATGTTCGGAAAATGACAAAGATTTTTAACATTTTGTTGAGTTAATGAAGATAGTATATTTCGATTTAGTATACACTGAGAAAGTTATGCTTGTTGAGGAACTTTTCAAGTCAAACAGAGGTCGATTAGCCGGCTGGTACTTATCTGAGTACTAACATGGGGCAACAGACTATAAAACTATGGAGCTTTAATTATAAACCTTCTCCACTCACGCGGTCTTCACATCTCGGGTATTAAACGTGCCGCAGCCCGCGGCGCTTGCTCTTCAACTCCGCTTCCTGAAACATGAATACAGTTTTACCTCACAGAAGATACAGACCGAACAGGCGTTGTATCAGGAAACCACGTTCAGATTGACACACTAAGTTCAATTTTGCTGAATACATTGCTATTGTTTACCTTTATATTTCGAAATCGCCACTTGTGTTCATTTTGGGAGTGATGTTTTTGGGAGTGTTCTACATTTATGCCATTTTTCTCTACTTATTCCTCTGCTAACACAATTTGTTTTGACTGTAATTATTAGTTAAACGTTGTACATAATATTGCTAGTTGAAGTTGTGAAAGGAGGCAACTGTCATTTAACTTCTTAATAAATTCCGCACAGACACCATGAGAAAAATCCTATTTAAAACATTACATTTAATAATACAAAAAATCGGTTTGTCGAAACTCTAAAGTCAGCAGCCTAATAAATATATACTGCCGCAGGATCTTCAGAAAACACATTCCGGAAGCGAAGTTCAAGGAGATGATAAAAGGCAAGGGTAGAGATTTGAAAAACTGTCTCCGACTACTCTACAACTTACTAGTTAAGACGTAAACAGTGCATGTGGAAAGATTTATAACTAAATGCTTACCCATTAAGTGGTCGGGCGTAGCTATATTTAAAACTTAGGTATCTATATTATAAGAGATGATGTAAGTGATACACTTCAGTGACAAGACATTGCCAAAATCTGCATAGGACATTTCCGTATTTCATTCAGCTTTTTTCATAAGAAAAAGCAATTCAGAACCATTTTTTTTCATGCGGTTATGGTGCGTACTCGTGAACGGAAGGTCTGGGTTTCGATGCCCACCAGGACCATCCTCCCTTAGAGAGGTTTTATCCAGGTTTTTCAGGCTAGGGGAGGTACCTTAAAACTTAGAGGCCTAGAACGCTTTTTTCCATTAAAAATCCTCTCCAAGTTTATCATTTCAACGCATGCATCATAACTGTCCACGCATGTGATGCCTCAGTATTAATATTAATTTTTATTTAATTCTGTCTCTTTCTCGTGGAACACGATTACAAAGATACTTTCTTCTAAATCTTCTTACCACTTCGCTGCAAAAATCTGTTTTCACATACAGAGGATACCAAAAAAAAAAAAACCAAGGTACACACACTTCAAGCAAAGAAAAAACAGATTTCACACAAACAGAAAGCTATGAGCACTAATTATTTTAGACTTTTACAGTTACAACAGTTGCTCAAAATGCCCACCATCGGCATCGATACACTTCTGAGTACGTTGAACTACTGATTGAGTAACGTTTGCGAAAGTGTCCTCAGCGATTGCAGCACATGCCGTTTCAATTTCTTCTCGAAGTACTGCCATTGTAGCTGGTTTTCTACGATATACAACATCCTTAAGAGTTCCCCGTAGGTAGAAGTCCAACAGAGTTAGATCCGGAGAACGCGGTGGAAACTCAACGGACCTTCTCGTGAGTGCTCTGCGGTGAGTGCTCAAAACGTTCCAAAACCATAGCCGAGGACGCGGGGCTTGTTGCTGTGCGAGGTCTCCCACATCTGCCCTTGTGAACATCGCTTACGGTACCATGAGTCTCAAAGTTGTCTCGAATGCGTGCAATTGTTACTCGCATTGGCGGCTCTGTTCTGTACACACGTCTCCATTGCCTTTTAACTTCAACAGCATTCTCGGTTTTCTAATACACTTCATAATTGTTTTCCGCTGTTCAAACGATAATCTTGGCTCCATTTTGTTATAACAACGCTGGCATAACGCAATGTGAGTCACATCGGTTTAAAGAACATCATACGATAATCTTGGGTTCATTTGTTCATTGTTGATTTACCTGTCACGTAGAAACGTTATCATAATGTATGTGAGTCACATCTGTTTACAGAACATCATACTACACATTACTGTTGCTTTTCGGTTCACCTTAGAAATATATTAAATAGATATCTAATGTAAAGTGTGCATACATTTTCTTGGCACATTCCGTATGTATCGTACTTAAATATCCCTTCTTCAAGAAAAATTGTGGCATAACAATTAGCATACACGAAAGCATATAATAACACACAAACATCACTCCCTGACAATCTTTCTCAAAACTACAAACTGCTACCAGCACATGTATTGTATGACTTTAACCACTAGCTTCTTCCAGTACACAGCCGTGCGGCAGAGCCCGTAACTCAAATAACTTCATTTCACAGGCTGTATACTAATAATCATTGTTGCGTAAGCATTTTTCCCTGTTTTGTTCTATTTTTAAATATACATATGTCACTTTCCTGTTTTTGTGTGTGAATTTCTACACTCCGTAATATTCACCAAATCTACTGAATTGTACCGCAAAAATAAATTCTGATTTATAAAATCGCCATCTTAGCATATCATGAACGTGCAGTATGTCTGATAGTTTATTTACCTAAGTACGCCTATTTTTGCTCCTTTTTATTTCTAAAGGCGACATCAAGAGCTACTGCGGACGCATCTAATTCTCCCACAGATTTCTATCCTCAGCACTCCAGCAAACTGCTGCTCAAAAATAGAGCACTGCGACTCGAACTGCCTGGACATTTCCTTAGAAAACTTTCATTGTCATAAAGGGAGTAGAATCCTTTCATAGCAGGGCCAATACAGCCTTTATTCCAACACAAGAGTGGAAGAAAGAAAGGCAAAGAGGCGAATAACGTATGGAATGGAGCATATGCTTTTTCCTAACACAAAAAGCGTGGGTACTAAGCGAATATATTGCATCTATTCTCTGAAAGTTCTCGAACCACCCAAAAGCATAAGAATGGAATAGACGTAGTAAAGAATACAAAAAGGAAAAAGGGGAGGTACAAAAAGAATGAAGGAATACAAGCGAAACAATAATAATGCAAGAAATATGTTGGAAAGAGACAAAACAGACACATACACACATACGCAGGGCTTATGATTCATGTGAACACATCCTCTGGTGTTCTTGCATATCTAGGGCACCTAAAAGATTGAGGGCCTGCCTTCTGCTTAACTTTCCTCGCGTAGTAATGGTGATATTCAATCCAGGCTGACGACTTACTCTATACTTTAAGTGAAGCTTCCCTCATACTATGAAATTACTTTTCCCTTTCAACATTAGCAGAAATGTACGGTCTGGTCTACTAAATTTTAACATTTATATGAACCTAAGCGCATTTCCTATGCCGTGCTAAGTCAGCATATAATTTTAGCAATAACCGAAATTGTTACAAAAGTACTACATATTATTTTTTAAAAAAAGTAAAATCATTAGATATGTATTTCCGCAACCTTCATGTACATTCTGTCGTAGAGCCTACCGGTTAAATATTATTCTGTAATCATTCATTGTCCATGGGCAGGACAAGAAGCGTAGCTGTAACACTATTTAGACGAATTCTACCGATCCCTAATAAAATTTAAATAAAAACAAGTGAATAATTGGATCAAGGTGTGCGTTACAACTATAAACATTTCTCTAATTTAAATCATTCCGATCCCTAATAAAATTTAAATAAAAACAAGAGGATAATTGGACCAAGGTGTGCGTTACAACTATAAACATTTCTCTAATTTAAATCATTCCTTTCTTACCGTGTTTTAGGTGTTATGAATTCGTTGGGTCCATTTTTCAAGCTTCCACACTTGACTCTCTCTTAAAACGTTCAACAGCACCCTTCTTCTTCATGTTGCACATGCGCAGACTCTGATTTTGCTTACGTACTTCTTCCCAACTGTCATTTTCAATTCCCAAAGGCTCAACGCTACAATAACTTTCCCCACACATTGTTATATCCCTATATGTCACAATACTGCTATCCCTCTAAACTTGCGATATCTGTGAATGTCGGTCCTGGTGGTGTAGTGGTAACCATACTCGTGCTTGCCTTCTATACTCAAGATCGTGGGTTCAAACCCGGACAGGATCGATGGATGTTTTTCGAGCGTAAAAATCTTAAGTATGACTTCCTTCGGAAGGGAAGTAAATCCGTGGATCCCGTGTCGTACATTTACAGCAATTAAAAGAACCTCAAACCTGAAAAAAGAGGCCTCTGAGCAAAATTTGTCGGCCGTTTCACGCCCTGAATGCATGGGACGATGATGACCTGAGATGTTAAAGAGCGTCTATAAATAAAAACAAATAAATAAATCATCTGTGAATGAGACGTTACGCTTCAATGTTGTAGTTCCTGACTCAGAACAAAGTTTCCTTCAGCTAGTCGTCGTCCACAAAGTAGAGGCTTTAGAATGAATCCTTGAAAGGCCCGAAAAGATTATAGTATTTCAATTCCAGATTGGCCTATAAGAAAATGGAAAACAACAGTTAACAGGTTGCAGTTCATATTTTTATCCAGTCGAACAGCGAAAATGAAATCTTTTTTATTTTATTATTGTTTCTGCAAATTACTTTGAGATGATTCTTTGTATATTCATGGAGTATACAAATAAATTCGGATCTTAGTGTTCCATCACTGACATCACCATAGACGGTTCTGAGAGGAGTATGGAGTATGGATCTCATTGAGGCTATGTTCTTCCACAATAAGAAATTTGATTACAGAACTTTTGAGTTACACAAGCGTCTTAAACACACACAGTTTTGAACAACTCTTGTGCCACACTCATTTGATTTTATGTTCAATAGGTCTTTAAGTCAAATAGTAGGAAGCACATTCCTGTGAAATGTTTCCGAAAATGAACCTGTAACAAACATCATCCTTGTGAATTGGGAATCTATTTGAAAGCATATGAGCTTCAGGTTGTCTGCACTGACAACGTGACGCCTAAGTGGCGTCTTTGTGACGCAATCCACTTATTTGAAATTATTTAACACGTTGATTATATTAATTTATAAATATGGGCCGTGGGTGAGGGATAAGCGTAAAGATCACATTATGGACGAACGTAATTTCGTTTTATGTTAAGAGACATTTGATCGCTTTAACAAAATTTGTGTTTTGCTGAAATCTAAAATATCCAATTAATTTACAATTTGGGATATATACTTACACGTTTTATAAAAAGAATATTAACAGTTTGGAATTTGTTTAAGTTTCGAGTTCTGATTTCCTTTGGTAGAAGTTACCGAGTTCTGCAGTTCTCGTCCCGTTACCATACTTGAAAGCCGGCCGGGGAGCCGGAGGGGAAGTCAGTACGAGTTTAATTCTAGGAACGCATGGACATGTTTATAGGTATGTGCAGAATATTTTGCAAACCTTTTACTGTGAACCAACTTTGAGAGAACGTAGATTCGCGTCTTTCCCGCAAGACTCTACAAAGGCACAGGTAGCTGATGTCTCCTTGCAACCACCACCGGTGGCCGAGGTCGTTAAGGCGTGGACTCTTGAGCAGAAAGTGTTGAGGTTCGATTCCCGCCAGGTTTTTCCTCAGTCATCAATACCAGCCTACAACGTTTCCTTCCTTTAAAAAAATCTTTTCCCAATTTATCATTTCATTTCATGTATCCCTACTTGTGGTGCCTCAGTAGTAAAAACGGCCGTTAAACACTATTGAAATAAAAAATTGCTCCTTGTATGCAAATTCATGAAATATTCGACGATAGATGGCCCGAGGAGATCATATGTTCTTAGTGATAACATATGGTACCCTTAGTACTCCGATTTAATGCGTTGGGATTTACCTCTAATGGGCATTAAAGGATAAACTTTACAAGACAAATAAATTCACAAACATTTGATGAATCGAAAAATAACATTCGTAAAAATTTTTCTTCTACTTCTGAAGAGGAACTGCAGAGGATAATGGTTAATTTCATAAGCCGATGATGAAAATGTATGAAAAATGTAGCGAGGCAGTTTCAGCATCTTCTTGCTAGATAATGGTGAAAAAATGTACAATTTAAGCGTTAATAACTCACGGATTTTCTGAATCCCGTTCACCGCGGTATCAGTTTGAGTTGACCGACTGGCCGTTACGCATGGAGCGGTCCCGCGAAGGAAAAATCACCGACCATAAGCCATAATTACTGATTTGACATTGCCTTTCACTTCACCTGGTCAACAGGCGATTAGGTGCTCGATGTTAACATTTTTTTCAGAGATTCTTTTCGGAGTACCGGGATTGTATTTTATTACAACGCAGCAAGAGACCGCCATGGGTGGCCGAGGTCGTTAAGGCACGGACTCGTGAGCAGGAGATCTGGGATTCGAATCCGACCAGGACCGCTCTCCCTGACAGATTTTTTCCAGATTTTTCTGTTCCTTATAAATGGCAAATGCCGGGGAGGTACCCTAAACTTAGACTTGGAACGTTTCCTTTCTTTAAAAAAATTCCTTTCCCAATTTTCATTTCATATATCATTAGTGTCCACCGCCTTTGGTGCCTCAGTAGTAAAAACGCAGCAAGAATTTAAGTGAATGTGATATAACTGATAGAGTAAAGTGAATATTCCCCTTTAACGTTTGTCGGTCCTGGTGGTGTAGTGGTAACCATACTTGGATCCTAAACCCAAGATCGCGAGTTCAAACCCGGCCAGGATCGATCGATCGTGAAAATCCTAAGTATGACTTTTTTTTGTAAGGGAAGTAAAATCGTGGATCCCATGTTGTATATTTACGGTATGTAAGAGAACCTCAAGCCTGAAAGAAGAGGCCCCTGAGCAAAATTTTTCGGCCGTTTCGCTCCTGAATTGAATGGGAAGGCCTGAGATGTTAAAGAGCGTCCGAAATAAACCAAATCAACAAATTTCATTCTTAGTTAAGAAAGTATATACAAGCGTTCAAGCTTAATATTTATATTATTAAATTATATTGTGTTTTTAATAGATTTTACATAAAATAACTTATTTTCCTTTTATATTTTTACATTTTTACATGCTTCGCTATTAGCCGCAGTGAGCAGGTAAGTTCTTATTATCCCCATGAAAGCGACCGTTCTAAAAGATTGTCCCCCCCTCTCTCTCTCTTTCATATTTATATAAACGCACACAAATCCACAATTTCACCTACACTTAGGAAAAACGGAATATATGCATGCATTTGATGAACTATATCCTCCTGTATCAATAAAAGGGTTGTGTGAAGCTACTAGTTTGTATGAACAATGGGGTCACATAGCTTTCTCCGGCGTAGTAAAAGACCTGTCACCCCCTACATAGATCTTAGCAGTGCAACATTGTTATATTTTTCATGCAATAGTGCACAAATCTCGTCAATGGTATTTGTTTATTATTTTTAAGTAATAACAAGTGTTTTAAACAGCACAACATGTTCCATTGCTACTGCTCTAATAGCATTCAAGAAGCGTGAATTAAACTAAATATCCTGGGTAATGCGAACATTCTGAAATTATTCCTACTATGCTTTAATACAATGTTGTAATTAAATTAAGAAAATAAAAGCAAATGTACAACACTTTCAAAAATACACTTTTCTTTTATTTTGCCCCCTGCACACGAAACTTCTGAGCGTTTCAAACATTTAATACATTTAATTAATATTATTATATGACGTCACAGTAATTATCTGCAAAATAAGAAGAAAGCGTCACATATAAATACTGCTGTAAAAATTGCACCGCTTGTCGCCGTTTTTTATTTAATGTTTTATATATCATTCTATTCGCGGAGGGAAACAGTAACATTTACAACTAGAATAGAAAAGTTTGTAGTGAACTTGAAGCTCTTATTTGCAGAACATAAAATACGGTTTGCCTTAACTGAAATTTAATTATAGAAGAGCTATCGAATATTGCAAAAATAGCTGTTCGTGCCGTCAGGTAAAAACAAAATAATTTCAGAAATAATTTATCTAATTACATATGAAGGAATATCTTTTTAATTACCATTATATAAAAACATGCATTGATGAATTTATATACAGGATGTTCTAAATTAAACAAAAACGCTGGGTTGTATACATAGAGGTTTGAAAACAATTTTTTTGAGGAACCCATGGGTTGTGACGTTTCTTTTCAGTACAATACAATTTTTAAATTTGACTGTACAGGAATAGATTTATATAATTATTTATGGGAAACTTTTTAGTGTTAAATTAGTATTATAGGCCTCGTTATTTTACTGTATTGTTATCACTACAATAAATGCTGGAAACACTTTTTTTTTTAATTTACGGACACTCTTTAACATCTGAGTGCAATGAAGTGACATAATCTGGCGTACCCCCTCAAAGAAGTCAGACGTTTCCCTGATTTCAGGCGGTTCGCTGTGTATGCTGCAAGACCTTCTTCGGAATCAACAGGAGTTTGTAAAACTAGACTTCATGTGGTCTCACACAAACAAATCACGTGAGGTAAGATCAGGCGAGACCGGCAACCCACTTGGGCCTATCCAAATGTAGTTCTAACTTGACCATGTACTTCATTCTTAAAATGAGCTAGTACCCCGTCATGTTAAAAATATATCCCTTCTCTCGTATTAAGAGGAAGCGGTGCAGAGCTCAGGAAGATTTTTTTTTTTTTTTTGCAAGAATACTAATTGCTGAGTCGCAGAAGAAAAATGTCTGATCACAAAGAAGTAGTTCACAATCCCTACTCACACATTGACATCAAATCTCATTTGATATGATCGCAAAAATGTGGCATGGCAGTTTTCGAAATTCCAAAAATTTGAAATATAAGAATTAAAATATCAAGTTATAAGTACGCTTAATATTATATGAATTGGGAAGTGTGGTTGGAATAGAGTGTGGTCCAAATACCAACGACAAAATTGGTATTGCTAATTGCTGAATTATTAGATGGGGGTCCTTTGAAGACGTTAGGAATGCAACAGCTATTCTTATAGAATTCTACAGACCGTGCTAATAATGTTCATTGGTGAACGATAGCGTGACACTGGTCGAAGATTTGCTCTATACACGCAACAGCACTGTTTCCTCAATATCATATTACAGAACACTATCATCCTTGACCCTCTCATCTCCATGTAATAAGCCCAGTTTGCGTTGAGATCAATGCTGTCAAATATAGTGTGGTGGAATTTTTCGATTTGGGAACAGTTCTTGGTAAAGTCTATGAGAAGCAAATGCTGCTCCTTACGTCATGTCATGCATGTTTTTCATATAATTCCGTGCGTAACGTTCCATTTTCCTGTTCTGCTCTTATGGAAGAATGAAGCTGAGTGCAAGAAGCCAATAGACTGTATACACAAATGATCCGAGCTCAGGAAGTGGTAGCATTAGTGCAGTCTTGTTCTTGAGCACTCCCAAACACTCGACTAGTCGAAGTACAGAGTCGCGCGTGCACATCTAAACTGTTACTTCAAAACAACATGCGGCAGCGCCGGCGGTTGAATAACAGTCTGAGCATACCAGTCTAACATGTTTACGTTTGAGCACACATATTACAGTCACCAACGTTAGGAATCTACCCACTTGTAGTAGCCTCCATCCTCCTTCCTATCCTGTTGCATTGCAGTTGCAATGAAATAAAGCTTCGCATCTCATTTTCTCCAAATCAAAAGGTGTTTTAAACCGATTATATATCCGATCTCAGATGTGTCTGTCTAATTTGGAGACGCTATATATTCACACGGATAACTGTAGTAAATGAAACCAAAAGAAATATAAAAATTAATTGTTTTTTTTCCAAAATAAATGACGTTATCGTTGTCTGCATTTAACATCCACGGAGGAAGGAAATCTAGGATATTAATTCACCTTAGTTATAGATCAAGTTATTGCAAGTAAATTTTTTAAAATAATTCTTTTGGTATTGCTAACTTTTACTGAGACAGTTTCGGTTTTTTGAGAACGTAAAATGCAACATGTACAATATAGCTGTACATCTTCCAGTTCAGTGATAAAAAGTTAATATAGAACGGAAAACCTTTTTCTTTACATTCTATTAAAAATTGGGTAAATATTCCATTGCAAAAGGCAAACAATAAAAGAAAGTTTGAGCATTTATTTTCCGATTGCTTGTTCATATTTTGCATTAAGTATTTCATTGATTTACAAAATTTTATTTTCAAATTTCTTTTTACATAAGGATATTGATTAAGCTAATAAACATTAATAGAAACTAGCATTTTAAAGAATTATAATATAAAAAGAAAGAAAAAGTGAATGAAAAGAATGATTTGCTTTTCCTAGACTATTTAATGTTTCGATCAAGCCCTTTTGACTATATGTGTCAGTTTTTACACTTAATTTTTTGGACCTGATGACATAATGAATTGGGCTCTGTACATTTGAGGACTAATTTTTTTATTGATTTATTTTCGGATGTTCTTTAACAGCTCAGGTCATCAGCGTCCCATTCAATTCAGGGCGTGAAAAGGCCCAAAAATTTTGCTCAAAGACCTCTTCTTTCAGGCTTGCGTTGAGTCTTGAGGTGACACGTGATCCACGGCTCTACTTCCATTCCGAAGATTTTTTTTTACAATTTTATAGCCGGAAAAAATCAATCGATCTTGGTCGAGATTGAACCCACGATCTTGGGTCTAAGAGGCAAGTACGATTATCATTAGATGAACAGGACCGACGATAACTAATCTAATACTAAAATACGACAATAAATAACTTTCTCTAAGATACAGCATATAATATTGAAGAATATTTTAAAATAGTTTCTTGAATTCGGATATTGATATTTTAATATGCAATGTGTTTTTTCTGAAACCATTTAAGAAGGAAAACATTTATTTTTTCCACCCCTACATATGAAGTTCTGTGTACCAGCAATTTCATTGTAAGTTAATAAGGGTTATTTTCAGGACATAGAAAAAATTTAAATAAGAAAGTATCGAAAATTACAAAATTTAAAGTTAAAACAGCAACAAGTTTAATAATTTTATTAAAAACAAAATAAAAAAAATCTTATAAAAGCGATGTTCCTAAGTTCGAACACATTATACACAGCACTAGATTTTTTGTTGATTTGGTTTATTTATGAACGCTCTTTAACATCTCAGGTCATCAGTCGTTTGAAACGACTGACAAATTTTGCTCAGAGGTCTCTTCTTTCAGGCTTGAGGTTCTTTTTCGTGCCGTAAATGTACAACACGGGGCCCATGGCTTTACTTCCCTTCCGGAGGAAGCCATACTTAGGATTTTTACGCCCGAAAAAATCCATCGATCCTGGCCGGACAGCACTGGAGTAAAACGATCATTGCCTAGACATATTGAAAATTTAAAGTGTTAAAAATCTTTAATAACTGCACTATAAGAGAAATATAGTTTTATATTGATAATGTTTGATAATAAAAGTTAAAATACCTCCCGCTTTAAGAGGCGTGTTTTTCATGTTCATTTTTGTACATTAACACTAAATTCCGATCTACCATTTTCATCTGTGATGTTAATACAATTTTATTGGAAAATGTGCCTTTGAAGTCTCCCTATATATCTAATGCAAGTAATTTACTTGACTTTATTTATACGGTCTATTTCTACGTGCATATTCCTTATGCCCAGTGCTTAATCAAGTAACATAAGACTTGTACATTAAGAGTATTTTTGCAATATATAATTTGAAACTGAACTAAACAGAATCGCAGTCTCTTTTGAACTTAAACACCAGCTAACTATAATATTCTTTATGTTCAGAAATGCGTTTTGAGTGGGTTCCGCGTTAACTGGGTTATTGATTATGCCTAGATAAAGCCTTTGGAATAGTATGAATAATGAAAACCACACAGGTGAGTTTAACGACTTACCAGAAAATAAAGTCCTTTTTGGTTATCTGTTTATATGCGTTTACAATGCTAAAATATGCATGCAAATATGCACTTTGAAAAGCCCAAACTTGTGCATTTGCTTATGCACAAAAATTTGAGAATCTGTAATTTTATTCATAATAACAGGTCTCATTAAAGACAAAAAATTAGAATTATAAGAGAAAGTATTCTAATAATATGTTTAAGAGTAAACGTTCTAATTCTTAGTTTGCGCATAAATCGATTTACGAAACTTTGTGACCCATACTTTCACAGTTCAACTTATTTCCTCTGCTGAAAGAAATAAACTGGTAAATAGAAAATGCTGATTGTCACATGAAACCTTGTAACCCTTTTTTATTATCTCTCAGTTCCTTAAGACCATAATTCTTTGCAAGGACAAACACCAATTTCTGTTTTACAACTTCATCTTGCCTACCCCCTGCTGAATCCACACATTTAATTTAATTTGGGAGGTTCCAATTTATTTCATGGTGTCCCTGTTGCAACGAACAACTCATAAAAGCTCCTAGTAAAAATGCTCTATTAATTGGTTTTGGCTTCTAAATAATTGCCAAAGAGTGTATTTTTCTATCCGTTTAAGTGCACTTTTCTAGATATATGGTGAACCTCTTGAAATTTCTATGACATTTAATCCGAAATTACAAAATGATCATAAGCACGTCTTTCTAAGCGGCTATTATAGCAAAGTTTAATTCTTAAAAAGTGAAATAAAAAACAAACATTAAACCCAACATAATCAAATTAAAATTCGACAAATACTTACTAAGTATTAAAATGTACTGAAATATACACACATATTTTTTGCATACCTGACAAAACACATATTCCTCGTAGCTTACAATAACTATGGATATTCTTTTATTCATTCTTGAACCAAAGTATTTTGGCTTCTCCAACTTGTGCACCATTAATGACTGCCGGGCAGGTACCTCCGCCACTTATACACAGACTCGTGAATGGGAGATCCTGAACCATTCATTCTAACTTAGGATTTTCCATATTTATTCATACTCATAAATGACATAATAATAATAATAATAATAATAATAATAATAATAATAATAATAATAATAATAATAATAATAATAATAATAATCGTCCCCTTTCATCTCGTATACGGGTCAGTGTTTATCGCGCCTGCGATACCTCAGTAATGAAAAAGGGAACTATTAAAACAATATTATAAAAACATTTCCGCATTTTTCCCGCCAACGAACAGTGTTGCCAATCTTATCAAATATCGCTAGGTAGTTACAGGTGACTCTGCAGCATGTTGCATGCTTAACTTAAGTGCAGAAAACTAAAATAAAGATGTTCTCCATAAAAATTATAAATATGCTCGAAATATGCCCTTAGTAACCTCCATTGCACAACTTGGTTGAATAAATATGCGTCAATGGTCCAAATTAAACATGAAACATGTAACAATCAAATGTATTTAAATGATATAACTCAAAAACAAGAAATTGCATGTGTTTGTCATCACTGGTTATAATGCTCTCGTTTTTGTATTTTACTCAAGACTTTCGAGCATAAACAATGATCTCCGTATTCTAAGTTATTGTAACCAGAACGTGTCATAGTTAATCACGTTGTTAGGGGAGTGTAAATATGATCATACATCACTATCTGCGTATGTTTTAAGTTTTCCCAAGCCGCGCTCATTTCCTTACGCAATTCTCAGCTTTTACCCTATGGTCTTGGAGAGCCGCATAGTAGGAGACCTCAGTTTCTAAATCCCGAAAAGATATTTGCTCATATAGAACTAGGCAGCCTGTTTTATTTCTTGGTTACTTGTCTACAGAAAGCTGGTAGATAGACAGGGCTTGTGGCGCCGTAGGGCTCATCCATTCTCACAAGCGAATAGGTATAACAAGCCTCGTATAAACCAACTTGTTTTTTAAGATTTTCTCTCACTCTCCCCATTCCACTATTTCCTTGTCATATAACCTTTGACGTTATCTCTTCTTAAATATCTACTTGAGAAATCTACATAACTACAACGGATAGTGCTAAAGAAGCAATTGTCTCGCGTTTGACATCTTTTGCATAATAATTTTAATTTTCTCTCGCATGTCAGCATATATTGTAATGAAAACGTTTTAGTTAATTTAATGTTTCTTTATTCCACTAGAATAGAGACGAATGTAACTGTCTCAGCCCATGCTTTTTGTGTAATTTTTAATTGTAAATGCTATTAAAAATTCTGGTTTATTACAGGGCGTGCAGCTTGTTTCACTTCCCACTTTATGCCAGGGAATGGAGTGCAACATTTCCCGGCGTGGTGCGTACGCGGTTTTTTTTTGTTGGATTTTAGCTGTTTTTTGAGCCTGCCTGGGTCTTATTAGGCTAAGCATGCAGAGATAGGAAGGGGGAGGCAAATGCGAGTGGCGCCCGCGTGTTTTAATCACAGTGTGTGTCTGTCTCTAGGGTAAAACCTAATTTATTTACGTCCATGTGTATGCATACAACTGAAACTATAGAGGCTTGGTGGTTCAAACAAGAGCTTTTACTGCATCCTTGTATTATTAACAAGTGTTATGACGAGGTAACCAACTGCTTCTGCCTGAGGCTTTTCAACTAGGCTAAATTCGAGTCTCCCTCACGACTTTTCAGCGCTTCAGATCGAAGTCTTTCCCAGCGTCTTAGAAATATGTTACGGCATTATCTTTTTCTGTGGAGGCAAATCGATGTCTTTTAAATAAACCTTTAATTTCAAACCTCCTTGTAGTTCAAGCTTTCTATATAATCCAAACTTTAAATGCACTAGGTTAAATGTGTTAAATATATTTGTTCTAAAAGATCTCGGCCTGACTCAGAGATGACGTGAAGATGTCCAAAGTATATGATAATTGTTAAGTATCATCCTTTAGATGACACCTGTAAAATTTCAGAAGCGTAGGTAAGTGTAGTCACTTGTTGGTGACCATCGTGTAAATAAACTAGTGTTAACATTTTCTACAAAAAGTAAAATATGATCTGAGATAAAGTACTTCGTTTTGAAGAGTTTAATCCAAATATAAATACAAAAAGATTCTGTCCCTTCGTTTTCGACGGTTAAAATGTGGTCTGGTGAATTTAAGCGTGGCCAGATATCCCAAAACTGTTACCACCGACGAGATTATGACAAAAATTCAAAATGCAGTACTGAGGCATCACCGTACGTGAGTTAGTGGGAATTGCAAAGACCTCGATAGGCCTTGTCACTACATTTTATACGAAGTTTCGGGTATGAGAAAGCTTTCGGCTCGATGGGTGCCGCGTTTGTTAACAAGGGACCAAAAACGCACTCGAATGAACATTTCGCAAGAGTCTTTAGCCCTTTAGAAGTAATTTCAATGATTTTTTTTCTGTTTCGTTACAATATATGAAACATGGATTCATCTCTACTCGCAAGAGACGAAGGAGTAATCCAAACTATGTGGATGGCAACAGGTGAAAGGGCATCAAAAAAGTAAAAACGGTTTCATATACAGGAAAAATCGTGGTTACGGTTTGCTTGGATTCTCGTGGTATGGAACTCGTAGACTGCCTCCAGGAGGACAGACCATCACAGCTTCAATGTTATACTCTTTAAAAGATATTTGAATAAATAACTAATAGCAATAATATTACTGCCATGAAAAATACCATTATAAAAGATTTTAAATTATTAGTTTGAAACCATTGATTATCTTCATTAAAACAAAATGGAAGCAATATTAAACTTCACTAATGGACCAATTGAAGGATGCTATTCAGGGTAAACGTCCACATCATGCGAAAAAGAAAGTTCTCTGTATTCTCGACAATGAGCTTCTCACACGTCTGGATTACTGCTACAAAACTGCGTGACTTCGGTTCCAAGTGCTTTACATCTGCCATATTCACCGGGTTTGGCTCTCAGCGATTACTTTTTATTCCCAAACCTGAAAGAAATGACTGGGTGGGTGAAGATTAACATCAAACGATGAGGTTGAAGCTGAAACAGTCACTTGTTTTTCACAGTTGAACAAATCTTATTTTATAAAGACTATTAAAAGTTGGAAAGTCGTTGGACTAAATGTATTCATCTACAAGGTATGTTGGGAAAAAAATGCTCTTATATCCCGTGCTTTCTTCTTTAAAACGATCCATCCTAAGAACATCGTGTCAAAAAGATTCATTTCATTCGTTTATGATGACCAGTCTTGACGATTCAAAGGTTAAGGGTAAATGTATTTAAAATACTATATAACAGTTCATTTTTTATAATTTATACAATTTAATGTAATTATGAATTGTAACTTTTTAGAATATATTGTTGTACATGATTAAGTTATGTTTGATTATAATTTTATACATTTAAAAAAGAATTGTGTGCATTTTTTTTTCAAAATCACTAGACAAATTTTACTGAAAATGTTAGGCATATTCTATGTACTATTTTAGCATTGAAATAGTGGAACAAAAATTTTATATTAAATAAATTGCTAAAAAAAAATTTTGTTTTTAATTGAAGAAGTGGATTCCAAAACCAACTAAATCAGTTTGTGGCGATTTTTAGCTTTGCTGCTTAGTATGCTCTCATATATATATCATGGACATTACTCAGCTGTGTAATGTTGGTTTTGCATGTCAGACTTTACAATTTTTCGAAATACAGCTTATTCATCTCTTGTAATCCAGATGCAGCTATTTGGATTTATTTCGGTTTTTCTAATTCGAAAGTCGTTCACGTAAAGTCATTCGCTGATATTCTTAATGTACTACAAAGACATTAGAAAATCGGAATGATGTTCTTAAAATGAATTAAATACCAGAGGAAATGATAAGATGAAATTATTTCATGAACACACAATGATAGGGATTGGAAGAGTACAATGATTGTGTTGTTCTTGTTTGTAATGAAGAAGAGCCATTTTTAAATGAAAACTGAAAAATATCATACTGGAAGAAGTTTGTGTTGAATTGAGTTTATGTAACAATTAATAAGTTTGCTTTTCTTTCAGTGATGAAATAACATTTCAAAATCCAACTCAGTAATTTTCCAGTTTTTAAAATGAAAGAATATATAAAACTATTTTGCAACTAATATGTATATTTTTAAAGTATCTTTGTAAAAGTTATTACAGTACATTATTTGTTTCCCGTTGACCTCATTTGAAAACTTATATTTACATAAAAGTAGAATGTAATGTTCCATGTTGCAAATAATGTAACAGGTTAAATATTTAGTACTAAATATGTGCAATATTTTGTTTTCTTAACACAACATACTCCGATTAAACAGCGTTGTGTAATATCCTGAACTATTTTTCAAATCAAAATAAGTTATGATTCAGTGTAATTTTGACAAATTGCACATATAAACACCAATATATAGCAATAAAACCGTACGCATTTCATAATACAATATTTGGAGTTATCATTAATGTGGTAAAACAGAAATTATTCAACTTTTCAGTTCCTTAAATATTATTTCAGATTTTTTTTCTCTCCCGAAAAAATTATTATTTCGATATAGTTGGATTTGGAAAAGAAACTACGCGTTTATCTTCCATTCCTTGATGCTGAAGTTGCTAATGCTGATTATAAAACTTCAGCAGGAAGCCAAGGCAGCTCAAAAGGTAGAATATGGAAGAGATAGAAGAAATGGAGAACTAGGGGATATGTCGAACATTAGCATCCACAGCAGAAAAGTAAAACTTTATCTCAAGCTTTCAGCAATTTACATTCTTTAATATTGGAAGTGCATTTTCTCAGGGACTATTTAAGAAAAACCATCAAATTTGGCAATTTTGTAGCAAAATATTCTACTGCACAATCCTGTTGAGTGTTTTAGTGCAGGTATAAGGTGAATGTATATAAATATTTCATGATTATTTTAGTATAAAATATTAAATAATTTAGCAATTTATTGAATATCAAAATTCTGTTCCACCAGTTTTAATGCTGAAGCTTGTAGTACATGTAAATTATATATAGTGGTTTTCAAGAAACTGCACCTAAAAAAAACTACATGCGAATAAAACTATAAAAGAAGGGGGGCATGACACGGTCACGCTTGTAGCTGTGAATAGAATATTACTTCAGGCATGAAATCCGGAATTATAATCTTGAAAAGATATGCTATTTTTGAGTCAAAATTATTTTTTTTTCAAACATGAACCTTTCAATAATTCTTTTTTATTCGTATATACTGAAAATTACAATTAAGTACAATATACCATAGTGCAATTTTAAAACGAGCAACAATTAAAATAAAGTACAACAAATACTAAAAGCAATTATAATTTTTCAAACAATCAAAATTAACATACAAGCAACATCCTGAAACAGCTCAAGTATGAGGCAAGGAGATACGGAGGGTGTCATGCAATGTATCATTTCGACAAAGTAATCATTGATGGAAGAGTTTGGAGCCGGCACGAGCTGCAGTCAGCGGACGTCGAACCCAGCAGGAGCGTGAGGAGCCAGCTACGAAGTGCAAGCCTGGTGGTAGCTGAGGGAGGAAGGGATGGGCCAAGGACCGAGAAAATTCAGCAACAGAGCAAGTGATAGTCACCGGAGCGGAACAGAATGATGGTAACCGGCAAGTATCGCTTTCTTTTGCGTCTGAGGTGGGAGTTTACATAAATAAAAATGGACTTGGAAGGGGTAATTGGAACTCATTTGGTTCGGAGGGGGGAGTAAACTTAATAATTATTAGAATTTATAATCAGCCAGCTGTGGCCTGATATGTGCACTATAACTTCTATAGTGACATGACAGAAACTTTAGTACAAATCCAGAAGCGGCTATTATGATTAGGGCGCTTCAATATCAGCATAGGGGGGTGAGAATGTCAAACTGGCACGGAGAGGGAGGGGAGGAAGAACAGTCGGGCGTCAACGTAAGAACAAAGCTGGAATATTGAATACGAGAGGCAGAGAGTGTCTGGCATTTTGTGACGCTTTCTCCTGGGATATTGTGAATGGAAAATACGGTAGCGATTCAAAAGGGGAACTTAGGTTCATAAATGCAAATGGTGGCCGTGCAATTGATTTTGTGCTGGTCAGTCAACATTTTATAGGAAAAATAATTAAGAGAGTTCTGCATTGTGGAGACTGCATTGAGTCACATCACTGCCCAGTCATACTGGAACTGTGAATGGACGCAACACACCTGCTTGGAGCTGAAAGGAAAAGGGGGATAGGCAGGTAATACACAGGTACAGATGAAAACCAGAGCAAGCAGAAGCGTTTCTGGTGGTGGGATTGAGATAGCTGAGCAGTTGACGAAATTATTAATGGAATCAGTCATGACAATGAGATATAAAACTGAATGGGAAAGGCCTAAGTCAACAAGGTGGAATAGCGAGGAATGCAGAAGGGCCAAGAAAAAAGCGGGGAGAGCACTGAAAATGTTCCAAACGGATGAAGAGAGTAGGACTTTTACTCAGAAGCGAAAAGAATACAATGGAATTTTGCAGTGTCAACAAGTAGCCTGGTACGAGAGAATAACAGAGGAAATTTGTCAGGCGGCGAGGTGGGAAAATAGCACAGATATATGGCAATTGATCAAAAGGAAAAGGCTCAGCATGCAATGAAATTTCGGTAAAGGTCAGAACAGGATTCGAAAGGTACCTTTGGGGGGCCGAGGAGATCAAGGAGGGGCCTTGGGGGGCAGGAAGGCTAGAAATACAAGCGTTTTGTATAGGGGGAAGTAAAATAAGGCAAAGCTCTGGGGTGGGATGTTGTTTATTGTTTGGTATGGTGTTGCTCCGCATATTTAACAATGTTTTTAATAAAGGAGAATACCCGGTCTGCTGAGTTAGTGGAATTATTCACTCGATATCCAATAAAGGGAAGGGGTTCAAGTGGAGTTCCGGAGCACTATAGGGGGTTCAAGTGGCTTCCGATTATGAGAAAAATTTATGGCAGAATTTTGTATGAAAAATTAAAACTGTGGGGCAAAATTTCGTAAAATTTCAAAAGTTCAGTTGGAATTCGGAGAGGGGTACAGTGGCGTGCTATTGACAACTGAGATATTCTGGACACATTGAGGTTCAAACAAACAGGGAAAATTGCACAGTGCTTTTGTTGATCTCAAATAAGCATTTGAATCCGTTCAACAGGAAGCTATTACACAAATTACGGATGAATGATAGGTCAACACATATGAACCGAGCATTGCAGACAATATACGGAAAGGGGAAATTCTGCGTTAAACACGACAGGAATAGAGAATAGGGTTTTTTTTTCTAGTCGGAGAGGTGTAAGGCAACATTGCATTCTTTCACCCTTACTCTTTAATCTTTTTATTGACGACATAGTTCAGGCATTGCTACAAGGAAATTCGGCGCCACCTACGTTGGGAGATATACAAGGTGCCTGTTCAGTTATAGGTGAACAACATTCAATCGTTTCTACTATAATCAGACTAATGGACTAATCAGACAACAGACCTACTGTGATAACATGGTTACTTATACTGAATACAAGTAAAACAAAAATTATGACCTTCAAGAAGTATTTATAGCAAATCTGAGACATGGATATGTGAGGACAGACACTCGTAACACAAAGAATTTCATGCACCTTGATGAATGGAGGATGGGCGAAACGCATTAATGGTGGGTAACTTAAAGCGAATATGAAAATCCAGAATCTCTCCGTATACAAAGCAGAATTTCCAATATGCCTTTAGGGCTGTTAGAGGCAATATATGGGGCAGTATTACAATCTACAATGACTTATGCAGCCGAATTTGGGGGTTGGGAACGAACAGAGAAATTGGATTGGGTGAGGACGGTTTTTCTGAAGGATACTTCAAGGGTGGGGAGGGGTATAGCAATTTGCGAGAAGTTTGGTACCCATATCAAATTATAGGATGCAGAATTTGAGCAGTGCAGTACTGGCTAATTGTTCACGGAGATCAAACACTGATTAGGATGATGTGCACCCATGAGCAATTGAAAAAAGAGGATTGGAGAATAAGACCTGGATTTCAAAATTAAGAAAGGGTTTGGAAAATATAGGAATGGGTAACATTTGGATCGCAGAGCAGTAAACAGGAAGGGGGGCTTGGCGGAAAACTAGAAATTAATAGGCAGCTGACTCCTTCTGAGTGTGCAAAAGAGTTGGAGGTACAATCAGAGCTGAAAATGGAGTAGTGGTTGAAGAATTACGTCGAAATTCGGGGCCAATCTCTGCAATCCGGATCTCACTTGGTGTGGGTTAAGCACGTGGTGGATGACTAAAGTAACAGACAGAGAGGGTGCGAGAATTTGCCCTATATGTGTGGAAAAAGAATCTTGGGAACTGTTCTGGGGTACTACAAGGGGATGGAAGAGTGCAGAAACAATATCTATCGGACCCTTTTGTTAACGGAAGAAGAGGGCAGTGATAGTCCTTGACTTTGCTAGCAGATAGGAAGGAGGAGGGAGTAGGTAGAGTTTTAAACAACGTGAGACGGTTCAGATCGGAAAAGGTAGACAACCATGAAGGAAGAGGAGGTGTAGAGAAGCGTTAGTTACACTTTTGTAAATAAATGCACTACTATTATACTACTACTGTTTCTTTTCAGTTTATTTCATTTTTTATATATTTCATAATCTATTGTATTTAATTTTAATATAAATTGTTTGCCTCTTAGAATTAAATATAGAGTTAAATAGAGTTAGTTTGTGTAATTTCATGTATTTCTTAGTGTATTGTAAAACCACGCACGGTTCCAGGACCTGCGCAACATGGATGTGTCATATTTGTAACTAATATATTTTGGAAATAAATACATTACTAATACAATTGCTACTATTATTACTACTAATACTACTACCAATAATAATAATAATAATAATAATAATAATTTATTTCCTTAACAATGAACATTCATTATGTTATGGAAGCGTACAAAGCAGCAGGAATGTTCGTATATGATGATAACACGGTTGTTGGTAAAACTACAAGATGATATTTATTAATCAAAAGTTAAAGGCTTGTTTCTGACTCTTGAAGACGTTGCTGGAGCGAGCCACATCTCACAGTTCGACAATATGAAAAATATTTAAATATGAATTCAACCACCTTCATATGGTCTTTACAACGATTTACCATACCTCATTACACTCCTAGATGACAATTAGATAATAGATATGGGCTTTGTGCGAGAAAAGCTGTCTACGGTCATCAGACAGCTCCGGGTGAGTTGTGAGTAAGAAAATGATTTTAAACGTAAAGATAATAGTCCATTCTTAAACTCGAGAAGTTCATTTAGATGAGTACTTCCCCAAAGTAGTAACATATTTACTAGTAGAAGATCTTTCAGAGATCGAATGTTGTATATCTGCAGTGCGTTAACATTACTTTCACTAAATTTATATGTAGAATTGTTCGTTTATATATATCGCTCTAGTTTCTACTAGTGTACTAATTAAAAGAACGACATTTTCGGTTCCAAACAATCACAGCCATATATCGCTGTAAATATATTGTAATAGTTTTACAGCTTGGACATGTATTCGTCTTCTTAGTGTCGCCAACTCTGTTTTACCAACAATCAAATGATCGCAACAACCAACAGTAGTAACTGACTATAACTACCACCTCAATATATCTATTATGTATAATAGTTGCTTGCCTTTTACATACTTTTATTACCGATGAGAAATAACATCTTATTAATATAATTAGTGACGTGAATATTTTAATTAGTAATATCAATATCCCTAAGACCGTGTAATCAAACGCCACCAATACAATCCTGTGTAATTATTCTCTCAATGTATTTACTATGTAAGGAAAGTACAGAAATTGTAGCTGTCAAGTCGTATGGTGAGCCGTCCCTTAGGCAGCCGCTCTGCGGAAATGCATTCATGAATGTGGCAACAATACAAAAAAGGTTCGCCTTTCAAAGCCACAGATAAAAGACTTCTTAAAAGAGTAGAACCTTCCCTGGCCGTGTGAACCAAATCTTAGAGAATTTCAACCGCTAGCCCACTGAGGACATCGACCTGTGTGGGAGTCACATCTTTAAACCTCAGAGGGCAAGCCTATGGCCCGACTCGTATTTTCAATAAACATTTCTAGCGAATAAGATGTTAGAAAGATCTTTGAAAGGCATCCAATAGCTGAAGGTTTTATGAAAACGGCGCCAAAAAGTGGCATGGGCAGTATCATGATAGCTAGAATGGAGTGACCTATATAAACGAGCCTTCGCCCCGTTTTGGGACGAGCATTATGCTAGCATTCGTCTTATTACTCAGCGTCTAGGTGCGTAGTTTGACTGAGATCGCAGGAAAGTTTCAGCCAAGCTGCGGCAAAAGTTCCAAGTATAAATTTCAGTATTTGCTTAGGAAAACGTTATGCTGCCCGCGACTGTTGCATTTCTAAGCGGCGAGGTTCACCAATTGGTCATTAAATGATCCAACGATTAATAAACAGCAGTTACATCATGTGTCGTGTGGGGTGTTCTATTTCACCTGTTATCACCATCTTATCCACGTTGAGCCCCTCAACGAAAATCAGCGAAAGACCCAGAGACGGAGTTTCAGAGGAAGTGTTGGCGGTCGACGCGAAGCTCCTACGTCATCAACTCACACCACACTACAATCAACCACCGACAACCTCACAACCATACTACAAAATGCTACAAGGAGAAAATTAGCTACCAACTTCAGTTCATCAACTCTCGAATTGACAAATGACACAAGCTGAAATGTTATAATCAGAAAAGAATATTGCAATAAACACAAATACCTTAGTTAAATCTATATTTTGCTTTTCTCAGTTGGCATTCATGAGTAACATCGAATTATAGTAATTGAGCTTCTGTTACGATTCGAATTTATGAATAGTTACATAATCATAAGTGCCATTTTTAAAGGTTTTTATACAATTAATAACATTTTGTGAACTCGCGAATCTATCAGTAAATTCATTATAGCTTGTGTTATTTCTTACGATAAAATATACTAAAGCTTAGAATAGAAATGCTGCAATAAAAGTCTTTTAATGGAGATAAATGTTTTATTTCGCATTAAATTTCATTTGACCATGTTTATTCCCATGTTCCAATAATTGTAATCCATTAATGTACGTGCCTTTAGTTCCACTATGGTCGCTTACAACATTTTTAATTTCATTCAGGATCATTAGCAATCACTTTGTTTTGAATAAAAGAGGATCTAAGGCTTTTGAAATCTGAGAGCATCAACTAACATTTTAAATAATGATTTTATCTCATTTATTATTATTATTATTATTATTATTATTATTATTATTATTATTATTATTATTATTATTATTATTTCATTATTACCATCATCATCATCATCATCATCATCAACAAAAACATGCCAACCAAAATTCGTTTATTGCTAAATATTTAAAGTCGTTTTCCTTTTAGGTATGCTTATAAATGAACCGTATTGTTAAATCAATATATAGAGATCTCATGGGATTGGGGCAATATTACATTCTGATGCTATCCCGAGTTCGCAATATTTGTTTTCCCTTTGTAAGAGGATATCCTCGTGAACCGTGCTCAAAAGCTGTCTTTAGCACAACTTGACTGCGATTCATTAGATTGATGTTAGACGCAGTACGTCACGTCAGGGAAAGCTCGCGGATCACTGTCAAGTTGTGATGTGAAACCAACATGCACTAGAGCATTTGCTTCCCGTCAACCAGCCATATACATGCATGCAAAGGTGATGTCAAAATTTTAAAATGAACTGCTTCCAGGCTTCTCCACTACTTTTGTTGGGGCCATTGTTAGTTTACTGCACAAAAATGTATAGTAAGCAAACAAGATCAACTGTTTTTAATAGCGGGTTGTGAATCGGGAATCAAGAGAGAATTGGGTGTTATTTACGTAATAGGAGACCCAATGTTTCATGGATTCACATTTACTGAAAAATTCTCTCAGTTTCATATTATAGAATGCATTAAAAGGTCTGATTCATTCTTAAATTTCATAGACTTTCAATGGCGTCTTTAAATAAAATACAAAATGAATTACAGATCTCTAAGATAATCTCTTTCTAGGGAAATATTGAAAGAAAAACCGCTCAGCATACATTTTATTCAAACATTCTCTTACATGTTTATTATTATTATTATTATTATTATTATTATTATTATTATTATTATTATTGTTGTTGTTGTTGTTGTAATTAACGAGAAGGTCATTTAATACCAACATGTTGGAAAATGCACCCAATTAAAAATAAATGTAACGTTTAATTCCTTGGTTGACATAATTTGAAAGCACTTGTATGTTTTTGACACAATAAATCTATCTACTTTTATATATGATGAGGAATGCATTTAACAGATGACAGTCTTTGTAAACTTTTGTTCCCATTAATAATCCATCAGCGGTTAAACCGGTATTATTGTAGACAGAAAGACAAGAAACAAAAAGTATACGCGTTCAAAAGCTGAAGTGGCATTATTCATTGTATAAGGTTGAACCGTAAAGTAAATTACAAATGTTGATATAAGATGCGGATAAAACATGCACAAAGTATTTGCAAGCTTGACACTAAGGGTTTTGAGAGTAGGAATGTTTGTTCTCAGACGCTGCACTAAGGATCAATATCATGGCTTCGTTGCGATGTGACATGTGCAGTCAATGTTAACTATTGTCACTGGCGTAAGCGCAATCATAAGTAGGTTGCATTTCTATCTAACCACCAATCATGCACTTTCATTCAGAGGGCATGTCTTTGTAGAATTATTAAGGGTTTTGAGAACTATAATGGGTAATTTTTATGAGCACTAACTTACCTCAAGGGTTATTTATTATTATTATTATTATTATTATTATTATTATTATTATTATTATTATGGCATTTGTTCAACAGAATTAATTGTTTCAAATACGCAATATGCAACCGGTTGGATCAAGTTTAAGCGCTTTAGCGTCCTGAGTTCAATTTCTCTCTCACTAATACATATTAAGTCATTCATCACCTATATGATGGCAAAGGTTAAAGGACGTTGAACTCCTCCCAAATAAGTAAATTAATGCATTTCCAGTTCATTAACATATTTATATATTTATAGTACCGCAATTAAGTGTCAGAGACAATCTCTATTCTTAATTTGCCCATTTTGGACCCTCTTTATATAAGTAAACTTCTGAACATATTTTTTTCGCACACTGTATAATTGTCATAATATAAGTAATCAACCTCATGCGTAAATGACAAGCATTTCGCGGAAACTAACCAGACCTGTTCTGAAAATAAAAAAAAATAATTTAAATTGATATTTCTCTTACAAACTGAGCTAACTCGTACGTAAGTTTGACTCAGAAAAATACTGTAATCACTCTATTTCTAATGCTTAGGAAACAATCAGGATATAAGTTGTTTCAGATATAAGTGTAAGAAAGGTGTAGTATAACGGGTCAATTTAATTTCTACATGCTCATACTTTTGTGAGAGTAACCACGCAGGCTGCATTGACTATCTGCAACTCTCCCTTTCCAGACCTTAAGAGCTTATCGCTTATTACATATAATTAGCTCTAAATGCATGATGTCCACATTTTTATATTTCTGGATCTATACTTTAAGTGATTGTGTAACAAATTTGATTATTATGAGGTGTTTTATTCTAAATGTGCTTTATTTCCTGCAATGTGTTGATTATTCTGTCATACTATGTGAAGTTATACTGTTTCTTAACTCTGAAGAGAATTTGTATATTTGCTCTACTAAAGAAATTAGAGAAAGCGAAACAATCTGTGCAAGGATGACATTATTAACGCCAACAGCCGGCGACTGAGCACTTTCCTGTTTTAATTGTTTCACAATATGGCACAGTATGGCACGTTATTAAAGTTGGAGAAAATGGCTGGACAGCTACCCGGTAATGCTTAAACGCCATCTGTGGTAATTTCTGCATCAGCGCCATCTGGATTTATTTTCTTTACCACAGGAAAATCGATGTTGCAAAATTTGGGAAAACTATATTTTGGAATATAGATTCCCCTAGTAGATACTATGGTTGTTTACAACGAGATGTCCAAAGCATTTTAGTTTCTGAATGCGTTTTATTTCCGGATGCATTTTAATTAGTTCATACATGAATACAAAATGAAATATGTAATTTCAAATTTTGAAAACAGTGTTGGAAAAATCTTTTTAGAGCATAAAACCTGTAAATAGTGTTAAATGTAGTTCTATTTGATACCAAAACCAGTTAAATTGATTAGCGTTAATTAAGGCTAGTATTCTATATTTATTTCTTTTGATTTCAACATCCTCTTAAATATGCATCTTGTTTATGTTTACGCAATATTAGTTTAAATATTTAAATTTTCTCTTAAATACATTTAAAAAACTTAGAATTGTGTTGCTTTCTTCCGCTTGAGCCCTCAGAGCTCTTCTGCATTTATATCTCTAGACGACAAAAATGGCTACTGAGTCAAAACATCTTCGTTCATTTACAACGTATGATTTTATCTCAGACACTACCTACAGTTTCTTCTGATAGTTATTCCATACAAAAACTACTGGAAGGACATCTCAAAATTTTATAATATTTCAAATCAGTACTTTTCACTCCACTTATGCATAAACTGGTTCAACGGATACTTTCTGATTGGTAATGAGGAGATTGGCTTAATTTTTATATGGCAATTGTTATTTCACCGATCATATGAAGGGCATTAGTTGGAAAGGAAGAATCAAACTTAAAAAATTGCGGTCACATGGCCGAGCAGGACACCGTAGCTCAGTTGGTTAGAGTTTCAGTACGTAAGACTGAAGATACCTGGTTAGAATCCCGGCTATGATCCGAATTTTTTAAGTCTGGTTCCTTCTTCCAATCTTGATTTTGTTTACTTTTTAATAGAGTATGTCACTATTTCTTGTCGAGTTTCAACGATTCTATTTTTAATGTTTTTTTTTTTTTCGTCGTTTTCATCCAAAACTTATCACTAGAGCCCGGATTTATAAAGTATCATTTTACCCAAAATTTGTTAAACGTAATGAAATAAATATATGTAACAAAAAGGTGTAATTTCTTTATTAACTTAAGTTTTATACACATTGAAAACGATATTTTCTTTTTTATTCCTTCAAGTTAAATAACTGAGAAGTTCGTACATGTAAATGCAAATAAAAGTCATAAAATAATTCATTCTAGAATGGAAGGGTGAAAAGGTACTAAAAACAAGTGAATACAGAGGAACTGTACTAGCATTTATATTCTCAAGGGATTCTAGAGTTACACCATTAAATACGCGAAACACTGTTGGAAAATTTAAAATGTCCAGTATTATTTTACAGCGCAGCATTTTTGTGGAAACTACATCACCAACTTCCTGATATAACAGTGGCCTTCTGAAGAGCATCTTTCATTCTCACCTTGGCTTCTTGAAGGGACATACCTGAAGTCATCAGTTTCTGATACGGTTGGGAAGACAGCAACTCAAATATTTTCATATGAACTAATACCGGAATTATATTTTTAATAATTTTAACCGTTATAGCTCCCATTTAACGAAAACAACTATATTATTCCTAATATAGTAAACATTTAAAGTAAATATTAATAAAGATATTATCAAGAAACAAAAAACTAATAAAACAAATAGATAAAAGAATCAAAACTATAAACCTATATCTATGACTCCACAAATCATAATTTTATATTAAATTATTTAAGGTGGCTGAAATGATATGAATTTAAGATATTAAACTGAGCAATTTCAGATGGCTCAGTACCACTGCAGAGTCAGAAGAAAAAGTCCCTATCTGACTCCATAAACTCGCAATCACAACTTTAATCAGCATTGCTTACCTTATAATAATAGTTTGTGGTTACAGATATGTCATTATCTACCGGTTGTAGCATTATACACGATAGGGAGACATAAAAAATTAATTGCCGAAATATTTGTTTACTTCTGTTGTGAAAGAACTGTAAATATACATTCATGTTTTCAGCTTGGAATGCATCTGGTGTCGTGGTTAGCATTTGGTTTTTCAAATTCTGATAGGTTTGAGAATAAGAAGAGAAAATATTTTATCATTGTTGACGAAAATAAATTCCTATAATTTCGCTTTGAACATAACGACGGTTAATAAAGAAATTATGTTAAAACATAAAATTTACATTGCGTAGTATGAAATGTGTAATATTATGCATAATATTTAAAAATATATGAAATTAAAATTACGGAAAACATTCTTACTGCTGTATCTCGTAAAAATAAAGACGTTCTTTTCTTTAAAATGTTCTATTCTGCTCATCTCACTGTAACGATACTGCCACGAGTGGCCGAGGTCGTTAAGGCGCGGGCTCGTAAGCGGGAGGTGCGGGATCCTCTTCCCGCTAGGACCATCCTCCCTGAATGAGAGTTTTTTTTCCAGGTTTTCCTCGGTCCTCATAAACGGCAAATGCCGGGGAGGTACCTTAGAACGTTTCCTTCCTTAAAAATCCTATCATCTGTGTTCATCGCCTGTGTGCCTCAGTAGTAAAAACGGACGTCAAACAATATTAAAAAAAAATGTAACAGTGTTTATATTGGATTGCATAGTTCTCCTCTACAGACAAAGTTTGTATTGTTGTATTGGATGATAGAAAAGTATATTCGTAAAGAAAAAACTACTTATCAATACTCAAATCATTTAAATTTGTCTTTTACGCATAACATTCAAGTTCATGAAGAATTGCCATTTAATATCTTCATACAAAGCATTAAGAAATTATTGACTTCTTAAAATAAGTACCATCCTTAGGGGTATACAGAATTGTCATGTGAAAGGTTGTGGTCACACTATATAGTACCATAATTTACTCAAAGAAATTTGTTTCAGATATTAGTGTCAATGAGGAGTACATTTTTATTTTAACAAATGAAAAGTGAAATGAAGTTTTGCATTTATAGACCAATACACTGAGTCTCAATTAAGAAACCAAAATTTTTATCACATTTTGAATGACCACAAAAGTACATTTTTTAATTTCATTTCATCAATTCAATTGTGTGCAAAACTTCAAAGATAATGAAACTGCATTTTGGCAGTTGTAGAGATAAACTGTTTTGAGTATAATTTTTTTAATCACATTAGAAGAAAATAATAGAGTATGTTATTTTTTGTTGTAAAATTTTGGAATGAAACTAATCCGTTTTGTTTCAAACAACTTTTGGTATGTGTGTGAAAGGTTTAATTCTCAAACAAAAAATATTGTGATTGAAAAACTGCAATGGGCAAGTGAGCAGCATGGTTTTAGGAAACACGTTCCTTGCCATTTTCTTAATTTAAATTCACATTTTTTTCCAGGAAATCTTTGAGCTCCTATGATGCAGAAAAATTATAGAGTTACGGAGGTCCAATGGCATGAAAAAGAACGCTTAAAATAATTTATATTTGATAACTTGTCACTAAAATATTGTAGATTATAGCTAAATATGTAACGCATTATTTAACACAAAAGTAACTTTATTCACTTTTGTTATTGTCATGGCTGGCTTAAACAGAAATGGTACCTTGTTTTTTTTGCGTTATATTAGGGAAATACACTTTTTAGAGGACATGAATAACCCCCCTCCCTAGAGCATTAGTGGCAATAGTAGCTCGTGGGAGCAATTTGCACATGGGAGTCTATCACTTGCTCATACGAGCTATATTGATATAGTACGGGTGAAGGCTTTGAAGACCTTTCTTCCTGGTACTGATATTGCAATTATACAGCTATTTATTCATATTACGTTAATATGATACCCGTGAGGAATGAGTCATATCCGAGCTCACTTAGAAAACAGCGTTGTCACATCTCTGCAATATCTTTCAGTACATGTTTGGTGGCAATAGAGATCCGATGTGGAAATGAGAGTAAATAGTGTATTAATTTATTTTTATTTTTATTTAATGTGTAATTATATATTCTCAATAAGATGGGAAAAAGGAAATATTCATAGTTTCTGCTCAATGTTTCATATATGGAAATAACACGGTCAACGCAGGAAAATTACCAGGTATCTCCTGCCAGTCTGTTGTTACTGTTTAGACGAAAGTGATAACCCTATACACCCGAAACTTAGTGGGGCAGTTCAAGGTTATTAAATTTTGTCCCATAGTTTACCAGGCTCACCTGTTGCGGGAAAGGCAATACTGGTTATTTGTTTACAACCACCCAAAAGTGAACATCACAGAAGTAAAGCGTAAATCTTCAAACCGTTTTTACACCGAATGGGGGTTACATTCCTTTTAAGGGTTACATTTTTTTTATTAATTTATTTAAGGACGCTCTTTAACATCTCAGGTCATCAGCGTCCCATTCAACTCAGGGCGTGAAACGGCCGACAAATTTTGCTCAGAGGCCTCTCTTTCAGGCTTGAGGTTCTTTTTCGTGCCGTAAATGTACGACACGGGACCCACGGCTTTACTTCCCTTCCGAAGGAAGCCATACTTAGGATTTTTACGCCCGAAAAAATCCATCGGTCCTGGCCGGTTTTAAGGGTTACAAATTGAGGGAATGCCCAATGTAAATATGCACATACGAAGCACGTTACGTGAAAAAAAAAAAATGAAAAACTAATGTAAAACGACACTATGATCTGGACCATTCAGATAAATGCAGATATAACTAATGAAGAAAGAATGACATTCACGGAATTTTTCGGAAAAAAAAAGGTATCGTTCAATATTTAATTTGTTAGCGCTAAAATATAATTATAATTAGTATTACTATATTAATTAACAATAATATTAGTTTAGTAAAAATAGATGCCGAAAGCTTGATCTATGATATATATATATAAATTAACAGTAATTATGATAGCAGAATAAGATTCAGGGCGTAAAACGGCCCATAAATTTTGCTCAGAGGCCTTTTCTTTCAGGTTTCAGGTTCTTCTTTGTGCCGTAACCCTACGACACGGGACCCACGGCTTTACTTCCCTTCCGGAGGAAGTAATACTTTGGATTTTTACGCCCGAAAAAATTCATTGACCCCTTTTTACCATAGCCCATAGCTGTCACAATGAAAAGTAAGAAAAAATGGAATAAAGTCGATACCACATTGCCCCGATAGCAACAGCCAGAAAATCTGACAAACACATAATGCACTGGTGATGCGTAAATATATTTGCTAGCCCTCACTGAACTAATAAGCGAATACATTCATATTCAATACAATAATAAGAAATTATACAACTGAAATTGCATACAATTGCCAATATACGATGTAGCTTTGGATATATACGAGTAGAACCAAAATGCAGAAATTACAGATGAAAAAGAAACTGCAAGCATTTCCAGGGGAAAAAGGCACTTATATCAGTATGTGTGGAAAAACAGACGATGCAAAAATTCATCCTACCTTGTATAGCTTGTGATAGCTCACTGAGCCAAAAGTTTGTTGCACTGAACAAGTTCCTCATTAGAAAAGCCTTTTTTTTTTAAGGAAGATTTTTCTGACGATGTTCCGTGCAGGATTTTCTAAATAAAGAGGGAGAAAAGTTCGGTTGGATGATATCTGGCGTTAGTCGCGGGAAACCCTCATTAGGAAAAGGAATTAAAGTTCTCCTAAAGGGCTCACCTGTGTGAGGCATACAAATACAAAACAAAGCAAGCTTGAAGTCTGGCATCCAACGGACGACTCAATTAGAGTTTATTTTTCCTCCCACCTCTATTCCCCTTCACAGTCTGTCTTTTTCCCGGGAATTCCTGCCGACTTACACGAGATGTAATTGCAAGACATTTTAACAGTCGGCGTGTCCGTCAAAAATCGTGCAAGTCGTACAAGAAATGATCCGTTGATTTTGTGTTTATGATCCATTAACACATAATCCTTTGTGCTCCTAACTTTGAACCTATTTTAACTTCTCCAAAATTAAGATTTGTTGCTTACAGCCATTTTTATTTTATTTATTTATTTTTTGTGCGGTGGCAAAAGCTGCTGCAATCTGTTTACGCACCAAATGGAGAGTACATTTTGAATGCCTATAGTAAACCAAACATTTAAAAAAAATACAATAAAATTTCAATAAAAATGATTATAATTTTAAGAGCATAATTTCTAGCGCTGAAATTAACTTTACAATATTTTGCTAGCCTATTACATGTACACGTGGTTCTAGTTTCACTATTATTGCCATTTCCGGTTCCTGCCTATGAGAGGTGTGCAAGTGAAGACAATTTCATTTCTGCTTACAGTAAATTGCAGGCGAAATATGACGAACAATATACTGTTCTGAATTTATTGTTATCGTCTCAACAAATCTTCAGCTGCGACCTTTGCGGTTTGTTCTTCCCTAGCACATCTCTAAAACGGTTTAAAATGCTTAAAGAGGGAAGGCAACTAATTTCAAGGGAAGAAAATATTGAAAGCGCTGCTGTCATTGTGAAGAAGGAGCATGAACATTTTAAAAATTTCCGAAAATTTCACTCGGTTTCACCCACATGTTTATTAACTAAAAAGTTGCATATGAATCGTGTTTAAGCAAGGTGGGTGTACGGAAATGTGATATTTTGCTTGCAGAATTTTCAGGACATCTCTGTAATATAGCACAGTTACAGTTGTGAGTGCAGGTATGACATGATGGTAAACGATTCCTTCGATGTCGAAAAATTAGATTTGTGGAATAGGTGCATCCAATGGGGACTAATTTGAGAAAGATAGTCAAACTGTTGAAAACAATAAACGTATGATGTTAAAAAATATGATCATTCTTTATTGAATAACCCTCGTAGTTCCTTAAGAATAAATTATGCCATATTAATCGAATAGCTTAGAACATTTTAAGAAGGTCAAAAAGTAAGACCATAATACAATAAAATATTAAGAACATAAAATAAATTTAATTATGTTATGCTGTACATGCTGGTTTATAATAGCACTCATTATACTTCCAGTAAAGTATATCAAAAATAATAACCTTTCATGAAACTATCATACTGCACTTATTTCTCGGGTGGAATTTGAATATTGCTTCACCAATATCTACTTTTCGAATTAAATAAACAAAGAAGAAACCACAATTTTCATTTACATAACACAGAAACCAGCTTAACGAAACTCAGAAGGGATTTTTCGTTACGTGATACAGATTAACTTAAAGTTTATTATTTTTATATTTGCTTATACGAATTCATTCGTGTTTTATAATCAAGACGATCCTTTTCCAGTCCACGCTTACTCTCTAACTTATTCATGTAGAGGATCTAGCAAAGTTTGAAACTTCAAGTTTGGAAAAAAGTGACCTTGGTCAGGTTTGAAACTAGACGCCTCTAAGTTGTGGAGTAAAAAACTGTGCAGGAAGTGTAGATGTTCTCAACTTGAAAAATACTGGTAAAAGAATAATGCTAATAAACTGCAGCAGAGAGTAGAAACAGAACTGAGTTTTAATCAACTAGTGCAATTGAACTAAGGTAGGTATATAACCCATAGCCATCATTCTAGACCACACATGAAAATTACGTCAGGATATGTGGCTTCGTCAATAGGTTCATATTTCCATTTAGAGAGGACTGTGTAATACAATCCGTGATGTCCTCCAGGCATGTTCTTATTTCTTCCCTGTTGCGATCTCTATTAACACCAATATCGTACGTTATTTCGCTAAAAGCGATACCAAAAATATAATGATCTCTATATGTACAAATTCTAACTCACAATACATTAAGCTATGCACCCTAGGGAAGGCCAGAAGCGAGCTATATTGTGACGTCATCTTTATTATTTCCTTTATTGGAAAATATCGATTCTACGTGTTTTTGGGATACAGCATCTTCTCACTCTTGTTTCATAACTGCAGACACTAAAAAACTGCACCATTTTAATTGTACCATAACATTAAAAAAGTTAAAATTCATGAATAAAATTAGAAGTGCATATAAATTCATTTTTAACAGGCAGACTGATTACTGTTTTTTCCCTATTGGAATTTGTAACTTCCTTAAATGATTTTCGAAATTTATGTAGTTAATTCGCGTGATAGTTTAACGTCCTATAAAAAGAGAGCATTAATGGCCTTAAGCAGTCAAACGCAAATTTTTAAAATGAGCAAAACTTTTTGAAAATGTGTAAATATATGTATGTATATCACGTATTTGTAAGAAACAATTTGCTACCTAACACACACACACACACACACACACACACACACACACACACATATATATACATACATACAAATGCGGAGGATATCGAGTTGTATACACACTTAAAGCAAAGAAAAAACTGTGCTTACATAACAAAACTGATTTCACACAAACAGAAAATGATGAACACTAATCATCATAGACGTTTACAGTTACAACATTTCAACTGTTGCTCAAAATGCCCACCATCGGCGTCGATATATTTCTGACTACGTTGATTGTGCACGTTTGCGAAAGTTTCTTCAGCGATTGCATCACATGCCATTTCAACTTCTTCCCGAAGTGCTGTCAGTGTAGCTGGTTTTCTACGGTGTACAACATCCTTAAGAGTTTCCCATAGGTAGAAGTTCCAACGGAGTTAGATCCGGAGAACGCGATGGAAATCTCTTCGTCCTAATGCCTTTGAACTTCAACAACATTCTCGGTGTTTCAATACCACTTCTAAATTGCTTTCCGCTGTTTAAACGATAATCTTGGCTCCATTTTGTTGTAGCAACGTATAACAATAGCATAACGTAATGAAGTCACATCTGTTTTCAGAACATCATACGATAATCTTGGCTTCATTTGTTCATTGTTGATTTTTCTGTCACGCAACAAAGCTATCGTAATGTAATGTGAGTCACACCTGTTTACAGAACATATACTACACATTACTGTTGTTTTTCGGTCCAACTTTGAAATTTATTAAATAAATATCTACTGTGAAAGTATGTATACATTTTTGGCACCTTCGGTATATTATCATTCGCTTGTTTGTTTGTTTGTTTGTTTTACTTAGTTACTTATAATTCTAAAGAAAGTGCCCAACATGGCCTCCGTGACCTCTAATACAGAACGACTGTCTTCACGTGTCTGTCCAACGTTGACATTCTAGATCAAAATGATAAAATTTTACATTGTGCGTAGGTCTCGTGTGCACATAGTACATATGTACAAATTCAATGGATTCGGACTAGGAGAACGAGCGGGCCAACGCTGGTTCCCCAAAACCTATTAATTTGGAAATGCTTTATCTAGAATCGCTCTAACAGCGCGCGTAAATGCTTGAGGCGGCGTGCCATCATGCATGAAACACATATAGCGTATTACTCGTAATATTAGTGGAACTTCTTCCAATGAATTATTATTTAACCCTCTAGGTGTCATACGGTAGCGCGGTTGCCCGCCTTTTAAACGTCAGAGCCAATCTGGTCGGCTTCTTTAAACCCAGTCCATGAAGGCCAGCGCCGATCTCGTCGGCCGACTTAATATCCTATGATATACTTAGTTTTCTGACAGCCTATGCCAAGGGAATGCAAGCCCTTGAAAAGTAAAAGCTCTGACGTTCATTAGGTATTGTAATGAGGGATTTCCGGCTTTCCCAAGGATGGTATTTTGTGTTTGAAAGGAACACTCAATTCTTGTTTCTTAGCGGGTGTTCTGAGATTCGAAAATGGCAAATTGTCGCACGAATAAAATTCTTACCTGCAGCAGTCTTGGAGGGCTGGTCTCTAGCGGTAAAAAGTTAAGAGAATTTCTATAGTTCGTAGATTAGTTAATGCAATCTACATACATTTATGCAGATTGAATGCATTTAATGGCATTGACATGCATGTTTAATGTTGACATGATTGTTTAATTAAGTTGGCGTGCATTTTATGAGATAATATGTACCAATTTATTTTAAATGTATTTAAATGTGCTGACATGTATTAAATGATGCTTATATGTATTTATTAAAATTGATATATTCATATAATTAAGTTGATATGTCTTTTATAACGTTAAATTTTATTTAATCAGACTGAAATGTATTGTTAACATTATATAATTAAGCTGACATATACTAATTAGGTAGAATGCATTCCATTATTAACACGAACATATTTTCCTAGGTTAATATGTATTCAATTATATTGACATGATTTTATAAAGGTTGACATTCATTAAAGTAGATAAATATGCATTAAGCTATGTTAATTCACATATATTACAGTATTTTTTGTTATTAAGAAAATTGACTTGTATTAAATTAATTTTATATAAGTACACAATTAAGTAATTTCGATATATTCTTAGTTCCTCATATATTTTATTTAGTTAGATATTTATAGTGAAAATTAGATTAGATGTGAAAAAGTGCATTTTGTAATTGTTGTAATTCAATTTCCCCCCCCCCTTTAACGTATGCAAGCCCAATTCCAGAATGAAATAATGCATACATGCCTGCATACATTAATAACTCGAGCCTAATGTTTCATATAATTCTATTATATTTTTAGGTGACGTTATTCCTTTTGCGTCAGGTAAATCCACAGTTAATTTGAACATGTTTACATGCAAGTACCGAACTTCATTTTACTATGAAATTAAATCTTTACAATCATGCGAAATTATTAGGTATTTATTTATTAAATGGTATACTGACCAAGAATAATTATATTTAATATGTTCCTATAATTATCTAAGGCATTTTATAACGTGACAAGGATATGCCCGAATTGGTTGTCTATTCCATAACATTTAATCACAGGGCCTCTTATTGTGGGAAAATTTTCTCTTATGAACTTTTCACAAAATTTATGACTTGTTGAAAACACTAATTACTGTAAACCACTATTTATTGACAAAGACATTCTACATCAGCATAATTAAAAGTATGATATTTTAAGCAGGCTCAGTTACACGAAATTGTCATTCAACTCTGTTGCAATTAGATTATTTAATAAGATTCTTCAAAACGCTGCTGCAGAAGATATTAAAATGTCAATGCATGAATTGTTATATAATTTAAAGGTACTCAGTGAAGCCGATTATGAGAATATGTTATTTTAATTTAATTTATAGAGCGTTATCAACTAGTTCAGAAGTGTAACTTTGCTACTGACCCATGTAGCATTATTATATTTCCTGCAATTTGGATCACCACCTTGCCAATATTGAGCGGATGACACAGAAATAGGCAAAGTCCTGTTTTTACCTACTGTACAGCTTAATTTGCTTTTACGACATATACGTTAACAGTTCATTCTTATTAATCAACTCTTGGGCATGACTGTAATGAATTTAAACCTGATTTAAGATATTTTAAAATAACTCAATTCATCCACTATTTTGTTGTTATGGATTTTACTGGATTTTGGTTCTACATCAGTTCCGTTGACTTTGTTCAGTTTCATCCATGTCTAGAATAGACTTCGCTGGTCTTAAGAGAAACTTGACTATTGGAAGTATAATAATAGCAAATATTCTATTATTAAACCCTGTCCGGAACTATAAGGCAGTCTCCTGCTGCCGCCGAAAATACTGCCTAGTTTTTAATTAGTTTTTATCCATTACTGCAATATAGTTCCCGATCATTTATGAAATTGTTTTTCTTTGGAGATCTGCTGTGTGTACACTGATAAGGGACACTAATCCTTAGAGAGGAGCTAGGAGACATATAAATATGGTACCGTTGGATAGCCATACTATGCATCAGTTTTATATTCTCATCATGAGAATTACACTTATAGATGGAGATATTATATGAGATCTGTTCAAAACGTATTGCGAATTTTGTGTTTTTTCAAAAAGTATTTATTTATTCATGAATATTTATTTTGTCCCCTTCAAAGTAACCCCCACCAGATATTATACACTTGTGCCAACGTTTTTTCCATTCCTCAAAGCACTTTAAAAATCGTTTTTTGTGATCTTGTTGAGCTCCTCCTTCGATGCCGTATTTATCTCCTCAATCGTGGCGTAGCGTCGTCCTTTCATGGGCCTCTTCAGTTTTGGGAACAAAAATGGTCACAGGGGGCCAGATCTGGGGAGTACGGTGGCTGTGGCATCATAAGTGTGTTGTTTTTGCCCAAAAATTCGTACACAAGCAATGATGTGTGAGCAGGGGCGTTATCATGGTGCAAAAGTCAATTTTTGTTCTTCCACAAATCCGGGCGTTTCTGGCGGATGCTTCGCGCAAATTGCGCATAACTTGCAGGTAATATTCCTTATTGACCGTTCTACCCTATGGCAAGAACTCATGATGCACCAAGCCCCTGCAATGGAAGAAAACTGTAAGCAAAACCTTCACATTCGACCAAACTTGGCGCGCTTTTTTCGGTCTTGGCTCGTGTGGCAGCATCCATTGCGATGATTGAGCTTTAGTTTCCAAGTCATAATCATAAACTTATGATTCGTCACAGTTATGACCCTCTGGAGCAAATTTGGGTCGTCGCGGACAGAGTTCAACAGCTCCTTAGCAACGTTAATGCGATGGTGTTTTTGGTCGAAATTGAGCAACTTTGGTACGAATTTTGCGGCGACCCGTCTCATGCCCAAATCGTTGGTAAAAATCGAATGGCACGAGCCAATTGATATGTTTAGGTCCTCAGCAACTTCTCTAACGGTGATTCGACGATTGGCCAATACTATTTTCTTCACTTCTTCAATGTTTTCGTCTGTTGTTGACGAGCTCAGGCGTCCAGGACGCTCTTCGTCGTTCACATCTTCTCGACCCTCTGAGAACATTTTGTACCACCGATAAACGTTGCTTTGGTTCAAGATTGCTTCACCATATGCCACAGTCAACATTCGGAATGCATCCGCGCACTTAATTTTGTTTTTCACACAAAATTTGATACAGATTCTTTGTTCCATTTTTTGGAATAGGCAAAAATCGAAGACGAGCCAAAACACGTCCAAGCAAAATAGCTGTCAACAATTAATTTAACATTCAAAATGGCCGAGCTCGTCCACATAAATGAGGGACATGAGTACCAACATAACGCCACAAAACAATCGAAAATACGTAGCCCGCGGAAATTCAAAATTCGCGATACTTTTTGAAGAGACCTCATACATTGTATAGAAGCCGGTAAGAATGGAAATTTCGTCTCAATATCATTCATTAATTTATAAAAGTACTTATTTATAGCTCCAGAGAATGTTAGGTATTATTGGCTCTATAATTTGTACAATGAAGTTCAGAGTTTCAACTGGTTCTCTACTGGATTCTAAAGCAGAATTTTTAAATATTTATTACTACTTTAAACACTATTAGAATTAAATTGTAATATTATTCAGGTAACGTTTTAATACCTTACATTAATATCAAAGCGTTAATTAATACATCAGTTTTATATTGTGCATTAAATAAATAAAAAGGTTGTATAAATGCCCAACCTTTTCTTTTTCCTTAGTGCATTAAAACTACACTTGAGTCCATTTGTTTCATTATCTCGTTCTTCATAGTGAAGGAAAATGTACGTAATTCTCGTAAATAATTGGAACACATAGTTGTTTATGGTACAACTATTAACAATGACATTTTATTTTTTAAGTAAAGTGTTTGTAAAACGAAGCTAAAGTCTAGTAGAGAACCCTTAATATTTATAATAAATAAATTTTATTTTCATAGTTCCAGAACATTATTTAAGTCTCTGGGTAATATTTTCACTATCACAACAGCAGTAATTAGTAACTTTTGAAGCGTTTTGGAGGGGTAAAATTACAAATTAAATTTATTGCTATCATTATTTCTTTCTCTGTATCTATATACATTGTCGTCATACATTTAAATATTCGCACTGAAACAAGTTCGCACTTGGGTAAGCATAAATAGGATCAACTGTAATCGATTTTCTTTATTGATTTGGTTTATTTGCGGACGCTCTTTAACATCTGAGGTCATCAGCGTCCCATTCAATTCAGGGGGTGAAACGGCCGAAAAATTTGATCAGAGGCCTCTTCTTTTAGGCTTAAAGTTCTTTATCGTGCCTTAAATGTACGAAACGGGACCCATGGCTTTACTTCCCTTCAGAAGGAAGCCATACTTAGGCTTTTTACGCCCAAAAATCCATCGATCATGACCGGATTTGAACCCGCGATCTTGGGTTTAGAAGGCAAGTATGGTTACCACTACACCACCAGGATCGACTTTATCGATTTTCTTCCAGTGGCACATGTTTCCATGGTTACCAACATGACTACTAGTGGAAACAAATCTTAGAAATCAGATAATTTTTATATAAAATAGCTAATGTCACAATGGCTTGATTTCTAAACCGCTGTTAGGAGTGCAAAATTAAAAATAGGTGCATTGTAACATGTGTGTTTTGTATTCGCTTTACAGGGTTGTAATCCTCCCCTTCCTAAATAAATCAAAGGTGGTAACACTGGTTTACTATAGCAGTGAGTGTTATAAAATGCACTTTCTAGTTTGTTTGCCTATTATCAAAAGAACTACTTTTAGCGTTGACTGTCTAAAATTGTTGTTGTTAGTTGATTTTTCCTGCATAATACTAAAAATCAATTTAAAGAGGTACTCCGCCACTTTAAAACTATTGATTGTAAAATTTAGTCCCTAATTGAATAAGAGTATAAAAGCCTCTTTGAGGAGATGCCAGCACCTGTGGCTCAGGATTTCCGGAAACTAAATCAAGTTCTTAGTATAAATAAGTGAGTTGACAAACAAGGTAAATATGAACAAAACGATTAATAGCGAGCAAAGAGAACGAAAGAATTAAATTGGTTAAGGCTGGTATAAGCTGATGCACCGATACTTCATTTCAGTAGACAATCTAATATATTTGGTCAGATGAGTTAGGAAACCTGCAGTCTTGGTCGAAAGCGGGGAAATCAAACAGATAAAAATATATGGAGAAAGTTTAACAAAAGACAAGCAGAAAAGTTCTCGATTCTTTTAAATGAATATGAAACCTCGGTAAAGATTCACATAAACTTGTTTTAGAGAGAAAGAGACGCGGTCAGGAGGGGGGAGGGGGTTGGAAGGGCAGCAAATAGCAAAAATTCCGGCAGAAGAGTTGCCCTTTTTGTGACGGGGTAAAGAATAGGTACATATTTTCGACGGAACACCCAGTCGGAAAGAAAGGATGACAATATATTCCCTGAAAAGTTTGTAATAACAGAAAGGGACCCCTTCACATACCACAGAACTGCCTCAATGTAAATATTTTCCTAGCCAAGTAACCATTTCATCTCTTATTTCCCGTTTTAATATTAACAGAATAAGTAAAGGGTAAGCTAACATAACTGAGTAATTGATAACAATTATATTATATCATTAAATAAGCATTAATATTATATATTTTATTGTTATTTTACTGCTACTACTATTAAAAGAATGTTCAAAAAGAAAATTTTCTCATTATACTGTTGACAATGCTACGACTTTTATAGACCTGTAAAAGTGAATGATATTTCTACATTGAATTCCATACTCTCTTCTGTTAAACATCTAAAAACAAAGCTCCCTAACGAGAAAGACAAGGTTTTGTAGATTTTCAACAATATCTCCTTAATACAATATTAGTGCAATTATTCTTCATGCATTGTATAAGAATTTTCTGTTATCCAAGGAGCTAACCGTATTTTGATAGTTTACTTATTCACTGAGATGAAAATATGTTTCGTCTAAACATCAAATGAGAAAATATTTTAACGACAAACAAAAACGAGCAACTTTTTCCTTGTGCTTCACTTTCTTGACACCGCCAAGGTTGGCCGACGTAGTTGAGTTGCGGACTCGTAAGCGAGAGGTCTGGGGTTCAAATCCCACCAGGGTCATCCTCCTTGACTGAGTTTTTTTTCCAGGTTTTCCTCATAAAAGGAAAATGCCCGGGAGGTACCCTAAACTTAGGCCTGGAACATTTTCTTCCTCAAAAAAAAAAAAAAATCTCTTCCCAATATATCATTTCATCTCATATATCATCAGTGTTCACCGCCTGTGGTGCATCAGTAGTAAAAACGGTTGTTTTGCTGTTTTTCCTTTTTCTCTTTCTACCTCTCTTTCTTTAACACGCGTCTGGGAACGTCTTCATAATGAGTAATGATTTTGATGGTGACGCGGGTCCTTTACATCGTTTATTTTTCTTCAGGCAGTTTGTGGCCTCCTGGATATTGAATGAGAAGGCTTACTGTTGTAAAGTTTTGGATTCAAAATTCCATGGTACAAATTTTTCACACTTCAGTCCGAAATACCTGACATGTTTTAAATCCCAATATTTACGAATGAGGAGCGTTCGCTGTGCCATTATGACCTTATTAATCACTCTAGAATCGAGTCATGAATGCCGAGATGCTGTGACGCGGAACATAGGCAAATTAAGGTCACTGGATGAGTTCAATATATGGCCTATCCATGTGGTTAGACAATTGTTTGAGGCCTCTAGCGAGGAAATCATCCTGTACAATAAAATTACTAAATATATCAAATTAAAACTGATTAACTTAGGGATAAAAAAAAAACATATGGTACACCAAATATAAGAAGAGATGAATGGAATTAATAAATAATAATGTATTAATTATGATACCAAATGACAAACATAAGTTAAAGAAATTAGTTTTAAATACTCAATTGCCTAATTATGTAAATATATATGGCACTGAAGTAAACAGTAGTACAGAAACATTACCTACTGTTTCTGTACAATACATCATAAAAAGAATAAAAAGTGAAATGGTGGGCTTTATGACTTTGTACTGTTCTTTCTACTTCCCTTTCATTATTACTGCAGAAAAAAATTGAAAAAAAAATAGTTAGTAAATCCACAGTCCTGTGTAGCGAAGAATTTTTCTCAAGAGTTTTATTAGAAAACCAATCCAAAAGTCTTTCTTCTTTCCAACGACGTGAAAATAAATACACCTGCAATGAAAAGTTTTCCAAGTGAAATTATTTTACACGCCTAAGATTGAATGTGTGGGTGGCATGTACACCGAGGAACAATAAAAAGTGTTTTATTTCGCATTTCGTTCCCAAGTGGCCGCGTTTACCTATGCACACTTCTCTAGATGAAGAGTCTGATGACTTCGGATCAGTTACTCTGACCCAAACACTTCAAGTATCGATTGCATGCTGTCAGTTGGGTTGGGTATAAAAAACGGAAGGGTGAAGAGGCAAGTAAAATATACATGCTCTTGTTCCTGCACATCCCCCAGGTTTGGAGAAGTCAGGTCAAAGCATTCCTTTACTAAAGGCTCTCGTTCCTCTACCCTCAAAGCCCTGGATATCCCCTTTACGGAATTCACCAACACGTAATGTAAATTTTCTCTTCTCCTTAAAGTGTTTCTAAGCATTCAAGTATGCTGCACAACAAGGCCAAAAAAGTGAGAAAACAAACCTACAAGTAATTATATTATGTAATCGAGTTGAGGGTGTTTCACTTTAAACATTAAGACTATTCTAAAGTCAGAAGAGGTTCAGAAAATAAAAAGATGGTAGAAAGTTTTCAAAATAATGTCTGCCTACAAAAATATAGTTCATTATATTTCTTTCCACCACCTATTTAAATCAGCTGAATATTTATAAATACAGATATAGTTTGAGGGCGTTTATTAGGAGGGTTTTATTTAAATGTCAGCCCCACGTTGAGAAAACAAATTTGCAGCGGTTTATTAAGAGGTGTCAAGTTTGCGGCTGATTGTTGAAAGAAGGCGATGTTTACTGTTGACGTAGTATATCACTGCCGAGAAAGAAATCTGCGTTGAACCCTCCTGCTGCCGCGATCGTCTCGGGGATGCTGAAATTGCTGTAAGGCTTTTCTGTATTTTACCAGGGAGGAAGGGATAAGAAGATCACTGAGGAAACACTGTGGAAGTTGTGGATTAAAGTTTCACCATTGATTAAACTGTTCACTTTATTGCTCCTCTTCCTTAAATGACACTTTCTTACCATTAGCAAGGGTATGGACAGTTTTAAATATTTACTGACCCTGTAGTTCACAAATTCTATAGCCGTTTCATCGAATACTCAAAATTACATTATCAATATATTCCAAACAAATTGAGTTTTACCGTTCCATTCAAGAGTTATATTTCTCTTTGTCCAAATTGAACAGCCCTATCTCACTTCCCGAAGCGAACTGTATATTCTCGTCTCTCGAAGCTACACGAAAAAGCCTTCAAAAGTGCTTTTACTAGACTTTCTATGCGTCTTCTACAGCAATTCAAATTTCTAAACATATCGGACACGTCACCAAATTTCTTTCCTTTCCTATTGGCTTAATCTCTTGCCACTGAAAGTTTCTTGAAGACATTTTGAAATCCGAGAACTCATTGGCTAGTCCTGATACATTTTATGTTAGCTAGAAACGTTTTTGAGGGAGCGAGAATTTCTTTTCTTTCTTTTTTTCATTTCTTTCTTTCTTTCTTTCCTTTCTTTCTTTCTTTCGTTTTTTTTAAGGGACGGTTGCCGAAGGTGAAAGCTATTCACCCCGGTATTTTTCAAGGACTTATATCTTTTGGGTGAAAGAAAGGTCCCCTAGCTGTTGAATAAATAATCTCGCTTATGACACCAGAAAGTCACTATAGGTTACATGAAAGTTTTCATCTTTCCAGTCAAGATTTCCGATTCTCGAACAATCTACATCATTTTACATAATCGTATCATAAAATATTAATGTGTGTAAACTAATTAAACAGGATTATATACTTATCTTAATTAAATGTACGGGATCAAATCTGGATATCCCGTTGGAAGTTTTACGGAGATTTATTTCCGGCTTGCATCCGCACCAGCGAAAGCAGCTAGAGGCCAAGTCCCACTAGTTGATCACTCCATCGATGAACACATTTCTACTCAACGTTGGTCAATAATAGGATGTACACAATATTAATTCCAGAATGAGAATTAACATCAGCTCTAGGAGTTGTTCAAAGTGATGTCTACAAGTATGGTTTGGAAAGTAGAAATATTAATTAAACGAATAGAAATGAACCCCACGCTTCTGGAGGTTTATATCTGTCCCAAAGAAACTGAGGTCTTGGTATCGAAGCCAAGTTGACACTTCTATCTGTGCACTCTAAAATAATAATAATAATAATAATAATAATAATAATACAAAAGGGCACGCTCTCGAAGTGTTAATTTGTCTAACGCTCGGCCCAGGTCCTAGATTCATGGCATGTCTCTGATCGCCGTCTTATAGCCTTTAACTTTATTCTGTCATCACCAGTCACATTGAGTTCATGTCGTACGTATTCTGATAGTTCAATGGTTTAAAGCAGGTGTCTATCAATGAGTGCTACACCAGTTCAAATCCTACCCTTGCTTGATTTTTTTCAAATAAAATACATGACAATATAATTTCTATGAATTTTAAGGCATTTATGCGGACAAAAATGTACTTGAATAAATAAGAAATTAACAATTACATAAATGAAATAAGGTCAATTTATATCTTTAGTGTTTTACTGTAGAGTGTTTATTAATTTGGCATTTATTTTGAAAACGCCAAATGTGTATGTGCATAAATGCCTTAAAATTAAAATATACATGTTCAGTAAAATATACTTTATTGATGTATATTAAATATTAATTTTACTTGCAAAATTAATTCAAACATCTTCAGCCATCAGAGCACACGGTCTAAGAAAATGTATTGAACATAAACTGAAGACGGCATTGTAAACCAGAGCCAACCCGTTGTTTTCCGAATCGGGCTTAGTTTCTGGCTATAGTTTTGTCTTATTTATTTACTTTTTGTCCAAAAGAATGCCGTCTTATCCGAATGAGACTGCAGTTCTCCGGTATGTTTCTTCAAAGTCACTAGCCTGCCTTCTTTAATCATATCATCGATTTGTCGAGTGTTGTTCTTTGTGCTTGGATGTTCTACATCGACTGCTCTGTTCTGCTTCATCAATTTATTCTCGTCCGTCGACAATCAGATGCCACTATTTCGGCACATAATTGTTTTTCATTACTGTTTCACCATGTACAGCAACCAATTGATGATGGATTTTCGCTGGCGGCACATTCTTTGTTCCATATAAACCGAATAACAAATTTCATCTCCTAACATGCTCAGCTGTCCAAGCAATTCCCCATCATGCGCGTTCGACTGATCGCAGTCCAGTACAGGTTTGCGAACCACAGTTGCAATTGTCGCTCTCTGTATTTTGGTCTTTGTATGAAAACACTTTGTACTCTAATTTTCGGATTATCTCTCGTATTTCTGATATATTTTAATGAAATTTGCATTCACTCGCAAAAGCTCTGTTTAATTAGAAAGTTTCCATTTCTACCCTAATATTTTCCGTTAAGTTCTTCTATAGTATGGAGGCTATTGTGTACACTTTACTTTTTCTGTAATTTAGTGGTAGCCTTTCAATACAATATATACCACCAGGGTGACTGAGGTGGTTAAGGCGCGAGGTATGGGGTTCGATTCCCACCAGGACCGTCCATCCTGATCGAGTTTTTCCAGATTTTCCTCAGTCCTCATAAATAGAAAATGCTGGGGAGGTACCCTAAACGTTTCCTTCCTTTAAAAAATCCTTTCCCAAAATATAATTTCATCTCGTGTATCATTCGTGTCCACTGCCTGTGGTGCTTAAATAGTAAAAATGGGCGTTAAACACTATTAAAAAGGGGGAAAAAACATACAATAACTGAAATAAAATTATATTTCAACACCCTGTAATTATTAACTTTGCCGCATCAATAAGCAGCAATATAAAGATCTCAGATCTACCCTGATTTCAGCTGGTTAATATGTTCAGATGAAACATCCTGAAAAAATGTTGGTTGTAGGTAGACTGTTTCTGTTTCAGTGTAGGATTCAGTGCAGGAAAAAAAAGTCTGGTGTTGTGTGGCTCGCAGAAACAAAAGTACCAATTACTATGCAGCTAATGCCAGGGCACATTAATGAAAAAATCTGCTTTAAAGCTCATTAATTCGCGGATGACAAAGTTTCAGAAACAGGTTCAGTTCATAAAGGTAAAAGCAGTGGCATACCCCCACTTTTCCAAACAGAGAGTTGAGGCTAAACGAACGAGCTTAACACCAGTTGGGTTTTTCCTAAAATTTTGGTGCACAGGAATTGGAAAGTTTGTTTTAGTTAGCCACACAGCACGTTGGTTTTATTTTCCTACAGTGAAGTAAATTTTAAATTTTGAAAATAATCAGCAGCAGCGTTTCTAGTGGAAAAACCAATGCACTTAACGTACAGTGTAGAAACTTTATGAGTGCCCTAGTTTAAATGCAACAAAAGGTCTTACGTTTCATCATAAACAAATGAAATTGGATCCAAACATCAAAATTGAGATTTATATTGCTTTAATATTATAACCAGCTGAAATCTAAATAAACATTTATGGATTATTTCTTAACCACAAACTGAGTTAAAGTAACATAAATGCAAAATAAACCATTCTGTGCCGTATTGGTATCAATCTTAGCTCACGACGTTTGCCAGCGTATGCTGCTACTAGAGGACTAAAAATAAGCACATAAAATAGTTATGCGATTACTTTCCTTCAAACTGTATGCAGTCTTAGGACTGGCAGCAGATTACTGACGTGGTGAAAAAATGGATGAACTTCCGTTCGACTTTCTGTATAGTTGCGGCACACGTTGTGTTCGTTGTCAGTATATTTAATATAAACAATAGATACATACTTGTCTTGTTGTTAATTTTATACACTGTCACCATTATAAGTAGGTATTTTGATAGTTGGCTCTCATTCCAACTTCTGAATGTATGCCTATGTTTTAAAAAAAAATGTCTTCCGTAGTTTTGAAATCCTATAAAGCTTTCATTGTTTTGTGTTTAAATTTACATAATTTCTTATTCTGTGCTTCCTTTCTAAGCTCAAAAGCATTAGTTCATTAAAGTGATAATTTTATTAAAGTACACCTTAAAAACGTTTAATCAAATGGTATGCATTATGATGTTTATCAATCAGTAGCAGTAATGGATGTTTTATTGTACCAGATTTAGAATACATTGAAATAAATACAACTATCGCATAGGCCTTATGGCCGTACATGCTAAAGTCGTCCTTATAACAATCAAAATGGCCATACACATACATACATTCATACACCTGCATATATACAAATCTACATGCATACATACAAATATATAAATACTTCGATATATTTACATTTTCACGTTTTATATTAACAAGTTTATATATAAAATACATAAACATGAATGAACCCTTACTCATGAGCCCCCCTTCCATTTACTCACACCGCCTCTCCAACTCCCCCCTCTTCATTATAGTCATTAGCCTTCTTTGTTGGGTTTTCTCTAGAAATGTTCCCAAATTGTGTATCTCGCATGCACCAACACTTCCCGCCATATGTTCAAACTTCTATTGGAATTCAGAAATTGCTGTGATAAGTGCTCATTTCTTAAAACCTCCGTTTCCCTGCATTCTGCCAAAATATGCCTCAAGGCATCACTTTCTCCGCACAATGGGCACATTCTTTCCCCGAAAACACAAATTGTTTTGTTTCGTTTCCATGCCCCTAATCTGAACCATGCGAGACCACTTCTTTCTTCTGTGACACAGATATTTAAATAATGTCCCATCCCCCACACTGGATGTATTTGAGCCTGTAGGTTGAGCGATACTTTTTCTGCGCATTGAGACTAAATATTTTTCCTGTCTATATCCCGCAAACGTCTGTTAACTATTTTTAAACTATTTCGTGTAATGTCCTCTCCCTTTAACCAAATATACCCAATCCAATTATTTCTGAGCCTTTCCTTATTTTTATGCCCATCCCGTATCCCACCCTTCCATTATTTGCTCCCCTAGAAAAACTACTGGAAGAAGAGCTTCACAATCAGTAAATTAAGTCCATGGTTCCATCCCTCTATAACATTGTTGTTCTGTGTAGCTGCTGATAACACTTCTACATTTGTGTAGCAATGGCTGAATTCTCCAGTCATTGTTCGACGAACTAATTAAAAAAGTTAAGCAATTTGTTCATCATCTGGTGCATCCTATATGATGGAGATGTATGCATTTTGTATAGGAAGGCGAACTGATGGACACGAAATCGTGTTTCTGCAACTGTTGTGTGGTTCTTCGTTAAACCCAGTTCTTGAACTTTGTTTAAATTTATAGTTGCATTCACTAATCTGTACACTGGGAATAGCGACCCAAGAGACAGAATGGCAGAATGGCAGACATGGCAGACATGGCAGACATGGCCATGGCAGAATGGCAGACAGATTGCAGTACTTAACTTTCTGACTTACAAGGGTGAAGAAACTAATATGCATATTTAAGTTCTTCTTCGGTAAAAGCCGTAAACTGAAAGAATCATGATGCTTTCCTCTGTAGAGTTTCCTGTATATAATTGATGAACTGTTTACTGCAGCTCTTGAAAGCTTTGTCTATATAGAAATTGCTGTGCCAAGTCATGGCCCTTTATCCGTTTTTCTTTTTAAAAAAAAAAATAGTTAAAAATCGTTCCTCGTTGCTATCAACCGCGAAAAATATCTTCCGGTAAATTAATCCCTTCTGCGCTGGCTGGATCCGACGCTGTATACATTTTTATTTTCATGGACTGCATTGTGTTTTCAATTGGTAAGTTGGTATTTATATTACGAAACCACAATATTTGTGAAATAATAGTCGGAATTCTTCTGGATATGGGCCACTTATGGAGTGGTCTACTCTGGCGCGCTTTTCCATTTTATATAGGGGATTCTTTAACTTCTGCTGCGGCTTCATCAGGCTTAAAGGTCTTTTGATTCAAAGGCAACAAATTGTACTTGTTATTCTCTATGAGTTTTCCCTTACAACAATGTGACTTCTCCTTCAAACAATTCCAGTCTAGATTTCCGTTCTTGAAACTTTGTTCAAGTTGGAATTCGTTATGAAGTGCGCAAGCGTTGTAGTTTCAATATTGATCACAGAAATATCCTCTCACGATTGAGAGATTTGATAGCAACCAATTGACTGGGCATGAACAGTGCAGTTTTTCTGAAGACTACCGCGATGAAGTCAGTCAGAGTTTTTCAGCAGGACCGCAGTGATAAGGAATATAGAACAGGATATTCCACTATGTCTGCAGTCTTCCAAATGTAGAACCTTTTCAAAATGATGGTGAGGTTTCTTATTTTCTTACCTTATATCGGCATACCTTGCGCTATTAGGATGAACAGCTCTTCAAAATTGACAGGCATTATT